>BRKX01000019.1:31531976-32770476 GCA_026008535.1 Perilla frutescens | reverse complement strand
AAGAAGCTGGGGAGAATAGTGGTACGATGTCAGGTATGATATCAATTTTTGGACTGCCAGCTTTAGCTCTGTTTGATTCTGGTGCTTCACACTCTTTTATTTCAACTGAGCTTTGTGCTAAGTTAGGACTAAGTTTAGAAGTAGAAAACTTAGCCCTTAATGTTAGAATCCCTGCTAGAGAGATATTGAAAACTGATAGGCTTGCTAAAGATGTTAAATTGGATTTTGGGGGGAAAGAGCTTGTAGCTGATTTACATGCTCTCAAGATGCAAGAATTTGATTTAATCTTGGGAATGGACTGGTTAAGTAGAAGTTTTACGACTATACGTTGTTGTGAACGAGAAGTAGTATTTCAAAAGCCAGATGAGGAAAAATTTATCTTCCATGGAGCTAAGCTAGGTGGAAGACCAAGAATCATATCGGCAATAAAAGCTATGAAGATGTTGAAGAAATGTGGCTGCCAAGGATTCTTAGTAAGTATTATTGGGACTACGCCAACTGAACCGACACTGGATGATGTGCCAATAGTTAGAGATTTTGTGGATGTATTTCCCGAAGAGATACCTGGATTACCGCCGAATCGACAAGTGGAGTTCACAATTGACTTAATGCCAGGAGCAGCACCAATGTCTAAGGCACTATATCGAATGGCACCATCGGAGTTACAAGAGTTGAAGGTCCAACTTCAAGAGCTACTTGACAAAGGGTATATTCGGCCAAGTGTTTCGCCATGGGGAGCACCGGTTCTATTTGTGAAGAAGAAAGATGGTAGTATGAGAATGTGCATAGATTATCGAGATCTAAACCGTCTCACAATAAAGAATAAGTACCCTTTGCCGAGAATTGATGATTTATTTTATCAACATCGAGGGGCTAGCGTGTTCTCAAAGATAGATCTGAGATCAGGATACCATCAATTGAAGGTGAAGGAAGATGATATTCCTAAGACAGCCTTCATGACAAGATATGGACATTACGAGTTTGTGGTGATGCCTTTTGGATTTTCTAATGCACCAGGAGTGTTCATGGATCTAATGAATCGAGTATTTCATCCATATTTAGATCAATTCGTCATTGTGTTCATTGATGACATCCTGATTTATTCAAAAGATAAGGAGCAACACGCAGCACACCTGAGAGTTGTGCTGGAAACTTTAAGAAAGGAGAAATTGTATGCTAAGTTCAAAAAGTGTGAGTTTTGGTTAGATCGGATAGCATTCCTTGGGCATGTAGTGACTGCTGAAGGTATTGAGGTTGATCCAACAAAAGTAGAAGCTGTCAACAATTGGAGTCCACCAATAAATGTAGGAGAAGTGAGGAGTTTTCTGGGAATGGCTGGATACTACCGGAGGTTTATTAAAGGATTCTCCAAGATAGCTGGACCACTCACACAGTTGACACGAAAAGGGGTACTTTTTGAATGGACAGAAAAATGTGAGAAGAGTTTCCAAGAGTTGAAACGGAGATTGATAACAGCCCCAGTATTGACCATACCTGATGGATCTAAGGGATTTGTGATTTACAGTGATGCATCAAAACAAGGACTGGGATGCGTCTTGATGCAACAGGGAAAGGTATTTGCTTACGCTTCTAGACAATTGAAGCCTCATGAGTTAAATTATCCCACTCATGATTTAGAGTTGGCCGTTGTTGTGCATGCATTGAAGATTTGGAGACATTATCTCTATGGAGGTAAGTGTGAGATTTATATGGATCATAAAAGTCTTAAATATTTCTTCACTCAGAAGGAATTAAATATGAGGCAAAGAAGGTGGCTGGAATTAGTTAAAGACTATGACTGTACGATCATGTATCACTCCGGAAAAGCCAACATTGTGGCTGATGCACTTAGTCGAAAGAAAGTGAATCCTACTAAGGGAATCACGCAGCAAGAAGAGTTGATTAAGGATTTTGAGAAGTTGAGTCTCGAGGTCGTGTCCACACCAAAAGAAGCTAATGCTATAATCGTAGCATTAGTAGTGCAACCGACGCTACGAGATAGAATTAGAGTCGCACAAAGGGAAGATGGTTTCCTAGAAAAGATGCGAGCAAGAGAAGTGTCAGACGATTCTAAAGGATTCACGATCTCATCAGATGGAACTCTACTCTTTAAGGGTAGAATTTGTGTGCCAAACAACGAGATAATGAGAGAAATTTTATATGAGGCACATCAAACACCTTACACAGCACATCCTGGAAGTACTAAAATGTATCAAGACTTAAAAAGAAGTTTTTGGTGGTATGGCATGAAGAGATCGATTGCTGATTACGTTGCACGATGTTTGGCTTGTCAGCAAGTAAAAGCGGAGCACCAAAGACCGTCAGGATTGTTGAATCCTCTGGAAATACGAGAATGGAAATGGGAGCATATTACCATGGATTTTGTGGTCAGACTTCCCAAGACCGTGAAGAATCATGATGCGATTTGGGTTATAGTTGATCGACTAACAAAATCAGCTCACTTTTTACCCGTACGAATGACGTTCACCATGGATCAACTCGCTCAGTTATACATTCGAGAAGTAGTCCGACTACACGGAGTCCCAGTGTCCATAATATCAGATCGAGATCCCCGTTTCACATCAAGATTTTGGACGAGCTTACATGCAGCATTAGGCACGAAGCTAAAGTTTTCAACTGCATATCATCCTCAGACAGATGGCCAATCAGAAAGAACTATACAAACATTGGAAGATATGTTACAAACTTGCGTCATGGATTTAGGAGGTAGCTGGGAGGCACATCTATCATTAGTAGAATTTGCTTATAACAATAGCTTCCACTCTAGCATTGGCATGGCTCCATATGAAGCGCTATACGGACGAAAATGTAGATCACCGACGTATTGGAATGAAGTTGGAGAGAGAAAAATTTTAGGTCCCGAAATAGTTGAAAGAACGGTGGAGGCAGTGGAGAAGATTCGAGGTAACATTAAAGTGGCTCAAGATCGACAAAAATCGTACGCCAACAAAAGGAGAAAAGATTTGTATTTTGAGGTAGGTGACAAAGTATTTTTAAAGGTCGCTCCTATGAAAGGGGTGTTGAGGTTTGGGAAGAAAGGAAAATTGAGACCTCGTTTTATCGGACCTTTCGAAATTTTAGAACGAATTGGTGACGTAGCTTATCGTCTAGCTCTACCACCTGGATTGTCATTAGTACACGATGTCTTTCATGTTTCTATGCTAAGGAAGTATTTGCATGAGCCAAGTCACACCATCAACTATGAGGAGATACAACTCAACAAAGATTTGACCTATGAAGAAGAACCCTTTGCCATTCTCGATAGAAAGATACACGAGTTAAGAAATCGACAAGTCTCGCTAATTAGAGTACAATGGAGTAGGCACGGGAAGGAAGAAGCAACTTGGGAACACGAGGAGGAGAAACTAGCTAAATATCCATCCTTAAGAAAACCTGGTAAGATAAATTTCGAGGACGAAATTATTTTAAGTGGGTAGGATTGTAGAAACCCACTTTTACGTGAATTAAATTATTTAATTATTTAATTACTTTATATTCGAGTTTTAATCTATTTAGTAATGCTCAATAGACTTAATTGGACTTGAGGGAGTCCGAAGTTGTGCCTTAATATTATAAATACTTGGAGTTAATACTCAAATTTTAAAGGCTAAGTTTTGTGCCTTATAATTATTATTATTATTATTTTTCAGTTTTCTTTATTTAGATAGACTTTATTTTTTTAATTATTATTTTAAAAAGGGTCATTGAATAATTTATAAAAAATGATTAGGATAGAAATTGGTGTTTCTACTTTCTCCATTCACTGCACATGTCTGTACACATACATGCCAATTCAGCAAAAATTTAGAATACACTTGTCGAGATATCCTTCTCTTGTTGATCAAACCCTATGAATGCTCATCTCTTCCCTCCCTGCATATTAATATAAAAAAAAAAGAGATATGTTTTTCCCAACCAATACTCTAAGTCTGCTGTTAGAATTCAAATTTCACAGCAAATCCATCATTTCCTTTAGAGAGAACTGATTGCTTGAATTTTCAAATCTCAAGTGTTGCAGCAAATTTAATCATCTTGGTAAATTTAGTTTCAGCTCAATCTTATGTATTTATTGTATAAGCTATATACCATTACACCACAACAAGAACTACATCAACATCATCCCACAAACACACACACACGGTCTTGTGTTCATAAACTAAATTATAGAATTTAGAAAAAAATATATATATATACATACAAAGAAAATTAAGAGAATAGAATAGAAGAGAGAGAATCAAAGTTGTTAGCTGGGCTGTTGTAGGACTGTTCTTGAGTTGAGTTGGTGTTGGATCTGTCGAGTGATGGCGTCGAGTTGGGCAGGGGAGAGTGGCGAGGCTTGGGTCGTGGGGGTTCTTGGGCTGTTTAAATCGGTTGTTGACGGACTGCAGTGAGCTCGCCGGAGTCGAGGAGAAGAGAGAAGGGTAAGGTAGTCTCGTCTGAGAAGATGATCGGAAGAGGAGATGAGAAGAAATTGGAATTTGGGGCTTTCTGCTTTGTTTTCCATTCACAGTTGAGAGAAAGTGAGAGTGAGTGAGAGAGAGAGAGAGAGAGAGAGAGAGAGAGAGAGAGAATGAGAGAAGGGGAGATGAAGAATTTGGGGGATTTCTAATTTGATTCCTTATAGCAGTCGATAGTGAGGGTTAGGTAGAAGAGAGTGAAAGTGGAATTTGGGAATTTTCGAATTTTTGGGAGTTCACTTTCTTTTCCTTATTTTGGTTGGAAACTTGAAATTTAGATGAAAGTGAAAGAATGGGAATGAGAGAGAGGTTAGGAGTATTGGGCTTTGAGTTGGGCTTTGTACTTTGTTTTGGTTTAATTTATTTAATAGCCCATGAACATCAAATAGTTAAATAAAAATTTATTTCTATAACTTTGGTTATACTCCAAAAATGTTTTTGTAAATTTACTTTAGTTCCGTAAATATTTTTGAAATATTAAAATTAATCTAGAATCACATTTACCCATCATTAGTCCTAAAATCTATAAATCTCATATTTTGATAGATTATATTTTGACACAAATGATTTAATCAATATTATTTTAATACTAGGTACGGCGCAATTAGGACTCTCATCTATTTTGTGATCCTCTGCTCAATTTTACGTGGTCTTTATTATCAGGTGGGTAAAATTATTATTTTCGAAATAAAAGTATATGTTATATGCTTTTTGAGTCAGAAATGTTTTTAATCCAACTTGAATTGTCGTGGATGGAATATTGATAGCGTTTTATACGCATCAGATCAGAATAGCGTTTTATACGCACCAGAATATGTCCTATGCATAGTTCAAGATGTATTCTGGAATCAGAAGAAGAGTACCCTAAATCCAGTATTCCTGCGATTTATTTTTGTTGGATAAATAGAAAGAAATAAGCATGATCTCCCACCACTGAGTACGTTTTAAGAGTGTTCATCCCACATTTTTAAATATTTTCAGGTCAGTGAGTTGGGAGCAGCGCGATGGAAATGGGGGTGAACTTTCTCAAAATGTTTCCAACACTTGACCTTAACTTTTGTACTAGTTTCTAAAAGTAAACTATTTTGAACTTGATATTCTGTGCATGTTTAGTTATTTTTGAACTAACTTAATGTAATGGTTGAATATCATGGTTTTACCAATACTCCAAGTTTGAATTTAATATTTTTGAACTTATGAGTTACTTTTTGAAATGAACTTGGTGTTTATGAAATACAGGTATTTTGATCTAAGTACATATATTTCTGAAAATATATGGTCCTATTTTCTTCTTAGAATTTCTAGCATGATTATATTAGAAAAGAAAAAAAAATTAAAAATTACTTGACCTATTATTATTGGTAATCATTTTCCGCTTTGAAGAATAGAAAGTGTAACATTTTAAATTATAAAATTTAGGGTGTTACAGTTTCACATGAAATTTGTGTTTACTCAAGGACATGGCCGACCCTAACAATTATGAGGCACAAGGCGAAACGAAAAAAGGGGCCCTGACATTTTTTTTAATGAGCATCTTGAACTTTTTTTCATTTTATCTCAATCATCTTAAATCTTTAAAGTACAATCAACATTTACAAAATCTCATTCGTGAATTTTGAAAAAAAAACACTTTCATTAATTAAATAACCGTGAAAGAAAAATATTGATAATATTAAGGAAAATAATTCAAAATGTAATCAAATTAATTTTTTATTGTAATATTTTATGTCAAAATTGAGGAATAAAATCCCTAAATATAACCATCGATTATTTTTCTTGATACAGTTTTGATAAAATTTAAAAATTGAGTCTTTAAAAGTGTATTTCTAGTATGTGATATTTATATAAAGCACATATAGTTGATTAATAATCCAATGCCAACACAAAATCTTAATAAATATATTATCACACTAAATTTACATAGAAAAAAAAATTAAGTGATGGAACTATAATCACTAAAGCCCGTATGAGATTTCAAAGTACGAGAGAATAGAATTTAAAAAAGACAAACATTTCAACTTTATACATATTTTTGTAAAAAAAATACCTAATTATATATATATATATATATAAATTGGGGGCCCCGGGCGGTGGCCCACCTGGCCTGCCCTGGGGCCGGCCCTGCGTAAGGAACATCATCAACCTGTTGCACCATGACACAGTGACCATATATAATGCACGATCAATCATATATGTAAATGTTAATGCCTAAAATATCCAGGTTATTGATTCTATCAAGAATCTCACACTCATTG
The DNA here is from genome assembly GCA_026008535.1 of Perilla frutescens. Lineage (NCBI taxonomy): Eukaryota > Viridiplantae > Streptophyta > Magnoliopsida > Lamiales > Lamiaceae > Perilla > Perilla frutescens. The sequence goes on along the minus strand of BRKX01000019.1, from coordinate 32,763,743 downwards.
ATAAATCAAGGCAGTATACATAACTTATATGTGTGTGTCAGTATATATGTGTTAAGAACCCACTCATTGATAAATCAAAGCAGTAGACATGACTGTAACACAATTTTTGTATTTAAGTTGGTAAAACACAAAATGTGTACAATTCAGATGATCTTCAGATCAAAATATATTTATACAGATCCAATCTCTGTTTTTTTTCTCTGATTCTTCTCTTCAAAACTTGATCTTCAACGGTCTTTGAAATATTCAGAGTAAATTTGTCTCTTTGATTTTCTCGGACTCGTTGTTTGAATTTGGTGTTTGAAGTTTTTCAGGGAAGATTTGTATCCTCAATCTTCTTTGACTTGATCTTTAGTCTTGATAATGTCAATTCGGAGGGCCGGCGCCTCATTTCCGAATCAAACGCCAATTTTAGGATGAATTTGATGAACAACATCTTTGACTGTCTTGCTTATGAATCAAACGACGTCTTCAGGATGAATTCGGTGAAGAACGCCTTGAATATTTGAGAGAATTTCACTTATGAAATTTCTTCTCAAATTCTTGAACTCTTCAAATGACTTCTGGTGTGATTTTCAACTGATATAGAGGCCCCTATTTATAGTTAAGAAAAGAGATCTAGGGCTGACGTGTCACTATCTCATTGGCTGTTGGAAATTGATATATATCCTTTTGAAAGATATTTACTTGTTGTCAAAGACTCTTGATATTTATCATATAATAATATCTTTATTATTTTAATATTTTATCTAACTTTGGATTTCATAAGATTCCAAAACTAATTAAATATATTTAAAAATCAATAAAAATATTATATATAATATTTAATTTTTTGCTATCTACAATAACATATATATGTCTATCAGTATATATGGAATAATCAACTAGTCAAGATAAAATAACTATTAGATTATTTTACGGTGTACTAATAGTGGGTTCATTACCATTTAAACCGCAAGTCTTTTAAGACTAGAATTATCGGTTGCTTTTCAAGCACTGGTCGAACGCCACGTCAAAAAAAAAAAGAAAAAAAGAGGTTGTTTGCATTTCCATGTTCGATCGAGGGAGGCCAGCCGAACGCTGGTCTCCCTCTCTCTTCCCCATTATTTTAATAATATTAAAATAAATATATTCATTATATTTAAATTTTATTAGATATGTAAATTTTATTTGGACACTTGTCTCTATTTTATTGTATATGTAGATTTTATTTGGATATGTAGATATAATAATTATTAATAATAAATATATCCATTATATCTAAATTTTATTTGGACACTTGTCTCTATTTTATTGGATATGTAGATTTTATTTAGATATGTAGATATAATGATTATTTATAATAAATATATCCATTATATCTAAATTTTATTTGGTCATTTGTCTCTATTTTATTGGATATGTAAATTTTATTTGGATATCTAGATATAATGCATATATTTTTTTAATAAATTTAAAAAAATATATCAAAATTCGTATTTTTCATTCTCTATAAATAGAGACCATTTTTACTAAATTTTCACACCTCACAAATTTCTCAATATCTCAATCTATAACGTTTAGTATTTTTCTCTGTATCTCCCAATGGATCGAGAAAATGATTTTTTTTACGATCCTCAGTATCAAAATCACTCCCAAGATTATTTTCCCAACCTCGAAAATCTTCCAAACTCTGAAGAATTCTCACAGTTCGGCAATATGAACTCCCAGTTTTCACATAATCCTACCTATTCTCCTAATCCAGAAAATCAAACCTCTCAAAACATCTCTGAAAATGCACCCTCAAGCTGGTCAGAACAAGAAGATATATGGCTTATGTATTCTTGGTGTTACATCAGTAATGATCCTATTTTTGGCAAGAATCAACATAATGACTCATTTTGGTCAAAAATTAAAAGCTTGTATGAGAAAATGCGAAGTGAAAATCCCAATGTTGGTGGCCCTCGATCAACAGAATCATTGAGGCAACGTTTTAGACACCTTAACAAAAATGTGAGCGCATGGACTGTTGCATACAAAAAAGCGTATGAGTGAAGATCAAGCGGACAGTCCAGAGAGGATATTGAGAAAGTTGCTCAAACATTATATGGGAAATCCAACTTTACTCACCATGAGGTGTTTGAGAAAGTGATGCGTCATTATCACAAGTGGGAGTTGAATTTGAACAGCACTGGGTACACACGTTCCTGCCCAGATGATGATGATAGTGTCGAAGAAAGTCACAGAAGCTCCAAAAAATCAAGAACTGATGAAGATGGGGATCCTCCACCTGCATCTACTCTAGAAACTCCCGGTAACGATGCATCATTATCTTCTCATCCAATTGGCAGAGACAGAGCTAAGGGTAAGGCTAAAAGAAAGGGAAAAGAAGCAACATCACAATCTTCCATACTCCCTTATGATTTCACTGCAGAACTTTGTGAACTGAGGATCACACGTGAAAAAGAAATTGATCTGCAAAAGGAAAAAATGAAAACAAATATGCTAATGCTTTTGATGGGAAAAGGCCAATTATCCCCTGATGAAGAAGATCTGAAACGTTGTTTAATGGCTGAACTATATGGGATGTGATCTTGTGTGTTTTCTCCCTAATGTCACTTATCTAACATTTAATTATGTAATTTTCATTTCATATTGTCTATGTAATTTTCATTTCATATTGTCTATGTAATTTTCAATTTATGTAATGTAGTTATGTCTTATTATTTTGTGAAGCATCAATTGTTTGCTCAATTATTTTGTGAAGCACCAATTATGATGATGTCCTAGGATGCATGTGACTTTATTGGAGTGCATGTGAGAAACTGATGTAAGTGTCAGAAAAACACAATGCTTTAACAACGTGCACGTGAGTGCACTATCATCCAAGCCTCAATTGTCATGTCACTTTCATAATAATAACACTAATTAATAATGTGCATGTGAGTGCACTATCATCCAAGCACCAATTGTCATGTCACTTTCATCAATTACTATATTCAGTTTTATTCCTGCTTATCAAGTATGTTTTCCTTTCGCCTATGAAGAGGCTTGTTCACATTGATAGTTGTTTATTCACTTTGACCAATGAATGGGTCTATGCTTATTGGTATCTGATTAGTTAGCCGTTTTATTCCGCTAAAGCATGTTTCCTTCTAAACTAAGTATCATCGCCTATCTTTCAAAAGTATATCGTTATTCTTAAACCATCTTTGTTAATCTACCATCTTTATTTTAATCCCTTAATAACACCCCGTGCCGATTCGTTAATCCCTATCTCAGGACCGGGCTGTTACAGATGGTATCAGAGCAGGCTTGCAACTCTACAGACCTGTCTCTTTGTTTAAGTTAAGCTAAGTGTTTATGTGCATATGAATTGTTTTGTGATAAGTTACAACAGCAACCCACAGCTCGCCACTACCCTCGTACCTTCAACAAAAAAATGAGGTATGATAGTATAGAGATTTTTAGATTTTGAATTCTTGATTTTTGAATACAGGAAATGAAAAGATTTGAGCAAGCATACCTCTTTTATGGATAAGGGGAAAACCTTGAGAATGAAATTTCAAGTAAAAAGTATTCGGGTAAAATGATTATCTGAGATAAAAGTTTCGAAAAAGAGTCCCCGATTAGAAAGAATGGGGTTTAATTCATTCTCAAATTTTTGTTTTAAAGAAAAAGGTAAAAATTCGGTTTAAAGATTTTGGGCACCAAAAGTTTTGTAAAATGTCAACTGCTTTTAAAGGAACTAAGCATGCAAGATAGGTAGTTTGAATCTAGACGGTAGCATGATCTCAGGAGAACCTTAGGTCTCCTTATTATATCTAGACTGATTAAGCTTCCTGTTTCTAGATGGCCAAGCGTCGTTTGACTGCTGGGAATAATGTGTCTCTTGTTCGCCCTATGCAAGAGAGGAACGACTTTGGAGAAATGCTAGGAAATGTATCCGACCTGGAAATATGTATCCGCATGTCTGAGCATGCACCGCCCGCTGAGAGGCCAGCCATGTATCACATCCTGCAGAGCACCATCACCCGTGATCCCGAGACGTATGCTGTAATCGAGAATCTGATAGAATTCTCAGCCTTGATAGCTCGTTGGGTGTCAGAATATGACCACGTGAACACTCTAGCCGAGCAAAATCCCTCCCTCATAGTGGAACTAGAAATGCAAAGGGCGACTCTCAACAGTCCCCCTGGATTTTAAGCACCGCGCCCTCATACTGAAGGAACCGCACGAGAGGGACCCTTGAACATCCGGATCATAAATCATACCGAGTCTTTGTTCTCCAGCACTAATCAAGAGCACTAGTGGGCCCCTGTACATCAAATGTTTGCCCCTGAAGGTCTGGGATAATGTATGCCCCATTAGTTCCCCGAAGTAAGCTTGAGAAAATTCAAGTTCGAGGTACCAGAGACAGATGAAGATGAGGAAGAAGAGGACCCAGAGAAGGAAGGCGAGGAAGAGGTACGATCGTTATGCAAAAGGAAAGGAAAGGGCCCAGCGTACAGTTAAGCTTTAGAAGTAGGTAAAAGAGGTGTTGTTATTAGAACACCTTGCTGATCTGTCTGTCCGCTTATCCGCTTTAATCCAAATCTTATTCTGTAAATGTATTAATCAACCCTTAGATTTTAATAGCGGCAGGAATTCTCCAAAAAGCCGCCCTATTTTCGGATGTAACCAAGAATCCCTTTCTTATTAATGCCAAAAGTCCTCTTAATGAGGTAATTTTTTCGCTTTGCTTGATCTATCCTGCGTAATCTAAAAACTTATCAAAAGGCATTTCATTTTGCTTTGTATGAATTCATTCGAGCGTCACTAATATCTGGTTCTTTAGAATACCGCCTTGTAAACGTCGAGACAAGAATGAGAGAGAGAGTGAGGCCACAAGCAAGAAAGTTCCGAACCGTGGCTCGAGAGCCGAGAATGTATTTCTCAAAACACAACCCTCCGTCTTTTAATAGTTTAGGAGACCCGATGGGAGTCGAGAGATGGGTTTGTTCCTTAGAAGTGAATTTTCGATTTTATATCTTATTTGGAAGATGAGGAATTAGGTTGTGCTCTTTTATACGCATGGATGGTACGGACTACTAGTGGGAGTCCGTTCGAAGGATGATAACTTTGGAATAATGGACGGAGTATGGTTGGAAAGACTTCAAGTACAAGTTATATCAGAAGTATATCCTGGATTACTATCGTAAGGCAAATGAGATGGAGATCTGGAACTTGAGGCAAAGAAAGAGGGCGTTGTCAAAGTACGATCAAGAGTTCAATCGATTATCAAGGCATGCTCTACATTTGTGGTTTCAGATGGGAAGAAAGCACGTATAGATCAGGTCGCTTTGTCGTACCCTTTCCAATAGGTGAAAATGATCCCTAGATGTTGCTTTTCTGGCCAAGTGTAGCTGATTGAGGACCAGCCGACTCATGCTATTTCGTAGCAAGCTCATAAAGAAGAAGATGTGTAATGCTCAAAGAAAGAAAGAGAGAACCCGAAGAAGATCGTTAAGCAGATAGACCTAGAATTGGTAGATTGAAAGTTTCAGTAAGACAAGAAGTTTTGATGAGTCTACTTATTCATTCTCGTGTTAATTAAATCAATCACCCTTCATCAGCTTAATATCAATTGATATTCTTCAATTATATCCTCTTGAACAACTTGTAATCTTTTGATGATACTTCTTTGATCATCAAGAATCAGTGATAGCACTTCCTTGTTAGGCTATGCTGATGCCTTTGCAAAATATTCAGTACGGTTCTTAGTTGCTAATCATTGATTATCTTTCATACCTTTGCAACGTGCAAGAACCCCTTTCAAGTTTATAAGTCCTCTGAAAAGATAATGTTTTTGGTATAGATGACCTAGTGTTATATCTCTTCCAGCTTTTGAACTTGTTAAAGAATTATTGATCAAGATGAAGTCCTCACTCAGAGGCATTCATTTTATTTTTCTCCCACTCATAGAGCTCGAGTGTGGACCTTTGAATAGAGCAGATAGTATAAAGCGATATTCCTTTTAGTCATTGTTGGAAGAATATGAGATAATAGTTCCAATAGGGAGTAGAATCCAAATAGTGCTAGTTAGTGCTCTCCTAGTAGGATGCGCATTTCTAAAGTGATTTTTCCAACTCGTTATGTTTAAAAGGTAATCTAAGGAATCATGTCAGATAAGTTATGAGCTTACGTTCAAAGTCCAGATACGCGATCTTTACGCCTGCAAGCAATAGTGATCTCCAGCAAAGCTATAAAGTCAGAATACCATTGTAAGAAGAAAAGACGACTGCGATAAAGAAAGAAAAATGAGAGTTTGCAATAGAAGACGTTTCGGTTATAAGAAAATTTCCAAGACGTAATTCCAAAGGAGCTGTCAGAATTGTCCCCATTAGATAAGTGGCATTCGCTATCAATTTGGAACCAGGAGCTACATCAGTTTTGAAAGCCCCTCTCAGAATGGCGCTTAAGGAGTTGCAAGAACGCAAGATTCAAACTGCAAGAGTTGTTAAACCTAGGTTTTATCCAACCAAGTGTATCGTCTTTGGGAGCTCCAATCTTGTTCGTGAAGAAGCAGGATGGCACATTGAGAATGTGTGATAGGACGTATTTTACTTGCTTTTATTGTTATCTTTTGGTGCCATTTCTCCTAATTAATTGCCCTATACTTGTCTATTTTGGAAGAATGATGTGTTTGTTGAGTTGTGTAGGGATGTAGTACAAAGTTGGAGAAAATGGCAGGTTTTTGGTGCAAGAGGAAGCTGAGTGAAGAAAGATCAAAATTTGAGTCTGACAAGACCAGGCCGTAAGGGCTTGCCGCTGGAAAGCTGGAGCGAGTTTCTGGAATCTGGGCCTCTACACGCATTTTGGGCTTGCAAAATCTGATTCTCGGCCCAAGCCACAACCTGGACGCGAATTGGATGCTATTTTACAGCTTTTGGACTCTATTTTTATCTCTTTCCTAGTTAGATTAGGTTTAGCACTCTATTTCCTTAAGTAAACAATTATATTTAAGGATATAGAGAGATATTAGGATTATTATTCCGTTCCATGATGAGTGCATAAATTACACTCATTTGGACTCATTTTGAGTGCATTTGCACTTGGTTATCTTGTATATATGTTGTATATATTGTTTATTTTTGTTTAATCTTTTGTTTAATGAAATGTGGCCAATATAGGGAATGTTTGGGATATAAAGAGCAAAAACAAAGTCAAATTGATAATGCGATCAAAAAGGAATACACAAGGCATGGAACAATGAAGAAACGAGGAAGAAAACGGATATCACTTGAAGACGCGACCCCCAAACGCGACTTTAGGGGGTCGCGCTTCAAAACACACGGCGCCACGCGACCGAGAAACGCGACCTTGGTGGGTCGCGCCTCCACTTTGAGCCAAAACGCGACCCCCAAACGCGACCGGAAGCTCGCTTTGCAGACATTTCAGAGAGCCAATTTCCTTCATTCGAAATGCGGGTCCAAAGCGTGAGTTCTTGGGGTCGCACCTCGGCGTTCAGTCGAAACGCGACCCCAAAACACGACCGAAATCCCATGTTACAGAGTCTTCAAAGACCTGATTTCCTTTGTTCCAAACTCGACCCTCAAACTTGAGTTCCTCGGGTCGAGTTCCGCACAGATGAAAATAAAAAGTGACTTTTGGCATCCAATTATTGGTCCATTCATTTATATATCATTTGGGCATTTCAAAACATATCACCATACACCCTAAGGAACGAAAAACACTTGGAGAAATAGCAAGAGAAGGGATATTTTTGAAGATCAAGAGGAAGGAAGAAGATTCAACATCCATTTGAGCATCCAAGGCATAGGATTGAAGAAGGAGTATTCTACATTGGGTTTTATCACTTCTTCTATCTTCTTAGACTTGTATTTAGAATGGGTTATTGTTTTTCTTCTTGTAAACTTGATTTTATTTTGAATATGGTTGGCTAGAGCCTTAGGGCTCTAGGATGTGGTGAAACAATGTGAATATTAATCTATGATTTGGGATGGATATATGTGTATTTGCTTTGTCAAGATTTTGATCTATGCTAGGACTTGAATGGTGTTGTTTGGTTGGCCATCTCACTAACATCACATGTATGAATCACTTGCATCTAGTCAATCTCATGATCATAAGCATGCCTGGATCAAATCTGCATATTTATCTTCTTAGTCGAATGTCATTATGTGGAAGGAAATGTGACCCTTAGAGCCTTTGGTAGGTGTGACCTTGGAATGTGTTAGAGTTAGCCATCCTTGTCGCATTCACAATTTAAGAGATATTTGAGAGATGCTCTTACTATATTCGTGGTCTTTCTATCTATGAACTTTGCATATATGTTTGTGTAATCCCGAATTGTAGGTCAATATGAGTATTGTGTAGCCATGTTCTAGAGTTTCTCCTTATTTATCATCATTAAAACTCTCTTTTGTTTGGTATTGTCTCTTGAGTGCAAAATATAGTGATAATTCTTGTTGTTTACGTGTTTATGTCTTTTGTTCTTGTTTGGCATTTTGATTTAGTTAAAACACACCCTCTCCTTATTGTTCGTCTAGATATTTCGCTCTTCTCACGTCGTGGTATTTGCATTGTCTAATTTCTATTCCATTTCCCTGTGGATCGACCTCGTATCATCATATCTACAATCACATACTTGTACACTTGTAGGCATTGACACGAGTTATAAATATTGAAACAAATCAAGTATGTTTAAACAAAGCCTCTGTCAAGTTTTTGGTGCCGTTGCCGGGAAATAACGGAATTAATTTGATAAATGTAATATTGTGATAACGATTGAGTGGATTACTTTAGACATTTTTACTTGTTTTATTGTAAAGAGTTGTTCTTGATTTGTTTGTCCTTTTTGATAGGAAGTGTATGCATACTTGTTCTCAAGGAGAACCACCTATTGCATTGGACTTAGAGATTGAAGCAACGGTTCGCCACAACAACGCACGTAGACGGCGAAGAATGGCGGATCTATCTCCACCGGTTCAAGACCCGATGATTGCCCAAATGCAAAGGCAATTACAGGTGATGCAAAAGCAATTGAGAGCCCAAGAGGAGGCTCGTAATAGAAATGTGGAGGCACCAATCCAGAATCTTTTCCAACCTGTCGTTGATCAATGGGTGGCCAATGGACCACCTATTCAAGCCAACAACTTCGAGTTGAAGACCTCTCTCATACTAATGATCCAGCAAAACCAATTCCGAGGGACACCAATGGAGGATCCACATGAGCATATCCGTAAATTTCTCAATATGAGTGGGACAATGAAGATGAATGGAGTCCCGGATAATGCAATCCGCATCCGACTCTTTCCATTTTCATTTATCGATAAGACGGAAACATGGTGGTTGAGCCATGCTCAAGGAACATTTCAAACTTGGGATCAATTGGTGACAAAGTTCCTACACAAGTTTTTCCTACCTGAAAAAACCCTCAAATTGAAAGGAGAGATCACCGTGTTCAAACAATGGGATGAAGAAAGCTTATATGCGTGGGAGTGCTTTAGGGAGATGCTAAGGAAGTGCCCCGGACATGGTTTTAGAACCGATCATCAAGTATGCATTTTCTATGGAGGAAGCAAAGACGAAGTGAGAACACTCATGGATGCGGCCACGGGTGGATCATTATTGGTAAGAGGGGCGGAAGAAGCCTTAAGAATAATTGAAGAAATGGCCTCAAATTCCTTTCAATGGCCAGCCACAAGAGAGGGAGTCCAAATTCTAAAGAAAGTGGCTTCTGCTTCAAGTTCGGATGCACTCGGGCTTGTGGCGGCTTAAATGGCAACCTTGAATTTAAAAATTGAGGCCTTTACAAATCCAAAAGCTGAGACATCTCAAAGCCAATTTGAGGATGTAAACTATGTGAACCAACAAGGAGGCTTCTCAAATCAACCAAGGCAATTCAATCCGGGGTACAAGCCCCAATACGGGGGGCCAATATGGTGGAAATTTAAGCTATCAAAATAAAGCTTAACACCCGAACTTCTCTTATGGTAACCCAAGCAATGCTATCCAACCACCTTCGGGCTTCTCGGTCATGAATGGTGTAATTGATGAGGAGAAGAAGCCCAAGATGGATGAACTCCTAATGGCATTTATGGGGAAGATGGAGAGTTACATGAAAGACTCTCAAGCACGAATTGGGAAGCTAGAGAACACAGTTGGAGCAATTGGCAACCAAGTTAACATTTTGGAGAAGCAAATGGGACAATTTGCAACTAACTTGGGAAGCCAACATCAACAAGGCAAGTTCCTAAGTAATACCACTGTGAATCTGAAGGATCAATGCAAGACAATTACCTTGAGAAGTGGAACCGCTTATGATGGCCCCAAGATGCCGGATGATGAGAAAAGTAAAGGAAAGCTTGATGAGCAACCAAGTGAGAAGAAGAAGGGAGAGGGACCGAGTCAAGAGGATTTGAGTCCCAAATTAAAGAAAAATGATGCCCTTGAAAAAGGGAAAGAGAAAGAAGAACAAAAAAGGGTGATGCCGGAAGAATACAAAGTGCCCATACCCTATCCACAAAGACTCCAAAAGGTGAAGAGTGACGAGCAATTTTCTCAGTTCCTTGACATCTTTAGAAAAGTACAAATCAACATACCTCTTGTTGAAGCACTTCAACAAATGCCAAATTATGCGAAATTCTTGAAAGATGTTATTTCCAAAAAGAAGAGATAGGGAGAGTATGAGACGGTTAACTTGACCGAGAATTGTAGTGCTTTATTACAAAGAAAGTTGCCCACACAGATGAAAGATCCGAGAAGCTTTAACATCTCGGTTATCATTGGAGAAAATCACGTTGGGAAGGCTTTGTGTGATCTTGGGGCGTGTATCAATTTGATGCCCCTCTCGTTCTTTAAAAAGTTGAAAATGGAGGAGATCAAGCCTACCACCATTTGTCTTCAAATGGCCGACCGCTCTTTGACATACCCAAAGGGTGTGGTGGAAGATGTGCTAGTGAAGGTCAATAAATTCATCTTCCCGGTAGACTTTGTGGTTCTTGATATGGAAGAAGACAAGGAAGTTTCCCTCATCTTAGGGCGACCGTTTTTGTACACGGGTAAGGCCTTGATAGATGTGGCAAATGGAGAACTTACCTTGAGGGTGAATGAGGAAAGAATCACATTTTCCCTTCAAAAAGTGATGCAACACCCGGAAGAAGAGGCAAAGAATATCGAGGAGTGCAAAGTGTTCCAAATGATGGATGAATGCATAAAGGAGAAAGAGTTGAGGAGCTTAAAAGATCCTCTTGAGATTTGCATTTCTAACTCTATCTTTAATTCTTTATCCAATGATGATTTTGGTCTATGTGATTCAGTTTCTATGATGAATTCATTTCAGGAATCATACTTGAGGAAGCCAAAGTTCTTGCCATTAAGAGACGAGGACCAAACATCAAAGGAAGAGGATGAGTTGAAATCAAAAGAAGAAATGGAGTTGAAACCTCTACCTACACATTTGAGGTATGCTTACCTTGATGAAGCCAAGCAAAAACCGGTAATAGTTTCTTCCTATTTATCCGATGAACAATGCGATAAATTGTTAAGGGTGTTGAGGAAATATTAAAGCACTATTCGATGGTTAATTTCCGACCTTAAAGGCATTAACTCTTCTATTTGTATGCATAAAATCTTGCTTGAGGAAGATTACAAGCCTAAGGTGCAAAACCAAAGAAGACTCAACCCTATTATACAAGAAGTTGTTAGGAAAGAGGTCTTGAAATTGCTTGATGCCGGTATCATATTTGCTATTTCGGATAGTGAGTGGGTGAGTCCTACTCAAGTTGTTGCTAAAAAGGGGGAGATGACATTGATAGAAAATGAGAACAAAGAAATGATTGCTACTAGAGTAGTAACCGATTGGAGAATGTGTATAGATTATAGGGCTCTAAATGCTTACACTAGAAAAGATCATTTTCCATTACCCTTTATTGATCAAATGCTAGATAGGTTGGCGGGTCATGAATTCTATTGTTTCTTAGAAAGCTATTCAAGGTACAATCAAATCATGATTGCCCCCGAAGACCAAGAAAAGACCGCTTTCACTTGTCCTTATGGCATATTTGCATATAGATGGATGTCTTTCGGGTTGTGTAATACACCCACAACCTGTCAAAGGTGTATGATGTCCATCTTTCATGGATTGATTGAAAACATCATGGAGGTGTTTATGGATGACTTTTCTGTGTTTGGTGATTCATTTGATATATGCCTTGAAAATTTAACACAAGTTTTGTAGAGATGTGAACATACTAATCTAGTGCTCAATTGGGAGAAATGTCACTTCATGGTGACAGATGGCATTGTTCTAGGACACAAGGTGTCGGGTGAAGGTCTAGAGGTGGACCGGGCCAAGATAGTGGCCATTGAAAAGCTACCTCCACCAACAAATGAGAAGGGAGTTAGAAGCTTCTTGGGACACGCCGGGTTCTATAGGCGCTTTATAAAAGATTTTTCTAAAGTTTCTAAACCTCTTTGTCGTCTACTTGAAAAAGCCGTTGAATTTGATTTTGATTCTAATTGTTTGCAGGATTTTGAGACGTTGAAGAAGGCCCTAATCATGGCACCCATACTTATCACACCCGATTGGAGTGAGCCTTTTGAAGTAATGTGTGATGCAAGAGAGATAGCGGTGGGAGCCGGACTTGGCCAAAAGAAGGACAAACTCTTCCGAGTCATCTATTATGGGAGTAGAACTTTGGATCCCGCTCAAGTCAACTACACCACCATGGAAAGAGAACTCTTGGCGGTCCCCTATGCATTTGACAAGTTTAGGCTTTATCTCATTGGGGCCCAAACAATTTTGCACACCGACCACGCCGCTTTGAGGCATCTTTTTGCCAAGAAGGATGCAAAGACAAGGCTTATCCGATGGATTCTTCTACTCCAAGAGTTCGATGTGGAGATCAAAGATAGAAAAGGATACGAGAACGTGGTGGCGGATCACTTGTCTCGGTTAGACCATATGAAAGGAGAAGAGGAGACCAAGAGGCCAATCAACGAAAGCTTTCCTAATGAGAGAATCATGTCGGCATCGACAAAAGTTCCATGGTTTGCGGATATTGTCAACTTTCTAGTTGCCAAAGTGAAACCCGTGGAGATGGAGAGCTACCAAAGGAAAAAGTTTTTCCATGATCTCAAATTCTATATATGGGAGGAACCTTATGTTTTTAAGAGGTGTGCCGATTCCATCCTTCGAAGATGTGTGCCAGAGAAAAAATGGATTGAAATAATAAAGGCATGTCACGATTCTCCTTGTGGAGGCCATTTTGCTTCCAATAGAACCGCCATGAAGATTCTACAAAGCGGGTTCTATTGGCCATCCATTTTTAGAAATTGTGAAGAGTTTGTGAAGACATGTGAGCGGTGCCAAAAGATGGGCTCAATTTCGAAGAGGGATGAGATGCCGATGAGTGCATTTGTTGAAGTGGAATTGTTTGATGTTTGGGGGATTGACTTCATGGGACCATTTGTGATGTCCGAAGGAAATCTCTACATACTCTTGGCGGTTGATTATCTCTCACGTTGGATCGAAGCAATTCCAACCAAGACTAATGATTCGAAGATTGTGCTTAAGTTCCTTCGAAGGAATATTTTGACAAGATTTGGGGCTCCAAGAGCCTTAATTAGTGACGGAGGCACTCACTTTTACAATAAGTGGATGACGAGCCTCCTAGCACGGCATGGAGTGAAGCATAAGGTGACGACTCCCTACCACCCACAAGCCAATGGGCAAGCCGAGCTTGAAAATAGAGAGTTAAAACAAGTCCTCCAAAAAGTGGTGAAGACAAACGGGAAGGATTGGTCGAGCCATCTCGATGAAGCATTATGGGCCTATCGAACGGCCTACAAGACTCCATTAGGCATGTCTCCTTATCAAATGGTGTTTGGGAAGTCTTGTCACCTTCCAATCAAGCTCACTCACAAGGCATATTGGGCCACCAAGAAGCTCAATCTCGACTTCGAGATGTCAGGAAAAGAAATAATTTTCCGTTTGAATGAAATCGATGAATTTAGGCTTGAGGCCTTCGAAAATTCTTCCATTCACAAGATGAGGACCAAACTTTATCACGACAAGTTCTTAAGAAAGAAAGAACTTGCGCTCGGTGATGCCGTGTTGCTTTTCAACTCGAGGTTGAGGTTGTTTCCCAGAAAACTCAAAACAAAATGGGGAGACACTTACTTCATCTCAAAGATCTTTGAGAATGGAACATTGGAGTTGCAAGCCAAGGATGGGAGCCTATTCGTTGTCAATGGGCAACGAGTGAAGATATTCTACAATGCGGAGGAGCAAGCCGGAGTGTTTGTTCTCCATTTGAAAAATCTTCGAAGAACCGTATCCCGTCGAGCTCACGACGATAAATTAAGCGCTAATTGGGAGGCAACCCAATAGGTTTTAAGTTTTTATTGTTTTAAGTCATTTTTTATCTATGTTTATCTATGTTTCAATTGCCTAGTTAATTTAATTAGTTTGATTGCCTAGTTAATTTAATTAGTTTGCAACTTTTGTTTTTGATAAGGAATTTATGTTTTTGTAGTAAAATGTTGTAGGAAATGGTGTTCGACGTTTGGGAATGTACATAGATTGAAAAAGGATCGCAGAAATGCTCAAAAATCTGAAAAAACTGAAGACGCGAGTACGAAACGCGACTTTCTCGATCGCGTTTTGGTACACAGTTGGAGCACGAGCATTAAACGCGACTACCCAGGGTCGCGTTTCACACATAAGGCAAAACGTGACTCTGAAACATGAGCCATATGTCGTGTTGTAGAGCTTTCAGAGCCACGATCTTGTTCAGTTAAAACGCGACAGCAAAGCGCGACTTACCATAGTCGCGTTTCCAAGCAAGGCCAGGACGCGACTGCAAAGCGCGACCCCTGTCGCGTTTCGTCGCATTCCAGATGGGTTTTGCACTCACATTCTCACTCATTACAAACTCACACCTATACTAACACACGGACATTCCAACACTCCTCCATTCCACAATGATTCCAGGTAAACTTCTAAACCTACTCCATGATATTCTCTACATTATACATAAAGCATGCTTCCTTGGATTAGAAATGTCACATGTGTTAAGATTTGGGGATTCTTCCTATTTTGTACCCTAGGATTGACATGAACAAAATTGCCATAATTTTCCTAGATGTATGCTTACAATTGATGAAGAATGGAATAGACAGCATGGGTTTGATATAGGCTGTAGTAATTTGTTGAATGTTGGTGGAATTGGGCTGAACTCTCCATGAAATTGAGCAAGAGCTTGATGAATCATATTTTTTTTCTATCATTTGCTTGGTTTTGGTTTACTTCTTGTTCAAAATAAGAGAATGTGCTTGGTACTTGAACTTTTTAGTTATTGCATACTTTGAGTTCCTTCATAAGAATAGGAATTTTGTTGTAAAGCATGCTAGATGCACAAGGGGTCTCTTGTAATTTGATATTGTCATATGCTTTTGGAGACCCTCTTGCAAAAAGTTTGTACCTATTTGCCTTGTGTATGAGGGGAATTGAGTGAATATTTAGCATGTTCAATCACTTAGGAAAACTTTGTTTATATCCTTAACCAATTGAATGGGCTTTTGTATTTGATTTTGTCATATTTGTCTAGGTCCTTCCAATTGTGATAATGGTAACAATGATGTTGTTTTAGAGGCATTTCTATCTTGCATTTGATTTTGTTATTGTTAAAAATGGTTTGAGGCCTTTTATGTCAAGATAAAAATATGTGCTCTGCATTTAATGATTGTTGTTGGTCATGTGGGTGAATTTTGGCAAATGAACAACCATAGAAAGCATGAGTTTCTTAATATAGGTTGGAAACTTTTAACGCAACAAATTTTAAAGTGAATGAGTTTAGATATTATCATATGCGTTTATCACTTTATACCTTGTTGACATTGTGAAAATAAGTTCTACTCTCGTGCCTAAACTTTGTTCAAATCTTTTGTAGGTACCACCCCTACACACCAAAAATGCCACAACGAGGTAGAAAATCATCACGAAGAGCCTAACCCGAATCTGCGTCCGATCCGGAAATAGAAGCCCAAGATGACGAACAAGATGAGGATTTGGCGGTTAATCATCCGATGCGATTTCGCATCTACCTCGGCAGTGATGAGTACTATAAGAATTGGCAGCAGATTTTTAATGTCAACCTTGTTACAACAAGGTTCATGTGCAGCGACACGTGTGAGGTACTTTGGATCAAGGACGATGTGTGGAGACTCTTAGACCAAATAGGATGGCTCCAGACCATGAATAGGAATTGCATGACATTTTCTCTCTTGGTTAGAGAGCTGCTGAGCACATTCGAGATGAAGAGGATGACAAAGAGGGGGCCAGTCAAATGTACCTTCCGGATGGAAAACACGGACCGTGAGCTCACTGTTGATCAGTTGAATGAGATTTTCAATGCTCCTACAGACGGTATCTATCACCAACCTCGGGAATACGATCAAGATGTTGCCTACCGCCTTCTATGCCTCACAGAGTCCGAAACAGAAAAATACAACTCCATCATAGCAAAGGCATCTTCAATGCCTAATCCGGTTTTCCGATATCTACACCGCATCTTGGCAAACACAGTGTTTGCACGAAGAGAAAACAGCGGGTTGAGGACTTCCAAGCTGTTTGCACTTTGGGCAATGTTGAATGGGGTCCATTTGAACTTTGGTGCTTTCCTCATGGAGCAGCTCTACAGACAATCACACCTTGACAGCGGACACATTTGCATTAGAGGGATGATCACTCCGATTGCCGAACACTTCGGCATCAATCTTGAGGATTATCTTGATAACAGAGGGTCAAGATTGTTGAACCTCAACTATTTAAGGAATGTGAAGATCTTGAGCTCAGATTTACACACATATCTGCTGAACATGAGAACTGGAGGGACATTCCCATTGCCTAACACAACGCTTACTCATGTGTCGAACTATCAAGAAAGTACCAATTAGAAGATGGAGACAGTCGCTCATTTGGTGGTTATTGCTGCAGCTGGAGTACTAAGAGGCATACGAGCATCCGTTGAGGACCAAGGAAAGGTCGGTGGTGACAATGCGGGAGAGGGATCTTTCACAGCCACATTTAGACGAGGCCGGCGGTACACGGAAGAATAGATTGCTGGTCATTTTGACGCATTAGATGGATACATGACTTCCATGGATGAGACCATGCAGCATTAGAGGAGTGACATGCACGACGAGTTTGGCACACTGAGGCAGGACATGTACACGAGGTTCGATGATATCTGACATGATATGTATGGCAGGATAGGACAGATTCAGTCCAGCGTAGACGACAGATTTCATTTCCATTTCTTTTCCGTCTTTTAAATTCCGCATTTACTTACCGTTCTTTGTGTTCTTTATGTTCTTCGTTATTATTCATTTACTTTCCGTCTAAAGTTATATTTTGATCCGTGTTAAAGTTCCAAGTTAATAGCATTTCTGTTATACCGCTCATTTTTATTCTCATCGTTATGATTCACGTCACTATTTCTCGTAATTAGTCTCGTTTATTCTGTTGAAGTTCCGTTCAAGTTATATTTAATATTTCATCATTATTTTAAGTATTCAAGTAGGATTATCGTGTATATTCCATTATAATGTCGATTTCTTTTAAAGTTTAAAGTATGCCGTCCAAAACTCACGGCATGAGTCTGGGAAGCTAGCACGGACTGTGCTAAAGCTTGTACGGATCGTTCTATGCTTGCACGGCCCATGAAATGCTTCTACCGCCCTATTTTGTCTTCAATCATGTTCTAAACTCGAGTCTTTCAAACCGTCGTGTTTTCTAGAGGTTCTAAAGTCGTGCTATTTATATTTAAGTCCTAGTTAAGGGTAGATGAGTTAGATATTGTTTAATTTCATGTTAGTAGTTAGAAATCTTCAAAGGAGGCCGCTAAGTCAATGATTCTACTTTTATAGAAGGAAGTGAGCCTCGTGTGAACTCGGAGAAAGATCATCAACTCGTTGCTTCATCTTCTGTCCAGTAGTCGACGTGGTTAAATCTATACTCATCTAAAGTTTGAGCTAATAAGCTCTAGAAGCATATAGGGCAAATGAAATGTCCAATAAAAATATTTTGCTCTGCCTGATTGATATATGTACAAGGAAGGATGGAAAGAAAGATGTTAAATTTTAATTGAGCTCTCAAGCATGTTTAGATATGCTAGAAATGATTAAGTACTATTCATGCTAGCATGAGGTAATTAGAATTGCTTTAATTGCAATTTATGTTTATGCACTTCATTTTCTCATATCTGAATGTTGGATTTTGCTAAAGTTTATTTAGTCAAGCATTGCCTTTTCGGGTAGTGATAAATCTCTTATAGGCCAAAGTCATGATTAAATAAAGGATTAGCCTTAGATGATTGCTCTAGGCTCAATATTTCTAGCTAAGTTGAGGTAAGGAAGTTAAGTTAAGGAAATGAAGCAAGGTTAAGAAAGGAAAGAAGTTAAGTAAAGAAGAATATAGCTTTTATAGCGAGGATCGAGCTCTGAATTTATGATCTTTGATCATTTAAGTGAGTCACTACTGGATTAATTCCCTCGCAAACGCGTTTGGATATTTGAGGTAACCCCTCTTCTATCCTGTGGCATGCTAAGGGTGAAGTTGACATCAGGTTTGAGCCAAGGTTGGGCCCAAAAGTAAAGAAAAGGTTTTGCGGATATGGAGAGGGCGTTTGCATTTTGCTCTCCATATACCGCCAGTTGATTATTGGATATTTCTCAAGTTATTAAAGAAGCTTTTATTAAAACCCAATGAGTACATTAGTGATCATGCCCTTTTTTTCAAATGTTTTCAGGTTGAGATGCTGAGGATAATGGTGGCTGTGGATGTGGGTTGGCTGCCAAGATTGTTTTGCTATAGTATAAGTTTCTTTTGAAATCTCATGATGTTTCTACTACTCTGGTACAGTCTTTATAATTCCTAAAGTTCTATTATGTTTATCAAGATTCTAAGAATATTCCCCAGACATGATTATCTACACATATAAGTAATACATATTCAGTTTTCTTCCTACTTATCAAGTATGTTTTCCTTTCGCCTATGAAGAGCCTTGCTCACATTGATATCTGTTTATTTGCTTTGAACTATGAATGGGTCTATGTTTGTTGGTATCTGATTAGTTAGCCGTTTTATTCCGCTAAAGCATGTTTCCTTCTTAACCAAGTATCATCGCCTATCTTTCAGAAGTATATCATTATTCTTAAACCATCTTTGTTAATCTATCGTCTTTATTCGTTAATCCCTTAATAACACTCCGTCCCCATTCGTTAATCCCTATCTCAGGATCAGACTGTTACAAAAGGTGTATTGGGAGTGTTTATTATATGTGGTGTCCCCTTTCTGTGTTTCTCAAGTTGTATCTGTAAATTAGGTTTGGAACCCTATATATAGATGAAAAACTCATCAATCCGTGAAGCCACACACTCGGGTCAACTGAAAAAGATGGGTCAACCTAGAGGAGTGATTTGTGATTTTACATAGGGTCAACCCAAATGAAGTGAGTCAGGTCGACCAAGCTCTGTGTAATTTCTTCATGGGTGGGTCGACCGAGGCTTTTTGGGTCAACCCACCCCCTTTTGAGCTGGGTTTCGGATTTCAACAGATTTTGATCATTTAATCCAATCTAATAAGCTTTAATTAAGTCATTAATTAAGTCCAGAGTCTAATTAATTAAATCCTTAGCTCTCCACAACTTTAATTGATCAATTTGCGCCGAATATTCAACAAATTCGTCACTTTAGCTTCAAAACTCTTAAACACATCAAAATATCAAATGATAGGAATTAAAGCATAAAAGCTAGTAAATCACACACTTCTTAAGATAAAATATATCAGAACATGTCCAAAAATTGTGTAAAATACACAACTGTCAGCGGTCAAACGGTAATCATAGCTTATAAGTTATAACGAGATCCTTGATCTTGTAAATAAATAATCAAATCTCTAAAATTAAAATAATAGTACATAACATAATACTTATAAGGTCGTCCCAGTGAAGATGACCTAGTGGTGGAGTAAGGTTGCTTGGAGATCAAAGGTCATGAGTTTGAATATCGTCAATACCATCAGGTCGAGTGTGTGAGTAAAAAAAAAAAAAAGACTTATAAGGTCATAATCCTACTCCATAGCTCCCTATCATGGTCTATAACAATATACAAAATTTTTGGACAATAAAAGAGGTTTTACAGTTTTGGGCAAACTTTGAAAAATCACATAAAATTCATTTAAAGTCTGATTGAGGAACGATCAAAAGCCACGCGAACATCTCGAATCAATCTACAATTGGTTAGAAGATTCTCAAGATCAATTCCAACAAGAACTGCCAGAAAACTGAGGAGAATGTTACTGTTCACTAGTGAAAAAGACACCAAAATCAATCATGTTTTCAGCTTGATCGAACTCAATTCTTGCCAAATTTTTATAAAATAGTATATTTTTTCGTATGAGAAGAAAATGACGAATCCAATGATGCAACGTATTTTTGGATCCAATAATCGAATTGATAGTCGACTCAAAACAACCCCCTTTTTCACAATATTTGGGAAAAATATAGTCCAAACTTATGTCAAATTCTCTAAAAGCAACCCTATATTTCTAGAAATTTGGAAACTAATCCAGGCCTTTGGAAATAAATAAAAGAGACTCAAGTCTATTTTCGAACTATTTAAACAACTCCTACAATTGAAGAACAATACAAAATTATCATTGAAACCCTAAGATTTTAGCTCCAAATGAATCAACATATCATCAAGGTTCATGGATAACTAAAAAAAATTAAAATTAATTTGAACTCAAGCATCAACCCCTATATTTAACAAAAACTTAATTAATATAAAATGAACATTAAAATTCTAAAAAAAGTACGCAAAACAGCTATGAAAATCTACTTTTCAATGTTTTAGAAAAATGGACTTCTCAACTAATATATATATATATATAAGGGTTCAAACATTAATCATAATTAAACTAAAATAGATAAAACCATATCTCATGAAGAGAGATTACTAGATTTATATTTCAGAATAAATAAGATATGATCCTACACCTTTGAGGACTAACATATATGAGTCTGGGAGTTTTCTCAAAACCCAAGCTTTCGGTATAAAAAAATAACCGTGTAAGGCCCGAAAAGGTTATGAAATTATGAAATTCGACAGGCAAGTAGAAAACATTATTTAGAACAACTTTCCAGTATAAACTTTTTCGATTTCAAGGCCCAAAAGGGCCGAAATTTGAGGAAAATAGTAGCAGATCGGGGGCCTTTTATTTTCATGTTTTTCGGTATTTTGACTGATTTTCAGCCATTGGACAACAATGACATCAAAAGATGAAATGTAGAACACATATAAATACAAGACACATTAAATTTGGGAGAAAATGGATGAGAAATGGACCAAAATGATGACGATGAAGGCGGTAGACGGCGTCGGCTAGGCGGGCTGCAGTGGTGGTGCTGGTGGCATGGCTACGTCTTGGATACTGCATCGCCCATTCGATGAATCGCTGGTGGTGATGGTCCCGGACGAGTCATATTCAACTTAGAGGGGAGTGAATAAATTGTTTTCAAAACTGAGAAGTAAATGCGGAATTCTTTGTGGCCCTTGACTCGTTTAACCTAGATAGCTTGTCTATTTTCAGTTTGCTCAGAAGTGTCAGTTGTGTGTGAGCTTGTGTATAGTCTTTCAAAGATAGGTAAAATATGTAAACATAAAGTACAACACACAATTAGTTTATAGAGGTTCAAAGCCTTAAGACATCTACGTCCTCTCGTCCTTCTTCAGAAGGGATAAATTCACTATATAAATTGAGTTCACTTTATAAATTATACAATGAAAGTAAGGTTAGCTGAACCTGGTAACAATGAGTTACTTTACAGAGTTACTCAGCTGGGTCGATGACTCACACTTACAGTCTCGGGTAGGTAGTATTGCGGTGGCAGTTTCTTTAGCGGCGGCTCACACTTCATTAGAGAGTTAGGTGCTATTGACATCTTTACAAGGTTTTATATCTCTTTCGATCTTCAAGAGGGTTGGTCTTGAACTTTGACTTATAAACGGAATATGCTCCTTGAACTGAGCTGATGTTGATACTGATGTGAAACTTTTGAGAAGAATCCTTAGCCGGAGCTTGATCCTGAGCTAGATTTTGCTTTTAGATATGAGGCTCTTTTCTTCTTGTGTGGACTTCTTAGATAGCTTATAGTTTTCTCTCAATGTATAGCTATTACAATTTGAACGATTTTCTTCACTCTAGAATGGATAAACTGAATAACTTTAATCAGTTATAAATTACAATAAAAAAATGATTTATCTAGCAAGAATAGATTATATGATGAAGCTTTAGATGGTGTCAATAGAGAGTCGTTCAAAGTTTCGTGGAAAAGTCTCTTGGAAATTTTGATCCATCCACCTTATATAGATGAAATGAATAATGATCGTTGCTTGAGAGAAGAGTTGCTATCTTGTTGGTGCAGGGAGCCGTTTGAGAGGCCTTGTGCTAATCTGAAGCCTCGCTTCTTCAGTTCAGAGGCCTTGTGTCGAACTTGTTTGATGGCCTTCTCTTCAGTTGAGTTCCTCTTTATGGCGAACAGGTTTGATGGCCTTCTCTTCAATTCACAAACTGATCTTTGATACTCGTACTTCAGTTTAGTCCATAAACTGAACTTGTTTACGCAACTGATCAACACTCGTTGGATTTCTGCGGCTAAGTTCCAGGGTGAACTTGGTTCAATTTTTCTTTATATTTTGTTAGTTTTTCAACATCTCATCAAAATCCTCATTCACATGATTTTGTCTAACGGGTGGCCAGCGGCCGGCTGCTCTGGCTCCCTCTCCTCTGCATTCTTTCTCATTCTCGTGTCTCTGTCGGCTCTAATTTGTCTTTCTTTTTTTTGTTTTCTCTTTCTCTTCTCTCTCAATATTCTTTGCTTCTCTCTCTCTCTCTCTCTCTTCTTTCTCTCACTCTGCCCTCTCTCATTTATCTCTCTAATATATATATATATATACACACATATATGTATAGGGGTGGGGTTATATAAAAACAACCACTTATGTGAGAAATGAGAACACATCTCACACCACACATCCATAAAAAACTAAAGGTCCAAATTTGCTGAAAAAGGCGGTGGCAATTCTATCATATCTGAAAAAAAATTCGTGCGGGGATATTAATGTAATTTGGTAATTCTTATAAAAATCACGCATGATTTGATAACAGATCGTTATGCTAACGAAGTATTATCATCATGCTAACAAAGTATTATTATCATGCTAACGAAGCATTATAGTTATGTTAATTAAAGTTTTCAAATATTATTAACGAAAAAATATTCGAAATATTAATTATAAACCTAATTTGATTTAATAAACCCTAATTAAATGGAAAAAATCATAATTAGATGAAATAAACCTAATTAGATGAAATAAACATTGATTGGATGTGGTAAAACCTAAATGAGTTGGAACAAATCATAATAATAATATATTTGTACTACGTTAGCATTATGGTTTTGCTTCGTCAGCATTGCGAATACACTATATTAGCATATGACAATACTCTATAAACATACTTTATAAACCATAATTGGATGGGATAAACCATAACAATCAATTAAGAACTATAAACATAAAATTAAATTTTAAAAAAATAATGATAATTAGATGGAATAAACCATAATCGAGATTAAATAAACCATAATTGAGATTTAATAAACCCTAATAAATTTATACTATGCTAGCATTATGATATTTATATGTTACCACAAAGAATACATTATGTTAGCATATGACAAATGCTTCGTTAGCATATGCTATCATATGTTATCATAATGCTGACGAAGAATTATTATATGCTAACGAAAGCATTTACAACCTGGGCACGCGTAAAAAATTTTCTTTTTTATTTTTCGTTCATATTTTTTCATCTAAACATAGCCTTTCGACATATTAAATGAAAGAGCATGAAGAGAGCTTTAATTTGATATATTTTTTGTGTACATTGGATTAAAAACGAGCAAGTTATGGTTGGTTAAAGTTTTTAAGATTTTTTTTAATTACTGACATCATCATTTTTAATGGGTTTGGACGAAAATAGCCCTCCTTCCTTTATTTTCTGCCCTTTTATTTATGAAATTGCCATCTTAAATCTCAACCATTGGATCATTAAATTGGATGGTGTAAGATGGGTTCTCATTTCTCACACCAACAAAGTGTTCTCATATGATCCATATCCTATATGTATATATACATACATACATATATATATAGTGTGATACCCCGACCCTTTTTGCTAAATTATGAATTATAATTTTGAAAAATGATGTTGAATTAATATTGTTTGAATATTAATTATGATGGTATGTTCGTATTTTATGCCGTTGTTTTAATGCAAGTTATTCCACTCGAGCCGATACGTCATAGCACAGTGATATTATACTGAATGTATTATACAGTTTGATTATAAAACTAAAATGTCGAGTTATATGATAATTAATGAATGTGATTGTATTTAATTTTAGTTTGCCATACCTTGAACACCTTAACGCTGAGTTGATCGGGGGTCTCACGGACCTGCTTTTTCGATAAGTATTAAATGTGTTTTGAAAGAGTTGGAAATGTCTTTCGAAAAATAGAAATAGATCGAGTCTGCAATGCGACCGTGGGATACGACCTCGTTCAGGCCATGTGCCGAGCGACCTGTGGTGCGACCGAGAGGCGCGACCACCTCCAGGTCGCGTGCCAAGAGATCTGCAACACGATCTCAAGATGCGACACTTCAGAAAGCCATTTTCCTTTGGCTCAAGCGCGACCCCCCTAGGTCACGCCCTGTTTCGGAAATTCTACCCTTTAAATACCACACTTCACCCATTCCTCTTCATTTTCTTCATTTACTTGGGCGATTTCCTTCCAAATTCTCTCAAGGAATTCTTCAAGTTTTGGGAGAGGATTATCTCATCACCCTCCATCAACCAAGGTAACTTCATACCCTCTTCTTCTTGATGATTAAACACCATTTCCATGTTGATTTGAATCTAGGGTTTATACCCAAAAATTAAGGTTTTCGATTTCATTGATCTCCTTGACCTGATATCTTGAACATATGGTTTATTTACATCCTTGAAGCTATATGTGTTGTTCAATTGAGATTCCTATGGTTTATTATTGGTAGGGTTTGGATTTTTGCCCTAATTTCCCCTAAATATGTTGGTGTTTGGTTGGAGGTGTTGTGATAGTTGTATGAAGTTGATTTTCATGTATGTTAGAACCCTAGGATAGAGGTTCATGTATTGGAAATTATGAGTTCAAAGGATTTAAATTGAGTCATGTTCTTGTGGTTTAAATGGGTGCACGTAACGTGTTCGATTAAATGTCTCAAAGAGTTTTGATGTGTATTTTGAGCCCAAAATTTTAGTATGAGCTTGTATATCCATGGTTGAGCGTGTGGATATGTATTAAAAACCTTAAAGCACGTATAGCATGTGTTGGGTCAAAATTATGAAATAATTATATAACTCGACGTCTAAAATGAAAAAGAGATTTAAAGGTGCTAGGTGATGTATTGGGGTTCGAGGTGGACAACTTCTGCACAATGAGAAAGTATACCAAAGGTTGAAAGGGATTTTAAAGGGTCTCATAAGGTGGGATAACTCTAAACTGTGAACACGTGTTATAGTTATTGCTGTGCTTTGATTATATAAGTATGCAGGGTCTTCGGACTGGTGATATGAATGAGACCCTTCAGGGCAATACAGATATCCTTCGGGGTTGACAAAGAGGTCCTATGGGATCTATATAGACTTGTTAATGTCCTTCCTAGGGAATAATAAGCCTGCGGGCATCCCTACAGGGCTAAGATGTTCATTAACAGGGGCATCATGATGTTTGGACCCTACGGGGTTGAGACAAGTCTCCACAAAGTAAAGAAATTTCCATATTTTATATTTTTCACTTGTGAAATTGGCTATAACTGTTTACAGTGTTTCCTTACTGAGTATGTTGTTAAATACTCATCCCATTCATTTAATGAATTTCAGGTTGAGGAGTTGGGGTCCGAGTAGGAGCGTTGTGAACACAAGAGAACCCCCACAAGCTTGTGTTTACTTTTGCATGCTCTTCTTTTGAAATAATCATATTATTATCATTCCATTGATCATTCTCCTTTTTCTTTTATGACTAATGATTATTGGGGATGGGACTAGCCCTATTTTGTAGTTATGATGTATATAAATTGATATTATGCAAAATATTTTAAAGGCGGGTCGTTCGACCTTGGAGCCTTCTATGTACGAATTATGTTAATGAACCCCTATGCTATGTATGTTAATTTAAGGTGCTAGACGGACGGGTTGTGTAAAACCTATGAGCCCGATAGCTTAGATGATTGTATGATTGATGTGGATGGGCTTATGCAATGCTTCCATTAAATAATATGATGTGTGACAAAATAGATCGGATAGGTTCCATATTATAATTGTGAAAAATTTATATTTGGAATTATGATGTCATTCCTCATGATGCAATTTGACCTTAACTTCCGCTCAATTTATTAAAAGAATACAAATTTATGTAAGTAAATTGTATGTTAAGTGACGTGGCTAAACGGAGTGGTTTGGGGCGTTACATATAAGTATATATATACATATACATATACATATATGTATATACCAACATCTAATTAACCCTAATTTAGAAGTTAAATTAGATATTAAATCATATCTTGATTAATTGGACTCATATTTTGATAAAATAAATTTCTATAAGTTCATATCGACGAACACTATGGTCTAATCTATTCGCTCATCTCGCTCTGACAATGTTTAGGTTAAAGATAAATTTAATATTAAATGGGCTCAAAAGCACAATACTTGGCCTATTAAAAAAATGACATGCTACATTATTCAGGCCTTAAAAATAAAAGATTGAGCTTAAATTTTATTTTGGGGCGTTACAAGTTATGTGATTTTATAGCTTTTATGCTCATTATGTTATCATTCGGACTTTTTGATATATTTATGAGTTTTTCAGTATATTAGTGGTGAATTTGATGATTATTTGATGAAAAATGATCAAATATGTGCTTAGAGGGTTAAATGAAGGACCAATTAGGGCCTTGCGCCGAATTTAAGGAGCAAAGCCCATGAGAATTAATGGAAATAATTCAAAATGATCCAAATGGGTGTTTGAAAAACCTAGGAATATGTAGAATTGAGTAAGGAGTGTCGTGTAAGTCGAATCGACTTAATCGAATGAGAAACGAGTGAGAACATGCTACTTTAATTAGTAAAGCCCACGCATGTAGGGTCATCCCAGTGAGCCTGTTTTATACAGGGTTGACCCAACTCATGATATGGCACTATTCCACATCGATCGAAATGGATCCTGCATGAGATTTTTAAGTCCTTTCTCAAATTAGGGCTTGTTTTACTTCTTATGATCCTTCCAACACTATATATACCTCATCTAGTCATTAGAAAAGGTGAAGAAATTGGTACACATGTGAACAAAAGTATGGAGGCTGATGAAAAAGAACATGTGTATTGTTCATATTGTGTTATTCTTTATGAAGTTCAATTATATGATCTTTACAGAGAATAAGAAGATAAATAAAGAAATCATAAATAACACACGATATGTTAACCCAGTTTAATGAAGTGATCTACTCTGGGGGACCACACTCAATAAAGAGCCAATCCACTTCTTCGAAGTAAGTTTCAACAGAGAACTTGCACAATAAGACCACCTACTTGAGCACCTTTTTGAACACTTCCCCATTTTTGAATGGACTGAAAACGTAAGAGCCACCTACGTCCCAAGTGCCACACTTGGTCTCTCTTGCAACTTTCGTGAGGTTACTATCTTCAACAGCAACTTTGTACCCAATGTTGTTTTTATTACACAAACTAAACTACTAGAACTTAACGTTGAACACTATTAAGAATAACACTAGTAGACATAATAAAATCATATCCAATATTACAACTTAAGACACTTAGAGATTGTAAATAACATCCAGTACGTCCACCATTCAATTTGGATCGAATGGTCTTTATATAGGAGCTCAAACCACCTTCCTTCTTTGAATCTTACCTTATGAAGTTCGTTTCTATGTATATAGATTTCTTGCCTTCTTTTGATGATTAGTGTGAATCTTCAAAGTAAATCTCCATTAAGATGGCAGTCAAAATCTGGCTTGATCCATAGGAAATTGGTGCCCAAGGTCTGTTTCTCTATAAGAAAATAGCCATAAATAACCGTCAGGACCATCGTCCTGAACATCCACGTCCTCGAACATCATTCTCTCCAAGTTTGACACCATTGGTTCGAAATGTTCCTTGAGTAGGACAGCGAATATAGATTGTGGATTGGTACTTTGCAAAAATCATGATTAGCACAAACATATGATTTGCAGAAATAAATGATAATTTAGCTAGTGCACACCAGTTGCACTAACATAGGCGCAACAAAGACTCCGGAGGCTACAACAAGATCATAGATCCTGTGTTTTTTATTGTGTTGAACAATATTTTATTTTTCATTAATATGTTCTTTCTCTTTAATTATGTTTAGGGAAATTTCCTTAGATTCTAGGGATGTAAAACTATAATGAATTTTCTGTTTTGATTAATCTTTTAAGTCTTCCTTTCATATATTGGTTTATAAATCTTGATTTTGATTAAACAAGATGTTATACTATAGATGTTTAGAAGTACTAACTAAGTAAATACATGTTCATATGAAATTATGATCTTATGTGCTTTTAGGAGTTACTAAATTATTTAGAAAGATTGCAAGGTGAATATGTAATTTATTAATCAACTTTACAAACTTACTCAAGAGAGAGATTTTTAATAATTTCGTGGTCTTCCACCATATATGAATTAAATTTGTTTGTTGAATTGATTGATCTTGCATAGATAAGATTGTAGGAAAAACATGCCCACTACAAGAAAAACGCTCATAGACTACACTATTTAGACTACAGTTTTTTGAAAATACCGCAGTCTAACTACGGATTTTTCAAAAAACCGTAGTCTATGTGCATGTCTACATTCCTTAAGAGAGCGGTTTTTCAAAATACCGTAGTCTATGTGCATATTTTTTTTCTTAAGACTACGGTCGCTTCAAAACCGAAGTCTATGTACATGTATTTGCTTTCTTAAGACTTTGTTAATTTAAAAACCGTAGTTTATGCGCGTGACTCTAGTTTCTTAAGACTACAGTAGTTTCAAATCCGTAGTCTATGTGCATAAAAAATTAAAAATAGTGTAAAAATTCAGAATTAAGGATTCAACCCTTTGTAATATTCTACATATTTTTTTTATTATTTTACTCCATAATTATATATATTTATATATATTTGTATGGAGTAGAACTAGATACTTATTTTATTAAGGAAAGTAAATTATAAAAATATTTAAGAGGATAATCTATATAAAATTCAAATTATATTAGGAAATAAAAAAACTAAAATAATCAAATTTTTTGTAAATTTTTGTGAATTGAGTAAAATATCTATTATTTATTTTATTCATTAAAAAAATGAAAAAAATGATAATTAAGAAGGTAAATTATAAAAATATTTAGGATGATAAAATTTTATATAAAATAAAAATTTATAGGCTAGAAAAAAATGCTAGCTTTGAAGTTCGAACATGGACCTATTGAAATTGAAGATTTAATTGATATCCAAAATGCTTCATTTTTATATATATATTACTATTGATATGATATCTTCTAGTATATATTATAACACAACAGAACCCTAAGTTCAAATTTCCCCAATTCATTTTCACGCAGTCATCAACTCCAGCGCACCATCTTTTCGACATTAGGGTTTCAGCGTCTAGATCTCGTGGGAGAAACCCTTTCGCTGGAAACCCTCTGCGGTAGCGGAAATTGGAAACCCTCATGGGAGACATTTCGTATTTCTCTCTCTGGTGGTTGTCGATTCAAATCATAGTCTCTATCTTGACACCTCACTCTACAGAGTATTGTTGTTCGTTGCTGATGTCTTCAGCAAAATGTTTTTCTCTGATCTTATTTCGCTAATTGTGTGTGTTTTTTGTAATAATTTCTGTTTTTATTTAAATTCTTCAGTTCAACATTCCGAATCTACGTGTAGGCACCCTGAATTCGCTGTTGGCTCTCGATGACGACCTATTGAAGGTGAGTTGTTCAGAAACCTTAGCTGATTCCTGTTGCTTCATTGGAGTAAGGTTCTGATTTTGGTAGGCGAACAACTTTATTGAAGGAGTGCCGCACAAAATCTGACGACAAATTGAGGAACTGGAGAGGGTATCAAGAGTTGTTAGTAGCTCGCTTACGTCTGGAACTCCCTCGTCTAGAAATCCAGCAGCCCTCATCTTCATCTTGTGAGCTATGAATCTTGTTCTTTGATTCATTCGAGAATTGTGTTTTAATTCTAGTTTTATTTTTGGGTACTTGAGTTCACTGATATTTTTTCTGTTCTTCTTGGTGTAAGATGAAAGAAAGACTTCCATATTCTCTCTTTCTTTATTGAAGCGTGGACTGAAGCATTTGGTATAGTTTAAAGTGAGAAATTATTGGTAATTGGAGGTAACAATCTTTGTTGCTTGATTTGTTTGAAATTGGTTTAGGACTGATGTGTTTATCTCTTATGGATATTTCCTATGTCCAGTTTTACCACCTGAAATTTATGTAATATGCAATTGATGTGTTCTCTACGAGCATTGACGCTTTGTATTCACTGCCTCCGACTCTTTAGTAATGCACTCTTGCTTTCTCCCACTGTGCATTTTGTTGGGCTTTTTTCGAATTAAACCACCGCAGGATCTATTTGGTTGTTCATTAATCCATGTTCATGTAAATCATAATTTTATGTAACATGCATGTTTATCACAGTCTAATCAAAGAGCATGCAAAGCAGATTCGAATCTAATAAAGTGGAAGACATAGAAAACGAATCTACTTACAGATCGATAGACAGTTTGTGGACAAGATTAAAGATCTAATCTTGTTGTTGAATAAACACAGGAATTGGCGCCTATTTCCCTCCAAAATTCAACCACCACAAATTCTACTCTAAGATTTTCAGTTGTATTCCCGGACTGTATCTAGATTCAGAATGAGCTGAAATCTACTAGATAGGTTTGTGAATTATGTGGATATCTTGAGAGACAAAGAGGGGCTAATTAATTATTATGTCCAATTTTCGAACCCCCTTCCTATATTTATATAGGGGGGACGAAAATTACAAGCTCCAGACCTACTGGGCTGGGGCCTCTATCTCAACTTCTATATCCGGTCCACTATCAGTCAATTGGGCTACAATAGGGATCTAGAAGAATTTTAAATTGGCCCACTAATTTTTTTAATATCCAATATCCAATATCCAATAAAACTAGGATATAATTAAATAAATTAAATTTTACTTTTATTCCACTAAAGAAGTAAAACTGACCTACCAATTTAATACATATTTACGAATATGCTTTCTCCTTTAGTCCAGCCATTCCCCGTGTTTAAGATGTAATGTTAATTAATTAATTATGTCAGCCTCTGACAACTATAATTAATTAACATCTAAAACCTTAACTAGTACCACACAAGCTTTATCATGTAAGGAATAAATTCCACCTGCAGGGTTTCAACATGAACTTGTGTTTTCTCAAGAAAACATCATCAACCTGGCGCACCAGGACACGGTGCTCATGCATACTGCTCGAGACATCATGTATACATTTTTATTACCCAAGATATCGAGTTTGATCTATGAAAAGATCTCACTCATTGATAAATCAAAGTAATAAATAACGCACACATATGTTCGCCAATATCACCTGAGTTCAGAACCGGAACTCTGTAGATCTTTATTCTCTCAATAACTGGGTCAGAGACAGAGAATAGTATCCTATCGTGATCCTCCTCAATACACTAATAAGTGTACTAGAATAATTAGTTAGTCAAGATAAGCTAACTTATCAGATTATTCTACGGTGTACCGATGGTGTGTTTAGAACCATCTAAGCCATGCTCTTTTAATACATTACAAGGTTCTAATGATATGATCTTACCGTGTGATTGCCCACACCATATCATCTACAATGTAAGTATATGAAACATTGCATAGAATAATTATCGAACATAATCTAAATATAAACAGTGACTGCAATAACTTTCATATCATATCATCGTATCATTAGAAAAGTATACAAAGACAAGTCTTCTAGTATACAATACCAACAATCTCCCACTTATACTTGAAGCATGTCTTTCAAGCATAAAAACTAACACTCTAACTCTCCAATCAAAACTATCGACTCAAACTGCGCCACCAGGTCTGCATCCCACTCCCATTTTCTCCACGTGACCATCAAAGGTCTTAGCCGGCAGGCTCTTCGTAGCCAGGTTGTCCTCCGATGCAATCTTGACCACCGCCACGTCTCCTCTCTTAATGATTTCTCGTATAAGATGGTACTTTCTCTCTATGTGTGTACTTATATTGTGAGCTCTGGGTTCCTTCGAGTTTACCACTGCACCAGAATTATCACAGTATATCATGATAGTCTTAGGCAAACCAGCCCTCTAGGAACCCGCGGAGCCAGACAGCCTGTTTTGCAGCCTCAGAGACAGCTACATACTCGGTTTCCATGGTGGAATCCGCAATGCATTTCTGCTTAATGCTCCTCCATGCAATGGCTCCACCTCCTAATGTAAACACATAGCTCGAGGTAAACTTACTCTGATCTTTGTCTGTTTGAAAATCTGAGTCTGTATAACCCAAAGGCACTAGACTACCAGAGCAGAAAACAAACATGTAGTCTCGAGTCCTTTTAAGGTACTTGAGAATTTTTTTGACCGCAGTCCAGTGACCTTGTCCAGGATTACACTGATATCTGCTTACCATGCCTATGGCATAGCATATATCAGGCCTAGTATATAGCATAGCATACATCAAACTTCCCACAGCCGAAGCATATAGTACTTTCTTCATTTCCTCTATCTCAGACTGTGTTTGGGGACACATTTCCTTGAAAAGATGAATTCCATGCCTGTAAGGTATAAAACCTTTCTTGGAATCTTGCATGCTAAACCTAGCTAGAACTGTATCGATAGAAGTCGCTTGGGACAAACATAACATTATTTTCTGGAAATCTCGAATGATCTTGATGCCAAGGACATGTCCGGCTTCACCCAGATCCTTCATATCGAACTGCTTGCACAACCACACCCTAATGTTTGACAACTCCTTCTTACTATTTCCAATAAGTAATATGTCATCAACATAAAGTACGAGGAATGCCACCACATTTCCATCACATTTCTTGTACACACAGCTCTCATCCGGACTTTGCATGTATCCATATGACTAGATAACCTCGTCAAACCAGAGATTCCAAGATCTCGATGCCTGCTTAAGTCCATAAATGGATCTCTTAAGCTTACACACCAAGTGTTCTTGGCCTTTAGCAATGAATCCCTCTAGTTGTTTCATGTGAATGTTTTCTTCAATACTTCCATTTAGGAAAGCTGTCTTGACATCCATCTGCCAAATCTCATAATCTAAATGAGCGGCAATTGACAAGAGAATCCGGATTGACTTAAGCATGGCTACCGGTGAAAAGGTTTCCTCATAATCGATCCTTTCTTTCTGAGTATACCATTTCAACACCAATCTAGCTTTGAAGCTTTCAACCTTCCCGTCAGCTCCTCTCTTGCGCTTGTAGATCCACTTACACCTAATGGGTTTAATCTCATCTAATGGTTCTACGAGCTCCCAGATTTGATTGTGATCCCTAGATCCAATCTCAGATTCCATTGCATTTTTCCAAGAATCCTCATCTTTATCTCGAATTACCTCATCATAGGTCCTGGGATCCAATTCATTTAGTCCCTTTGGGAAATCTGAAGCCTCTCCCAGACTAATGAATCTATCAGGTTGGCGTACAACCCTCCCACTGCGACGAGGCAGTTCCTGTACTTCTGTGACACGTTGTGCAGTGTTTAGTGGTTCCTCTTCTTGTACAACTAGTGTAGGATTCGACCCTCCCCTTAACTCCTCAAGGATGATTTGACTCCTTGGTTTCTGGTTTATGACATAGTCTTCCTCTAAGAATCGAGCATTGGTGCTAACAATGATCTTCTGATCCTTAGGACTATAAAATAAACAACCTTTCGTTCTTCTAGGATATCTAACGAACAACCTTACATCAGTACGAGGAGCCAGCTTATCAGCTTCCTTGTCCAACACGTGTGCTGGGCTACCCCAAATCCGAATATGGTTCAAACTGGACTTTCATCCAATCCATAGTTCTGTGGGCGTAGAAGAAACTGATTTTGATGGAACCAAGTTAAGAATGTAGGCTGCCGTTTCCAGGGCATATCCCCAAAATGAAATGGGCAACTCAGAATAACTCATCATCAATCTAACCATCTCTAACAGTGTACGATTTCTTCTTTCCGCCACGCCATTCTGCTGTGGCATTCCAGGCGCAGTCAACTGGGAGGTAATCCCATTCTCTGCCATATAATCTCTAAATTTGCTTGAGGTACTCGCCACCACGATCAAAACACAGTGACTTGATACTTCTGTCTGTTCGTTTCTCCGCTTCCGCCTTGAAATCTTTAAATTTCTCAAAGCATTCAGACTTGCGACGTAACAGATAGATATAACCATATCTAGAGTAATCATCAATGAGAGTGATGAAATACTCAAACCCTCATCGAGCTTGAACTGACATAGGGCCGAACAGGTCAAAGTGAATCAAATCTAATATCCCTTCGGATCTATTTCATTTTGATTAGAAAGGACGTTTGGCCATTTTACCTTCCAAACAGGATTCACACAAAGGAAACTATTCCAGTACCAAACAAGACAATGGTCGATTGTTTACAAGCCTTTGTATCCTCTTACGGTTAATATGACCTAGCCTTAGATGCCAAAGATAGGTTTGATTCAAGTTTGAAGGTTCTTTTCTCTTGTTAGGGTTTATGATCGATGTATTCAATAGCTGTCTTTGCGTAGTGTTTTCAATTGGTTTAAGAAAGTATAAGTGTCCATCCAATGTGCCAGAATAGATAAAATATTTACCACTAAAGATAACTACTTTGTTATTAAAAGAAACAGAATATCCATCCATAATAAATTTAGAAACTGAAATCAAGTTTCACCTAAAACCAGGCATATAAAGACAATCTTTCAAAACCAAAGTTCTATCACTACTGAAAGGTAAAACAACGTCTCCCACTGCAACAGCCGCTACTCTCATAGCATGGCCCATGTAGACGGTGATCTTGTCCTCACTCAGCTGTCATTTTACCAGGAACCACTGTAAAGACATGCAAACATGATCAGTAGCTCTAGTATCTACTACCCATGACTGGGTAGAACAAGTTGCTAAACATGTTTCTACAACCAGAGTGTGAGATGTACCTCTCTTCTTCTTCTTGTTAGGACATGCCGCCTTCCAGTGACCTGGTTCACCGCACTTGAAGCACTTAGTCTTCGACTTGAATTCCTCGGGAGGAATCTTTGCCTTTGGCTTTTTCACCTTAGGCGCCTTATCTGCAACCTTTTTAGGTGCGTTTCTCTTCTTCCTTTTTCCACCAGAAGAAGATGCCCCTTTCTCAGCTATGTGGGCCTGAGGATCGCTCTTTTAGAGTAATTCACTTGCCTGAAGATCTATGAGCAGTTCAGTTAGGCTGAGATCCCTTTTAATCATGTTAAAGTTTAGCCTGAACTGCTCAAACTTCGAGGACAAGCTATGAAGAACAATGTCGATTTGAGAATTGACGTCCAGCTCTCCAGCCAAGGTCTCGATCTCAGATAAATATCCCATCATCGTGAGAACGTGTTCCCTAACAGGTGTGGAGTCAGCCATTCTCGCATCCATTAGCTTCTTCATTACCAAATGGCGTGCCAAGCGGTTCTGATGACCGAATAGCTGCCTAAGGTTGTACATGATATCATAAGTGGTTTTCATAGGTTCATGCTGATGTTGCACACATTTGACATAGATGCCAGAATGTAACAGCGCGTTATCTCATTAGACCTAAACCACTTATCATATGCAACCTTTTGGGCTTCGTCAGAACCCTCATCTGGCATCTGAGGACAAACCTCATCAAGTACAAACTTGTGTCCCTCAGCAACAAGAATTAGGTTAAGGTTACGAATCCAATCATTGTAGTTTTCACCGACAAATTTGTTTTCTTTGAGGATTGAGGACAGATTGGAGAGTTCCATAGATGATATGAAATAACTGAAATTAAAACAAGTCGTACAGTCACAAAACTTTTAGGATAAACAGTATATAATCGAAAGCTTCATAAAAATTATATACTTTTCCACCGACACTTTAAAACGATTTCTATAAGCCACGATCGTGTGGACGTTTATAAATCTCATTTTTAAATAGGTTAAACCTTTAATTTCCCTCCAGTTGAGTTTCCTTACAACAAGCAAATTAATAGCCGGATAATTAACACGGTCATGTAATTGTCTAACTGATAAGCCACGATTGTGTGGACGTTTATCAATAAATTACATCTAAGTGTGCACACCATTATCTTCGCACCAAGATCACTATTCGAATTTAACTGCTCCAGATGGATGAGTCAGTTCTAATAGTGTTCTACAGCTATCCATTTAGGAGATTTAATATCTAGAGAAATCTATGATATGACACATCCGATTAAACCATCACTTCTCAATTAAACCAGATTTTAATGGAGACCGTATGAGATTTCTACATATTTTAGTATGAATCTCTCCCACTTAGTTATTTGTGTTTGACATTTCATTTTATTCCATTATCGAACATGCAAATATCACATAAAATGATAAACATCTATTGCATGCTTCAACATAATAAGCAATAGTAATAAACCAACTATCATGGCTTATATCTCATGTTGATTGATGAGATAAAACTGGAAAGTCAGCTCCAGAATCAGGCTTGGCCGCCGCCCCCTTCACCGCGCCTCGCCGAAAACCCTAGCTCCATTTAGGGTTTCAGGGCGTGAACCGGTGAACCTTGGTGCTGAACTACTTTCCTTCTTTGAGTTGATCTCCGATCTTTATTCAATACAAACTATCTATTCCAAGAGGAAAAATCTAATATTGCTAGAATAAAAGTTACAATTCAAAAACTCGGTCTAACAGCTTTATATCTATTACATTAAAACAACGTAAAATAAAACCTAGACCTAATCCATGGATTTTCTCATGGATAAAAATCACGTAGCCAAACCGACATACGACCAACATTCATTCAACATAAACATACATCACATAAAATAAAAGAGCCATGATAGTTGGTAAACCTGCAAACAAACACAGTCTACAAATCCAACAATCATTTATTATATGATCCACATAAAATAACATATGATATCTATGCATGAATATTAAATAATATTCAAATTCTTCAATTAATTAAATTAATTATTATCCGCAAGATAAAAATTAGAAATTAAAATAATTATCCACCAATTTTAACTTGTGATTTTCGAAAATATCACCAAAAATAAATCTGAAAATTAATTATAATTATCCATAAGAATCTTAAATCTTCAAGGATAAAGTTTGGAGATTTGATCCAATCCAAAATCTTCCAAAACTTATCCAAATTTAAAATCTCATCACAATTGGATTTTGATAATTATTTGTATATATCCAAAATTACCTTATCCAATTTAAAATCCATAAATTTCGAAAATATCACAAATAATAAATCTGGAAATTTGATCCACTTCAAATTCTTCCAAATTTAAAATTCTATTTTCAAATCTATCTAGATTCAAATTAGGTAAATTAAGATATACATCAAATAATATCAAATCTTCATCCAATACTCCAAATTTTCGAAACCACATATTAGATAAATCTGAAAATTTGATTTTTATCAAAATCTTCTCCAATTTGATCTAACATGATCGAAAATTTAACACCAAAATTATGGAACTTAAGACATCAAATTTTCGAAAATTTGATGCTCAAAATTTTTGAACATTAAGCTTATTAAATCTGGAAATTTTCAATTGTCAAAAATCTTTTCAAATCTAATAATTATATGGACGAAAATTGCATAGATTAACACAAATTTGAATTTTCGATTAAGATCAAAATTGCATCCGAATTTGAATCTAAAAAATTTTGAAACCTACACTAATTAAATCTGAAAATTTTGATAACATCAAAACCATTCCAAATCTAATTAGGTATGGATCGAAAAATACAGTGTTCTCCAAAACTAGAATTTTCGAACTACATCAAAAATTCATCCAAGTTTAAACACATAAACAATCGAAATACATACACATTTAAATCTGAAAATTTAAGCACCATAAATATATCATCAAATTTAAACATATATCTCGATTTTATCCTAGGATTAAATATAGAACAGTGTCAAAACCTGGCTATGATACCACTGTTGCGGTTTTTTCGAATTAAACCACCGCATGATCTATTTGGTTGTTCATTCATCCATGTTCATGTAAATCATAATTTTATGTAACGTGCATGTTTATCACAGTCTAATCAAAGAGCATGCAAAGCAGATTCGAATCTAATAAAGCGGAAGACATAGAAAATGAATCTACTTACAAATCAATAGACGGTCTGTGGACAAGATAAAAGATCTAATCCCGTTGTTGAATAAACACAGGAACTGGCACCTATTTCCCTCAAAAATTCGACCACCACAAATTCTACTCCAAGATCTTCTGTTGTATTTATCTCCAATTTTCGAACCCCCTCCCTATATTTATATAGGGGGGATGAAAATTACAAGCTCCAGACCTACTGGGCTAGGGCCTCTATCTCAAGTTCTATATCCAGTCCACTATCAGTCAATTGGGCTACAACAGGGATCTATATCCAGTCCACTATCAGTCAATTGGCCCACTAATTTATTTAATATCCAATATCCAATAAACCTAGGATATAATTAAATAAATTAAATTTTACTTTTATTCCACTAAATAAGTAAAACTGACCTGACAATTTAATACATATTTACGAATATGATTTCTCCTTTAGTCCAGTCATTCCCCGTGTTTAAGATATAATGTTCATTAATTAATTATGTCAGCCTCTGACAACTATAATTAATTAACATCTAAAACCTTGAGTAGTACAACATAAGCTTTATCATGTAAGGAATAAATTCCACCTGCAGGGTTTCAACATGAACTTGTATTTTCTCAAGAGAACATCATCAACCTGGCGCACCAGGACACGGTGCTCATGCATACTGCTCGAGACATCATGTATACATTGTTATTACCCAAGATATCGAGTTTGATCTACGAAAAGATCTCACTCATTGATAAATCAAAGTAATAAATAACGCATACATATGTTCGCCAATATCACCTGAGTTCAGAACCGGAACTCTGTAGATCTTTATTCTCTCAGTAACTGGGTCAGAGACAGAGAATAGTATCCTATCGTGATCCTCCTCAGTACACTAACAAGTGTAATAGAATAAGCAGTTAGTTAAGACAAGCTAACTTATCAGATTATTCTACGGTGTACCGATGGTTTGTTCAGAACTATCTAAGTCGTGAGCTCTTTTAATACATTACAAGGTTCTAATGATATGATCTCACCGTGTGACTTCCCACACCATATCATCTACAACGTAAGTATATGAAACATTGCATAGAACAATTATAGAATATAATCTAAATACAAACAGTGACTGCAGTAACTTTCATATCATATCATCAGAAAAGTATACAAAGACAAGTCTTCTAGTATACAAAACCAACACATTTAACATTACAAGTCTTGTGCACTTACTTTTTTGTTATATAGAAGCTAGAATATATTAACCTATCATCTGGACTTCTCCTTGTTTTATTGTGAAAAGGATTACCTTATATTTTTTCTTTGATTTTCTTCAGTTTTAAATTCCAAGCCTTTGTATCTAAAATCTAAAATAAGACCATTTGGAATGTGGTCTTGCATCTCAGTATGATCTAACAAATATTTCCTCTTAATGTTGAAAGTCAAAAACAATGTTGTCTTTTTTATATAGGCTGCACGGATGCATTATATGTATAACAATGAACCTTGCTGCCTGAATCTTATAGATACATCGGGTCATGTTGACTTCTCCTGTGAGGTATGTGTATTATTACTTTGATGATTAGAGTTGAGAAATGTTGACAGGGCAGAAATGAAATAATTGTTGCTAAGCACGAGTCTACATTAATTTTTGCTAACAAGGAATCTCGTTGTCATGCAATTATGGTTGCAGCCTCAAATTTAATTTTGTTGTTATTATCTATTTATTATACCTTTCGAAATTCTTTATGTTCACTGTAGGAAAAGGCAAAACATTGGAGTCATAGAAATGCAATTTTTAACAAGGCAATAATTTCTCTTATTTTTTTCTTCACTGGCTCAATAGTCGA
Organism: Perilla frutescens; assembly: GCA_026008535.1. Classification (NCBI taxonomy): domain Eukaryota; kingdom Viridiplantae; phylum Streptophyta; class Magnoliopsida; order Lamiales; family Lamiaceae; genus Perilla; species Perilla frutescens. Next base: position 32,723,336 of record BRKX01000019.1, on the reverse strand, counting down.
TTAATAGTGAAAATTGCTGCAGGGTAAGGTTGCATTTTTTGACAGCTCAAGATTTTCACTTACTGTTTTATTCAATTGTAATGACTCATACCAGAATTAGGATGACCACTTCAATCTAACTAAATAAATTGACGAGTTGTGATAATAATATATATTCATTTTGCGGCAGCTGTTGGTATTAATATATATATTTCCAGATAACTGTTGCATAGGAAAAAAAACTTTTTATTCATAGTACAAATAAATTTTCTTGCAGATTTTAGATAATTTCTCTTATCATCATCATCAGTAGCAGCTGTAAACAAGAACCAGTTTGATTGTTCGTGAGACAGGTTGGTAATTTGAACCACTTATTTGAATTTTATGTTGCTTTATTTACACGAGCATGTAAAGAGATGAGAAAAAAAACTAACTGATTAATTTGCAATGGTGTCCTTCTTTTATGCTTCATTAAAAAACTTTAATTGCTAGGTGTTGTACACTTTTGCTATTGTATTTTTTCCATTTATTATGGTTTAAGATATGAGATTAAAACTATCTAGACTATTAATTGCGCTAGAATTTACCTAAGGAGTTATGTTAGAAATTTAGATTTAATTAAATATATAACATAAGTTGCATTTGTGTTATTACCATAATTTTGTGTTATTACCTTACATGTGAGGGTCAAGCTAGAGGATGATCTATCATAATTTCTGATTACTACAAATTATAGAATTTTATTGATGATGGTAGGATTAATTTAGTAGCAGTCCCCAGCATATTCTTTAAATATCTTCTCTCTTAGCTTGAGTTCTAATTATGATTAATATACACATCATATTAGTGGCATGGATAGTTTATAACAGCTCATGTGATTCTTTAAAAGAGATATTTGAGAATAGTTGGTTTCTTTATATTGTTTAGAATCTGAGGAGTTCCTGATTTGGTTCAGTTGATTAGTTTCTAAGTATGCTAGCAGGTTGGACATGAACTTATCCGTGTGTACTTATTCTTTTAGTGCTATCTGCTTGAATTATCCTTTAATTTTTGAGTGACTGCAGCATTGATTGAATTTGGATAGGATAGACCTTACTCGCCAAGGACAGAAAAGGGGATCAAGAAGGTTATGGGACTGGAGCTGTGTTACCTAAGCAAGGTATATGCTTAGAGCAGGTCAGTAGTTCAACTATGGGTAGGGTGCAATCAAAGAGAAAGTAAATTGAATACTTATTGTTCTCTTAGGTGTCATGTATGGGCTTAAACGCATCATTTATTTTTCTTTTTTTGCCCTTCTACTTGCAGTTAATGGAACAAGTTGCACCGATGCTTTCTCGAAAGTTCTCACAGCTTGGGTGAGCACGAGTGAGCACATTCAGCTCTAATATTTGAACTGGCATAAGATGGCATGGATTTGTATATTAAAACATTTAGTATATGATGGCTAGTAATAATGTCAATATAGAAATGACCTTCAATATGCATAAGCCTTAGTTACACTCTCGAGTCCCTTTTACATTTCATGCTTGATTATATATACTAGGAACAATGCAAGGTATGATTTTATTTTGAGTTATAATTGATGATTTTATTTTTGGCATTATAAAATATATATAGTCGTATTAGTGTTCCTAGTTTCAAAGTGAGATTATATTGTATTGAGTAACTTTGTTATAAAATTTAATTTGTTGCAGATGTTGGAGATCCATTTATGTATGATCCATGAGTTGTACATGTTGGAGATCATTTTAGAGGAAGAATGTTTAAGTGTCTAGTAAGCAAACAATTTATATTTTGGATGGATATTGTCATAAAGTACTCTTGTATTTGGAATGGATTGTTGTGAATGGTTGTTATTGTGCATAGATTGTTGTAATTTATGTTTTGGTTGAATGATTTAGTTAATTGGTATAAATTATTATTATTGTTAAAAATGTTAGTATTGAATTACTATATATTTTATGCTAAATAGAAACTACAATTTACAAATAAATTATTGTCTATTCATTGCATATTTAACAACAATAAAGACTCTTGTAAAATGCATAAAGAAACCGTTGTAATAAAGCATCAAAGACTATGGTTTTTATCCGTAGTCTAGAAGCATAATACTGTAGTTAATTATCTCTTACGACAACGGTTTTACATAATAGACTACGGTTAAAAACCGTAGTGCTAATGCCTTAAGACTACGGTTAAAATTCGTAGTCTATGAGCGCACACATAGACTACACCACCTGACTCTACAGTTTTTAAATCCTTTAGACTACGGTTAAAAATCGTAGTCTATGGGCGTTTTTCTTGTAGTGGCCCTATCATCTATTTTTCTTTAATTTGGTTTTTATATTATTTTCATGTTCTTTTTATTTTCATATTACACTACAAAAAAATCAAGTTTTAGCGACGGATTTTTCCGTCGTTAAATCTCGAAAATCCGTCGCTAATCCGTTTTAACGACGGATTAACGACGGAATAAGTCCGTCGTTAAACACGTTGTCGTTAGATAAAATTAACGACAAAATTAACGACGGAAAAATCTAGCGACGGATTTTTCCGTCGTTAAATAATTTCCAAATTCAGTAACCAGAAAAAAAAAAAAAAAAACTTAACGACGGAATTTTCCCGTCGCTAAAAATAAAAAAAATAAAAAAATTTAGCGCGTGCTCCCCACGCGCCACATATTATTCCAACATTTGCGGCTCGCGAGATTCGAACCCTTGACCTCCCGTAAAGGCAGAGATCTATCTTCTGCATCTCAACCAAGTGGGCTATTATATATTTATGTTTATATTCAGATATAATAAATATATATTACTTCGAAACTCTTATCCTTCATTTATTGAAATATATATTATAATCTTTTAATGTTGTAAATTAAAATATATTATTATTAAATTATTTATTTAATATTATTTTATTTTAATTAATTTTCTCAAATATTATATATTTATAATTAATAATATTTAAAAAAAATAAATTAAAGTGAGAAAAATTATAAAAATAAAAAAATATTAAATAAATATTTTCATTTAATTATATTTTTAAAAATATCATAATATTATCTAAAATATTGAAAATATTAATTTTAAATTCGTTTTTCTTAATTGGGAAATAAAATAAATTAAAAATTAAAAAAAAAATTTAAAATCGAAAAATAAAAATTAAAAAAAATAAAAATTAAATTTAGCGACAGAATTTTCCGTCGCTAAATCCGTCACTAAAATTAAAAAAATTAAAAAAAAATTAAAAATTTAAAAATTAATTTTTAACGACGGATTTTTCCGTCACTAACTTAGCGACGGAAAAATCCGTCGTTAGTCCGTCGTTAATGAAAAAAATTAAATTAAATATATTAAATTTAATTTTTAACGACGGATTATATCCGTTGTTACAGATAACGACAAAGGTTCCGTCACAAATCCGTCGTTAAAATTAACGACGGACAGTCCGTCGTTATTTCGTCGCTAAATGACGACCTGAATTATGTCCGTCAGAAATTCCGTCGGTAAACTGCAAAATTCTTGTAGTGTTACTTTCTTTGAACTCTCAATTGAATCTAAGTATCTATATATTAATAAGGTGTCTATGTCTTAGTATTTATATTGTTATTTGTCATTACAGTCTATGTGGATACAATACTTGTGCTCACTATTGTCCACAATTACATCGTACACTTGTAGATATTATACTACTAAGAAAATAGTGGTCACTAAGACCTTCGATGATCACATGGAGAGAATGGGGTGAAATTTAGACCCGGGGTCGTTTAAGATTTAATTTTGTTGGTGAGTTAGTCAGTTAGATTTTATACTTAAAAGACATGCTTCAAGTACATGTGGGAGATTAGTTTAGTATATGAAAAGACTTGTCTTTATATACATTTAACAATATTTTGATTATATAGATTGAATATTTATTACAGTCAATGTGTCCATGTTATTATTGTTATATTTATTTCATATTTCATATACTTTGCATTGTAGATAATATGGTATGGATGAACACATGGTAAAGATCATATCATCATTTTCTTATATTGTATTAAAAGACTTACGACTTAGACAGTCTTGAACCAACCATCGACACACCATAGAATAATCTGATTATTAATTTATCTTAACTAACAGATTATTCTACTACACCGGTGTATGTATGGAGATGATCATAATATGATACTATTCTCTATTTTGACCTTAGATGAGAGAATAATGATCCACATAATTCGGATTATTAATCCATATATAAATGGCAAACATATATATATATATATGTTATCATTGACTACTTTGATTTATCAAAATGTGAGATTCTTTGATAACGTCAACAATCTCGATATTTTAGGCAGTATCATTTACATATATGATGGGTCGTACATTATATATGAAAACTCATGTCCTGGTGCGCCAAGTTGATTATATTCCCTTGAGGAAACACAAAGTTCATGTGAAATCCTACAGGTGTAATTTATTTCTTATATGACAAATCATGTGTGGTACTACACTTGGAATGAAGACATTGATTAATTACGGCTTTCAGAAGCAGATATGATTAATTAATGGACATTATATCTTAAATGTGAGATTAAAGGAGAAAACATATTCACAAATATATATTAGCAAGTTAGTTTAATACTCTTCTAGTTATGGATATCAGAAATTAAATAAATTAGTAGGTCAGTTTAAGAATACTTAATTTATTTAATTATATTCTAGTTATGGATATCATAAATTAAATAAATTAGCATGTCAGCTTAATATTCTTCTAGATTTCTATTATAGCCAATATAACCTTAGTGGATTGATGATGAAACAAGTGTGAGAGGCTCAAACCCATTAGATTTTTGGAGATGGAGTTTTCACCCATCCCCTTATTCATATAGGAGTGGGGGTTCGAAAATTCTAACACAAGAAATCATCCCCTCTCTTATGCTTTCTTGAACTCTAGGGTTTCCACACATTGTTTAGCAGACTGCAGCTCACCTCGCATCTAAACGAGGTCCGAGAATACACAAAAGATCAAGAAAATAGAATACTTGGAGTTGAAATTTGTGAACACATTTTAAAATATCATAGTTTTCAGTTTTAAAAAATATAATTTTTTGACATGCCTTCATGGGAGCATTTTTTAAACACCATGAACTCGCTATTAGATTAAAAAGAAATGCAACAATTTTATATTGATCATTATCACCATCAATCAAATAGTAATTTCTGATATGTAATTCATCCAATGTTCTTATAAAACCAACTTTAGTAATTTGGTGAAAAGTAGTAATTACTCAGTCAATCCCCTCTTTGACAAGCTAACAAATAATATTTTTTATAGAATCTGCATATCTCTTCCTTTGGATGGGAGTCAGATGCATTCCCTCAATTTTGAACGAAAGTTGTTACAAATAAAGCTTTTAGCTTCATCTGTTATATTTTTGTTTATTTTTCTAAGCACTCCAATGAAGAGCTCAAATTCAGTGGTTGTAACGCCCCAAACTACTCCGTTTGGCCACGTCACTTAACATACTTGTAACGCCCCAAACTATTCCGTTTGACCACGTCACTTAACTAATAATTCATTTACATGCATTTGCATTCCTTTAAAAGATTGAGCGGAAGCTAAGGTCAAATTTCATAATGAGGTATAACATCATAATTCTGAGTATAAATTTTTTCTTCGCAAATATAACATGCAACCTATCGAAATCTACCATGTCACACAACATAGTATATAACAGAAGCATAGAATCCACATCATTTATACAATCATCTATCCTATCGGGCTCATAGGTCTTAGACAACCCGCCCGTCTAGCATCCTAGTATAACCATCATAAAATTTAGTGTTCATTGACAAATAGTGACACAACGTAGGCTCCTAGGTCAATCGATATATCGAGTAAAACATAGCATAACCACAAAAGATCGGGCTATTCTCATCCTCAATAATCATTGTTCATAAAGCAAAAGGAATGATCAATGTAATAATACTAATAATATGTGTATTCAAAAGCAAGCAAAATTAAACACAAGCTTGTGGGGTTTCTCTTGTGTTCACAACGCTCCTACTCAGGCCTCGACTCCTCAACCTGAAATTCATTGAATGAATGGGGTGACTATTTAACAACATACTCAGTGGGGAACACTGCAAACAGTTATAGCCAATTGCACAAGTGAAAATATAACATATGGATACTTCTTTTCTTTTGTGCAGACTAGTCTCAACCCCGCAGGGCCCAAACATCATGATGCCCCCGTTAATGAACGTCTTTATCCCTGTAGGGATGTCCGCAGACATACTACCCCCTAGGGATGACATTAATGAGTCTATTATCGATCCCGAAGGATCTCTTTTTTCGACCCCGAAGGATCTCTGTTCTGCCCCGAAGGGTCTCATTCATACATATACAATCAAAGCATAATAATAACTATAACTTTACACGTGTTCACAGTTTAGAGTTACCCCACCTTAAGAGACGCTTTTGAATCCTTTCAACCTTGAAATACTCATTTTCCGTGCACAAGTTGTCCTTCTCGAACCACAACACGTCACCTAGCACCCTTTAAATTCCTTTTTCATTATAGATGTCGAGTTATTCAATTAAATCATAATTTGACCAAACACGTGCTATACTTTGCTTTAAGGTCTTCATACATATCCATATATACAATCATGGATATACAAACTCATAACATGATTTTGGACTCAAAATACACATTAAATCTCTTTGAAGCATTTAATCGATCACGTTACGAGCACTCATTTAAACCACAAGAACATGACTCAATTTAAATCCTTTAAACCCAACATTTCAAATACAAACACCTTCATCCTAGGGCTCTAACATACATGAAAATCAATTTCATGAACCATTACAATACCTCCAACCAAACATCAACAAAACAAGGAGAAATTAGGGCAAAAATCCAAACCCTAGCAACAATGAACTGTAGGAATTCGATATAACTTCACATATAGCTTCAAGGAGGTAAATAAACCATATGTTTAAGATATCAAGGCAAGAGGATCAATAAAATTGAAAACCCTAATTTTTGGATATGAACCCTAGATTCAATTTAACATGGAAATGGTGTTTTAATCACCATGGTGAAGAGGGTATGAAGTTACCTTGGTTGATGGATGATTGTGGAAGAATCTACTCCAAAAGTTGAAGAATTTGTAGAGAGAAATGGAGGAAAATCGCCCAACAAGAGAGGAGAAATGAAGATGAAATGAATAAGTATGGTATTTATAGGTAGAAATCAGGACAGAAAAGTGTTCCAGCCCGCGCAACCGCGCGCCTCTCGCGACCGCGCGAGGGGGCTCTCGGCCACAGCACCTCGCGTGCGCGCACAACCCCGCGGGCGCGCGTCTCGCCCACGCCCCGCGGGCGCGCAACATCCCGCGGCCGCGCACGACCCTGCGGGCGCGCAGCACTCAGATCAATTCCCTTATTTAAATCGACTCCCGGACATTTTCCACCCCATTTAACACGACTTAGATTTTCAAAACACTTTCAATACTTATCGAAAAAGCAGGGGGCGTTGCCCCCTAGCCCCCAACTCGCTGACCGGGCAGCAAGACCCCCGATCAACTCAGCGTTATGGTGTTCAAGGTATGGCAAAACAAAATTAAATATAAACACACTCATTCGTTATCATATAACTCGACAAATTCTAATATTAAATGTTAACACGTATTATACACTTAGTATAATACCACCGTGCTGTGACGTATCAGCTCGAGTGAGACAACCTGTAAATAAACAACGACATAATATACAAACATACTCACATGATTAATATTCAACAATATTAATTCGAAACCATTTACTAAAATTATAATTTATAATTTAGCAAAAAGGATCGGGGTATCACAATGGTGGAGTCCAGTAGAGAGAGATTGACTTCGATAGCGGAATCCGCCAGAGAGGTCGACGACGAGCTGCGCAACCTAGAATCGTGGCAAAGGAGAGAGAATATTGTGACTACGCACTTCCACCATGAGCATTGAACAAGAGAGAGAGAGAGAGAGAGAGAGAGAGAGAGAGTCAGAATCTGCTAAATCTGTTTAAGTTGCTGCATATATATATGTATATATATATATATATTAAAGGATTCCAGTTGAGTAAAAGAATCGATCTAACAGTTTACGACCCGTTAGACCGTTTCATATGAGTGTGCTCTTATGTAAAATGTGTGTTTAGTGGGAGTAAAACGCCAGTTAATATGCAATGTGTAATATGGAAGGTTGCAGAATTCGGCCTAGGCGACCACCTAAGCGCTAGTCGTCACCTAGTCGTGGCGAAAATAATGTAGTCGGCCAATTAGTCGGAATGTTTATATCTATGGAGTTTGAGCACTCAAAACACTAACTTACCTTAGCTAAGTTGGTAGCTTAGTGTTACCGCACTTCATTCTTCACGGGAACGCGGGTTCGACCCTTCTAAGTACTCAAAGGATCAATCCTGGACCACTAGCATATTTAAGATAGCGCCTTACCTCTATGACAGATGTGAATTCATGTTTTTTCTAGTCTTTCGAATATAAATAAAGATATATAATAATATAATAATATAATAATATATTATTTTCTCTAGTCTTTCTAATATACATACAGATATATAATAATATATTATAAAAAATAAAAATGCTTAGGCCCCGATTAGGAGCTAGGAGTCTCCTGACTGTCGGACTAGCGCCTAGCGAGTTATCCAACGATAGTAATATATGTTTAGAGTAATAAATGTAATGTGTGAAAAGATGTTGCCTTTAATATTTATATGAGTGAATTATATTTACTTTCTTCCAAGTGTTATTAGTAAACTAAAACAACCCTAAAACTTTCAACATACAACTTGGAAAGAAGTTGTTATTGTAATTTTTACAAATTTCAAACTCATTTAATAATTTGACTCAATTTGGAGAGTTGTAAATGTAATTACATGTAGTGGCTAATTTACGAACTTTTTATCCAATTAAAATCGAAGTACTCCTTGATATGTGAAGATCCGAATTATTTGATAAATATGGAGATAAGGATTATACAAGATCCACCATCTCTCTCCTCCCATATTGAAAAGTAGTAGTAAATATAGCATCTATGTATATATATAGACAGGTATATATCTCGTCGTAAACAGCTCATGAGATTTATGTACAAATCTGTTCGAGCAAGAAAGAAACCGATGGTAACCGAAAAATACTAGAAAGAAATGTAATTCCATTTCCTTCCGGCATGAGATTGCTTTGAGATCGAGCAGCAATTAATTAACATCCAATTCCAACTCCCAATTTCTTGTAATAATAATAATAATATTCTTCTTCCCCCAAAAAGTCAAATTCCCTCTTCAAATCCCCCTCCCTCCTCCGCCTCCCAATTCTCTTTCCCATCACCTCCGGTAAAACAACTAAAAACAATCTCACCGTTTTCGAAAACAGCCCATGGCCGGAGGAGGAGGAGAAGAGGAGGGCGGCGGAGCGCAACCGACCGCCGCGTCTGTCGGCGTCCGGATCCACCAAGCGCGGCGGCTGCCGGACTTCCTGCAGAGTGTGAACTTGAAGTACGTGAAGCTAGGCTACCATTACTTGATCTCTCATTTGCTAACACTCTGCTTGGTCCCAATCATGGCCATCATTATTATCGAAGCGTCGCAGATGAATCCCGACGACGTCCGGCAATTGTGGCTCCATTTGCAATACAATCTCGTCTCGGTCATAACCTGTTCCGCCTTCCTCGTATTCGGATCCACCGTCTACATCATGACCCGCCCCAGACCCGTTTACCTCGTCGACTACGCCTGCTACCGCGCGCCCGACTTCCTCAAGGCACCCTACTCTCGCTTCATGGAGCATTCCCGATTAACCGGCGATTTCGACGAGTCGTCGCTCGAATTCCAGCGCAAGATTCTCGAGAGGTCGGGTCTCGGCGACGAGACTTACGTGCCGGAGGCGATGCATTCCATCCCGCCGCAGCCGTCGATTCAGGCGGCGCGGGAGGAGGCAGAGCAGGTGATGTACGGCGCTTTGGATAAACTGTTCAACAACACGAATGTAAAGCCCAAGGAAATTGGGGTTTTGGTTGTGAATTGCAGCTTGTTTAATCCGACGCCGTCTTTGTCTGCTATGATTGTTAACAAGTATAAATTGAGAGGGAATATTAAGAGCTTCAATTTGGGGGGAATGGGGTGCAGTGCTGGAGTGATTGCTGTTGATTTGGCTAAGGATATGTTGCAGGTTCACCGAAATACCTATGCCGTCGTCGTTAGCACCGAAAACATCACTCAGAATTGGTATTTTGGGAACAAGAAATCCATGTTGATTCCAAATTGTTTGTTTAGAGTTGGAGGCTCTGCAGTTTTGCTCTCGAATAAGGCCAAGGATAGGAGGAGGGCCAAGTACAAGCTTGTTCATGTAGTGAGGACGCATAAAGGGGCGGATGATAAGGCGTTTCGCTGCGTTTATCAGGAGCAGGACGGGGCGGGCAAGATAGGGGTTTCCCTGTCGAAAGATCTCATGGCCATTGCTGGTGGTGCTCTTAAGACGAACATCACGACATTGGGCCCTCTGGTGCTTCCCATAAGCGAGCAGTTGTTGTTCTTTGCTACTTTGGTGATCAAGAAGCTGTTTAAGAAGAATGTGAAGCCTTACATTCCCGATTTCAAGCTGGCGTTTGATCATTTCTGCATACATGCTGGAGGGAGAGCTGTGATCGATGAGCTGGAAAAGAATCTACAGCTGCTGCCTGTTCATGTGGAAGCTTCGAGGATGACTCTGCATCGATTTGGGAACACTTCTTCGAGCTCCATTTGGTACGAGCTGGCCTACATTGAGGCTAAGGGAAGGATGCGCCGTGGAAACAGAGTGTGGCAGATTGCTTTCGGGAGTGGCTTCAAGTGTAACAGCGCGGTTTGGCAGGCTCTTCGCAATGTGAAGTCATCTAACAGTGGCCCTTGGGATGACTGCATCGACAGGTATCCTGTGAAAGTAGTGTCTTAGCAAGATTGGAGTGTCATCGATTGGACTCTTTTTACATATATTATCTATCCACTTTGTCTTGTTTATTTTTTAGTTAATGTTGTACCCTGTTATATCTTCTTGTGATATTTGAGGTTATAATGTGGCCTTCTCTTATTTATGCCGGGCGGTAGAGTTGCTCTAGCCTCTAGTAGTGAATCCAATCTTGTCTTGTACTATTGGATAATAACTTGATCATATATGTTCTCAAATGTAGTTTGTTACGATGAAATCAGTTAGAAGCTATTGAATTTTTTGTTGATCATCGGTCTTGTTCGTGCTTTGAGAATTTTTATCTGCTCTGCATCAGCGTTTCATCATTCAATCGGAGTTGAGGCATGATTTGTCTGTGGAAAACCAAGCCTACCATTTTGATGATCTTTATTGAATGCTGACAGTTTTGATTGTGTCACAGATCTTAAGTGAACAGCAACCTTGTTTCATGTAATATAAAATGTGCATATTTGTGTCTATCTGAGTAGTTGAAATTTTGTGTCCTGGAAAAGAATCTATAAATCCTAAGCCTTTACCTTGTCTTGGCTTGTTGATGTAATGACTAATTCGTAACAACGAGATACCTTGCTCGTTGTTGAGCATGCCATGGACGCCCGGGGTCATATGCATCCAGATTTAAACCTTGTCCTGACTCATGATCATGTATCCTTGGGGACATCATTTATCTTTGTAGCTGGCACCAACCAGTTATTTTATGGTCTAGAGAATACTTTCTGAACCGATGGCCCCTCCACGGCCCGATTGTGGTTGGCTTACTTTGGCATGTGAAGTTATGGCTGTGTAATAATTTTTCTGCTTGCTGGCTTGGATTCGGCAATGATTCTTGAATTATGCTTGTATCAAATGTGGAGTTTCTTTTTAACTTTTGGAGCTGAAAATTTGAGGCGGGGGCGGCTTCAAATCATTTCTATTGTTTTCTGTGTGTGTTTTTGGCTTTGTTTTTGTCTCTTGAGTTTGCTGGATAAATATGGTTCTTGGTTTTGCGTTCAGAGTTGATTCGTCTCCTAATAATCCTTTTGATTCTTCTATTTGTTTGTTTTTTTTATTAATGAGGATTTGACAAATTTTTTAGTGTTATCACTTATCTGTAGCCATTTTTCCTTGATTGATTACGAAACTGATGAAGAAACCAAATCACCAAACAATTAAACCTTTTGATATTTATTTTTGGATGTGAGCTGTTGGGATATTTGTATTGATTTTTTATGTAAAAGATCAGCACACAGTTTTTTCTTTCTTTTCTTTTCTTTTTTGAAAAAAAAAATGGTGATTGATGATACATTGCTGGTCTATTTCTGCAGTGTTGAGACATTTTTTGGTTAATTGTTGTTTTCCTCATATTTTTTGGGGAATTGATACTGAATCACGTGTTTTCTTTGTTTTTGCAGTTGTTATTTTCTGTTTGTGAACAATATTTTCAATTTACGTGATAGAATTTTCTTACTAAAATCTCGTAAAAAAATAAGATCTTAATGACGTTAGAGTAGGACTTCTGGATATAGAAAAATATGTTTTTTTTTATCCTTATACACACATCATCAGAACAAGGAAATTTTATATTTTTTTTAAACTATAAATTCTGTATTGCTTAGGTGAATGAAAATGACTTCTATATTTGAGATATATAAAGAAAGGAAGTAAATTGATTTTTGAATGTCTGTACATTCCTAAAAAAATTTAACATTTATATGACCTTTTTTTTTGTCACGTTTGCATCTAATACTGAACAGGGGAAATATTTTTGTTGTATTTTTGTTTAATGTTTTTTCTTTCTAAAACTAAGAAGACAGTACATATGAGCTGTTAAAGATTTTTCTTCAGCTTTGAATAAAATAAAAGAAGAAACTACGAAAAGGTGGATTGTGATTTGCATTATGTTAACATGTGTGTTCATGCATTGCGTTTAATTATTATTATTATTTAGATAAATATCTACTCTGAAATGGAAGTAGTGAACACTAAATTAAAGTGAATTGATTTAATTATTTTATCAAGTATACAAAATAAAAGTTTAAAGAAAATCGAGGGAGGACTTAGCCGTGTGAGATCGACGCGAGGGAGGGTGAATTTTCTAGGCGGTTTTGGGCTTATTTTGCCCACTAACAGATTGTGACCCGTTCAACTGTCAAATATAAATTTTTAGGGGCACACTCCTGTGAGACGGTCTGACGGATCCTCTTACGTTAGACGGATATTATTTGACCCATCAAAGTGGTTTCCTCCTCCTTTTTCCTTTTTTTTTGATTTTTTTTAATGATCTCCCTCTTCCTTTTTTTTTAATTCAATTTTTAATTTCTTTTTTTTTTTTCCTTTCTAGCGTTCTCTCTCTCTTTCCCTTTTCTTTTCTTTCTATGGTGGTCTCGTCCTCCTTTTTCCTTTTCTTTTTGATTTTTTTTAATGATCTCCCTCTTCTTTTTTTTATATTCAATTTTTAATTTCTTTTTTTTTTTCCTTTCTAGCGTTCTCTCTCTCTTTCCCTTTTCTTTTCTTTTCTTTCTTCTGGCTAGCTTCTTCTTCTTCTTCTTCTTCTTCTTCTTCTTCTTCTTCTTCTTCTTTTTTCTTTCAGAAACATGGCTTTTCTCTTTTTTTTCTTCTTTGGCAATTTTTTCCTTCTTGTTTTGCAGTTTTTTTTCTTTCTTCTTTATTTTGTGTTTTTTATAATGATTTTGTTAATGATACTTCATCCACAATTAATGATACTTCACATCACAATTAATGATACTTCACCAGATAAAAGTTATAATTTCATTAAAATAAAAATTACAGATAATTAAACATTAATTATTAAATTAACAACAGCGAAGTATCATTAATTATGAATTAAGTATCACTCGTAATTAAAAATGAAGCATCATTAATATAATGAGTAGTTACTACTCACTATCATGTTCAATTTTTGAATTGCAACATTTTCTTTTATGTAGCCAGTGATTCAATTTTTGAATTGCAATATGTTTGAACTCATACTTTTTATTTTCTAATTAGTGATACTTTCTTCTACAATTAGTGATACTTTTCTTCTAATTAGTGATACTTTCTTCTGCAATTAGTGATACTTTTCTTCAGTTAGTGATACTTTCTTCTGCAATTAGTGATACTTTTCTTCTAATTAGTGATACTTTCTTCTGCAATTAGTGATACTTTCTTCTGCAATTAATGATACTTTTCTTCTAATTACTGATACTTTCTTTTACAATTAGTGATACTTTTTTCCATAGTAATAAGATTCAACTTCACCCCATAAATAATGATACTCATATGTGAGTTAATAATACTTCACCTTATAAATAATGATACTTTGGTTAATGATATACTCAACTCATACTTAATGATACTTTACCTTATAATTAATGATACTTTTCTTTTTGGCTCAATAATTAGTCGACCGCCAGGAAAAAAAAAATGTATACCCTGAGAAGACTATATTATAGTTATTAAAAAAAGAAAAAAAAAAGAAATGAAAAAAATGAGAACAAATAAAGAAAAAAGCAAGAAGAAAGAAGAAAAGAAGAAGAAGAAAGAAAAAAGAATGAAACGGACAAAAAAGGAGAAGAAAGGGAAAAAAAATAAGAAAGAAGAAAAAAGTTCCACCAGCCGCAAAAGAAGAAGAAAAAAAGGAAAGAAGAAAAATGTTCCAGCTGCTAACCACAAAAGAAGAAGAAGAAAAAAAAAGAACAAATTGCACAGCGCGTGGGGCGTCTGGGGGCGGGTTTGGGCGGGTTTTGACCCGTCTAACGTAAGGAGATCCGTTAGACAATCTCATACAAGTTTTTGTCAAATTTTTATCTTTTCTTATATAAATTTTGTTTTCCCCCGAAAATTTATATCCTAAAAATGAAATTATTGAAATTTAAAATTAAAGTGAATTAATTTAATTATATATCCGATAGCTTGGGCAATGCACTGGTCCATGCGTCGTCCATTGTGCTTGATAATTCATTTTTAAAAAATAAATCTATACTCTAAAATTGAATTAGTGAACCCTAAAATTAGATTGAATTAATTACTACGCTTGATAATTAATTTTTTTCAAATTAAATATAAACATTTATTAGGGTGGAAAAAGTATTAGAAAAAAAATTAAAGAAAATTGAAACAAAACTGTAAAAATAAAAAAATAATAAAAAAATAGAGACATGTGGGTGTGCCCACGCACTGTGCGTGGAGTACACGCGCCAACATGCTTTTTGGGTGGTGTTGGGTTAGTTTGACCCGTTTAACGGAATGTGACCCGTTATACAGTCATATATAAGTTTTTATCGATGACACAATCATTTTGCAATCAAAATAAATTTATAAACTCCACATGCCCACAGAGAACGTAGCTAGCTTACACTCTTTGTGAGTAAAGGTTGTCCCAAAAGGAGCCGATCATAATCTTGATTTCAATTATCAATTTCAATAAGGGTTTGTATCATGGTCACAACAACTCGAAACTAAATCTCCTAATCTAAATATAAGTATATCAAATAATTAAAAGTTGTGGAGTTGAACTAGAACCTGATTTAACTCACACTCACTTGATCATGGGCACACCAATTTTCCAATATGAATAAATCACCCAGTTATTGATACCGAATTCTCACTGCATATCTATGTCCATCCTTTCATTTCAGATCTAAAAGATATTCCTCTTTAATTAAACTCCTAACCTACCACCCACCCCATATTTCCTTAAGAGATGTTGAAATTACATGCACATATGCCAAGTATCTGTTCTGTAAATGTTCACAGTAATGTACTTAAACGTTCTAGATAAAATTCATAATGAAGTACTTGAACGTTATGATGAACTTTATTGAAATTGCAGAATGTAAAGAACACAAAAGAGTTGGTAACATTGTTCGATCAACTGATCTACAACAGAGAAATTTGTCAAGTCCGTGGGAAATAATTTGCTACTCTGATACAATATTTACTCTGTATATTACACACAGCTGACCTCTTGTCACTCGCTACCCTTTCTACCCGTACACCCTCTATCATTGAATTGAATCGTGAGATCCCCTCACAATGTAGACTCTCTCTATCTAATTCCCACATGTATTCTTTCCTGAGAATCCTTTTATAGTGTATGAAAAGTGTTTCAATACACGAAGGCTAGAACACTAAAACCTAGCCTAAACACACGATCGAAACTATGTGGCTCAAAATAATTAGAGCTCTTAAAATAATCAGTGCAGTCTCTCTCTATTCAGTGTGGTTATCTAACAAGTCTGATTCTATACTATTTATAGAACAGAACATAGCCTTAACATAGTAATCAGAAGTCCTAATTTGACTCGACATCTAATAAGGAAATCTCCTTATTTAAACTTAATTGTGGACTTGGTTCTTGTTAGAAATTTTCCATCTTTAAACTTCTACCTTATCTTAAATATTTTCTAGAACGATCTTGAATCTCTTTTTGGTTGACAAACTTTGAACAACTTCAATGATCTTGGAAGAACAATCTTGACAGAAGATGTTCATGCAAACATTTCACGAATTTTGCCACGAACATTGTTGATCTTGAACCTTTACTTTAGATAGCATAGTGGAATGACATTCTATGTTTACAAACTAACTTTTGGCTATCACTTGAGCTAGCTAGCAATACCTAGTGTGTTGAACAATCCGAGTTGTATTTTGATACACAACTGTCTTCATCTTCAACTCAATCTTGTCTTTATGCTTAAGTTATCTTCATGAAGTTCAGATCACATTCTGCACATTCTTGTGAACGTTGTCCAGTACAACAACATAATTAATACTTGGAAAAATCAAATATTTAGTGTTGATTTATGTCATAAAGATCATGACAATCAAACACTATTATAAGTGCAAAATACGACACTTAATAAACCCCTTAATGCAACACTTAGCACTAACAGATGTAATGATAGGAAACCTTATGTCTTAGACGAGCCTAAGTCTGTTGTTTTTATCGATTACTCGTATTGCCACAATAACCTAAGAAGTCGTAGCTACTAACAGATTAACACATAATCACAATTAATTATTTTTTTTGTTTTAGTATGCCCATTACAACTAAAGAGTGATCAGCCACATTAATCATATTAAACACACTCACACCTAGCATAACAACAAAACTTGGAAGAAACTCATTCATACAATATTATGCCAACAAGGCCTCATGAGTCTCAAGTATTTGTTAAGTCTTCATCTTTGTTCGAATATGGACCCTAAATCTAGCTACTCATATTATAAAGAATTGAAGATGCAATAATGGAAGACATGATAAACTGAAATAGATTAAAAAAGGATTCAACTCCAATGAGTAAGGCCCAAGATAGTTTATAGTTGTTGAGCAGCTTAACTGCTAAAGACGTAAATGCAAAACTAAAATGCAGAAATTAGATGTTCGAGTGTGAATTACATAAATTGTGCGATCATGTTCAACATCATGTACTTGTACATTATTGTAAACATGAAAGGTCATATTGAATAAACTGAAAGCAAGTAAATGGCACGAGGTTTGTTGGTCCCGGGGCGAGTCAGAATCAGTTTAGAGGGGGGTGAATAAACTGATTTCAAAACTGAATAGTAAGTACGGAATATTCAGGGCCTATTTTGACTCGCGGAGTTATCCGTGCTTTGTGGAGATCAGTTGAGATGATCTGCTAGCTCGAAGTACTATGTGTGCTTGAGGTGTGCAGTTTAAAACATGTAACTGAAACTGAAAAGTAAAGCAGAGCACACAGGCAATTTATAGAGGTTCGAAGCTCAACTTCTACGTCTTCTCTTCCTTTCGCAGAAGGGCAATTCACTATGCAAGTATAAAAGTTTCTTTATTATAGTTACACAGTGATGATAAACTGCTGAACCTGGTGAATGGAAACTTTACGAGTCACAACCTCCTTTTCAGCTGGTGCTGTCCCGGAAACGGAGATCCAACGAACGTAGCCTCCGCAGTCGGTAGGTCATCAGCTCACATTTGCGATCCCCAATTGCTCACTGGAGAGATAAGGTGCTATTGCCCGTCTTTACATGATTTTAGATCTTACTCGATCTTCAAGAATATAGTCTTGAACTGGTATCAACTGATATGCTCATTTGCGCGTCTGCGGCTGAGCTGGGTAGTTAATCTTTGTAGTGCTTGAACTGAGAGAGTTGCTCTGGCTGGAAATCTTCAACAGCTAGCTTAATGAGCGATCTGGCTCCTTCTCTTCAGTTGGACTTTTGCTTCTTCTGAGTTTTGAGCATGAGCCTTTAGAGCTTTGGTGAACGTCTTCACGGAAAGTCTTAGCTAAAGTTCTCAAGAATAGAATGTAAAAAGTCAACAATCACCTTCTGGGTAGCTCACCTTTTATAGATGAGTGGCTGGTGACCATTGGTGATCACTGTGTGATCATAAATGATAAAGCCATTGAGAGGCTTTCATTTAAAGATAGCCGTTGGGTAGCCTTTGCTCTTCTGACGAGCTTTTGTTCCAAGATCTCGGTTTCATTAACTTCAAGATCTTCTTTGGCTTATCTGAAATTTGAATTTTAGTTGCGGCTTCTTTCTTGATCCTCAGTTCTGAGCTTCGTCTGGCAGGGGCTTTTCTACCCTACCTATGAGGGTAGTACCCGAAGTGTCCCGATAGACCTATTGGGACACTTCAAAGTGTCCTAATAGATCTATTAGTACACTTTGAAGTGTCCCAATAGATCTATCGGGACACTTCGGGTACTACCCTCATGGGTAGGGTAGAATTTCCCATCTGACAGTTGGCATATTCGGTTCTTTGTCTGTCCGTTCTGCGCATCTTTTAGTAGTTTGGAAAGCTTCAGTTAAGATCATTTTCAGCTGGCAGTGGGCTTGGGCTTGATGCCTTCTGAGCTCCAGTTTGATTTGCTTCAGCTGGCAGTTCGAACCAGTGTCTTCAGCTAGCATTCTGGACTTGTGTCCCTTCAGCTGGAACTCCTTTGACTGATCTTGAGTTCGGTTGCTGGTGCTTCATCAGTTGGACTTCAAAACTGATGTGTCTTCAGCTAGTATCCTTCCAACTGGTACTTCTTCAGCTGGGACTTCATTTTTCAGCTGGAACCTTTGAGTTGGTATTCACTTTAGCTTGTATCTGGGTCTTTTCTTCAGTTGGTATGCTCCTTCAGCTGGAACTTTCTGAGATGGTATTCCTTTCAGCTTGGACCGTGGACTGGTACATTTCTTCAGCTGGCATATTCTCCTTCAGTTGGTATCTCTTGAACTGAAATCTTCATTAGCTCAAACTGATTTGGTCATCAGCTGGTATTTCCTTCAGCTGGAATCATCCTCTCTTCGACTGGTAGTCTTCTTCAGTTGGTATCATCTTGAACTGGCATGTTCATCAGTTCAAACTGATGCGTTCTTCAACTGGTATTTCTTTAGTTAAAAATAGTCTCGAACTGGCATATCTTTCTATTTCACTTCGTGGATCCAAATTTGTATTTATATTTTCCGGTTTCAACTCAACACAACAATTACTTTGGACCACACCCGCAATTGGACGGGGTCAACTATAGACGTAGTGGGCTAACCCGAGTCGATCTCACAAGGAAGGCTTTAGTGTGAGCTACTTTCTTAAGAGCCATGCATGCAACGTGCTAAAATGACGAAAATAAACCTAAACATTCTAAACATGTGATTGATGGTGATTTAAACTATGAATTGAAATTAGCAAGTAAATAAGATAATGCAAATGACAACAAATGAATACAAGATTGAGGAAAATAGAATGATAAAGGTATTAGGGTGTAGATTCTCTCAATAGTTTATCACTATGCTTGTTCAAGTTGGTAATGCTAATCTTACTCATACAATAGACCCTCTCAATTGGTTTAACTTCAATTATTGTCACCGTCTATCCATTAAACCGCTTTTAGCTATATCATACGGACAAGATTAACATATTAGGCTTAGGAACCCCATCCACCTAACGTCGAAGGAACCAATTTCGGGATTTAGAATCACAATCAAGTTTCCTATAAACCCTAGCAATGCTCAACTAGTGATCAATTACCCTAGCATGATAAGGACAATTCCAACAACAACAACCAACAAGAATAAGCATAGATCAAAACCAAATCGATCCTCTATCCCCTAATAGAAAGATTAGCCACTAAACATACTCAAAACAACACAAACATTATAGAAGATCGTCATCTCATAGTCAAATACAAATAACATAAAACTTCTACAATATTCAATATCCTTCAAGAAGTTTGAGACAATCCCCACAAACCATCCAAGAAAAAGATAGAGAATATCAAAAGTAAACCTCCTAATGAGCTTAGCTTCCGCGGATGGCTCGAAGTCAGTTTCCTTCTCATCTCCTCTTCTTCTTCCTTGGTTTGTTCCCTTTTTCTTCCTTTTCTCCTCTTTCCTTGAGTGGTGGCGAACATGGTGAAAGTGATGAAAGAAAAATGATAAAGATGGTAGAAGGTGTGTGAAGAGAAAATGGAGGTGGAGAGAATGAAGAGGATGAAGTGAATGAAGTGTGTGAATGATGGATGATTGTTGAATGGATCCCCCAAAAATCTATATGAGATATGAGAGGAGAGAGAGACGTAAGAGAGAGAGAGAGAGAGATTGATGAGTATGGGGTGGTGGTATGGTAAGAGAAAATGTGATGGGATTTTCTATGATGAGAGGCATTAAATGAGAGGGATTTGAGGGAATTTGGTGGAAGCAAAAACTTTGGGAAAATTGATCCCTATGATCTATTTCTTAGATTAGGGTAGCCAAAAGTCTAATTTCCAATATGCCTAATGAAGAAGGATGAAGGATATGCTCCTTGGTGCAAAATGGTGAAGAAGAGGCGAGATTCGAGCGCAAGTCAGGGCAAATCGGGTGAAACAGGGCATCTCGCGCACCGGTGGGGCACTGTGCGCCCGCAGGGTGCAAGGTGCGCGCCTACCCGCGGGGTGCCTCTGCTGAGAGCACTTTCACACGGTCGCAGGGCTCACGCGGCCGCGGGGCCTTATTGCACGGCCGCTCGGCTTGATAAGGAAGGTTCTTAGTGAACCTATCAACAATGAGAAACTTGTAAGGAAGGTTCTCAGATCTCTTCCAAGGAAGTTTGCTTACAAAGTTGCTGCAATTGAAGAAGCCAAGGATATCAAAAGTATGAGGCTTAATGAGCTGATTAGATCATTGAGGATGTTTGACATGAACCTGAAAGATGAAGATTGCAGCTCAAAGAAGAGATGTATTACTCTTAAAACTGAAGTCTTTGAGGATGTATCTGAACATGTATTGAAATAAAAACCTGTACTTGATTCAAACACAATGAACAATATGGTTATAATCGCTAAGAACTTCAGTCGAATGTTAAAAAGAGTAAACAAACAGTCTTGCAGAAGGTCCAACAATAGAACACAACCATCTAGCAATTCTCAACAAGATAGAAATTCTAGCAGTGAATAGAAAGAGATTCACCCTTTAAATCTAAGGAGAGGAATCCAATGCAGAGAATGTGATGGTTTTGGAGACATTCAAGCTGAGTGTGCAAATAGTGTGAAGAAAAATAAAAAGAATTACAATGCATCTCTCAGTGACAATAACTCTGATGGAAGCAGCAGTGATTCAGATGAGGACACTATTGCTTTTATAGCAAAAATCTCAGAGTTTTAGGATCCTTTCAAACTTGTAGAAGAAGAAGACTCAGACAATGAAGACTTCGGCCATGAAGAGTTTGTCAAGACATACAAGGAGATGTATGAAAAATGGCTTGAAGTTGCTGAGATCAACAAAACTCTGCAATCTCACAACAAAGATCTTCTCAAAGAAAAGGAGGAATTGATCAGATCTGATGCTGAACAAAAGGTCATCATCCAACAGCAAAAGAAGAAGATTGAAGAGTTATCTGCAGAACTCAAATCCATCAAAAGGATTGTCAACATGCTGAACAATAGTATTGATTCTTACTGCTCCAGGACATTCAGGAAAGAGTCATCTAGGTCTTGGATATAGTGGTGGACAGTCCAAGATAGTGTTTGATAAAGAAAGTACAAGCCAGTCAGTGCATGTACAAAATAATATTCCATACGTCCAGAAGAACATTAACAAAAAGATGACTAAGTATAATGGCAACAGAAAATGGATCATCTGCCATTATTGTGACCAAAAAGGCCACATTGGTCCACATTGTGAAAAGTATCTTTTTGATCTAAAAACAATGAGAAGAAGGTTTGTGGCTCAGCATTCCAGCAACATCAATAAGAGACCACCTGCTCAGAAAAGGAAGAAGCCTATACAGAAGAAGTAATGGGTTGTCAAGTAGATCAGTATGATTGCCCATACCTCTCTAAGAGTTAAAGATAAGGGCAACTGGTATTTTGACAGTAGTTGTTTTAAGACACATGACTGGAGATTGCTCTATTGTGTATAATCTAAAAACCTGCTCATCAGACTTTATCACCTTTGGAGATGGAAAAGTGGATAAGTAATGGGTAAAGGTGAGCTCATTGTCGAAGGAATGCCTAAACTAAAAAAGGCTATGCTAGTTGATGGACTCAAAGCAAATCTGATTAGCATTAGTCAACTGTGTGATTATGATATACAGTTGTCTTCACCAAGAAAGTTGCAGGGTAATGAATAAGAGCAATGACTTATTCATGCAAGGAAAAAGATCAGCTAACAACTGCTATCAGTTACATGTTCCTGCACAATGTTCTTTAACATGTCAAAGAACATCTATAGAAGAGTTACAGATCTGGCATCAGAAACTTAGACACATCAACTTCAGGAATCTCCAGAAGATCATTATCAAAGAAGTTGTCAGAGGACTACCTCAGATCATAATTGACAGAGATAAAGTATGTGGTCCATGTCAGGTTGGGAAGCAGTCCATATCTTAATATAAAGAAGTTCAGGACAGAACTTCTAAAAGAGTTTTAGATTTTATTAATATGGATATAATGGGGCCTATGGCTGTGGAAAGCTACGGAGGAAAGAAGTATGTTCTTGTCTGCATAGATGATTTCTCAAGGTTTATATGGGTAGACTTTCTTAGAGACAAGAGTGAAGCTTTCATAGCATTCAAGAGATTAGCATGCGAGATCACAATTGAAAAATATCGACACATTATCATAATTATAAGTGATCATGGCAAGGAATTTGAGAATCAGTACTTTGACAATTTCTGCAGTGAGAATGGAATTAGTCATGAGTACTAGCGCCCAAGACTCCTTAGTAGAATGGAGTTGTTGAAAGAAAGAACATAACTCTTCAAGAGATGGCAAGAACCATGATTGCTGCTAAAGGAGTTACTGCTATGTTCTGGGCAGAAGCCATCAACACTGCATGCCATATCAACAATAGAGTTCATCTCAGACCAGGTACTTTCACTACACCGTATGAGATCTGGAATGAAAAAAAAACCTACAATGAAGTACTTCAATGTATTTGGCACCACATGCTATATACTCAATGATATAGAGTATCTCAGTAAGATGAACAACGGAGGAGTTGAAGGGATGTTTGTTGGATACTCCAGAAATAGTAAATCATACAGGATTTACAACAAAGAGACAAAGGCTGTCATTGAAATAGTTAATGTCAGATTCGATGATCAAAATAATGATGTCAGTAACTCTAAAGAAGATGTGCACACAGATGTATTTGAACATCCTAAGGTACATGATGACACAAACAGAGAATCTGAAGAACAGATAGTGAAGCAAAGGAAGCCTTCACGACAGATCATCAAAGATCATCCTACTATAGAAGTAATATGAGACATTCATGATGGAAGAATGACCAGAAGCAGACTAAGAAATAGGATGTATGATGAAATATCCAATGTCTATTTCACATCTAAGATTGAACCCAAGAATATCCAAGAAGCTCTCAAAGATGACTACTGGATTCAGGCTATGCAGGAAGAGCTTCTACAGTTCAAGAAGAATTATGTTTGGGATCTAGTACAGAAACCACAAGGAGTAAATGTTGTTGGGACTAAATAGATATTCAAAAATAAGACTAATAAATCTAGGAATATCACAAGGAATAAAGCCAGACTTGTTGCTCAAGGATATTCTCAGATTGAAGGCATTGACTTTGATGAGAGGTTTGCTCCAGTCACAAGGATTGAAGCAGTCAGACTACTCCTTGCAATGGCATGTATGATGAACTTCAAGTTGTACCAAATGGATGTCAAGAGTGCTTTCTTGAATGGATTTTTGAAGAAGGATGTCTTTGTAGCACAACCTAAAAGATTTGAAGATCTACATCATCCAGAGTTTATGTTCAAACTAACGAATGCTCTTTATGGATTAAAACATGCTCTTTGGGCATGGTATGAAAGACTTGCTATATATCTGGTTAACAAAGGATACAATAGAGGAGGAGAAGACAGAACACTATTCATCAGAAAAGAGAAGACACAAGTAATTGTGGTCCAAGTCTATTTAGATGATATAGTGTTTGGATCAGTGTCCGAAAACATGGTCAGGGACTTTATCAGAGACATGGAAACTGAGCTCGAGATGAGCCTTGTGGGAGATTTGAAATACTTTCTTGGACTATAGATTAAGCAGTCTGAAGAAGGTATATTTATCTCACAGTCCAAGTACACAAGAAACTTGGTCAAAAAGTTTGAACTGGAGAATTCTAAGCATAAAAGAATTCCCATCAGCACTACGACAAAGATTGGAAAAGATGATCTAGGAACTGAATTTGATCAGACTCTCTATAGAAGCATGATCGGAAGTCATCTATATCTCATAATAAGTAGACCAGATATAGCATACAGTGTGGGAGTGTGTGCCAAATATCGGTCTTGTCCTAAGGAGAGTCACATGAAGGCTGTTAAGAACATCATTAAGTACATCAATGCAACAACAGATTATGGATTATGGTATACTTCAGATACAAATTCAAGCCTGATAGCCTACTGTGATGCTGATTGGGCTGGATCTTCAGATGACAGAAAAAACACATCAGGTGCTTGTTTCTGTTTAGGAAACAATGTTGTTTCCTGATTCAGCAAAAAACAGAATATCATCTCTCTATCAACCGCAGAAGCTGAATACATTGCAATCGGAAGTAGCTCTACTTAAATCATATGGATGATGCAGATAATGAAGGACTATGAAGTTGTTCATGATACACCCATTCTGTATTGTGACAATATGAGTGCTATCAATATATCCAAGAATCCAGTGCAATATTCAAGAACAAAACACATAGACATCCGACATCACTTCATCAGAGAGCTAGTTGAAGAAGAAGTACTGAAAATTGAACATGTGAAGATTAAAGATCAACTGGATGATCTTTTCACCAATGGGCTAGATGCTGCTCGATTTGAGAAACTTAGAGCATCCCTTGGGGTGTGCTTGGTTCAGTAAAATAAAGAAAAGGGGTATGAGTGTGTATATTTCACACTCAGCAGAAAAGAATCATTCCTACACAAAGGGATTGAACATTCCTAGAAATGTTCATCCAGATGTACATGAACAATTTTCAAAATCCTGAGTACATCATTGTCAACAGCTAGTTCTGATTTGCAATCGTCATCTCTGATTTTTTGGGATTTCCCTTTAGTTTCTTAGTCTAACGGAAACCTGAGCCTACGTATTGAATGGAGTACCCTCTTATATATATGTTTACCCATTTAGAGAGATTGTATATTTATTTCAAATTTCTGAAATCATAAACCCTTTTCTCTTTTAATCTTCTGATTTCTCTGAGATTATTTCATCTTTCTGCCATTGAGTTTTCATTTTTCATTATTGAAAAATACCTAATAGTTTTCAATGGCTCCAAAAAGAAAACTCATCCACCTTAAGAAAATTGTTAAACACAGAATGTGGTATGGAAAAGTCACATATTCCAAGCCTCAGGATCAGTTTTATGAGGAAGATGAGTTCGATAAACAGGTTTGAGGAGAATCATCTTACAAGAACCCTGTTCAGAGGACGCTCTGTGATGAATCATCCAACAAGGATACTGATGAACTTATTGAGACATTTCATAGAGAAGAAGAAGAAGACGACTTGGAGACAGAAGAACAAGAAGTTACTTCTTCTACAAAGAAATCAAAAACTCAAAGTCTTACAATCCAAGATTTGTTGAAGGAAACAGCATGATCATATGACATAAACAAGAAGTCTACTGCAAAGAAGACAAGAATGAAGGGTACTACAGTCAAGAAAGCAAAGAAGACTGCAACCCCGTCTGCAAAGAAAGTCATCACAGCACCTACTGCTCAAGCCCTTCAGAAAGAAAAGGGATCTGCTGTTGATGATCTAGTTATACCTAAAGATATTCCTAGTCATGACAAGGAACATGATGCTGAGAAGCACACTGTAGAGACATCAACTTCTGCAAGTGTTATGCAAAAGCCTCAAATCAACCTTCTCCTACTGAAGATGATGATAAAGATAGGGAAGATGATATTTCCTTAAGTTTAAAGATGAAGGCCATTGATGTTGCCATTGCAAAGGGGAAGAAAAAGGTTATCAAGAGACAGTTGGTTGCAGAACCCATTGAAAAAGAAGATGTTCAGAGTTCATCTTCTGAATTTGCTGAAAAGACTCCTGTTCCACAACAGGAGAAGCTACTTACCTCTGCATAGTATGATCCATTCACCAGGTCACCAGTAAAGAAGAAAACTCCATGAAAAAAGGGCTCCATTTCCATTGTACAGTTAGTTCCGAGAACTCAAGTGACAAGAAGCCAAGCATCTGCCACTCCACCATTCACTACTACTTTAACCAAGAAAAAAAAGCTGTTAAACCTGCTGGTCCATCTAAGAAGGCCAAAAATCTGCTCAGCCTAGAGATGTACCTAAAGATATTCACTCACATTTTAGTGAACATGAGTCTGATATTCACAAACAGATCATCCATTTTCCTTGTATCTCTAAACATGCTCTTTTAAGATCTTCCAAGCATGCTGAGTTGTGGGAGAAAGTGATGCAGAGGTCTATGATCTCTGAGAAGAAGGTGGACAAGGATACTCCACTAGCTACAGGGGTGTACACATTGTTGGAGGATGCTGGTTTGCGTGGAACAGTACAGAGGGTGCATGAATTTGTTCCAATGGTGGTCTCTGAATTCTACTGCAATCTAACCAATGACATTGACGATCCTAAATCTGAAGATTTTCACAAGGTGTTTGTCAGAGGGAAAATGATGAATTTCTCAATAGAACTCATCAATGAGTTTTTGGGATGCCACATTGAGAGGAAGTATGAGGAGATTGATGGTCGAGCGATGGTTTCTAAATAACTGACCCAGGGCATATACACAAAATGGTCATCCCATCCTCAGACAATTCCTACATCCAAGCTGACTCACAAGTATGGAGCTCTGTTCATAATTTTTATTCACAACTGGATGCCAACAAAGCACAGAGCTGCTGTTACTCAAGCTCAGGAGAGGTTTCTATATCACCTAGGAATTGGAAAGAAGTTCAATTATGGTGAATATGTTTTCGGAAAGATTGTAAGCAGTGCAGTGTCTATAGTGGTGAAAGCATCTCTGTGCTATCCTTCTCTGATTTATAGCATCATAAAGCAACAAAAGAAGAATGTCTCTACTAAAAATGATCATGTCATTCCACCAAAAAAGCCTCTGATGATCAAGGTTGCTCCTGAAATAGGAGATCATCACATGTGCCTCCAGTTCAAGCAGTTCATAGCATCAAAGAAAGAGAGTGATGCTACTGCTGAGAAGTCTTCACCAAAAAGTGGTGTGCTAATATTTTTGGAAAGAAGCCTGGAGTTTAATGCTCGCTTGATTTATGAGCATACTTCTGAGAAGATGAAGATTCAAGCTCTGATTGCTGAACTTTCATCAGGAGAAGATTTTGCCTCTCCAACAACAAATGTACCTGAGAATGTACATAACTTACACAAGATGACAAGTACTGTAGCAGCTGCTACTCAGAAGGTGTTAGTGCCACTGTTATGCACTAAGTGTTTGTGTTGCTGGCAAGATATGTTCGACAATGTGTGCTTGGGTATGTCCACAAAGCTATTTATTCCGTTGTGCAAGAAAAGTAGAACAGTTGGTGAACTGTTCCCTCTGATGTCCCAGACATACCCAGGAATATTTTTATATGGTAGTTTCTATAAATACAAGATCTTGCGCGGATCCATTCATGGAAGGCAAGATATATTCGATTGACTACCTTGTGGAGTAGATACCGAGTTGCAAATAACTTTCCTATCCAAGGAAAGTATCTACACACGTTTGGGAAGATCACAAACGATAATCTTCTTACCATATTGACAGCGATGAAGATCTGCGATAATTGTGAAGTGAAGAATATAAGAAGGCCGATTCATTTTTATAATCGGTACCACTTACACTTGCTTAGATTATCTCAGAAGATTATTTGAGAGTCATTTCGTTTGTGGTCATTGTTTAGCTAGTAACTGTCCCACAATATGTTTTAGCATTTAAGTGTTTTTAAGTGAAACACGTGAGGGTTTATTAATCTGCTTTGTATGCAATCTCGGGAGAGATTGTAAATTGGAGTTGTGGGTAGCTAGAGGGAGTCTAGTGTCATGGTTGTAAGGGGATCTTACAACTTTCATTTAGTGAAAGAGTTAATGGAGAAGAACGGGTGACCTAAGGAGGGAGTCCTGTATGTGTAAGATCCCAAATACACTTCATGAAGGAGTAACGAACGAATCTTCAAGTTTAGGAGCAATTCTCCCAGAGTAGGTTGTTTAACCGAACTGGGTTACCAATCTCGTGTGTATTTTATTGCTTTATATTTTATGTTCTTACATCTTTCCCACACATATCGTACAACACTTGTTAGTAGTACTTATTAAACCCTTGTGAGCACGGATTATCATTTTTCAATTGGAACCAAAGCAGGTCACCTTATCTTAAGGTGTGATCATAGGTTTTTAATCCATGTATTTTATGTTGTTTTGATGAGAAAGAAGGAGCATTGACGGTACGATCTCCGCTCTGGATGGCAACAATTATACCTACTGGAAAGCTAGAATGACAGCTTTCATATGTTCGATTGATGAACGGGCCTGGAAGATGGTGACTGAAGGTTGGAATCCTCCCACCAACAAGGATGAAAAAGGCAAAGTTGTGCTGAAGTCGGAAGAAGAATGGGAGGATGCCGATTACCAGGTCATGGGACTGAATGCTAAAGCCATGAACACCATCTTCTCTACTGTAGACATGAATGCCTTCAAGCTCATATCCCCCTATGACAAAGCCAAAGATGCGTGAGATATCCTACAGACCACGTTTGAAGAAACAAGCAGTGTTTGTATTTCTCGAATGCAATTGCTTACTCCCAGATTTGAGAACCTTTGGATGGATGAAGGTGAAAAACTTGCGGATTTCAATGCCAAGATTTGTGACGTTGCTAACGAAAGCCTTGCTCTTTGAGATGCGATCTCTGAAGAGAAACTTGTGCGAAAAGTTTTATGATCTCTGCCTAGAGGATTCGCGTACAAAGTCACGGCCATTGAAGAGGCCAAAGATGTGAGCAAGATGAAGTTACATGAACTGATGGGGTCCCTGCGAACATTTGAATGGGGCTGACAGATGAGGAGACAGTGTAGAAGAAAAACATAGCTTTTCAGGCAGGTTCTAGTACTGATGTGCCAAGCAATGTCCCTGACAAATAGGATCTTGCTTAGACAATTGCTATGCTGTCTAAGAATTTCTCAAGATTTTATAAACATTATGAGAAGTCTTCACAAAACAATCCTGGAAAGAATAGGTTTTTTAAACCTCGGAGATCAAAATATGAAGATTCAAATGAAGATAAACATAAAGAAGTCAAGTGTAGAGAGTGCAGTGGTTTTGGTCACTATCAAGCCGAGTGTGCCAACACTTTTAAAAAGAAGAACAGATCATACTGTTCTACTCTCAGTGAGAGTGATGATCCAGATGATAGTGGAAGTGATGAAGAATGTGTGAGCAACCATATTGCATTCATGACACAGTCTATCAAAGAAACTGTGTCAGAATCTGTTCCTGACAGTCAGGATGACAAGGCATCTGAATGCAATAATGATGAAGAATTCACTAAAGAATCTTCCATGGAAGCATATAAAAAACTTCACACGAGTTGGATCATGGTGGTTCAAGCCAATGAAGGGCTGATGAAAGAGAATGCAAATCTCTTGAAAGAAAGAGATAATCTTTCCACTCGTCTCAAGGAATTGCAAAATAACTTGCTGTAGTCCGGAAACAACACTCATTCTCACATCGGTGAACTTCAACATCTGAAGAAGCTTGTGAAGATGATGAACTCTAGATCATCTTAGGTAGATGAAATTCTTTCCGAAGGAAAGAGCCCTCAGGATCATTTTGGGCTCGAATACAATGGTCGTCATACTTATGACAGATTCTGTCAAGGACAGTCATCTGGAACAAAAGATTTAACAGTTCCAGAATCGAGATCTGAGCTAAAGAACAAGCAGCAGTAAAGGAAGTCTTCTCAAAAGACACATGTTGTGTGTCATTACTATGAGAAACCTGGTCACATTCGACCACATTGCAGAAACTATATCAGTAACCTCAGAAGGATGAAAAGAAGGGGTTTTTCAAAAGCTGGTCAGTTTCCAAGAAGAAATGATAGGAATAGATCCAGGAACAACCACAGAATTATATGGTTCATACTGCCCTCAACATACATGCAAAAAGTAGCTGGTACTTTGACAGCGGATGTTTTCGACATATGACCGGAGATGCTAGCATGCTGAGCAACATTCAAAAAAATTGCTCATATCAATCAGTTACCTTTGGAGATGGTGTTAAAGGTAAAGTGCTTGGCCGTGGATGTCTAAATGTGCATGGAATGCCCAACCTGGAGGACGTGTTGCTTGTAGAAGGACTAAAAGCTAATCTAATTAGCATTAGTCAGTTGTGTGACCAAGGTCTCTTGGTGCATTTCACTAAAGACAAATGTCTTGTCAATAATAAAGAAAGTGTTCTTCTGATGGACGGGGACAGATCGAGGGACAACTGTTATCTCTTTAACATAAAGGGAACTTGTTTCAGATCTCAGCTTTGTGAATCAAATGTATGGTATGAAAAGCTCCGCCATATCAGTTTTCGAAACCTTTAGAGATTTATGAAGACTGAAGCTGTGATTGGTATTCCAAGATTGAGTATCGATCGGGGAAAAATTTGCGGACCATGTCAAGTTGGAAAATAGATTCACACATCTCATAAATCTATTAAAAAGATTACCATTTCAAACGCCTTGGAGTTGTTGCATATGGACTTAATGGGGCCTGTTCAGACTGAAAGTATCGGACGGAAAAAGTTCATATTTGTTTGTGTGAATGACTACACTAGATTCACATGGGTAGAGTTCCTAAGAGATAAGGGAGAGACCTTCAAGACATTCAAGAAGTTGTGTCTCAAGCTTGAAGTGGAGAAAGGAACTAATTTAGTAAGAATAAGAAGTGATCATGGTCGTGAGTTCGAAAATGCTTTCTTCAAATGTTTCTATGAAGAAAGAGGGATTGATTAAGAGTTCTTAGTACCAAAAACACCTTAATAAAATGGTGTTGTTGAGAGGAAAAATCAGACACTTCAAGAGATGAGCCGAGTCATGATAAAGGCTAAATCTGTCTCTGACAATCTCTGGGTTGAAGCGGTAAACACAACCTGTCATGTCATTAATCGAGTATACTTCAGACCCAAGATGAGAGTTACTCCCGACAAGTTGTGGAAAGGGAAAAAGATAAACTTAAGGTACTTTCATATCTTTGGGAGTACTTGTTACATGTTGAGAGACCGAGAGTAGCTTGGCAAGTTTGATGCCAAAGAAGATGAGTGTATTTTTCTCGAGTATTCGAGGAATAGTCATGGCTACTGTGTATTCAACAAAAGGACCAAGACTATGATGGAGTCCATTAATATTGTTGTTAATGATTTGGAAGAATCTGCTGCCGAGATTGATGATGGAAGCATTGATGCTACTATCTATGTTCTAGCATCTGTGCCAGACAGTTCGGAATACAGTGACCTGACAGAAGCAAGACATGAGAAACTGGACATTTGAAAACCTTCGAAAGGTGTTCAGAAGAATCATGTAGCATCAGACATCATCGGTGATATGAGTGAAGGAGTTCGAAAGAACTATCGTGAATTGATTGCCAATGTTTGTTACACCTCAACTGTGGAGCCCAAGAGTGTTAAGGAGGCATTGCAAGATGACCGATAGATTCAAGCCATGCAAGAAGAACTCTTGCAATTTGAAAGAAATGAAGTGTGGGATCTTGTTCCACGACCTGAAGATGTTAATGTTATCAGCACAAAGTGGATTTTCAAGAATAAAACCGATGAGGAAGGGAACATAACCAGAAAGAAAAGAAGACTCATTGCCCAAGGTTGCTCTCAAGTTGAAGGAGTAGATTTTGATGAGACTTTTGCTCTATTTACTCATCTTGAATCGGTATGGTTGCTTCTTGCCATAGCTGCTTGGATGAAGTTCAAATTATTCCAAATGGACGTGAAGAATGCCTTCTTGAATGGGTACTTATCTGGAGACATGTTTGTTAGCCAACCTAAAGGTTTTGAAGACCCCCACCATCCTGAGTTTGTGTACAAACTGAAAAAGGCTCTTTACGGTCTCAAAGAAGCTCCACGAGCTTGGTATGAACGGCTAACCAAGTTCCTTCTGGAGAAAGGATATGTTCGTGTTGGAGCTGATAAAACTCTCTTCATCAAGAGAGAAAAATCTGATGTGATCATCGTTCAGATCTATGTCGATGATATTGTCTTTGGATCTGTCTCAAACAGAATAGTGGACGAGTTTCTTAAGGACATGACTTCTGATTTTGAAATGAGTCTTGTAGGTGAACTAACTTACTTTCTACATCTTCAAGTGAAACAAAAAGATGATGGGATCTTTGTTTCACAAATAAAGTATGCAAGGAACTTGATAAGCAAGTTTGGTCTGGATAGTTGTAGCCCGAAAAGAACACCGATGGGAACATCCTTAAAGATGTCAAAAGATGAAGTTGGTATGTCTATTGAGCAAACCTTGTACCGGAGTATGATTGGCAGTTTGCTCTACCTTACTGCAAGTAGGACAGACATTTGCTACAGTGTGGGAGTTTGTGCTCGGTACCAATCTGATCCCAAAGAAAGTCATCTGAAATCTGTCAAGAATATAATCAAGTACATAAAAGGTACTGTTGAGTTAGGACTTAGGTTTTCCTATGATACAAACCCTAATTTGGTGGGGTTTTGTGATGCAAATTGGGCAGGTTGTACTGAAAATCGGAAGAGTACTTCAGGAGGATGTTTTTTCCTTGGAAACAACATGGTTTCATGGTTTAGTAAGAAAGAGAATTCGATCTCTCTGTCTACTACTGAAGTGGAATATATTGCGGCTGGAAGTTGCTGTACTCAACTTCTTTGGATGAAGCAAATGTTACTTGACTATGGTGTGCCACAGTCTATCGTTACCATCTACTGTGACAATATGAGTGCAATAAATATTTCAAAAAACCATGTCCAGCACTCATGAACAAAACACATAGATATTCATCACCATTTCATCCGTGAACTTGTTGAAGATGGATCGCTAGTAATTGAATATGCTGGAACTGATGCTCAACTTGCGGATATCTTTACAAAGGCACTTGATAGTGCAAGGTTTGAAACACGTAGATCCTCTCTGGGTCTTTGTGTTCTCTGAACTTCTCCTCTGAGAGAAGCCTCTCTGTACGGTCTTGGTCAGTGATGTGTGTACAGAGAGTGTAAATTGACCAAGTTGGTGTGGTCGATGCATTGTGTGCCGAAGGATGTCTTAGACAGATGTTGGGCCAGTTTAAGCGGTTATTTCTCAACGGCTAGTAGATCCTTATTTCCCACGCCGAGTTCGGTTCTACTTCCCAAGAACGAGCAGAGGGGTGCTGTTTATGGGATGTGACAGTTATGGGAATTTCCTTCTTAAATTCTCTAATTAAGGGAAAAATCTATTTTTCAAATTTCTTCAAGGCAACAGAATTTTATTCAAAATTCTCTTTCACGTCGAGCTTCTCTCTCTTGAATCTTCTACCCTCAAGAGTCTTTCTCTTCAAAATTCAATGATGGACAATTCTGGGTCTTCCAAACCATCTCTTTTCAAGAAACCGAAGATCTCCATGCAAGATTTATGGCGTAAATTGGGAGAACTCTCAAAACTGTTGGTGTTTGCTCCCTTTGGCTCCACTGCCCCTACTTCTAAACAACCGATTGAGGCGATTCCCAATGTCCCTGCTTCTGTTCCTCTTTTTGGGGCACCTTCTATTGAAGCAATTGATCGAACTATGTCTGATACAGATCCAGTGTATTTTCCCTCTCCTAGGGTTTCTTTTGATCCTCCCTCACCACCTCTGGAGAATGTTGAATCGGTGAAAGCTTCAATTTCCACCGTGGTGGGTGATATTTCTTCCACAATTGAGGAGTTTATAGCATCGATTGATGCTATGAAGGTTGTTCAAGTGCCATCGACTTTGTCCGGTGCTTCGATGGTTTGTGACTCCCCAATCATCACAATTCAAGTTTCCTCGGGTGAGGCTTCACCCCCTACTGCTGAAACCCTTGATAAGGTGCAAGGAGAAGAAGATGTTGATATCTCCTTTTTGGATAACGATTCTCCCATGCTTGAGTCTGGTTCTGTTCCACCCAGACTAAATCAAGAAACACCTTCCGCAAAATCTCACGGGACGAAACGCAAGTTGGAATCATTGGAACGCGAAGTGCAACTTCTGAAGAAGTCCATTAGGTCTTTTAAGACTCGTCAGCAAGAATTGGAGTCTCTTTTGATTGATCTTCGAGCTCGGGCTCTTGGTCTTGCATCGTCGTTCGATGCTGCTGCTGCTGGACATAATGCTGATCTGCATTCCAGCACCGTTGCTACTCCTGTCGATGATGATGATGCCTCTCCGCATTGAAAGCCCTTGCCATTTTTGGCAATAATTAAGAGGGAAAGAAAGTCAAGTCTGCTACTATTGATGACAAGAGCTTGTGTGCTCTTCTTCTTTCTGTTGAACAATTTTATTGGAGATGTCTGTTTACCCTATTTTTATTTTATGTTGGTATATACTTAATTTTTGATCCACCAGACAATACAGTCTTGACACGAAAACAATGATCGTGATGTTTGAAGGCACTCCCAGATCGAACTCAGGGGGAGTGTGCTTGGAACTGTCCTAGACAGTTTTTAAATATATCGCTTGTTTTGATATATTTTGATCTGCGAAGTTTATTCAAGTGTTGTGCAGATTGCGATGATAATTGTCGACCATAAACGCCAAAGTGAGAGATTGTTAATGCCACCGTTATGCACTAAGTGTTCTTATTGTGTTATTGACGAGATATGTTCGACAATGTGTGGTTGGGTATGTCCCCGAAGCTATTTATTCCGTTGTGTAAGAAAAGAAGAACAGTTAACGAACTGTTCCCTCTGATGTTCCAGACATACCCAGGGACATTTTTATATGGAAGTTTTGATAAATACAAGATCTTGTACGGATCCGTTCATGGAAGGCAAAATATGTTCGATTGACTGCCTTGTGGAGTAGATACCGAGCTGCAAATAACCCTCCTATCCAAGGAAAGTATCTACACATATTTGGGAAGATCACAACCATAATCTTCTTACCATATTAACGGCGATGAAGATCTGCGACAATTGTGAAGTGAAGAATATAAGAAGGCTGATTCATTTTTACAATCGGTACCACTTACACTTGTTTAGATTCTCTTAGAAGATTATTTGAGAGTCATTTCATTTGTGGTCATTGTTTAGCTAGTAACTATCCCACAATATGTTCTAGCATTTGAGTGTTTTTGAGTGAAACATGTGAGGGGTTTATTAATCCATTTTGTACGCAATCTCAGGAGAGATTGTAAGTTGAAGACGTGGGTAGCTAGGGGGAGTCTAGTGTCACGGTTGTAAGGGGATCTTATAGCTTTTATTTAGTGAAAGAGTTCATGGAGAAGAACGGGTGACATAAGGAGGGAGTCCTGTATGTGTAAGATCCCAAATACACTTTCTGATGTAACTCGAACAATTTGTACAGGATACAAGGGCACGGAAGACTTCTAGGAATGAACACGTCAACTTTGGAAGGACTCAATCCTACTTTAAGACTCAAATAAGTCGAAATATAAGCTGAAATTAAAAGAATAAGACTCGAAAATAATATAGATGAAGAACTAGACCTAACTACAACACTTAGATCACGACACAAAAATAATACACAAAATCCAAATATGAGGGCTGTTTTGGACGAGAATTAAGGCTGGAAAATTGATGTATTTGGGACGTGAATTGTGGTGAAGAATGGCTAGGAGTATATAGGATATGATAACGATGAGGATAACTTATGGTTTAAGATGTAGAATTCGATTACGGTTGTGGAATCAAACTTGAACTCTTGTTGAACAGCTCTCGATCGATCTTGGGGTGTTGAAGGGTGTCACGAATTTTGATGGAGGTGTAGGACGTCGATGGTGAGGGTTGGTCGATGAAAATGAATCTCAAAGTTGTTCTTCGGTTAGCTAGTTCACCCTAATTCCTCATGTGAATTAGAACACTCCCTTGAAATAAGACTTGAAATTGCTAGGCTTCAAGAATGGTTATTTTTGAGAAAATAAACAAAATCTTCAAAGGAGTTGAGACACAATTGTATGCAAAGGCAAATTTAATTCAATAATGTCTAAAATATCAATGTAACATGGTTCCCCTAGTTATAGGGCTTCATGAGGACGAAAATTGAGTCTAAAAAGTCCTAAAAAATTGATCCAAAAAGGATCTCTAACTATACTAGGAAGTTCCCTAAACTAGAATTCTATTCAAGGTAGGAAATTGCTTTAAATACAATTCTAGTCAAACCTATTCAACTATGGACGAAAATTAACATAAAAATTAAATAAAATCTGAACTAAACTATAGTCTAACATAATTAAATAAATACTATAGTCTAAATAAAATTCAATCCTTTAATTAAATAACTAAGGGGGACGAAAACTTCCATACAAGCCATGCACGTCCAAAATGCCTCCAATGTGCATGCTTGTAACTTCAATTCTCTTGATCATCATATGTTGTTCTTCGAACCTTGATCTCCAATCTTTAATTGTTCACAAAGTAACAATCTTGGAATCCTTTAATGGCAGCTCTTCATTTGATTCTTTGATGCTTATCGTGCCTTCATCAAACAGAGTTCGAGTTCTTAACCCATATATAATGGCGTACATATATATGTTATGTCTACTGCATTGATTTATTAATGAGTGAGATTCTTGATAGGATCAAAAACCTCGATATTTTGGGTAGTGGCATTTACATATATGACGGGTCTTGCATTATATATGGGCACTGTGTCCTGGTGCACAGGTTTATGATGTCTCCTTGAGGAAGCACAAAGATCATGGGAAGCCCTGCAGACAGAATATTAATTTATTCTTAACATGATACGGAAGTTGTGCGGTACTACTCAAGGAACAAGATATTAATTAATTATAGCTGTCAGAAGCTTACATAATTAATTAATGGACATTATATCTTAAACATGGGGAATAGCTAAACTAAAGGAGAAAGCATATTTGCAAATATGTATTAAATTGGTAGGTCAGTATTATTTCTTTAGTGAAATAAAAGTAATACTTAATTCATTTATATATATCCATGTTATGGATATTAAAAATTAAATAAATTAGTAGGCCAATTTAATATTCTTCTAGATCCCTACTGTAGCGCAATAAATACCTACACTGGGAAATCGAACAAGTGAAGAAGCCAAAGCCCATTAGGGTTTAGGGAGCTGAATTTCGTTCCCCTCTCCATTAATTAGAGGAGGGGGCACTAAATTAAACATAACAATACAACCCCTCTACATGCTCACTTGAATCCCTAGGTTTTCCACAACCGTTTAGTAGTCTGCAGCCCACCCTGCATCTAAACAAGATCCGGGAATACAACAGAAGATCAAGAAGTAGAATATTCGAGCTGTGAAGATTTCGAACACCATGGAGAGGAAATTCTTCATCCATGTGATCTCCATCAACAATGGGATTAGTCCTCTAATCCCGTGGGCAACCCGACAACGTTTGTAAGTACCGTTTTGATAGATTCTATTTTCTTCCACTGTAATAGATTCAAAATTGAAACTTGCATGTTAATTCAACATATGATAATTAATGTTACACATAAAATTATGATTTACATGAGCTTAGAATTAATGGCATCCAAATAGATCCTGTGGGGTACAGTTCGAAAAAACCTCAACACTCATATACATGATGCATCTTGAGAGCACATGCCAACACATTCTCATCATTAGTATCGATTCTTGCCTCCATAACTTTTGCATGATGCATCTCGAGCACCCACGTTTCAAAGGTAGTTGAATGGCAAGGAATATGAATGATGTTGAATTAAAGACTGTGACATACTCACATTCAAAGAGTTATAATTAACTATTCCTAGAAAAAAAATTGTGAAAACATTATAAGTTTGCAAAAATAATTGATATAACATCTATTCCATGGATTACTTGTTGTAAGCGTTAACTGTAAATTATCGATAAGACAAGATGAAGTTGATTTAGCTCCTCTCGACATGGATTACGTTTTATAACATTTTCATTAAGCACCACTTGAGTAAGTTTTGGTAATTCATTTTAGTGACAATATGGAAAAGTAGTCAGTCAAAAAAACTAAAAAAAGTTTTTTTAGACACTTTTCTTAAAATATTATTATTTTATCTAACTTTACCATAATACCCTTGCGCACGCACCGTGCACTGAGTCCAGCGTGCAGGTGCCAGCGCGCGGGTGTGCGCACGTATCGGTGAGGGCTTAAAGACACGGGCGTTGGCACCTATGCACGCAGTCCAGCGTGCGGGTGTGCGCGCGCGCCGGTGCGGGCTGAAAATGCGCCCGCGCAGGTTCCAACACGTGGGTGCGAGGTTGTCGACGCGCGTACGCACTTGAGCAATGAGTCAAGCGCGCAGGTGCTAAGGTGCGGTTGTGTGCGCATACCAGTACAGGGCTACCGACTCGTGCAAGCACGCACCTGCATGTTGAATCCAGCGCGCGGGTGCACGCACGCTCCGATACGGGGCTGGCGACATGCGTTCACCTGCGCCCTTGAGTTCAATGCACGGGTACACGTGCATAGATGCGGGGCTGCCCATGCGCTCAAGCACTTGTGCACTGAGTCTAGCTCACAGGTGCCAGTATGCGGATATGCGAGCACAGGTGCAGGGCTGTCTACACGCGTGCATGCACACCTGCACACCAGAACCAGCGCACACCTTTTTTTCTCTTTTTTTTAATCATTAAAAATGGAGGAATGATATTTTTGTCCAAAGTGACTAAACTATATATGTTTAAAACTAGGTGGCTAAAATAAATTTTTTAAAGTAAAGTGGCTAAAAAAATTAGTCATTCATTTTATTTAGGTAGGATTCTTTGTAATAAAAGGAATTAGAAAATTAATTTTTATTTTACAACATATTGCTTGTGTAATCAAATTATAAGGCCTTCGCTATGCTTAACAAGATATTTTTATTTTTGTAAAAACGTTTTGTTGCTTTAGATTTTTTTAAAAAAATTATCATTTTATAGGAACACGCTGATTGACTAATTATAATAAAAGGGCTTTGGCGTGTGTGTAAATTAAGGGAGGGTGTATTCAATTCGAATTTTGATGGATTTTGTTGGACTTTAAAATGTCTATGGATTTTATAAATCCATAGACTCCACATGGAGTCTCCCAACTGCACGCAGAGTCTGGCAGATTTTATGTATGGATTTCGAATCGATTTCGAACGATTTCAATGGAATTGAAATCCTTCTTTCCAGTGATCAATGGAACACAAGGATTACCGGACCCGGGAAAAAATGAAACCCAGCGACCGCTGGAAGCCAGCGGCCGTTGGGAAGGTAATGAATGTTATGGCGTAGGTAATCTAGGTATAAGCTTTTTAGTTTATAGCATAGCTGGTGTTAAATGCATTTGATTTAGCTTGTGGCAACATATCACCATCCTGAGCATCACTACTCTATCTCCAGTTGGACCAACAACAATGAATAGTCCAAACGGGGATTCTTATCTTAATAATGAAATGTAAGTAGATTCTTCTCCCTCGAAAATATCAGACCAAACCGTGTGTTCCGATGTTGAATACTTATATTGTTTCAACTTCTATTCTCCATAACGAACTAGCATGGCAGCCATGATTAGCATGGTTAGCTAAAACAAAGCACAATAAAAAAAGGCTAATAACCAGCTTATCCATTGCAATTTGCAGATAAGGTTTCGTCTCATGTTTCAATATTCACACTCCAGAATTACGAATCCACGTGTACAAAAACCAGCTATCTTCCTCAGTATAACAAGACATAGGAGGGAGAGAGAGAGAGAGAGAGAGAGAGAGAGGTGAAAAGAGATACCTGGAAAACGATGGTACCGTTAGGCTTGATTTTAGCGTTTCCATAGGGAAAAAGCTTTAGATCGGTAATTGAGATGAGGTCAGACTTGAAGATTTTGTAGAGATGGCGATTGCTGGAAACAAGCCGCCTTGCTCCCAGCACCAACGGCCACTGGAGTACCATGGTCGGCAAAGTCAATGGCCGTTGGGTTCAGTCGACGACTGGGGTGCCCAATTTCCACTCCTCATCGGCCGCTGGGTTACACCGCTCGCCCAGTTTTTCAAATCCATCAAAATTTCGTGTCCAGAGGTCGGATTTCATTGTTTGTATTTTTAATGTGATTTTGAGGTAAAATCCAATGAAATCCATG
This sequence comes from Perilla frutescens, assembly GCA_026008535.1. Lineage (NCBI taxonomy): Eukaryota > Viridiplantae > Streptophyta > Magnoliopsida > Lamiales > Lamiaceae > Perilla > Perilla frutescens. Next base: position 32,682,623 of record BRKX01000019.1, on the reverse strand, counting down.
GCATTTTAAAGTCCATAGATTTCTTAATACACCCTGAATTTAAAAGACTTTAAAATGTCTGGATTGAATACACCCGGATTTTAAAAGACTTTTAAAAGTCTGGATTGAATACACCCGGATTTTAAAAGACTTTTAAAAGTCTAGATTAAATACACCTGGATTTTAAAAGTCCTTTAAAATCCATCAAAATTCCAATCCAATACACCCCCTAAATCTTTGTTGCTCTAGTAATTAAGCATCTTTTCAACATTAATTTTGTTTTTAAATATGTATAGAAAATTAACTTAATTGTGATTTTTTTAATAATTTAATTATGAATAATCTAAATTATTTAGCTATTCTTTTTTTATATAATACTAGTGCACTAAGAGCATCTCTAATATTGTACCCAAAAATTGGTACATAACTCTGCCACGTCACCGTCACATCAAAAGTTATGTACCTACTTTTTTAAATACTCATTCCCTTCAAATCACCCACTACCCACTATATATATGGTACACATATAACTTTTTGGGGTCCCATCATATTTATCACTCATTTAATAAAATATATATATACATATATATATATATATATTATTTTTATGTATAATTTAACTAATTTTTATTTAAATATTATTTTTTGGTATAAAAATATCAAAGCTATCATTAATAAAAATTTAAAATTTTTTAAATTAAAAATGAATCGTGAGACATTTTTACACTTCGATTACACTTTGATTTTTTTTTTGCTACATGAACTGTTACAGCCGTGTACATGGTGCTCCACCGTGACTTTCATGTTGGTTTTGTATACTAGAAGACTTGTCTTTGTATACTTTTATGATAATGTGATGATATGAATTGAAAGTTATTGCAGTCACTGTTTGCATTTAGATTATGTTCTATAATTGTTCTATGCAATATTCCATATACTTACATTGTCGATGATATGGTGTGGGGAGTCACACAATAAGATCATATCATTAGAACCTTGTAATGTATTAAAAGAGCTCACGGCTTAGATGGTCCTGAACATACCATCGGTACACCGTAGAATAATCTGACAAGTTAGTTTATCTTGACTGACTGATTGTTCTAGTACACTTATTAGTGTATTGAGGAGGATCACGATAGGATACTATTCTCTATCTCTGACCCAGTTACTAAGAGAATAAAGATCCACAGAGTTCGGGTTCTGAACTCATGTGATATTGGCGAGCTTATGTGTGCGTTGATTATTACTTTGATTTATCAATGAGCGGGATCTTTTTGTAGATCAAATTCGATATCTTGGGTAATAACAATGTATACATAGTGTCTCGAGCAGTATGCATGAGCACCGTGTCCTGGTGCGCCAGGTTGATGATATTCTCTTGAAGAAACACAAGTTCATGTTGAAACCCTGCAGGTGGAATTTATTCCTTAATTGATAAAGCTTGTGTGGTACTACTCAAGGTTTTAGATGTTAATTAATTATAGTTGTGAGAGCTTGACATAATTAATTAATGAATATTATATCTTAAACATGGGGAATGGCTCGACTAAAGGAGAAAGCATATTCGTAATAAAAGTAAAACTTAATTTATTTAATTATATCCTAAGTTTATTGGATATTGAATATTAAATAAATTAGTGGGCCATTTTAATATTCTTCTAGATCCCTGTTGTAGCCCAATATGACTGAAAGTGGACTGGATATAGAACTTGAGATAGATGCCCAGTCCAGTAGGGCTGGAGCATGAAATTTCGCCCCTCCATATATATATAAGGGGAGGGGGGACGAAGTTTTAAGCATAATATTCAGCCCCTCTTTGTCTCTCAAAGTTATCCACAGTATTCACAATTTTATCTAGTAGATTTCAGCCCACTCTGAATCTAGATACAATCCGAGAATACAACAAAAGATCTTGGAGTAGAATCTGTGTTGGTCGAATTTTGAGGTATAGGTGGTGCCAATCACAGTGCTCATTCAACAACAAGATTGGATTTGTAATCTTGTCCACATACCGTCTGTCAAATTGTAAGTAGATTCGTTTTCTATGTTTCCGCTTTATTATATTCAAATCTGCTTTGCATGATTTTTGATTAGACTGTGATAAACATGCATGTTACATAAAATTATGATTTGCATGAATATGGATTAACGAACAACCAAATAGATCATGCGGTGGTTTAATTCGAAAAAACCCCAACAGTGGTATCAGAGCCAGGTTTTGGCACTGTTCTAGGATTAATCCGAGCATGAATTCGATATATATATTTAAATTTGATGTTAAATTTATAGTTCTTAAATTTTTAGATTTAAATATGCATGTATGTCGATTTTATGGTATTCAAAACTTGGAAGAATTTGAGATATAAAAATCAAATATTCTAGTTTTGATGTCTATGGAATTTTCGGTCACTATAGAATTGAATTTGGAATGATATTTGATGTTCTTCAAATTTCCAGATTTAATTCTCATAAGTTTTCGAAAATTTAGAGATCAAATTTTGAATTTGATGTGTTAAAAATTCCCTAATTTGAGCTATGAATTTTCGGTCCTTTCTTAATTAAAGTTTGGATGATGTTTTGATCAAGATCAAATTTCTAGCTTTAATTTGGATGAGGGTCAAAAATTTGGTGGATTAGAATAAGGATAGGTAATTTTTGATGTATAAATTAATTTACCTAATTCTAATGTAGATAGGTTTGAAATTAGAATTTTAAATTTGGTAGTTTTTGAAGTGGATCAAAATTTACAGATTTTTAAGTCTTGTAAATTTCGAAATCTACACTATATTATTTGGAATTGTTTTTTGATTAATGTCAAAATTTCCTAATATGAAATATAGATATAATTTTCATTTTTAATTAATTATTTGTAGAAGATTTTGATAAAAATCAAAATTTCAGATTTATTAATTAAGATGGATCGAAAATTGTGTATGTTGGATTAAGATTTGATGTTATTTGATGTATATCTTAATTTACCTAATTTTAATCTAGATAGATTTCAAAATATAATTTTAAATTTGGAAGAATTTGAAGTGGATCAAATTTCCAGATTTATTGTTTATGTTATTTTTGAAAATCTAGTGATTAAAATTGGATAAGGTGATTTTGGATATATACAAATAATTATGAAAATCCAATTGTGATAAGAATTTGATTTTGGATAGGATTTGGAAGATTTTGAAGAGGATCAAATCTTCAACACCTTATCCTTAAAGATTTAGATTCTTATGGATAGTATTTGGATTAGATTTTTGATATATATCAATATATCCAATTATTATTTAATTAGGGTGGCTTGAAAATATTAAATAAATTTGGTGGATAATTACAAATAATTTCCAGATTTATTTTAAGGATATTTTCGAAAAATACAAGTTTAAAATTGGTGGATAATTATTTTAATTTCTAATTTTTATCTTGTGGATAATAATTAATTTAATTAATTGAAGAATTCGAATATTATTTAATATTCATGCATAGATATCATATGTTATTTTATGTGGATCATATAATAAATGATTGTTGGATTTGTAGATTGTGTTTGTTTGCAGGTTTACCAAATATCATGGCTCTTTTATTTTATGTGATGTATGTTTATATTGAATGAATATTGGCCGTATGCCGGTTTGGCTATGTCGTTTTTAATCCATGAGAAAATCCATGGATTAGGTCTATATTTTATTTTACGTTGTTTTAATGTAATAGATATAAAGTTGTTAGGCCTAGTTTTGAGTTGTAATTTTTATTCTAGCAATATTAGATTTTTCCTTTTGGAATAGATAGTCTGTATTGAATAAAGATCGGAGAATAACTCAAAGAAGGAAAGTAGTTCAACACCAAGGTTCACCGGTTCACGTCCCGAAATCCTAAATGGAGCTAGGTTTTTCGGCGAGGCGCGGTGAAGGGGGCGGCGGCCAAGCATGTTCTGGAGCTGACTTTCCAATTTATCTCATCAATCAACATGAGATATAAGCCATGATAGTTAGATTATTATTATTGTTTATTATGTTGAAGCATGCAATGTATGTTTATCATTTTATGTGATGTTTGCATGTTCGATAATGAGATAAAATGAAACCTCAAACATAAATAATTAAGTGGGAGAGATTCATACCAAAGTATGTAGAAATCTCATACGGTCTCCATTAATATCTGGTTTAATTGAGAAGTGATGGGCATGCGCGTTGACATCGGTCTTCCTCTATATCGGATGTGTCATATCACAGATTTCTCTAGAAATTAAATCTCCTAAATGGATAGTTGTTGAACACTATTAGAACTAACCGACTCCTCCATTTGGAGTAGTTAAATTCGAATAGTGATCTTGGTGCGAAGATAATGGTATGCATAGTTAGATGTAATTTATTGATAAACGTCCAGACGATCGTGGCTTATCAGTTAGATGATTACATGACCATGTTTATTATCTGGATATTAATTTGCTTGTTGTAAGGAAACTCAACTGAAGGTAAATTAAAGGTTTAACCTATTTAAAAAAGAGATTTATAAACGTCCACACATCGTGGCTTATAGAAATCATTTTTGAAGTGTCGGTGGAAAATTATATATTTTTTATATACTGTTTATCCTAAATAGTTATGTGACTGTACTGCATGTTTTAATTTTAGTTATTTCATATAATCAATGGTACTCTCCAATCTGTCATCAAACCTCAAAGAAAACAAACTTGTCGGTGAAAACTACAATGACTGGATTCGTAACCTTAACATGGTACTTGTTGCTGAGGGACACAAGTTTGTACTTGAAGAGGTTTGTCCTCAAACGCCAGATGAGAGTTCTGACGAAGCCCAAAAGGTTGCATATGATAAGTAGGTTAGGTCTAATGAGATAGCGCGCCGTTATATCTTGGCATCTATGTCAAGTATGTTGCAACATCAGCATGAGCCTATGAAAACCGCTTATGATATCATGTACAACCTTAGACAGCTATTCGGTCATCAGAACCGCTCGGCACGTCATTTGGCAATGAAGAAACTAATGGATGCGAGAATGTCTGACTCCACACCTGTTAGGGATCACGTTCTCACGATGATGGGGTATTTATCTGAGATCGAGACCTTGGGTGGAGAGCTAGAAGGCGATTCTCAAATCGACATTGTTCTTCATAGCTTGTCCTCGAAGTTTGAGCAGTTTAGGCTGAATTTTAACATGATTAAAAGGGATGTCAGCTTGACTGAACTGCTCATAGACCTTCAGGCGGCTGAATTGCTCCAAAAGAGTAGTCCCGAGGCCCACATAGCTGAAAAAGGAGCGTCTTTTTTTGGTGGAAAAACGAAGAAGAGAAACGCACCTAAGAAGGTTGCAGATGAGGTGCCTAAGGTAAAGAAGCCAAAGGTAAAGATTCCTTCCGAGGAATTCAAGTGGAAGACTAAGTGTTTCAAGTGCGGCCAACCAGGTCACTAGAAGGGGGCATGTCCTAACAAGAAGAAGAAGAGAGGTATATGTCACACTCTGGTTGTAGAAACATGTTTAGCAACTTGTTCTACCCTGTCATGGGTAGTAGATATTGGAGCTACTGATCATGTTTGCATGTCTTTACAGGGGTTCCTGGTAAAAAGACAGCTGAGTGAGAATGAGATCACCATCTACATGGGCAATGCTATGAGAGTGGCGGCTATTGCAGTAGGAGATGTTGTTTTACCTTTTAGTAGTGATATAACTTTGGTTTTGAAAGATTGTCTATATGTGTCTAGTTTTAGGCGAAACTTAATTTCAGTTTCTAAATTGATTGTGGATAGATATTTTGTTTCTTTTAATAACAAAGTAGTTATCTTTAGTGGTAAACATTTTATCTGTTCTGGCATATTGGATGGATACTTATACTTTCTTAAACCAATTGAAAATACTATGCAAACACAACTGTTGAATACATCGATCATAAACCCTAGCAAGAGAAAAGAACCTTCAGAATTGAATCAAACCTATCTTTGGCATCTAAGGCTAGCTCATATTAACCTTAAGTGAATACAATAGCTTGTAAATGATGGACCATTGTCTTCTTTGGTACTGGAATCATTTCCTTTGTGTGAATCCTGTTTGGAAGGTAAAATGACCAAGCGTCCTTTCCAGTCAAAAGGAAATAGATCCGAAGGGATATTATATTTGATTCACTCTGACCTGTGCGGCCCTATGACAGTTCAAGCTCGATAAGGGTTCAAGTATTTCATCACTCTCATTGATGATTACTCTAGATACGGTTATATCTACCTGTTACGTCGCAAGTTTGAATGCTTTGAGAAATTCAAAGTGTTTAAGGCAGAAGTGGAGAAATGAACAGACAGAAGTATCAAGTCACTACATTCTGATTGTGGTGGCGAGTATCTCTCGAGTAAATTTAGGGATTACATGGCAGAGAATGGGATTACCTCCCAGTTGACTGCACCTAAAACACCATAACAGAATGGCGTGGCGGAAAGAATGAATCGTACACTGTTAGAGATGGTTAGATCGGTGATGAGTTATTCTGAGTTACCCATTTCATTCTGGGGATATGCCCTAGAAACAGCAGCCTATATTCCTAACTTGGTTCCGTCAAAATCAGTTCCTTCTACGCCCACAGAATTATGGACTGGACGAAAGCCCAGTTTGAACCATATTCGGATTTGGGGTAGACCTGCACATGTGTTGGATAAAGAAGTTGATAAGCTGGCTCCTCGTACTGATGTAAGGCTATTCGTTGGATATCCTAGAGGAATGAAAGGTGGTTTCTTTTATAGTCCTAAGGATCAGTAGATCATTGTTAGCACCAATACTCGATTCTTAGAGGAAGAATATGTCATAAACCACAAACCAAGGAGTCAAATCATCCTTAAGGAGTTAAGGGGAGGATTGAATCCTACACCAGTTGTACAAGAAGAGGAACCACCAAACACTGCACAACGTGTCATAGAAGTACATGAATTGCCTCATCGTAGTGGGAGGGTTGTACACCAACCTGACAGATTCATTGGTCTGGGAGAGGTTTCAGATTTCTCAGAGAGACTAAATGAATTGGATCCCAGGACCTATGATGAGGCAATTCAAGATAAAGATGCGGATTCTTGGAAAATTGCAATGGAATCTGAGATTGGATCTATGGATCACAATCAAGTCTGGAAGCTCGTAGAACCACTAAATGGGATTAAACCCATTGAGTGTAAGTGGATCTACAAGCGCAAGAGAGGAGCTGACAGGAAGGTTGAAACATTCAAGGCTAGATTGGTGGCGAAAGGGTACACTCAGAAAGATGGGATCGATTATGAGGAAACCTTTTCACCGGTAGCCATGCTTAAGTCAATCCGGATTCTCTTGTCACTTGCCACTCATTTAGATTATGAGATTCGGCAGATGGATGTCAAGACAGCTTTCCTAAATGGAAGTCTTGAAGAAAACATTCACATGAGACAACCAGAAGGATTCATTGCTAAAGGCCAAGAGCACTTGGTGTGCAAGCTTAAAAGATCCATTTATGGACTTAAGCAGGCATCGAGATCTTGGAACATCCGATTTGACGAGATTATCCAGTCATATGGATTCGTGTAAAGTCCGGATGAGAGCTGTGTGTAAAAGAAATATGATAGAAACGTGGTGTCATTCCTCGTACTTTATGTTGATGACATCTTGCTTATTGGAAACAGTAAGAAGGAGTTATCTAACATTAGGGTGTGGTTGTCCAAGCAGTTCGATATGAAGGATCTGGGTGAAGCCTGACATGTCCTTGGCATCAAGATCATTCGAGATCACCATAAAATGATGTTATGTCTGTCCCAGGTGACTTATATCGATACAGTGCTAGCTAAGTTTAGCATGCAAGATTCCAAGAAAGGTTTTATACCTTACAGACATGGAATTTATCTATCCAAGGAAATGTGTCCCCAAACACAGTCTGAGATAGAAGAAATAAAGAAAGTACCATATGCTTCAGCTGTGGGAAGTTTGATATATGCTATGCTATACACTAGGCCTGATATATGCTATGCCGTAGACATGGTAAGCAGATATCAGTCTAATCCTGGACAAGGTCACTGGACTGCGGTCAAAAACATTCTCAAGTACCTTAAAAGGACTCGAGACTACATGTTGGTGTTCCGCTCTGATAGTCTAGTACCTTTGGGTTACACGGACTCAGATTTTCAAACTGACAAAGATCAGAGTAAGTCTACCTCGGGCTATGTGTTTACATTAGGAGGTGGAGCCATCGCATGGAGGAGCATTAAGCAGAAATGCATTGCAGATTCCACCATGAAAGCTGAATATGTAGCTGCCTCTGAGGCTGCAAAAGAGGCTGTCTGGCTACGCGGGTTTCTAGAGGGTTTGGGAGTGATTCTTGATTTTCCTAAGACTATCACGATATACTGTGATAATTCTGGTGCAGTGGCAAACTCGAAGAAACCCAGAGATCATAATGCAAGTAAACACATAGAGAGAAAATACCATCTTATATGAGAAATCGTTAAGAGAGGAGACGTGGCGGTGGTCAAGATTGCATCGGAGGACAACCTGGCTGATCTATTCACGAAGAGCCTGCCAGCTAAGACCTTTGATGGTCACGTGGAGAAAATTGGAGTGAGATGCAGACCCAGGGGCGCAGTTTGAGTCGATAGTTTTGATTGGAGAGTTAGCCTGTTAGTTTTTATGCTTTAAAGACATGCTTCAAGTATAAGAGGGAGATTGTCTGTTTTCTATACTAGAAGACTTGTCTTTGTATACTTTTCTGATAATATGATGATATGCTTCAATTTAATATTCTTCTAGATCCCTATTGTAGCCCAATTGACTGATAGTGGACTGGATATAGAACTTGAGATAGAGGCCCAAACCCAGTAGGGTTGGGAGACTAAATTTCACCTACCCCCTATATAAATAGGGGAATGGGGGATGAAATTTCATGGATTATTAATCAGCCCCTCTTTGTCTCTCAAAGTTATCCACAGTATTCACAATTCTATCTAGTAGATTTCAGCCCACTCTGAATACAGATACAGTCCTGAAGATCTTGGAGTAGAATCTGTGTTGGTCGAATTTTGAGGTATAGGTGGCACCAATCACAGTGCACATTCAACAGCAAGATTAGATCTGTAATCTTGTCCTCAGACCGTCTGTCAAATTGTAAGTAGATTCGTTTTCTATGTTTCCGCTTTATTAGATTCGAATCTGCTTTGCATGCTTTTTTTATTAGACTATTATAAACATGCATGTTACATAAAATTATGATTTGCATGAACACGGATTAATGAACAACCAAATAGATCATGCGGTGGTTTAATTCGAAAAGACCCGAACACCTTGAGTTGCCGGATTTCTTTCACCTCTTGTTAGAGCCTATTCTAAACCTCTATACATATGACATCTCAATGATTGTTGATGTGTACGTATGTATAAAAGTCTAGCAGATTCAATCATTCTGTAGGCGTCAACAATAAATTGTTGGAATAATCTCCTTGAGCTTAGAATGGTTTTTACATCACAATCTCTTTCATGCAACCGATAGGTAAAATATTCTCTTATGCTAACCATATTTCGAGCATAACTTGATGAAGAACTCAAATCTGAAAATGGTATATCTTCTCTATAACCGTCTTCATCGTATGGAAACAGAAGAGGGTATTGTAAATCCAAATAGGCTGTATTTAACTCATTAATGCGTTTCAATTCTCCTATTTGTGTTTCCAATATTATGTCTGTATCTCCAAAGACTGATCAAAATCTCCAACAACTAATGCAGCCACTTCAGACACAGTTGGAAGATTATAGGTTCTAGCATCGCCTCCACGTCTACCAATCAGTTTCAACTTAACATCAGATTGGCCAAGATCAGCAATATTGTGCTTTGCCATCCTAAATGACTTCACAAGAACATTATTATCATCCAACATGTTTTTAAGTGCAGACACAATCTCCGCATGAAGTGTGTTTATTCATTTTTTGTTCCTACATAAAAATAAGATATAAAATCCAATTAGAAGAAACGTACATGTTATTTACAATTATTATTTTTAAATGTAACAGAAATATATGAATTACCTCACAGATATCATTCTATTTGCAACTTCATTTTCAGTATCATAAATATACAATTGAACGAACTTTGGTGTAGAACCTTGAGGTGGTAGTAGACTTCCAATCATATGATAATTCTGACCGTGCAGTCGGAATGTCGGTGGAGAATTATCATTATTTAAACTCAGATCTATCTTGCTCCCATTGATGTAAAAGAAAACATACTATTGTATGAATGAATATTATCAACAAAATGTTTACTCTTATGATCATTTTCATAGAGCAAACTTTTCAAAACTTTAGGAGGCCTTTGAACACGTAGCAATTTATTTTTTCCTCTGATACAACATGATGAGTATTTCGTACATCAACCGTGACAACCGTGTACACATGAACCGTGGCAATTTAATTTTTCATATGTATATATTAGTTTCACTTTGAACTTTTTTTTACTACATGAACCGTGACAACCGTGTACACGGTGCTCCACCATGACTTTCAATATATATATATATATATATATATATATATATATATATTTGTTATTTTCTACACGGCGGACCACCGTGTATTATACTTTCAATATTTTTTTGTTTTTTTTGTTTTTACACGGTGGAGCACCGTGTAATACACTTTCAATATAATTTTTTTTAGTTTCTACACGGTGGACCACCGTGTAATACACTTTCAATATTTTTTTTATTTCTACATGGTGGAGCACCGTGTATAAAGAGTTGGCCCCCCAAATCTCACTCTTTTTCTACACAAATACTTGGTACATGCAGTTGTACCATTTCGATAGTTTGTACCATTTTTTCCCTTCCCCTATAGTGTACCTAATTCAGTAGTATATACCACTCTATTTATACCCAAAATTTGCTCCCATTGTGGATGCTCTAACCATGTGTTACTCGATGCTCATACATTCATCCAATAATTTGCAATAAGAATATCCATAGATCCATATTTGACATGTCGTAAATCATATGCTCAATAGACATAGTGGAGACCGACCCTAATGTGATCACATATAACCTAGCTATAATATATTCATAACATGAAGATATTCATAAGTAATTGCACCGGAGTGCCATATTCGGAATTCCTCATATGAATCGTGTCAATTCACATTGAGCAACATAAGCATAAATCATTTTTCATAGCGGACAAAAGTTTAAATATAATTTCAAAGGCATTCTGGTAAGTAAACTCACCTTATAGCTAGATTAGCTGTAGCTTTATCCACGACTTCTCGTCCTAAGCCAGTTGTCGCAGATTAGTACCTTATGCTTAAATATAGGAATAGACTTAATCGTCGTCCTAAACGAGTCTCGGATTAGGACCTATACATAAGAACTATGTCTTAATAACATATTATGCTTCTAAACATATACCATAACGTAAATAAGGATCTAGGGAAAGAGTCCCTAAAGTAAGACCATACCCTGACGTCGCCTAAAAGTCAAACGGGATCCTAGCTTAAAATATATCGGAGTCCTTGATCGTATAAATAGATGCATTAAATTCATAGAAAAATTATAAAACTTAATTTAAGATTTAAAGGATCATAGACTATTAACACGGAAATATTGATTTATTATATCATACACTTAATCTCGAATTTAATATAAATTAAGCAAAATAGACAAAATAAAAATAAAGTAAAAGTATAATATGATTATGTAGTCAAAAGTGCTTGAACACTTGACCAAAAATATAAGTGAAATAATAAGCACTTAACCACAAGGCTAGAAAAGTTTATACAACATTAATTAAGATGTTTTAATTGAATACCCTCATAAATGTTTGAATAAAAAGAGAATTATAAAATGCATCAAAGTGGCTCACCTTGGACCTCTAGCATAGAAACTTGACTCTCACCATTATACTAAACAATATTTTTGAAAATTGATTAGTGGTTTTAATTAAATAAAGTTCATAATTATCTTGGAATAAAAATAAATAAAGTGCATTGTAAAGGTTTTGAACATTTGACCTATCATAATAAAATGTAGAATATAACCATTGAGGTTTTGAACCTTAGACCACCTCTCAAACAACAACCTGGACTCCACCCATTTAACTAAAATGCCATTTTCGAATTTATTAGATGTGATTAATTATATAAGGTTCAAAATTATCTTAGACAAAAATGAGTTAAAAACTGTAATTAAGCAATTTTGAACCCTTGCCCTTTAATTATTAAATTGGAAGCACATCCACTAATCTAGATTCTATTTTTGAAAACTATTCCAATTAAATATTTATTTAAATATAATCCAGAATGATCTTGGTATAAAATGCATAAATAAAATATGTGCATAAAGTGATTTGAACCCTAGACCATTTAACAATTAATCTAAAACACAAACCATTACACTAAACTTCATTTTTAAAATTAATAACAAGCTTTTAATTAAATAAAGTCATAAATACATCCATCAATTAATTAAAATATTAAATTACTCCAAATATAGTTCAAAGGGAATTGAACTATAGATCTCTTAATATTAAATCTGTACATCAATCATTAGGCTAAAGTTTCAATTTAGAATTTAACCCAATCTTTTAATTATATAGTTCAATACAATATATATTAAAATAAAAAAATAAACAAAAGGTAAAGAAAAAGAAAGAGCAACTCACGTACACACACATCACACACACACACACACACACACACACACACACACACACCACAAAAATCAAATTCACATTTCTTAATTTTCAACCAAGAACATCTACAAAATTCCATTTCTCTCTCATCTATAATTAATCCACACAAGTTAAAATATTTTTATTAATCAAAACTCATGAATATACAAGCACAAATTCTCTACCACCATTAATTTATATCATAAATAAAACAGATCTTAAAATGAAAAATAATGGTTCATAACTTTGAAAATAAATAGTGAGGTAGATACAATAGCTTTCTCAAATGTTAGGGAGATCCAAAAATTGGAGACCTTATCATAGAAAAATCGTAAGAATAACTTAAGAATCATATAAGGGAAGAAAAGAGGATTCCAAAAATGAAATTTCCTGCCAAAATATCATCGAAAAATATTTTCCGATGATGGAGAAGGGCGGTGGCGACCAGCTACGGTGGTGGCCGGCGGCGGCAATGAGGGCTGAAAGAGGAGGCGAGAGGGGTGAGGAGGAGAAAGTGGGGGCTGCTCCTAATTTGTTCCCCAACAAATGACCTAAAATGAAATAAGGGGATATTTATACCACTTCTCAATAAACCCTAAATTAGGACTTAATTTAGAAATTAAATTATATCTTGGTCAATTTAATCCATATATTAGTAAAATCAAGTTCTATAGATTCATATCGACGAGCACTATTGTTTAATGTGTTCAATCATCTCGATCGGATAAAAATCAGGCCGTAAATAATTAAAATCGTAATTGGGCTAGAAAGTCCATCATTTGCCGTTAAATAGAATGGACTCAACTTAAACATTTAAGCTCTAGAAAAATTAATTGGGTCTCTATTATTGGATTTGGGGTGTTACAAATCTACCTCCCTTAAAAAGAATTTCGTCCCGAAATTCATGCATTTGTTATCGGTAAGTTTGCGTATCGTTTCATTATCTCTTATTAATTCACCTTTCCATATTGTATCAACATTTCCATGTCAGCTCCACGAGCCCTTACCATCAATGCTTCTTCATTTCGAGTTTTAAAATCTTGCTATCAAAGATTGCCTTCGATTTTTTTTTACGAGTGATCTGGATCCACCTTTACTCCGTCTCTATGGATGGTATAGATTGGGTCAAACTCCTATTCTTGGAATATTGAAATGTGAATACGTGATTGTTACTAACTTTAACAGCAAGAGTAAAACTTAGGTTCTCTCCATACGATTCGAGGATTTCATGATGGCCAATTGATCATGGTCATAACATCTTTTGTCCAAATGGTCTTTTGTATGAGTCAACTTGTAAATTTTTCTTCAACTTGGAATCGTAAGCTCTTATAATGCTTGCAAGCATGGCTTTGTTTCTATCTTGGCATCTTTGATTCTTCTCATACTCAATCGAAGACTCTATCGCAGTTGGTTCTAATTAGACTGTATGATGTTTCTTTCACTTGCTTAATCCTTGCAAAGAGGATATCTATAATTCAAACGGTACATGCCTTATATGATATTAGTTCAATCCCTCCTTGGTAGCTATTTCTAAAAGCTAATTCTATCGTTAGTAAACTTTCATTCTAGTCTTCACTTTGATCCATAATGTAATTTTTAACATACACTCACGCGTGCATGCTATCATTTATGATTAATCGTGCGAGAATGGAGGATCATACTAAGATCGATTCCTTATCCATAACATCTCGTAACATTCTTCTTGAACCTACGTGGGACCAGTAGCATGGTATACTGGTATCAATAATATGAATCTATAATCATCTTACAATCTCTTCAAAATGTGCCTCGTAAATGTGTGCTGACTCATTCAATTTATCCATAATTATCTGTATTGCGTGATCTCCACAGATCATCTTGGGTAATCCAATAATACAGTTCATCAAAATGTGTTCATATTTCAAATTCAGAATTTATGTGGCCTTCTAAGCATCTTATGGTTGAGCTTTTATGATTCCTCATCATTCTTACTTTCATTTTGCTTGGTGCTACCACCACTTCGATCTTCAATCCCATAATATCCTTGAGCAATTATCCTTATTAGGTTATTATACAATTAGATGTTTCTTGGGTCTTTCAACTTTAAGCATTTGCTACAATATCCATCTTTACTATGTGGCATGTGATAATGTGATCGTAGTCCTCACTAAATTCAATCGTTCTCATGCATCATATAGAACTCCTTCTTTGAATAAATACATTTAAACTATTCGATCAGCGTAAATCTTGCGCATATTGTCGTGGAGGTCAAGCATCTGAATTCTTAATGTGTAAACTACGACATCAAACTCTACATCCTATTTTGATCTCATGTGATCTCTATTGTTGGGATATAGTTGTAATCACTTATCATTTTCACTAACACTAACACGAACGTATATCAAAATCTTATTTTTGAAGCATTACTGTAGATGACTATTCCTTTGTATCCTTCCAATGTAGTCCACATTCAGGTGGTGACTAACCTCTTCTTGAGCTCTTAGACAATCTCTTCACACCATTTTATCTAGTGAAACCTTTACTGATCCTTAATAGTAAAATCATGGTTACTAAAATTTTAGAGAATCCTTCAATGGGTGATAAGTATAAAATGGATAAAGTTAAAATAATAATCATCTCATTCATGTTGGTTAATTATTCCATATCATCTTATCTATTTCTACCATAGCTATATCCATCTTGATTCATTAAGTTATTACTATATGACCTTGAAATCTATCTTCATCAAGGTAAATCTCACTTGCCAACTCATCATATAGTCTCTTCCTTCAAAAAGTTTCCAACATTATCCTTAGATATTTCTTAAGTTGTTGGTTGTTTCTAACATAATCTATAACATCATCTATAAATAGAAGAACCAAATTGTCGTACACTTGCTAAACTATTGGTCCATGAATACTACGATAGTATTGTTCAAATCAAAATACATAACTACAAACTCATATTGGTCATAACAAGTCTGAAAATGGTCTTATGTGTATCTTTCTCACGAATACAACTGCTAGCGGCCGGATATCAAGATAATCTTGGATAAAACACTTAGGGCATGGTTGGTATGATGGAATGGAATGGGAATCGAATCACATTCCCACATCCATTTCCATTCCTATGGCTGGTATGATTTTTTCAATTGGGAATGGTCATTCCCGAAGAAATCACATTACCATGAATATAGGATTAACCGTTACTCCCATTCCTATGGTATTATGTATTCCCGATTATCAAAATAAATTTTATTTTTATTTTGCAAAACTATACTTTATTTTTTTGTATTGACAAATGAAATCTCATATTTTTATAAAATATTTTATTAAAAAATAAATTTATGAATTTTTTTAAAAAAACTCATTAAAAATTTATTAATGACACATAAAATTTTGTAATATTTCACGAAAGTACTGTAACGCCCTAATTTCACTTTAATAGAAAAAGGCACGTTATCCATACTTTTCATTAATAAAAATATTTTACTTGACATACAGCGGAAGTTTCAAAGTATAACTCGACATTTATTTCATAAAATAAAGTCAAAAAAAAAATTAAATCTTTAATCATGCTTGATCACTTGACCACCATCATCACATCTTGTCCGCTACGCGTCACCCGAGACAACACCTGAAAAGATAAGTAGTTTTTAGGGTGAGTACTACTGACTCAGTGGGGAGTGTCTAATTATCCAAACTATATAAAATTAAACGAGTAAGTGAGAATAGTAAAAGTGTTCAGTCCGTAGACCAAACCATATAGCCCGTAGGCCATGTCTTGTTTAGCCTAGAGGCCCATTCTCATTTAGCCCGAAGGCCCATTTTCATCTTTAGCCCGAAGGCCCATGCTTGTTTAGCCCGGAGGCCCTTGCTTATTTAGCCCGAAGGCCCATACTTGTTTAGCCCGAAGGCCCATGCCTGTGTCATCACATAACTCGATAATAAAATATAGAGAGAATAATCAGGACTTGGTCACGTAAAACCCCACCTTGACCTTGATTTGATATTAACTAATTAAGTCCTGCGCGCCCTATAAATTATTTATCATAAATTAATACAGTGCATAGCAGTGCATGAGACTAATCTATGATACATATATAATCACACATAATAACAAAACTTTCTAATCCTATTTATTTGCTAACTAATATAAAACAATACATAAACATACACATATATACACGGTAGGTAAACATATATAAATATAAAAGAAACATACAACCACATATGTTAAATAGACATACGTACCACACATATATATATTCATACCACACAACACACATATAAAATATTATATATGTATATACATCACGTACGTCACCAAACAAACCCAAATATGCATAAGTATATATATAAAGTGAACATGTGATAGTGATGTGTGAGGGTTTATGTGTCAGAAAGTGCCTAACACTACTTAAGTATTATATATATATACATACGGTGTTGTGTGTGTGTGATATATATATGTGTACATATATGACATAGGTATGCATGAAAGATAACTTTCTTCTTCTTTCTTCACATAATTTCGTTTATTTTCCTTCTGTATCTATCGCCGAGAACACAAAAGTCTACGCTAATGGAGGAATTCAACAGTAAACATAAAAATATGCAAGTACCTCTACGAATCCGAAACTGAGAGATAGGAAGTCGAAGACGATCTGAATGTGAGTAAATAAAAATAGAGAGATGGAGTTCTCTATTTATAATGATAGATTAGGGTTAGAGTTTGAGTAGGATATGAGATTACGTGGTTATCTTGTTTCAACAATAAATGTTAGGAAAAACTATCAAGGAACCCCTATATCAGGTTTTGATGAGATGTCAAAATTAGTTATGAAAAACTGACTAAAAGCTAAAGCTGTAGATCGAAGCTGAGCAGTCCAGGGCATCATCAAAAGGAACTCAAATAGGGTCAAAGTCAACTGATCTGAAGAATAGCCTACAAGCTAAGGATACATCATCCAGTCCAAATTCAACTCAGCTGAGGAGTCATACCAGTCAAAACAAGCTGACAACCAAGTCAGCTGAGCTGAGGGACAAAAGAGTTGTCGAAAGACTGAAGAAACTGATAAAGCGTCAGTTTAAGCTAGAGATTGGCAGTATCCAACTGATGGCCAAACTGCAGTAACCAAAAGCTCAGCTGACAAGCCCAGAACTGCCAACTGGAGCAATAGTCAATCTCAGCTGACAAGCCCAGAACTGCCAACTGGAGCAATAGCCAATCTCAGCTGACAAGCCCAGAACTGTCAACTGGAGCAATAGCCAATTCTAGCTGACAAGCGTAGAACTGCAAGCTGGAGCAATAACCAATCTCAACTGATAAGCTCAGGATCGCCAACTAGAGCAACAGGCAAACTCAGCTGACAAGCTCAGAAATGCCAGCTGGAGCAATAATCAATCTGAGCTGACAAATCCAGAACTGCCACCTGGAACTCAAAGCTGTCAAGAAAACTGAAGTTAGAGAACCCTGGAGTTTGTTGCTCAAAACTGACGAATCCTGGAATAAATACTTCATCAAAGATCCTGGAAATTAATGAAGATCGATCGGCAGAGTAACGGATACTTCAACCAAATGATCCAAGTGATCATTAAAGACCACCTACCATTGATGAGCCAACAGAGCCACCGATCAATGGACAATGGAACTCAACGATCATAAAATCACTCCTCTATAAATGACGAGTGAATCAGAGTTTAAAAAAAAACTTTTCGCCAACCTTCGCATATACAAGCAAGAGCTTTTCTTTTTCCCTCCCACCCAAGCTCAAGTGCAACATTTGATAGAAATTGCGAAAGTCCAACTGAGAAGACGAATTCACAAAATCAAGATATTCAGCCAGTTGTTGACAATCCAGCCAGGGCAGCCTTTTCAGTTCCAGCTATTCAACGATCAACTACTCAGCTCAATTAAAGGAGCACATCAGTTGATAGCTCCTGTTCAAGACTCACCTCTTGAAGATCGAAAGAGATCTAAAATCTTGTAAAGACGACAATAGCACCTACCTTCCTAGCGAGCAGTTAGGGACTTTAAGTATGAGCCATCGACCCGCTGAGGTAGCGAGCAGTTACCAGGTTCAGCCAACTATCCTTCATTGTGTAATTTGTAAAGAAACTCAAGTTATATAGTGAAGTTGCCCTTTTGCGGAAGGAAGAGAGGACCTAGAAGTTTAAGACTTCGAACTTCTATAAATCGCTCTTGTGCTGTACTATATTGATTATTGCATATCTTTGAACTGCACACAATATCACACAAGCTGCACTCAAACTGTCTTAACTGATTATCAAGTTTGTGCATAGATAAGTTTCATCAAGCGAGTCAAAGGGCCCTGTTATTCCGCATCTAAAGTAAAAGTTTTTGAATCAGTTTATTCACCCCCCCTCTAAACTGATACCGACTGGCCTGGGACCAACAAGTGGTATCAGAGTAGTTGATTCTAAGGATCAACCGTTTCTATAGATCAATTGAATCAGATCTACTTATCTGTGCTAACACTCCAGCTATGGGAAACCATAAGTTACCTTTGTTTTCAGTTGAGAACTATGATAACTGGAGTAGGAGAATAAAGGCGCATCTCTGCTCAATTCATGAGAATATGTGGGAAGTTATTGAAGACAGTCCAATCGTCATCATGATAGACAATGACGCTCACATAGTTGATATCAATCAACCGGTAAGGATCCCGAAGCCAACTAATCTTCTTACAAGTGAAGAGAAGAAGTTAAAGAATCTAGAGTTCGTTGCTCAAGCCGCACTCTTTCAAATTCTAGATGAAGATCGTATGAAGGATACAAAGAATTGCACAACTGCCAAGGAGATATGGGACCTACTCGCAGAACTTTGCAGAGAGTCTGAAGCCATAAAAGGAAACAAACTCCAACTGGCAGTTGACAGGTATGAATCCTTCAAAATGCAGGCAGAAGAGTCCATCTCAAGCCTTGAAACTAGATTTCTAGGCATTATCAGTGAGATGAACAACCTCGGGAGGTGTTATCCCAACTCTAAGATGAATTCCAAGATATTGGATAATCTCACTGACGAATGGGATATAAAAGTGATAGCTACAAAGGAGTCAAGAAACCTAAATAACATCACTCCAAGGGAACTATTTAGTTCTCTTAAAGCTCATGAGTACAGTCTAAACCGAAAGAAGGAAGCATCGACATCGTCAGCTCAAGACTCAATTTTCTACGGTGAAAGGAACACGTTTAGAGACACTGGAGGAAGAAACAACTTCCAACCAAGGATCTCACCAGCCAAAGAAAACCAAGGCAGATCTTCAACTGAATGAAAAAGAGAAGCAACTGAAAAGAAAGAGAATCTAACTGATGACATCAATGATAAAATCTAATCAGTTACCAAGTTGCTAGAAAAGTTGAAGAGAGCTCGGGATAAGCAATCAGTCTCACCTCAAACTGATGAAATTCCAAAAGTTGAGAAAACTTACCAGCCAGCTGAACGGTCAGCTGAACCATTCAGGAGTGGTAACCGCAATCAAGGAGAATGTTTTCATTGTCATAAACAAGGACATTACATATTTGAATGTCCAAAACTCCCTGAAGACAAGAAAGCCAATGTAAAGAGAAGCTTCTTCAAAAGAAAAGCAATGGTTGCAAATCTCGAGAATGTCATACTAGATGATTCAGACTACCCTTCTGGAATCGACTCTGACGGCTACAGCTCAGATGATGAAGCTCTATTCTGCCTCATGGCTGACAATGATGAAGAGATTAGTACAAATGATTCTCAAACCTCTTTTTATCATATCAATGAAGCAACTATCTCTAGTAATGAACTTGATATGAAACTTATGATGCTAGAAGACCAATTACATTCAATTTTCTGTTTGCATGTTGAACTAAAAGATGAAAATGATGAACTAAGAAACAAGGTTAGGAAACTAAGCATTGATCATAAAAGATTAAATTATCTTGAATCTCAGTTTATAGAATTTGAGAAATTGAAACTGAGAACTGCTGATCTAGAGGCTGAAAATAAAAAACTCAAACAAGAGATCAATGAGAGAGAAAAAGTATCTCTAAAGTTTAAAAAGGGTTCCCAAACTTTAGATGAGATACTAAATCATCAAAGAACTGGATCTGGCAGCACAAAGCTAGGATATAGGAAGTTCACTGTCCTAGAAAAGAGAAAAGCAGTTGCTCATGATACGATCCGGACTATTAATCTAGGACGAATCTAGATAACGTAGCGGAAGACTTTAGGATACGAAACACGTCAGTGAATGAAGGGTTTCAATCCGACTCAAATAAATGAATAACACTAACTAATCTAGACAATTAAAAAATACCTAATCTATGACACGACTATGTAACACAAAATCCAAGGGATAAGGGCTGCAAAGGGACAATTTTATGGCTGGAATTTGGATGGAATTCGTGTGTAAAGTCTTGTGAAGAAGGGCTTGGAGAAGGTAGGATATGTTAGGGATGACATGAACTTACGGATAAAATGAACGGACGTAGAACTTGGCTCGAACTTGTGGCTGATTTGATGGCGAACGTTGATGAAGATGGTCGTCGTCGATTATGGTTGATGGAGGATGATCACGTTGATGTGAATCACAACCCGATAGCCTCCTTGAATCTCGAACGTACCCAAGGATGAAATCTCTAAGTTGATCTTCGGACTTCTTCTAATTCTTCAAATTTCTTGCGAATAATTGCTTGGAAACAACCTTGCAATTTCTTAGCTTGAAATCGTGTATTTGAACCTCTAAATGGCAGTTCTGGATTTAGTTCTTCAAGGCCTTGCATGGCTTCATCATTCCCCTCCTCTAGAAAAGAATTCGTCCTCGAATTCAAAGCTCCGGGATCAAAGACGAACATGAACTGGCCATCAGATTCTTTTTGCACAAGCTACATAAAACACTTCTTCATGAAGGTACACATCCACTTGGTGTCAAATGGCCGAAACTCTAGCTCCATAGTTTGCCTTGTCATGGCATTCACGATCAAATCTGGTGGTACATCAACTTCTAATGGAATTTCTTTGACAACCTGTAAAATAAAGACATCACAAGAAAATGGTTGATAAAAAATGTTAGAACTCGGCAAGTGCTCCATGTTAGCTTGTTCGAGCTCTTCATGATCTTCAACCATTTCCTCACAAAGATCATTCTTCTTTTCATAACAAGGTTGTATCTCCAACAACTCTTCAACTTCTTCGTCTTCCTCAACTGCTTCATGGATCTCCAAATTCACAATTTGTAGTTCATCTACCATACAATCTTTAGGACTTGTCATCTCCATGGACAAAACTTCCAAACTGCAATTTTCTATCTCCTCCAAAATTGGCAGCTCTTTATTCGTTGTTTCTATCATGTCTACTTCCGGCTTAGCTTCTTCAACTATCTCATCTTCTAAACACATAGAAACAGATGGTAATGAGATAAAAGGTACTTCAACGAAGTCTAGAATTTGTACCTTGGAAATAGAATCATCATGGGTGGCAACGCTCAACTCTACTTGAACCTCTTCCTTTGACTTCATCTCTAATTCTTCTAGCCATTTTTCTATCCGAATGGCGTAATCCACCATGTCTCCCAACTCATCAAAGCGATACAATGCTACTCTTTCACGAATTGCCCTTCGTAGACCAGCAAGAAATCTATCCATGGTATCTTCTGGATATTCTTCTATATCAGCTCGTCTCATGGCTTCAATCATTTTGTTGTAGTAGACATTTACACTTTGATCTCTTTGCCTAAGCTTGTATAGCTTTTCCTCCAACTCCCATTGGTAGTGGTCTGGAATGAAGCGTTTCCGCATCAAATTTTTCAACTCACGCCATGTGTCGATAGGTGGAAGATGATCTCTGTGGCACCGGTTCTGCTGTAATCCCCACCATGTTGTTGCGTAGCCTTTAAACTGGAAGTCATAGCACTCAAAAAGTTTGTCTACTTTGCGTTCCCAATCCAAATAGGTGTCGGGATAGTATAGACCTTCAAACTCAGGTATGATCATGTTGTTGTTGCGGTAGAGATGGCGAGAATTTGGTGTATAGGGTGTATGGGTATACGGAGTATGAGTGGTGTATGGTGTATGGACCGGATGGTACATGGGTGCATATGTGTATGGTTCGGATGGTGTATATGGGTATGAACATATGATATATGTGGAATAAGATGAATTTTCCGATCCCCTTGATAATGGTGGACGAAAATTTGAAGGGATGAAGTGTATATGGAAGGTTTGGAAGGATTTGGATGGAAGAAAGATAGAAAAGGAAAGAATTAGATGTATTTTTGAAGTTCCCAAATAGAATAGGAATCCAAAAATAAATCCCAAAGGTAGAAGGAAAGAAATAGGAAAGAAGAAGGAAAGAAAGAATAGGTAATTTGGAAAGTGTTACACAATTGTGACACAATCTAAATATCCTATTTGAACTAGACTCTAAAAGGAATGAACCAAAAATAAATTACAACTCAAAAGGAAATTACCAAAATAAAAATAAAACTTGGAAGGAAAGTTCCAAAAATAAAATAAGACTCTAAAGGAAGTTACCAACTAAAGAACTATACTAGAAGGAAATTACCAAATAAGAAAAGACTCACAAGGTAATTACCAACTATAGAGAAGTACTAAAAGGACAGTACCAAAATTAAAACAAGACTCAAAAGGTAACACAATGAATATGCCTCTTTTCTCTTTTTTTTCTCTTTTTTTTTTAATTTTCGGATTTTTATTTTATTTTTTTTATCCGAACATTTTTTTTTCGGTTTTCCTTTTTTTTTTTAACCGATTTTTTTTTGTTTTTTTTTCAATGTACTCTAGCTATTACAACTCAAAAGACACGTAAGAAAATAAACGACACGTACGATGACACGTAGGATAAATTGACACGTCGGATTGAACCACGACCAGCAGAGCTGACGTGGCTCTGATGCCAAAATATGATACGATCTGGACTATTAATCTAGGACGAATCTAGAGAACGTAGCGGAAGACTTTAGGATACGAAACACGTCAGTGAATGAAGGGTTTCAATCCGACTCAAATAAATGAATAACACTAACTAATCTAGACAATTAAAAAATACCTAATCTATGACACGACTATGTAACACAAAATCCAAGGGATAAGGGCTACAAAGGGACAATTTTATGGCTGGAATTTGGATGGAATTCGTGTGTGAAGTCTTGTGAAGAAGGGCTTGGAGAAGGTAGGATATGTTAGGGATGACACGAACTTACGGATAAAATGAACGGACGTAGAACTTAGCTCGAACTTGTGGCTGATTTGATGGCGAACATTGATGAAGATGGTCGTCGTCGATTATGGTTGATGGAGGATGATCACGTTGATGTGAATCACAACCCGATAGCCTCTTTGAATCTCGAACGTACCCAAGGATGAAATCTCTAAGTTAATCTTCGGATAGTGAATACCGGTTAATCCCTCAAGTGGATTAAGCAATACCCTTGAGTAAGACTTAAAGTTGCTAGCTCCAAGAATATGAATTTTAAATCAAAACTCACAAAGATTTAAAAGGGGTTGAGACAATATTGAAAGCAAAGCTTAATAATTCAAATAAAGTCTAAAATAATAATGTAACATGGATCCCTTATTTATAGGTAAGGGAGGATGAAATTTAAGTGTAAAAAGTCATAAAAAACTGATCCAAAAGGGATCTCTAACTATACTAGGAAGATACCTAAACTAGAATTCTATTCAAGGTAGGAAATTGCCTTAAATACAATTCTAGTCAAACCTATTTAATTATGGACGAAAATTCCATCAATAATTAAATAAAAATCTGAACTAAACTATAGTCTAACATAATTAAATAAATACTATAGTCTAAATAAAATTCAATCCCTAATTAAATCAAATAAGGGATGAAAATTCCATGCAACGCGAATCTGCCATGCATGCACAATTTGATGAGTTCTATCTTCATGCATTGCTCTTCAAATCTTGATCTCCAATCTTTAATTGTTAACAAAGTAACAATCTTGGGGCTGCATTTAACTTCTTCTAATTCTTCAAATTTCTTGCGAATAATTGCTTGGAAACAACCTTGCAATTTCTTAGCTTGAAATCATGTAATTGAACCTCTAAATGGCAGCTCTGGATTTAGTTCTTCAAGGCCTTGCATGGCTTCATCAGCTCAAACCAGTGATAAGGGAATCTTAAAAGGATTCACTAGATCTCATGATCAGCCAGCTGAGTCAATCAAAGGGAAAGGAATATTGAAAACTTTTCTAACTCAGCCTACACAATATAGTCAGTTCTACTAACTGAAAGAATCAGGTCAGCTGAAGCCCAATTCCTAGCCAAGACCATCAGTTCACTCAAGTCAATCCACTCGTCCAAAGCCCCCAGTTCAACAAAGGCCACCAGTTCAATATAGAATGCCGACAAGACAACCTGATAGATCAGTTCATTTTAAGAAAGACCAGTTTAGATGTCAAGCCTACCCTGCCAAGCAGTTCAACCAAAGCACCTCTAGGAGAGATCAAAGAAACTCTTTTCAACCTTATCATCATTACAATGAGTATCTGGATTCAAGAAATGAACCAAGAACTGATCCTAAAGGGTTTAATCCAGTAAATTGGAAACACACAAGATATTGGCCTGATAGAAGAACTCAAAAATCTCAGGATAACTGCGTATTAGTTGAATTGTTTTATCCCACTAACTTGCAACACAGGTATCACTCAACCGACTCAAGAAGAATTGAAAGAAAGTCAAAACTGATGAAACGATCCAAATCAGTTGACTCACTGAGTGATAAAAAGCCAAAATTTTGGCAAGTTTGGATTCTAAAAGGCTTAATGTATCAAAAAGGACCCGATATGAAACGGGTCTCTAAATGCTAATCCTTTTCTTTGCAGGACAAGAGCATCCTATCTATGAAGAAAACCAAAGATATTTGGTATCTAGATAGCGGGTGCTCCAAGCACATGACTGGAGACAGAGAAGATCTTGACGGTTATGAAGAAATCAAAGGCCCACTTGTCATATTTGGAGACAATTCCAAAAGCCGAACCATTGGAGAAGGGTTCGTAGTCAAGGAAAAAGTAGTAGTAAATGGAGTCTCCCACGTGGATGGACTGAAACACAAACAACTCAGCATCAGCCAGCTGTGCGACAATGGCTACTCAGTTGACTTCACCAAAAACTCTTGCAACATAAGAGATAAGTCAACTGGAGTAATTCTGCTAACTGGCATTAGGAGAGGCAATATGTACATTATTGACTGGTCAACCGGCTACTCAAAAGCTTGCTTCCTTTCAAAAGGATCAACTGAAGCAAGCTGGCTATGGCATCGACGACTAAATCATCTCAACTTCAAAACAATCAACTACCTAGCCAAGAAAGAGTTAGTTGAGGGGCTTCCTAAGGAAATATACAAGAAGACAGGTGTATGTGGACCATGTCAAAAAGGGAAGCAGGTGAAGTCATCCTTCAAGAATAAGAGTCATCCACCAGGAACAACTGATTACCTTCAATTGCTACACATGGATTTGTTTGGTCCAGTTAGACCTCAAACTCCAAAAGGAAAAAGATTCACTCTTGTAGTAGTTGATGATTACTCAAGATATACATGGGTATAATTCTTAAGAAGCAAAGATGAAACTTATAACAAGCTAACGGCGCTGATCCGAAGGCTACAGACTGAGAAGGAAGATCAGTTCAAAGGATTCGTTCCGACAATGGAATTGAATTTGTGAATCAACACACGATCAGCTTTCTCAACCAGCTTGGAATCATTCATGAACACTTAGCTGCAAAAAATCCACAACAAAATACTGTAGCCAAACGCTGATACTTCAGTTTGAATGCTTTGACACTGAAATGAAAGCATGCTCAAAAAGAACTTTATGCTCTGACACTTCAGTTTGAATGCTTTGACACTAGAATAAAAGCATGCTCAAAAAGAAAGAATGAATGAATACTCTGAAATTAGAAGTCCAAATTTCTCTTGAAATTGACATGCTCTGATACTTGAATGTTAGCATGAATGATAAATGCTCTGATAATTGAATGAAAATCATAAATCAATTTGTCTCTCAATATGCTATGAATTTGCTCTGATTGTAAGATTCTACTTAAAGTATTCGCTACACTTGCAGTTTTTCCATCATCATCAACAAAGTTTTGACATCATCAAAAAGGGGGAAATTGTTAGGAAAAACTATCAAGGAACCCCTAGATCAGGTTTTGATGAGATGTCAAAATTAGTTATGAAAAACTGACTAAAAGTTCAAGCTGTAGATCGAAGCTGACCAGTCCAAGGCATCATCAAAAGGAACTCAAGTAGGGTCAAAGTCAACCGATCTGAAGAATGGCCTACAAGCGGAGGATACGTCATCCAGTCCAAATTCAACTCAGCTGAGGAGTCATACCAGTCAAAACAAGCTGACAACCAAGTCAGCTGAGCTGAGGGAGAAAAGAGTTGTTTAAAGACTGAAGAAACTGATAAAGCGTCAGTTTAAGCTAGAAACTGGCAGTATCCAACTGATGGCCAAACTGCAGTAAACAAAAGCTCAGCTGACAAGCCCAGAACTGCCAACTGGAGCAATAGCCAATCTCAGCTGATAAGCCCAGAACTGCCAACTGGAGCAATAGCCAATCTCAACTGACAAGCCCATAACTGCTAACTAGAGCAATAGTCAATCCCAACTGACAAGCCCAGAGCAACAACCAATCTCAGCTTACAAGCTCAGGATCACCAACTGGAGCAACAGGCAAACTCAGTTGACAAGCTCGGAACTGCCAGCTGGAGCAATGATCAATCTGAGCTGATAAATCCAGAACTGCCAACTGGAACTCAAAGCTGTCAAGAAAACTGAAGTCAGAGAACCCTGGAGTTTGTTGCTCAAAACTGGCGAATCTTAGAATAAATGCTTCATCAAAGATCTTGGAAATTAATGAAGATCGATTGGCAAAGTAACGGCTACTTCAATCAAATGATCTAAGCGATCATAATGGACAATGGAACTCAATAGTCATAAAATCACTCCTTTATAAAAGACGAGTGAATCAGAGTTTAAAAAAAAGCTTTTCACCAACCTTCGCATATACAGGCAAGAGCTTTTCTTTCTCCCTCCCACCCAAGCTCAAGTGCAACATTTGATAGAAACTACGAAAGTACAACTGAGAAGAAGAATTCACAAAATCAAGATATTCAGCCAGCTGTTGACGATCCAGCCAGGGCAGCCTTCTCAGTTCCAGCTATTCAACAATCAACTACTCACATCAATTAAAGGAGCACATCAGTTGATACCCCCTGTTCAAGACTCACCTCTTGAAGATCGAAAGAGATCTAAAATCTTATAAAGACGACAATAGCACCTACCTTCCTAGCGAGCAGTTAGGGACTTCAAGTGTGAGTCGTCGACCCGCTGAGGTAGCGAGCAGTTACCAGGTTCAGCCAACTGTCCTTCATTGTGTAATTTGTAAAGAAACTCAAGTTATATAGTGAAGTTGCCCTTCTGCGGAAGGAAGAGAGGACGTAGAAGTTTGCGACTTCGAACCTCTATAAATCACTTGTGTGCTTTACTATATTGATTATTGCATATCTTTGAACTGCACACAATATCACACAAGCTGCACTCAAACTGTCTTAATTGATTATCAAGTTTGTGCATAGATAGGTTTCATCAAGCGAGTCAAAGGGCCCTGTTATTTCGCATCTAAAGTAAAAGTTTTTGAATCAGTTTATTCACCCCCCCTCTAAACTGATACCGACTCGCCCTGGACCAACAATAAAAGATAGAGCTGATAAACTTCAAAATTTGGAATGATAAAATTTGTAGGCAAACATATCCGAACAAGAAGAGGAAGAAGAATTTAAACATCTAGAATTTGGGCCTCAATACTTGGGCTTGGAAAAATAAAAGAAGGGTCTGGGCTCCCAAATAAATAAATGGGCTGGAGAGAAAAAAACTTAAGACAAAATAAAATGCAACCAATTAGGCACAAAAATTAAATGCATGCTCATACTATGAAATTACTATATACTAAAATGAGTTCATGCTTATAAATTACTTAGGCGTGACTTATTAGACTTAAGCAATTAATATTACACATAAATAAATAAAACAAATAAAATATTTTTAGGAAGGAAATGTAGAAATTTTAAAAAAAATTGGGTCGCTACAAGTACTAATGATATTATATATGATTACATAAAATATACAAACTTGCTAATCATTAGTGAAATATTTATTAAAAGTATACTCAATTTTTTCACAGATATTAATAGAGTAAAAAAAATCGCATAATATTCAACAATATGTTATTAAAATATAATAATATCTTTTAAAGAAAAGTAATTTGTTTAGAACTAAACAAGCCAATTCGTGTATTTTATTTATTAATTAGATATTGTTATAATAAAATCAATTCAAAAATGTAAGTTTCATTCTTATCTTATTACTTGTGATATCAGCCAAAGAAATGACAATAGTCATTCCATTCCATTCTCATCATCATTCCATTACTAAGTTCATTCCATTCCCACTTGATTCTAATCCGACATACCAGCCATCCCCTTACCATTTTACCTAGTTGAGTAGATCGTTAATCCTAGATGATTGTTTGCCTTTACTTGTTAACATGCTCAAATCTTGGTCGTCAAACATTCGGAGCAGTCTAGCAGTTTTCATAACATACAATATCGATGCAGTTTCAGAAATATACTTGACCTTATAAATCTTTGGTCTAGGAATTCATATAGTCGTATTTCTATTCTTGTGATCACTTTGACGTCACACTTTATAGTGACTTTGACATGAACGTGATTGTCGGTGTAAGATCTATAGTTTAATCCATTCTTTAATTTGGGGGACATTCTGGAGAAATCTTTAAAATTACATCCTTAGACTTGCTTACGATGGTACATCATTTATCATACATTATCAGTCTTCCTCCTTCCTAAGCTCACTAAGAATACTTAGCATTCTATCTCCATAGTCATCTCCAAAGTCTCCTTGGCTATTCGTACTCGTATTGTTGTACTTGTCTTTACGCTTGGATTTAGAAACCTCGTATTTTTACCATATCGCTTAATCATTGGATGGATATCTCTACCTAGGTTGTTCGCAAAATAATATCGAAATCCTTCTTTTGCAACACATGTAAGGTCTTCTTGCATGAAAGCCAAGAACTAGCATAAGGTAACTCATATCGTTCACTAGTAGTTTTCTCGAATATGAACTTATTTATAATATCTTTCATTCCAACTCATCATTATTCCTTATGAATGAAATCTATTTTTTCTTATTTGTATCTTGCGGATACAAAACCTATAATATTTTTTCTATTTTCATTCGTATTAGCCATTTCCATATTCTCTTTCTTTCGATGAACAAAATCATTTCCAAGCTCGCGGAGAAATATTCATTTGTCGATGTGAACTTCCCATAATCTACATCATATTGATTGTTTCAACCTTATTGTTATATTATAATACTACATCGATGATTAACTCTTCCATTTGTCATGTCGCCTGTCAAACTTGCTATCAAAACCTGACACTCTTTCTTCTTAATCGTCTTCATTGCCTTCATAGACAATATATTAAGTATATGTGAACTCTTCTCCCTCTAGTGTTTGGAAAATTACTTATTTCTCACGACATCATATTGTTTCACAATTTCCCTCAAGTCAATCCATTTTCAGGGTAACATCAAAGCATTTAATTAATTCTATCACGTGTACATTCGTCTTAAGATAACTATTATCGAAAACTAAATATATTCCAACACATATCATACTACATACTTCTCAATAGCACATCTTCTTTTTCTTCAGGTTCACCATGATTGTGGAAGATTAACGGTCGTATCGTTGAAATCGTTTGTTGATTTAACTTATAATGTCTCGTTAAGTGTTCATTTATATTAAGTAGAAGGAAGTCTACTGACATATCATTTGAGGTAATAGCTATTTACGTAGTTCTTAGAACTTAACATAGATCATGAAGCATTAAACTTGCCAGGATCGATTCTGATCAGCGTCGTGTAGAGTTGAACTCATACTTCTTTATTTGCGCCTAGAGAGAATAACTCTTTCATATTTCATAAGAATTAACTACCATGAAATTTCAATCTTGGTCATTTCCAAATTGAATCCAGGATACTTAGTGGGTAACTGCATTATGTGCATTTCATAACCAAATATAATTAGTCCGTAAAACATAGTGAGACTATGTATAGTTCTCAATTGGCACCTCATAAAAAGGGAATTTCATAAATCATATGAAATTGCATCGCAACTTACATGCTGTTGTTCATATATTGTACATGGCATAATCAACGTCGTCTTTATATTAAGTGTCACATACTAGGTCAATACTTATCATTAGGAGTTGCATAGTTCATCTAATTTACAACATACTTATATCTAATCAAAGTACTCATACCATGTAATTAATTATCGATAAAATAGAGTAAGTTCATATATAGCTCAAGTTGAACTTTTCATCATGTAGGAGCATTTTCTACGGTGTCATCCTCTAGCTCATGGAATTATCTCGATTACATGAATATGGTAAATGTTACCTGATTCTTAGTCATAGATATAGTTCTCAAAACATATCACGTAACACATAAGTAGTCCAAACATTGTTCACTAAGCAAGTGAAAACTTATAAGCAATTTAGCTATGCCCAAGTCCATCTAGGTTCACCTTATGGTGGGATCATATCATAATTATTTGGAAAAAATATTTTCATAATAAGGGAAACCAATAGATTTCCAATAACATAGGCTTGAATACATTGTAATCAAGCATTTTCTTTATCATAATTCCTCAAACATAGCATATGTTTGCCTGAAATTTACTTTGTTCAACAAAGATTTATTCTCATAAAATTTGTACCTGATTGGGCGAGGCGTGGCGTGGACATGGGACCATATGTAAGTAACAATTTCTTGCAAACAATATTTCAAAAACAGTTCAAAAATGACTCCACAGGCCTACAGATTCGTAGACCCGCTCTAATACCATATGTAACGCCCCGAACCCGAAGGCCCGGTGCGCTAACAGAAACACACACGAGGGAAGAAAATCACAATAAAATTTTCACAAATTAATATAAAACATTTTCTCGAATTATAAAAATTCTGACATCACTAAATTTAGAATCATAATAAATTCCACGCTCATAGGCGTATACCATTCAACAACCAATCACACAAGATAAGACTTTTCAACCAACCTATCGTTCCAAAATCACATCTTTCGAACCACCAATTAAGACATGTTCAACCTTGACTAGATAAAAATCCAATATTTAACATTCAATTTATGCTAGCAAGGCCATGATGATCACACGCATCCATAAAATATTTAAATAATTCATAAACATACAACGGAAGCATATATACTCATATTTATTGACCACAACAAAAACAAAGTCAAAATTTCAAAAACTAAAATCAGGTCAACCATACAAGATATCCCCATTAGTTCACGTCTGCTACCTGCCATCATCAATCACCTGAAAACATTTTTAAATAGTGGGGCTAAGTGCCAGAAAACACTCCGTGGGAATACTCATACATTTGTCCAATAATTTGCAATAAGAATATCCATAAATCCATATTTGACATGTCGTCAATCATACGTTCAATAGATATAGTGGAGACCGACCCTAATGTGATCACATATAACCTAGCTATAATATATTCATAATATGAACATATTCATAAGTAATTACACCGGAGTGCCATATTCGGAATTCCTCATATGAATCGTGTCAATCCACATTGAGCAACATAAACATAAATCATTTTTCATAGCGGACAAAAGTTTAAATATAATTTCAAAAGCATTTTGGTAAGTAAACTCACCTTATAGCTAGATTAGCTGTAGCTTTATCCACAACTTCTCGTCCTAAGCCAGCTGTCGTGGATTAGTACCTTATGCTTAAATATAGGAATAACCTTAATCGTCGTCCTAAACGAGTCTCGAATTAGGACCTATACATAAGAACTATGTCTTAATACAATATTATGCTTCTAAACATATACCATAACGTAAATAAGGATTTAGGGAAAGAATCCCTAAAGTAAGAGCATACCCTGACATCGCCTAAAAGTCGAACGAGATCCTAGCTTAGAATATATCGGAGTCCTTGATCTTACAAATAGATACATTAAATTCATAGGAAAATTATAAAACTTAATTTAAGATTTAAATGATCATATAATATTAATACGGAAATATTGATTTATTATATCATACACTTAATCTCAAATTTAATCTAAATTAAGCAAAATAGACCAAATAAAAATAAAGAAAGTATAATATGATTATGTAGTCAAGAGGGTTTGAACACTTGACCAAAAATATAAGTAATATAATAAGCACTTAACCACTAGGCTAGAAAAGTTTATACAACATTAATTAAGCTGCTTTAATTAAATACCCTTATAAATATTTGAGTAAAAAGAGAATTTTAAAATGCATCAAAGTGGCTTGAACCCTCTAACATAGAAACTGGACTCTCACCATTGCACTAAACAATATTTTCAAAAATTGATTAGTGGTTTTAATTAAATAGAGTTCATAATTATCTTAGAATAAAAATAAATAAAGTGTATTCTAAAGGTTTTGAACCTTTTAACCTATCATAATAAAATGTAGAATATAACCATTGGGCCAAAGGCCATTTTCGAAAATCAATATAGATTTTTATTTATATATAGTGCAGAATCATATTGGAATAAAATCCATATACAAAATGTTCAAAAAACAGTTTTGAACCTTAGACCTCTCAAACAACAACCTGGACTCCACACATTTAACTAAATGCCACTTTTGAAATTTATTTGATGTAATTAATTATATAAGGTTCAAAATCAGTTTAGATAAAAATGATAAAAATAAGTTAAATATTGTAATTAAGCAATTTTGAACCCTTGCCCTTTAATTATTAAATTTGAAGCATATCCACTAATCTAGATGCTATTTTTGAAAACTATTACAATTAAATATTTATTTAAATATAATCCAGAATAATCTTGGTATAAAATGCATGAATAAAGATATTTGAACCCTAGATCATTTAACAATTAATCTAAAACACAAACCATTACATTAAACTTCATTTTCAAAATTAATAACAAGCTTTTAATTAAATAAAGTCATAAAATGTACATAAAGATATTTGAACCCTAGATCATTTAACAATTAATCGAAAACATAAACCATTACACTAAACTTCATTTTCAAAATTAATAACAAGCTTTTAATTAAATAAAGTCATAGATACATCCATCAATTAATTAAAATATTAAATTGGCCAAAAAGGAATTGAACTATAGATGTTTCAACATTAAATCTGTACATCAACCATTAAGCTAAAGTTTCAATTTAAAATTTAACCCAATCTTTTTAATTATATAGTTCAATACAATATATATTAGAAAAAAAAATAAACAAAAGGTAAAGAAAAAGAAAGAGCAACTCAGGCACACACACATCACACGCGCACGCACACACACCACAAAAATCAAATTCACGTTTCTTAATTTCCAGCACTGTTTTTCATATACATGCACAAATTCTCTACCACCATTGATTTATATCATAAATAAAACAACTCTTAAAATGAAAAATAATGGTTCATAACTTTGAAAATAAATAGAGAGGTAGATACGGTAGCTTTCTCAAAGGTTAGGGTTTTACCCATCTTTAGATCCAAAAATTGGAGATCTTGTCATAGAAAAATCATAAAAATAACTTAAGTATCATATAAGGGAAGAAAAGTGGATTCCAAAAATGATATTGCATGTCAAAATATCGCTGGAAAATATTTTCCGGTGATGGAGGTGGGCGGCGGCGACCGGCGGCGGTGGTGGCCGGCGACGGAGACAGCGGCGGCAATGAGGGCTGAAAGAGGAGGTGAGAGGGGTGAGAGGGAGAGAGTGGGGGTCTGCTCCTAATTTGTTCCCCAATAAATGACCTAAAATGAAATAAGAGGATATTTATACCACTCCTCAATAAACCCTAAATTAGGACTTAATTTAGAAATTAAATCATATCTTGGTCAATTTAATTCATGTATCAGTAAAATTAGACCGGATGGGTTTTCCAGAATGATCATCAAGAGCAAGCAAAAGAGCAATCATTGATCATCAAGAGCAAGCAAAAGAACCTCTATAAATCCTATGTTATATTGTCAACAACATTTTCTCCTCCCACTTAACAGATATCTACTTTTTGTGAAACCATCAATAGCAAAATATCTATCAGCAAGCAGACTCAAATTGCAACACTAAAGAATGACTCACAATCTGTTATAATCCTTCAATCCTTAAACGCTCAATGAAAAAAGGAAATTCAGAAGTATCAATTTCATATCTTATATATGATTACTCTAAAAAGTCATGAAAAATATTAACATGAAATTAAGGTAAAAAAGCAACAAAGCATGAAATTGATCACATTGTGCATAAAAAATATATCCATTACCTTCGATAAATCAACCCTCGAACCACGTCTCAACGGCAGTTGTATGGCAATGACGAATGATTCACGCTGCAACATTCAGAGAGTTATTAATAACCATCCTCTAACTCAAGTCGAAGAAAATTGGGACATAGGTTTGCCAGAATAATTGATATAGCATCTAAATATGTGGCAGTTCACATAATAATATATTAAACAGTTTGATACCTAGGTAAACAGTTTGATACCTATGGTAAACAAAAAAATTGTGAAGCTAGTGTTCAGAAAATCAGTAAACTAGTCAGCATATTTTTTTTCCCACAATGTGCAAGATAATCTTAAACAAAAATCCGCCACCACCTTCTCTCCTCAATCTCATATTTCCTTTCTCTGTTCTGTGGTTTCAACTTTTTATATTAATAGGCTAAGCTCTCAAAATTTGTCTCCGTCGTTTGCTAATTCTTTGTCAGTGAGAATCTATACAGGTTCCTATTAAGAAGAGTAACCACTTTGGTAAGCATCCTTTGTATATGAATGATTTATTTAAAAAAACTTAATTATGAATTATCTATATTGCCCTCACTATTCTATATTTATATAGTATATAGATGTAGATACGTACATCACCAGTAATCACAACCAGTTTTGACAAAAGAGACGCACAAAACATAGAGTTTCGGAGAATCCCAGAAATGGTTTATGACATCCTGTTGTCAAGAAATGGTGTATGAATCCCAGAAATGAATTATCTAAATTGGGCTTTAATTACTTTAGGCATTGGATCTCGCTAAGGATTTTGGGAAATTGGATAAGAATTAGTCGATTGACTATTTGTCTTTCGTACCGATCTCATAACTCATGGTCTCTCTTTTTCTTAACATTTTTTAACACGAGATCAAAATCGATACATCCCAACACATACGGGTCTGGGAAAATTTTTATATAGCTCGACATAAGAAAATGTCTTCATTATGGTTATAGCCAATAGTACGAACATACAATCTTATTAGAAGAAATCTTATTAGAAGAAAGTTAAAGATAGTATATGCGAGTTTGTGAATACAACTGTATGATATATTTATATTTACATACATACAAAGTGACTACACAATGCATTTAAGATTCTTACATTTCTCGATTCATTCAACCCATTATGACACAATGTGACTATTTGATACCACATTCTTACAAGATTTTCACATTTCTCAACACATTCAACCCATTGTGATACATTCTTACAAGATTTTCACATTTCTCAACACATTCAACCCATTGTGATACAATGTGACTGCACAAGATCACACTCTTACAAAATTCTCAAATTTCTCAACGCAATATATATGATACAATGTGACAATACAATACCACACTCTCACAAGATTCTTACGTTTCTCAACTTATTATGATACAAAGGGACTATACAATGTCACATGCAAACAAAGTGACTAAAAAGACTAATTTAGCATCTTTATAACTTTTGTAATGCAAAAACTCCTCCAGATGATTTCTAGGGAATCAAGTTTTCTTGTGAAACTCTTGCGATCCTCCAAAATCATGTCTAAGTCTCAATCAAGTTAAGAATTTTCATCCATTCATTCTTTCATTAGATTTTGCCCTTTCTTACAACCACAAACTCGGTATATATTCATTATTCTAGTTTAGAAAAGATTGCCCAAATTGGTTTTCTGCTTAAACAAATTCTTGGACAGCAAACTTTTCATCATGCCTTCGACAGAGAGACCAAGTTCATAACCAACTAAATTTGGACAAACAATCCCACATTTGTACAACTAAATCAAGAAAAGTGCACACTAAATTAGTCCTAACAAGCAACTGATGAAGGAAGGAACATTCTAATCAAAACACGATTTATGAGGATTAACCCCTTAATTTGTTGTGAAGTTGAAGTAGTTCCGACTTTGAAGCTCATTTCTCTGCTAAAAAAGGTACCATGTTAAATGTCACATTTCACAAACATGTTCTATTTTCACTCTTCCTTAAATACAATCATGTTTCCAGTTAATATGGCTTGTAACTGTAAATAAAAGTCATGAATGGTGACAAAAATCTGCTAAAAAAAAGCCCAGATTTTCCATTTTCCAAAACTCGATCTTGCTGAAGAAGCCTCAAGTTCATGTTGATTGATGTCTTAAACATTATCTGAGTCATACTAGGAAACATATCAATGTAAGAAACCTGATCATCACTTTTTGAATTCTAGGACAAAGGATGCAAGGCCTTATCCGAGCAGCTCGAAAAGGCTTGAACAATGCAACAGTTGCAAGATCCCACTCGATGCCAGAGAAGGGATTGCAGAATACAACAGTAGCCGAAGTTCTTGCGACTAAAGGGCAAGATCAGTTTGAATCTTGGCTATGGTGTCGAACAGATGACGTTGTCTATGATGCTGTCAAGCAAGTGAGTCTCATGATTAAGACAGATGACATGCTTTACCTATTGACGTGCATGTATTGATATAGTGAAACAATACAGATGGCTCGGAACAACATAGGGTCTCTCGTGGTTCTAAAGCCAGGAGAACAACATAATATAGCAGGAATTCTGACAGAACGAGGTAAAAATCATGTTGCTATATTTATGTATGCAAGTTGATTAAATTAGATCAAATCGTCATCCTAAAACGTTGCATGTCGAAGCAGACTATTTGCGTAAGGTGATCGTCCAAGATAGGTCATCTAAATACACAAAAGTTGGGGAAATCATGACTCATAAGGTTGGTGTTGTAATTCTTCATACTTTCATGGCCATTTCATGTGTTTTTTTTCCAAATAATATTTGGACTATTAAATTGGCTTGTATATCTCTTCAATTTACAGGACAAGCTAATAACAGTAACATCAGATACAAATATTCTTCATGCAATGCAGCTCATGACTGGTGACGATTATCCTACTATTAATATTAGGGTTAATTACAACTTAATTTTCAACGTTAGTGCATTTTAACATAAATAATCCAACATTTTCGGCAAAAATGCTCTTCGTCGATTTACATTTGTTGAACAATCAGGTGGAATGACATTTTTGCCGAAGTTGGGGAATTGTTAGAAATTATTAAAATGTTTGGTTATTTATCTTAAAATGAATATTAATGTTTGCAGATAATCAAATACGGCATGCCCCAGTTATTGATGGAAAGATAGTAGGCATGATTTCCATCGTCGATGTTGTAAGAGCTGTAGTGGAGCAACAGCATGGAGAAATGAAGCGACTAAACGACTTCATCCGAGGAGATTACTATTAGAATCTCTATATTCGATGAACTACACTAGACACTATTTCACTATCCATTAACAGACAGTTGCGTACCCGTGTGCATGTGTTTAAATTAAAAGAAAGTATGGATAAAATCAAATAAAACTAACCATATTTTTTCAATGGATTTCTCTCAACAAGC
The DNA here is from genome assembly GCA_026008535.1 of Perilla frutescens. Classification (NCBI taxonomy): domain Eukaryota; kingdom Viridiplantae; phylum Streptophyta; class Magnoliopsida; order Lamiales; family Lamiaceae; genus Perilla; species Perilla frutescens. The sequence continues at coordinate 32,644,158 of BRKX01000019.1, read as the reverse complement.
AATTAGCATATAGAGAAGAACTATTTCATGTACTCACAAAATACTAAAGGCAAAAATATGAGAAAGATTCATGTCACAACATCAAAACCATGCATCACAATGAAAGATTATAACAAGGTATGCCCAATAAAAGACCTAAAACACTTGTTTATAGAATGTAAAATTATGTGTTACGAGATTGTTTGAACAGTTCATGCCCCATCTCAGACAAACATGCCATCTCAAGAAATCAACCAGAAATGGGTCCTTTTTAAGTCGGTACAAACTTAAAGACTTATTAAAAAGCCACAGTAACAATTCATAGCGATCGATTTCTTATCTCAAATTGACTTACTAGATGACATAAGATGCCCACTGAAACAAACGTCGGGGTCACTCTAACAAAAATGTGTTAAAAAAGGAGAGTAGATTTAACCAAAATGACTAAGTGAACGTAGCATTAAGAATGAAGCATCATCACATCAGTCGGTCATTTTGATTTCTTATGCAATGGTTTAACTTGCTAGATTATACTGAATACTTTTATCATATTTCTGTCTTTAGTGTCTTCTTACCCTTCCGCATCAAGTGAGCTGACATCAGAGATCTGTTCAAACTCTCGGACAGAACAAATCCCCGAGTTTTCATCAACCCATGTATCCTTACAGCATCTTCCACAAAGTCAGCACCATTAAGTAAACCTATGATCCTCTCGAAGTCCTCCAGCTCCAACTTATCAATATTTGACTCCAAAACTCCCAGCGCTTGCAACGCCTTCTTCTTGGCTTTTGTCTTCATGTGTATTTCAAAAAGGCTTACATGGATCTTAAATGGAGGAGCCTCACCCTGTTCGGCAATCTTATCCAATATCTGTTCGGCTTCCTCAGTAAGGCCCAACTTGCTAAACCAGTCAACCAGAACTGTATAAGTAGCAACCCCAGGCTCAAACCCATCCTTCTCCAGCTTCAATAGGAGCTCTAAGGCTTCATCCAACTTATTCTTCTTTTCATAAGAAACAATCATATTGGCAGTGCATCTGTCGTCTGGCTTGTGCCCAAGGTTCATCATCTGAGTAAAATAATTCATAGCACAGTCAGGGTCATTGGCACATGCCTTAACCATTAATGCCAAAGCTTCAACATCCATACTGAAACCTCCAGTAAAATGCATGGCGCTGCAAATTCGATCAGCTCCTTTATCATCACCAGCTTGGGCAAATGACTGAAGCAAGGCCATGAATATCTCCTTTGGAAGATTTGTGCCCAAAGTTTCCATTTCTTTCATTAAAGTCTCACCATCTTTTGGCTGACCAGCATTCACGTAGGCCATGATCATAGAATAGTACACCTTCACATCTGGTTGAAGTCCATGGGCCTTGCAGCTATCAAATGCTTCTTTTGCTCGAATAAGATTTCCTGCTTTACAATACATTTTGACCAATATTGTTGATGTGATAACATCAGGTACAATGCCCTTCTCCTTCATCTTCTTTAGAATTCTCTCAGCATCTTCTAAGCAATTTTCCTTAGCAAGAGCATCAATCAGTTTCGAATAGTCTCGTTCATTTGCCTGGAAAGACTCTTCACAAAGCAGAAACTCTGCAATCTGAAACAAAAAATTGGCATTAAACGTTAAAAAGTCAGGATACTAACCTTTTACAGAACCCTATTAGTAACCACAAATTGCATTAAATCATGATTATGAAAGATATGAATTCAAAAGAAAATCTTTGCGAAAAATCAAAGCATTAACTAATAAAAGAATTAGGATCAAAACATGCACCTCCTACACCCTTCTAAAAGTTCGAACATGGGATGAATGTCTTCATTATGCTTCCTGTAACTGACCAAAATGCAGAGAGTTCCACAGAATCTGTGGCATGATCCAAATTTCCCAGAACTTCTGGAATAACTGACATTCGACAGATGTGCCACTCTCCAATATTCTTGTTGGTTAATAAACATATCCATTCCCAATAAGATGCAATAATGATAAGTTCAAAATCAATAAAAAATGACCTTTTGGAGAACAGAAAGTTCAGCACGCATGAAATCCACAGACAAAGTACCTAAGCACCATCTATATAGGCCAAGATAAAGAAGACTCAACTACATATAATATAACATCAAATATAATATATCAAATCGAGAGTCAGACAGGCTAGTCATTGCTCAATAATCTGAGGAAGTTTTTTTCTGTAATTTCTAGTGTTGGAATTTGTGGACTCTTTCTTCCCTATATGGGAGGCATCCAGTGGCACTCATATAGGGAAGGAAGAGTCCACAAATTCCAACATTCGCAAAAATGAAGTGGACTGCGCAATTGCAAGCTTATGTAGATCTTTAGCAGAAAGTTTGTCAAACCATGCAAGTCCAAGATTATGGCAGATTTAACACGCTTGTTCAAAAAAGTAAATATTTACCTAATGTCAGTTCACACCTTCACTCACTTGGTCAATTAAGGTGGACTGAAAAAGGAAACATTTATTTCACTCACTTAGTCAAGCAACTGATACATAAAGTTGTTAACCAGATGATGCCCAGTAATACCTCAAAAGCATCTGTGTCTCTACACCATTGATTCAATTTTTATGCCATTGATGAAGTTGCACTTGCATCAATACGTCTACAGCAGGTTTAACTTGATTCATTCAAGAATAAGGGATAAAAATAATGCTTTGTGGGCCAAACTAACACAATAAACTTAGTCTATAACTCAATATGATGGGAACTCAGAGACTTCAAGTTGCAGTCACAGAGCCACTATCACATCAATATGAGAAATAATGCACCAAATCAACACGTGCTAGTTCCATTATCCTGCTAAACTATCCAGGTATATATAGACAGTAACAGCTACATGTGTCTATACTGTTTCAGTTTTCCTCTAGAAACCCACTCCGGGTTTGCGAGCTCTTTGAAGCATTGGAGGCCTCTATTCTAGATTATGGTTGAGCACCAAAAAGCCAACAGTCCAATGTGGTAATCCTCCATTTCTACTAATTCCAAAATCACTCGTTAAGTTTAGTTTTGCACAAGTAGATGATGGTACAAATATCTAATTGTTATTTTTTTACTTCTGATTGGAATTTTATTGACATTATTATATGTTCAAAAATTTCAAATCTGAAACGTGTCTGGTTATTTATTAATCTAAAACATTCAGGTCTGCCCAAGTTTATCAGGAGTAAGCAACTTTCTTAAAGAAATAATGATGCTAAGGGGATGATTTGGTTATACTAAAAAAAATAAGAACGTGAGTTTTCATTAAATTCATTTCTAACATATATCATCAATCTTTTCAAATAATTTCCAGATAAACTTTCCATCAAAGACCAAAATGGCATACCTTAAAATATACATGAGAATTCTGTTCCTTCAATTTATCAAGAAGAGCAACCCAATCAATCCTGCTAGGTTGGAGAAGATCTTTCCATTGGCGTAAAAGTGGAACAGGATCATCCTCATCTTTCAAAGAGAGGATCTTGTCAGTAACAATTTTGCAGTCACTAGATAATGGCTTTGGCTCTTGGGGCCACATAACTTTGCTGCTCTCATGAATTTTATCTGCCACCTTAGCCCACTTTGGGTCAGATAAATCAAGCCCATGAATCTTATACTTGATCCTACCATGTCTTTTGGGAAGTGAAACACTCTTCTGTTTGTCTTCAACCACATCATTATTCCCTATCCATTCTTTCCCAGCAACAATTTCTTTTCCTTGGGAATCTTTTTGAGCTTCCTCTTTCCTCATACTTTCCAAACTCTCGTAAAAATCACTTTTCTCCATTTTTTGACGAGCCCACTTGAACCTGAGCTCTCTTAGCAAATCCCCGCGAATGCCCACTTCACCAGCAAATCTGTACATTTCCTTAACTTCCTCAGACTGAAGAAATTTCTTCATTTTCTCTTTCTTCTTTTCTTTCTCCATGTCTTGCAGAACTATATTGCTAATGTCCCACACAGTTCTCCACAAATCCTCGCTAAAATCCTGTGAAGGCATAGATGCACCAGGCCCCCTCATATGCTGAAGACCACCCTTTTCCATCTCTGATAGAACATTTTCAACAATTATCACAAGCATCCCATTAACAGTATCCTTGTCACACTCGGGATAAGCTTCAGCGAGCTTTTTCCTCATCAGCCAAACAAATCTGGACAAGAACTCATTCATTGTAGCATCATCTTCTGAGTTACATTCCATATGACTTGATGCACCATCTAACTTATCTAGTCCTGAAGTTTGAATCCATCTATAAAACTGATTATCAAATTTTTTATCGTTGATGCAGTTCACAATAGATAAGCCATGGTGAGCTCCTAATGGATGAAAAGAAGGGACTGTGGAGGTGCTAGCACCTGCAACACATCTGTAACCAGATGAATGCTGGGAGAATGATCTACCATTGAGTTTCAATATATTTCTAACCGTGCGTCTGCTAAAAAAGCACCGGAAATTCATATCTATATTACTGTAGCCTCGAGAAAAATAAATATCGGATCCAACTGTAGATAACACTGATCTTGAACAAGGTATTGTGACTAGGACATCAGAAAAACGATACCATGCGATTCCTGCATTTGCGAAGACATGAAAAGGGAGAAAAATCTATGATCATGAAACAGAACACATGAAAAGGAGCCATTGAGTAACATATAAGCAAGAATGAGTCCTAAAAACAAGACCAAGTACTATTTTAAAAACCCACCAAAAAAGAATAGAATCAGCCCAAATAGAAGATTAAAGCAAAGAATCATAAGCTAAAGCTAAATAATAATAATAATAAAATGCGTCAGTATTGCTGAATATCAGCACAGGAATCTCAGTCCCGAAAGATATTGTAATACTGTAATTTTATCGCAGGTTTCTTCACATGCATCGCGATTTTTTTTATTTGTTTTTTGTTGAGAAGATAAAACAATGAGAATAAGTATATCTACAAAATTGAAAATAAAAAAATGAACTTGAGAATGAATGGATTTATTCTAGACTGTCATGCTACCTTGAACGGAGCTGAAATATTCCACTGCAAGCGGCGAGGTGGGGCTGGGGCGACTAAGGAGTATCGGTGGTGGCTGGCACGAGCAGCGGCGATAGGCAGTTTAATGATTGGAATTGGGAAAGCTTGAATTTTGCAGAGGTTAGAGTGAGAGTGAGTGAGAAATGTACAAAACCCTATCAGAATCATCATCCAATCTGAACCGGGTTAAATCTCAGGCTTCTCGGGTCACTCCAGTTTCACATTTTTTTAACAGTTGACTATTTACACTATTAAATTTATTTTTTCACCATAAATTGAAAGAAACAGTAATGAAATAATTTTAAAGTTACTTTTTTTTTTTTTGAAAGGAAATAAGATTAATCTGTCTATTATATATACATGTACTAAAGTAAAATTTTAGAAGCAAAATTATAAAAAAAAAATATCAGAAAAAATAGTACAAAACTAAACTGATTCCCAAAATTAACAAATTCAGCCGATAGTGCAGTTGGTAGTGGGCCTCTTCGGTTGAAATTTCCAAATTTTGAGGTGTCTTGCATTTGATTGCGTTTTTGTGTTTTTTTTTATTGTTTTTTTCCCTCATTTTATTATTATAATCTTTCTTTCCATTTAATGTAATTATTTGTGGCCTTTTTTATATAAAAAAAAATCTCTCATTTTATGCGATCATAGCATTTACTTATGTAAATTTTCATTTCACCTAACTACTTAAATTTTAGTATTTCTACTTTATGTTTAAAATAATATAAATATTCACTTCTAATTAATCAAAATATAAAAAATATAGAAAAATTCAAATCACAATTGTATATAAAAAAAGTTCGTGCATTACAGGGTTATCTTTGTTGTATTTTGTGGATATTTTTGTATATTGGATATAGTTTATATTTTTTTGCAGCACAACTACCATGAGATTGGTTAATTTCTTTTGTGCTATTTTTTCATAGCATGCCTTTTGTTAGGAAAAACTATCAAGAAAACCCCTAGATATGGTTTTGATGAACTGTCAAAACATGTAAAAACATTTGTTGAAAAACTGCAGGAGTTCCGAGCTGGAAATATAAAGCTGACCAAAGGGAGGCTCCAAAAACAGCTCAGCTGAAGCAAGAGTCAACCAAATTAGAGTATGGTCAACCCAACTGAGAGGATGCGTCAACCAGTCAGAAAACAACCTAACTGAAGGTTAAAGCACAAAAGACAAATCAGCTTCAATCAAACTGACATCTGAGCCAGTCAAGCGAAAAGAGAAATCAAGCTGATTGAAGAAACTGACAACAAGTCAGTTGAATTGAAGATTGGAAGCATCCAACTGATGGCCAAAAATCAAATATCAGTCGAACTGAAGCTTAGAGTCAAAGCAACTGCTGATGGCCAGAACTGAAGTCAGTCAGCTTAAAGCTCAAGCTCAACACCAACTGCTGACCAAGTTCGAAATAAGACCAGTTAAACTGACAAACTATTCAACAGTTTGTGATTAGTTGAACTGGCAAGTAAGCTCAAGATAAGACCAGCTGAACTGACCAACTAGCCAAACAGTTGTGATCAGCCAAACTGGCAAAAAAGCTCAGAAGAACAGCCAACTGAAGCTAAGTCGAACTGAGCTGCTAAACTGAGGAACTACCAACTGGAATAAAGAACTGAAAACTGAGCAGCTTGTTAGTTTTGTATACTGGAAGACATGTCTTTGTATACTTTTCTGATGATATGATGATATAGAATGGAAGTTTTGCAGTCACTGTTTGCATTTAGATTATTTCTTATAATTGTTTTATGCAATGTTCAATATACTTACATTGTAGATGATATGGTGTGGGGAGACACACGGTAAGATCATATCATTAGATCATTATATTGTATTAAAGAGCTCACGGCTTCATGGTTCTGAACACACCATCGGTACACCGTAGGATAAATAGATGAGTTAGTTTATCTTGACTAACTAATTATTCTAGTACACTTGTTAGTGTATTGAGGAGGATCACGATAGGATACTATTCTCTGTCTCTGACCCAGTTAATGAGAGAATAAAGATCCACAAGTTCAGGTTCTGAACTCATGTGATATTGGCGAGCATATGTGTGCATTATTTATTTCTTTGATTTATCAATGCGTGAGATCTTTTTGTAGATCAATAAACTCAATATCTTGGGTAATAACAGTGTATGCATTATGTGTCGTGCAGTATGCATGATCACCGTGTGATGTTCTCTTGAGGCAACACAAGTTCATGTTGAAACCCTGCAGGTGGAATTTATTCCGTACATGATAACCCTGTTAGAGGCTGACATAATTAATTAATGAACATTAAATCTTAAACACGGGGAATGACTGGGCTAAAGAAAAACGCATATTCGCAAATATGTATTAAATTGGTAGGTCAGTTTTACTTTTTTAGTGGAATAAAAGTAAAACTTATTTTATTTAATTATATCATAAGTTTATTGGATATTATAAATTAAATAAATTAGTGGGCCAATTTAATATTCTTCTAGATCCATGTTATAGCCCAATATAACTGAAAGTGGACTGGAGATAGAACATGAGATAGAGGCCCAAACCCAGTAGGGTTTGGACTCCATATTTTCACCACCTCTCTATAATTAAATAGGGAGGGGGACGTAAATTAATATGTGAAAAACAGCCCCTCTTCGTCTCTCATTGATCTCCACATAATCCACACCTCTATCAGTAGTAAACAACCCATTCTATTTCTGATACTCAGTCCGAGAATACAGTAGAAGATCTTGGAGTGGAATTGCAGCTGTGGCTATCGATCTCAGTGAAGAAAGAGACGCCGATCATTCATCTTACAAAAACAAGATCAGACCTTTGATCTTGTCCTCAGACCGTCTGACAAACTGTAAGCAGATTCGTTTCTATGTATTCCGCCCTCTTAGATTCGAATCTGCTATGCATGTTATTATGTCAAACGTGTATAAACATTGTTATATACATAAAATTATGATTTGCATGGATACGAGGATTAAATGAACATCCAAAAGATCCTGCGATGGTTTAATTCGAAAAAACCTCAACACAGCTGAGGAACTGCCAACTGGAGTTCAGAACTTAAAACTGAGCAGCTGAAGAATCTGCCAACTAGAATTTCCCGCAGTTAATGCTCAACCAGAGATCTTGAAATTAATGAAAAAGATCTTACAATAAATACCCAACAGAGATCGATTGGCTGAGCAATGGCTGTTTTAAACAGGCTTCCACTACTATAAGAATCAACTATCATTGATGGATCAACAGAATCAACGATCGATGGAACCCAACAGTCATAAAGATAACTCATCTATATAAGAAGAGTGAATCTCATTTTCAAATGACTTATTGACTTCCGCCATTCTAGCTTTCACAATATACTCATAACTGAGCTTTCTTTCTCCCCCCTCACAGCTCAAGTTTGCAGATTTGATCAAACTGTAAAAGCCTCAATTGAGAAGAAGATTTGAAAGATCCTAGCATCGGCTAGCTGTTTGAAAGTCCATCAAGAGCAATCTTCTCAGTTCAAGAGATTCAACGATCAACTACTTAGCTCAACTCAAGGAGCACATCAGTTAATACTAATTTCAAGACTAACCTCTTGAATATCGAAAGAGATCTAAAACCTTGTAAAGACGACAATAGCACCTACCTCTCCAGTGAGCAGTTGGGGACTGCAAGTGTGAGTTGTTAAAACCGGCTGAGGAGACTGTCGCTCTGCGAGAACTACCATTTTCGGGACATCAACAGTTGAAAAGGCGACGGTGACTCTGTGAGAGTTGCCGTTTCCAGGTTCAACTTCACTGATGTGACCCATAATGAATCACAATACCTTAGTTTGCGGATAACCAAGATCGAACACACGTCGACAAGTAAGGGTTCCACAAGACTCAATTGACTTGATTAAATTACCTAGACTATGACACGACACCAAATAAAACACAACTGAATTAAATGGAAAAAAGGGTTGAATAGGTATGAATATGGGAGGGTAAGGCTATGGACGTGTAGTATGATGATGTGTGGTGAAGAATGGCTAGAATAGGTAGGTTATGACAAAGAAATAGGAAACTTACGGTATATGTGTTCAACTCGATGAGTTGAGCATGTATAGAGTAATTCGATCAGAACAGCTTCTATACTTGGAGAACTCGGCTTGAACTTGATGTATGTTGGTGATATGGACATAGGATGATAGATGAATGATGTTGAAGGCGATCGGCGATGATGATATGTATTGGGAGATGAAAACATAAGTGCAAATCCTGTGCTAGATAACTCCACGAAACGTACACCACTTGGTTGTCTTCTCGATAGCAATCTAACCCCAATCCCACAAGTGAATTAGAATGAGATCTTGAATAAAACTTAAAAGTTGCTAGGCTTTCAAGAGTGATAAGTTTCGACTAAAAATTAACAAACGAGCTGTAATTGGCGAGACACAATTGGATGCAATATAACAAAATACTTCAATAATGTTTAAAGAAATAAAGTCACAATGATCCCTTATTTATAATAGTTGGGATCGAAAATAACCTAGGCTAAATAGAATTAAATCTGAACTAGGAAACTTCCTAAACTAGAATCCTATTCAAGGTAGGAATATGCCTTGAATAAAATCCTAGTCAAACCTACCTAAACTTGACCAAAATGTTAATAAAAAAATAACTAAAAATCTGACCTAATTAAATCATTACTATAGTCTAATAAATCAATCTCCTTAATTAAAATATTAACGACCGATTTTTACACATGGCATGCACACATCTTCAACCACGTCCAAATCTTCATGCATGCACATCTGCACTCTTCTTCACTCACTAGTGTTCTTCATGCCTTGTTCTTTTTATCTTCAATGGACAACAAGGTAATCCATTTAGGGCTACATTGCACGATCTCTTCTTCTTCTAGCTTGCATCGCACATAGGCTTGGAAATAGCCTTGCAATTTCTTTGCTCTAAGTCTTATGATTGTCCCACTCAACTGCAGCCCCAGATTTTCTTCTTCAATCTTTGACAGGCTTCATCATTCACTTTATAATTGTAATAAAGAAACTTTACCATTGGTAGTGAATTGCCCTTTTCAGTAAGGAAGAGAGGACGTAGAAGTTTAAGCTTCAAACCTCTATAAACTGCTTGTGTGTTATACTTACTGCTCTCTATTTGCATATCTTTACAACTGCACACTTATCTCACACAAGCTGCACTCAAGTCAACTAATCTTTTCAACTGATTAAGTGCATAGATAAGTTTTTCACGTGAGTCAAGGGCCCCAATCATATTTTGCATTTAAGTGAAGTTTTTATATTAGTTTATTCACCTCCTCTAAACTGATATTGACTCCCCCGGGACCAACAAGTGGTATCAGAGCAGTTAATTTTAAAGATCAACCATTTCTGCAGATCAACTGAATCAGATCTACTTATTTGTGCTAACATTTCAAGCTATGGGAAACCATAAGATACCTCTATTTTCAGTTGAGAATTGTGACAATTGGAGCAGGAGAATGAAGGCGCATCTCTGCTTGATCTATGAGAATATGTGGGAAGTTATTGAAGATGGTCCAATCACCATTATGATGGATAATGAAGCCCGCATAGTTGATATTAATCAACTTGCTAGGATCCCAAAGCCAACTTATCTTCTCACCAGTGAAGAGAAAAAGTTGAAGAATCTAGAGTTCGTTGCACAAGCTACACTATTTCAAACTCTAGATGAAGATAGAATGAAAAATACAAAAAACTGCAGAACTGCCAAGGAGATATGGGACTTGGTAGCAGATCTTTGCCAGGAGTTCGAAGCCATCAAAGGAAACAAGCCCCAGTTGGTAGTCAACAAGTATGAGTCGTTCAAGATGCAACCTGAAGAGACTTTCTCGAGCCTTGAAATAAGATTTCTAGGCATAATAAGCGAGATGACTAACCTGAGAAGAAGCTATCCCAACTGTGAGATTAATTCCAAAATTCTTGATAATCTCACAGAAGAATGGGATATGAAAGTGATAGCTACCAAAGAATTAAGAAACTTGAATAACATCACTCCCAGAGAATTATTCGGCTCTCTCAAAGCTCATGAGTACAGCCTAAACTAGAAAAGAGAAGCATAGACATCATCAGTTCAAGATGCAGCTTTCTATGGTGAAAGAAATCGGTTTAGAGACATTAGAGGAAAAAACAACTTCCGACTAAGAGCTCACCAGCTAGAGAGAACTAAGGAGGATCAGCAACTGATCGAAGGTGAGACAAACTGAAAAGAAAGAGAACCTGACTGAAGATATCAATGATCAAACTCAGTCAGTAACAAGGTTGTTAGAAAAGCTGAAGAAAGTCAGGGATCAACAATCAGTTTCACCTCAAACTGATGAAATCCCAAAAAGAGAAAGAAACCAACAACCAGCTAAATGACCAGCTGAACCATCCAGACGAGCTAACCAAAGCTTGGGTGAATGCTTTCGCTGCCACAAGCAAGGACATTATAGATATGAATGTCCTGAACTCCCTGAAGACAAGAAAGCCAAAGTGAAGAAAAGCTTCTTCAAAAGAAAAGCTATGATTGCAAACTCCGAGAATACCATACTGGATGATTCAGACTACCCATCTGGAATTGATTCTGATGGCTATAGTTCAGATGATGAAGCTCTATTTTGTCTCATGGATGATAATGAAGAAGAGGTTAGTACAGCTAACTCTCAAACCTCTTTTTATCATATACATGAAGCTTCCATTTCTAGCAATGAATTGAATGAACAACTAAAAATGCTAGAAGATCAGCTAGCTTCAAAAATCTTATATACATGTTGAACTGAAGGATAAAAATGATGAACTGAGAGATAGGGTTAGAAAACTGAGCATTGATCATGAAAGAATGAATTATCTTAAAGCTTAGTTGGTGGAATTTGAGAAATTAAAAACAAGAACTGTTGAATTAGAAGCTAAGAATAAGAAGCTCAAGCAAGAGATCCATGAAAGAGAAGAAGTAACTCTAAAGTTTAAAAAGGGATCTCAAAATCTAGATGAAATTCTTAGTTATCAGAGAATTGAAACTGGTAGTCCAGGGCTAGGTTATAACAAGTTTACTGCCATAGAGAAAGGAAAGACAGTTGCTCAAACTAGTGATAAATGAATCTTAAAAGGATTCACCAGATTAGTTCAAGCTCAGCTAGCCGAAATGTCCAAAGGCAAAGGAATATTAAAAACCCCTCAAACTCAGTCTAAACAGCGGTTCAATCAGTCCCTTAGTCAAAACCACCAGTTCAACTGAAACTAAACTTCCAGCCAAAATCATCAGTTCATCCAAGGCCAGCTTATCAACAAAGGTCACCAGTTCATGCTAGGTCATCAGCTCAACTGAGACCTCCAACCCACACAAGGCCAGCCTATCAACAAAGGCCACCTAAAACCAAACTGGGAGATCATTCAACCCTAGAAGAAATGTTCAACCCAAGCTGCAACATCCTCAAAAGTCTAGGCAAAATATCTATGGGAGAAAATTCAAAAGCTCATTTGAACCTAGAAATCAATATGATGAATACGCGGATTATAGAAATGACCCAATGAATAATCCAGGCAGGAGCAATACCATAGTGTGGAAACACACAAAGAATTGGCTAGATCGAAGAGAACAAAGGGCTCAAAATCAAAGTATATAAGTTGAACTATTTTATCCAACTAACTCTCAAGGCATGTACTGTTCAACTGACTCAACTCAAAGAAGAAGAGTTGACAAAAAGCCAAAACTGATCAAAAGATCCAAATCAGTTGGATCATTGAATGATGAGAAGCTAAAAGTTTCACAAATTTGGATCCCAAAGAATTTAATCAATCAACAAGGACTGGATATTCAACGGGTACCTAAATGCTAATCCTTGTCTTTGCAGGATAAGAGCATCCTATCTATGAAGAAAACTAAAAACATTTAGTATCTAGATAGTGGATGCCCCAAGCACATAACCAGAGATAAAAGCGATCTTGACGTTCTAAAGAAATCAAAGGTCCAGTAGTCACATTTGCAGACAACTCCAAGAGCCGAACCATTGGAGAATGGTTCATGGTAAAAAGAAAGGTCGTAGTCAACAGAGTGTCTCACGTGGACAGACTGAAACACAAACTGCTAAGCATCAGCCAACTGTGTGACAATTGCTATTCATTTGACTTCAACAAAAGCTCATGTGACATCAAGGAAAAGTCAGCTGGAGCAATCCTTTTAACTAGCATAAGAAGAGGCAACATCTACATTGTTGACTGGTCAACCGACTACTCAGAAGCTTGTCTTCTATCTAAAGGATTAACTGAAGCAAGATGGGTATGACATCGATGACTGAACCAACTCAACTTCAAAACTATCAACTATTTGGCAAAGAAAGAGCTAGTTGAGGGGCTTTTCAAGGAAATATACAAGAAAACCGGTGTCTACGGACCATGCCAAAAGGGAAAGCAAGTGAAATCATCTTTCAAGAACAAAAGTCATCTCTTAGGAACAACTGGAAGCCTGCAACTGCTACATATAGATCTGTTTGGGCCAGTTAAGCCACCTACTCTAAGAGGCAAAAGATTCACACTTGTAGTAGTTGATGATTTCTCAAGATAAACTTGGGTGGAGTTCTTGAGGAGAAAAGATGAAACTTATGACAAGCTATCAGCATTGATCAAAAGGTTGCAAACTGAAAAATGAAAATCAGTTCAAAGGATTCTATCCGACAATAGAACTGAATTTGTCAACCAACAAGTGATCAAGTTTCTCAGTGAACTGGGTATCACTCATGAATACTCAGCTATGAGAACTCTATAATAGAACGGTGTAGCTGAACGGTGAAACTGAACACTCAAAGAAGCAACTCGAGCAATGGTAGTTGATGCTAACATAGCTGAAAGTTATTGGGCTCAAGCAGTCAACACAACTTGCCACACTCAAAACCAGAGTGCCATCATCAATTCACATGACAAAGCACCTTACGAGTTGTATAAGGGTTGTAAGCCTTCTATCTCATACTTTAAAGTATGTGGTTGTAAATCTTATATTCACAACAATGGCAAGACTCAATTGAAAACGTTCAGTGTCAAAGCTGATGAAGGAATATTTCTTGGATACAATCTCCCTCATTCACAAGCTTATCGAGTGTTTAACAAATGAAATTTTGTTGTGGAAATAACATGTCATGTGGTATTTGATGAATTTGATGATGAGTACATGAACAAATAATTAATTGACACATCAGTTCAAGTACTACCTAGTGAAACTAAAAACTCGCAGGACTATGTTGATTACATTGTTCCAGAGTAGTTTGAACCTTCACTAGAAGAAAACAATGAAACTGGTAACAGACCAGCTGAAAGTAATTTGGTCGATGAAGACACAAATTGTGCTGAGACCACAAACCCCACAACTGAAGCAAGGGGAAGAACTGATAAAAATACCGGACCAACTGAAGGACTAGCTGAAGATCCAGATAAAGCCAACTTGCCCAAATAGCTCCGAAGCCACCCAACTAACAAGATTGTTAGTGATCCAAGAAGCCAAGTTCAAATCAGAAGTTGAACTGAGCATGCACTATTCACATGCTTGATATCTCAAATTGAACCGTAAAATGTCAAGGAAGCTCTTGAAAATTCAGACTGGATCATGACAATTCAAGAGGAGCTAAACCAGTTTACAAGGATACCAAAATATGATGTAACCCGGACAAATTGTACATGATACAAAAGACGCGCAGAAGACTTAAGATCGAACACGTCAGCAGGGAAGGATTCAATCCAAATAAGAAGACTCAAATAAACTAAAATATGCTGAACTAAATGATAAAAGACTCGAAAAATACCTATAGATGCTAATCTAGACCTAACTAAGAAACGGGGCTGAATTAGAACGTGGATTTAAGGAGGGCTTAAGGGATGTGTAGGGTGTCTAAGATAGGTGAAGAATGGCTTGAAGAAGATAGGATATGATAGGATTAGACGTACTTACAGCATAGGTGATAATCGGGCTGAACGGAGCGCGTATGCCTTGCGAACGTCGGAACAGCTATAACACTGGAGGGATGATACTCGAACTGAATTGGAAGGATGTTGGGATGTCACGGATGAAGTATGGATGATGGAGGATGTCGAGAATGATGGCGTTGATGTTGTAGAATGAATTGAACTCGGAGCGTCCACCTAGTGAAGATTACTCCACCAAACGAATCACCACTTGAATCCTCTTCGTAGCAATCGAACCCTAGCACCACACGAGCACTAGAACGAGACTTGAATGAAACATAAAGCTTGCTAAACTCTAAGAGTTGCTGAATTCGAACCAATCAACAAGGGTTTGAAAGGGGGTGAGACTCTATTCGTCCATTAATTAAATAGGTTTGACTAGAATTGTATTTAAGGCAATTTCCTACCTTGAATAGAATTCTAGTTTATGTATCTTCCTAATATAGTTAGAGATCCCTTTTGGATTAATTTTTAGGACTTTTTAGCTTAAAATTTCGTTCCCCTTAGTCCTATAAATAAGGGAACCATGTCACATTGTTATTTTAGACATTATTGAAGTTATTTTTCTTTTGCATCCAATTGTGTCTCAACTTTTTATATTCTTTTGATTGTTTTCCATCAAGAAAATTATCATTCTTAGAATTAGCACATGTAAGTCTTATTCAAGGGTATTGCTTAATCCACTTGAGAAATTAACCGGTATTCGCTATTGAGAAGCAACTTAGAGATTTCAACCTTGAGTACGTTCGAGATTCAAGGAGGCTATCGGATTGTGAATTACCACAACATCACCTCTCATCCAACATTATCATCAACGTCAATCCATCCTCCACCGACGTCCATCCTCACGGCAGCTCCCAAGTCCGAGTTCTACGTCCGTTCATTTTATCCGTAAGTTCATTCAAACAGTATCATATCCTATCTTCGCCAAGCCCTTCTTCACTAGCCTCACACACGAAAACCTACATAATTACAGCCCCATAAACGTCCATATTCAGTTCATAAGCCTTTGGTATTGTGTTACATAGTCGTGTCATTTGTCTATGTATTTTAATTGTCTACATTAGTTGCTTAATCGAGTCGGATTGTTCACTTCTTTTAGTTGACGTGTTTCGATTTATAAAGTCTTCCGCTACGTCTCTAGATTCATCCTAGATTATTTGTCGGGGTCGTATCAGGTTTCTTGTTAATATGCCAAAAACCCAGAAGGTCATTGGCACAAAATGGGTTTTTCACAACAAACTAGACAAACAAGGCGTGATCACTAGGAGTAAGGCAAGACTGGTAGCCAAGGGGTACTCTCAAAGTGAAGGGATCCACTTTGATGAGACATTTCCACCAGTTGCAAGATTGGAAGCTATTAGACTGTTCCTCGCCTATGTAGCTCACTGCAACTTCACAGTTTACCAAATGGACGTCAATAGCGCATTTTTGCAAGGAATGCTCAAAGAAGACGCATATGTCGAGCAACCACTAGGTTTTGAAATTAGTGATTAAGTTTTAAAGCTGAAGAAAGATCTCTATGGACTAAAGCAAGCTCCTCGAGCATGGTATGAAACTCTCAGAACATTCTTACTGAAGAATAGGTTTCAAAAAGGAGTCATTGATTGAACTCTATTCAGAATAGAACAATCAGATGAGATCTTAATGGTTCAAATTTATGTGGATGACATAATTTTTAGATCAAAAAGCAAGATCTATGCACTCGATTCGCTCAACTGATGCAAAATGATTTTGAGATGAGCATGATGGGAGAAATGACATTCTTCCTAGGACTCCAAGTGAAGCAGCTAGAAGATGGAATATTTATCAACCAACCCAAATACACCAAGGAGTTAATCAAGAAGTTTGGAACTGATAAAGGAAAAACTCTCAAGATTCCAATAAACACATCAGTTCAACTAACTCTCGATGAAGAAGGAGAATCAGTTTGGCAGACATACTACAGAGGTATCATTGGCTTACTACTCTACCTAACTACCAACCGACCAGACATCTCCTATTCAGTCGGACTATGCGTGCGGTTCCAAGCTAATCCAAAGAAGAGTCATCTTGAAGCAATCAAGATGATTATTAAATACCTCAAAGGAACCATAAATATTGGATTATGGTATCCTAGAGATGACAGTTTGAGTCTAACTGACTACTTAGACTCAGACTTTGGTGGATGCAAGATCGACAGATGAAGCACCAGTGGAACATGTTAGTTTCTTGACAGCAAACTGATATCCTGGTTTAGCAAGAAGCAACACTCAATTGCCACTTCAACAACTAAAGTAGAATATGTAGCTGCTGATTGAATGTTCTGGTTTGTCCTACACAAACTACTTCGATCTAAACCCGAAAGAGGACGGGGTCGATTGTAGGACGGAGAGCTAACTCGGGTCGTGTGTCTCGAGAAAAGCTTCGTCTGGGTGATTATCTTCTTACACTACAATTGCTAACATATACATGAATTTAAACACAAAACTAAACAATCTAATCAAGGGTTGGATGGCTTTGTCTAAACTATCAAATAAAGCAAGTAAAATTAACTAGCAACACCAACAAAACTAAAGATTGATGAAAAGATTATGAAAAGAACATTAGGGTATAGATTCTCTCATTGGTTTCTCTCATAGCTTGTTTTGATTATGATAATCCTAGACGTACAATAGACCCCTTCAAGTGATTTAACTTCATTTACTGTCACCGTCAATCTATTAAACCCCCATCGACTATAGTATACGCACAAGATTAACACTTAGGCTTATGCACCTAGTCCACCTAACGTTGAAGGAACCTAAGTCGGGCTCTAGAATCTCATCTCGGTCTCATCTAGAGCCTAGCAATGCTAAGTAGTGGCCAAGTACTCGACATAAACAAGCACAATTCCAACAACAAGAAACTAACCATCACAGACATAGATGGAAACCAATTCTATTATCTATCCCCTAATGTAAAGGACTAGTCCCTCATCATGCTCACAAGAACATAAACATCATAAAAGTTCTTTATTTTATAAATCAAAAGATAAATAAAATACAACTCCTACAATATTGTTGTCTCAAGAGTTTGGGACAAATCCCCATAAATTAGCTAAAGCTAAGGAAAGAAATAGCTAAAAGTGGAGCTCCTCGAACAAGCCTAGCTTCCGCAGACAACTTGAAGTCAGACTCCTCTTCTCATGCCTCTTCCTCGAGCTTGAGCTTCCTTACCTCTTCTCCTTCTCTTGTCTCTCTCTCTGAAACTGTGGTGGTGGTGAATGGAATTGGAGAGGGAAATTGTCAGTTTCTCCTTTCAAGTATGGAGTGAGTGGTGGAATTCTGGAGAGAGGGAAGTTGTCAATTTCCCCCTCTCCATCTAGGGAGATTTGATGAATGGATGGAGATGGTGGATGATTCATTTGTTGAAGAGAGAGAAAGCAAAAGATGGAGTTATTGCTTGATGGTTTCCCCTATTCCTCCTACTCCTAGCTAGAACTGTATGCATTGAATTCTCCAATTGGCCAAGTGGTGGAGATCATTAAAGATCAGAACTGCCGAAACCACAGCTAAAACTGATCGAGGGAGGCCAAAACTGATCGCAACTGAACTGATCAAAGGAGACTTGGACTAACCGCCCCGCGAAGACAGCGTGCCGCCCACTTACGGGGCTGGAGAAGTGCACGCGCTGCTCGCCGGTAGGGCACTGCACGCACGCGTGGGTGCTGTACCGAGAGGCACTCACCGCGGCCACGGGTTGTGCATGCATGGGACGCTGGCCGAGAGCCGTGCGCTGCGACGCCAACCGTGCACGCAAGTCTTTAGTTCCTTGCTTCCGGCTTTACTTTCACTTTCAGTTCCAGGCTTGGTTGCTTGGTTGCTCTTCTCTTCAGTTGGGGGCTTTCATCAGTTGAGCTTATCAGCTACGACTTATCAGTTGGGTTTCTTCAGTTAGGAAACTTCAGCTCAGCTCTCAGTTCTTCGGCTGCAGCTCTAAGCTCTTGGCTTTATCAGTTCAGTTCATCAGTTGGGAACTTCAACTGATCCCATCAGTTATGGCTCCAACTCAGCTCCAAGTTTTCTGCTCTTGCTTGGAATCTTCGGCTTGACCCCAAAACTGATCAGTTTGGGGTGCGACTTGAGCTCGGCCATTAGTTTGGTCCATTACCATTGGGTCGGGGGCGTGTCCACCCCCGGACCCCCAGGCAAGGAGGACATCGTCCCCCATGACCCCCTGACTCGCTGATCGAGTAGTGAGACCCCCGACCAGCTCAGCGAAGTGGGAAATTATGGACCTATCAACAAACTGGAACTTCAGTTGGGTTTCGCCTCCTAGCCACTTTTTAGCCATAAAAATCCTACTTTTTGACACAAAAGCTCAAGTTTTGCACAAACCTAGCCCAACCCACCAAAAGAGCAATAGTGAAAGAAATGACATAAAAGTAACACAAAAACAAAGGAAAAAGACATACTATATATACTAAATTCCTATGATAAAATAGGACAAATAATCACCAAACAGCTGCTGGAAGCTGCTGTGCTCATATTCTCTAGATGAAGCAACAACTGAACGACTATAAAGTTGAAACTGAAGTGTCTATATTCTGTGACAACAATAATCCTATTACAATATCTCAAAATCCTGTACTGCATTCAAGGACAAAGCACATTGATATAAGGCATCACTTCATCAGAGATCACATTGAGAAGAAGGGGATATGCATTAAATATGTTAACACGGAGAAGCAAATAGCTGACATCTTCACCAAACCATTGCCTGAAGCAAGATTTGTGGAGCTATACATCCAACTGGGATTGCTTGAACTATCTTCAAAGGATGAAGATGATCAGTTGGATGAAAAAGTGCAGAAGATCACTCTAGCTGAAGAAAGGAATTGAGGAGAAAATGAGAACTGAACCAGTTACATCAGTTCAGAAGAAGTGACAAAGTGCAGAAATTGCAAACTGAGAAAAGAAGTCAAAGGAACTGAAACTGGTCAATCAGTTCAAACTGATCATTAAAGACATCAGTTCGTCACCAGCTGAAGAGAGCAGCTGAATTGAATGAGGAGTTGAACTGAATGGAAGAGTAAACCCTAGCTGACAAAAAGTGAAAGAACTGAACTGAAAATATTTAGTTGGAACTCATCAATCCAGCTAAAAATCATCAATTCAACTGGAGACCATCAGTAGGTGAAGCCAACTGATGACGTCAGTAGCTCAAGCCCATGCAGAAGCCAAACAGAGAGAATCAGATAAGTTTAAATTTAATAGTGGAACGGTAAAAATGGCATGTCATGCAAATGTTACCATTGGAGCCACTCTTCTCTCTCCTCATCAATTCACAATGGATAGATTTTGGAGTAAAATCGAAGTGATTTATCAGCCATATTTATCGCACCAATTTTTGAACCGTCGGATTCAATAAATTTAAATTTTTCCAACTGTTGGATGTTCCTTACCCCACACTATAAATAAGTCGGCTGAACTTTCAAAAGTCTCTTTACCTTTTCTACTAACTTATTCTATAGATTTCCTTCTCTCAAAAGCTAAAATCTCCAGTTCTTCGAAAACCTTCTCTTCAAAAAGCCTCTCACCAGAATCATGGCTCAAAACCCTACCCATCGAATTTGCAAGAGATTCAACTTCTGATTGACTGGAGAAGACTCCACCATATTTTGTGAGAACCTCCACAGAGATAAGTTCTTCGACCCAACTGCATTTTCTCGTAACTATAGCAATTCTAAACTCAGTGGTGAGATCATCATAAAGCTATATCAAGCTAAACTAAGAATGTTCATTGAAGTTACTCCTTCTCGAGTCTATCCAGAAGCTGTTGCCGAGTTCTTTCTAAACTCAAATGGCTTCGAGAATTCCAAGGAGATTAGAACATAAGTAAGAGGACAAAAATTCACTGTGACAGCTAATCACTTGGTCACATGTTCGAATTGCCAATCAAATGATTGATCCTTGAAGAGACAAGTGTCAACATGCCAAGGGCATACAGAGCCTGAAGAAAGGAGAGCCTGACACTGCCATATAAGAATAATCATCTCATTTCTCATTTCAAAGATGATCATTGGAATAGCTGGAAGCCTCTCTGAATACTAAAAATAGTTTTAATAGGTAGAATATTTGTATTAGAATATATTGAAATCATGATTAATTATTTTAAAAATAATTAAATAAAATTTAAAAAATAAATAAAAAAATTAAAAAAAAAATAGCTACGGGGGTTCCCGTCGCTAGCCCCATCGCTAGATTTATAAAAATAATGATATATTAAAATTTTAAAATATAGCTACGGGATTCCCCGTCGCTAGAACTAGCTACGGGAAACCCCGTTGCTAGCCCCGTCGCATAATTTTCCATCGCTATTCTCGTCGCTAGTGGCGACCCGTGTCGGTCCCGTCGCTAGTTCCCGTAGCTAGAATGGACTCTTTTTGTAGTGGTTCTGAATTAATATTGTTGGAATATTAATTATGATGGTATGTTTGTATTTTATGTCGTTGTTTCAATGCAGGTTGTCCCACTCGAGCCGATACGTCATAGCATGGTGATATTATACTGAGTGTATAATATAGTTTGAATTTTTAATACTAAAATGTCGAGTTATATGATAATGAATGAATGTGATTGTATTTAATTTTTAGTTTGCCATACCTTGAACACCCTAACGATGAGTTGATCGGGGGTTTAAGGGGCGAAGCTCCCCGATGGGGGCTAGAGGGCAACGGCCCCTACTTTTTCAGGGAGTCGAACTGTATTCAAAAATAGCAAACAGTCTGAAACGCGACCCTCGGGCGCGACCTCCTCTAGATCGTATTCCGGGGCATCTGCAACATGACCTTGAGGCATGACCCCCCATCCAAGTCGCGTCCTGAGCCATCCGCAACATGACCATGGGGCGCGACCGGTTGGGTCATGTGACACCACTTCAGAGATATGTTTTCCTTTGGCTTGAACGCGACCTCCAAGTGCGACCCCTCTTAGGTCGCGCCCTGCTTCGGGATTTCCATCCTTTAATACTACACTTTACTCATTTCCTCTTAATTTCTTCTTCACTTGGGCGATTTTCTTCCCAATCCTCTTAAGAAATTCTTCAAGTTTTGTAGTGGATTCTCTCATCATTATCCATCAACCAAGGTAACTTCATACCTTCTTCATCTTGGTGATTAAACACCATTTCCATGTTGATTTGAATCTAGGGTTTATACCTAAAATTTAGGGTTTTCGATCTCATTTATTCCCTTGCCTTGATATCTTGAACATATGGTTTATTTACATCCTTGAAGCTATATGTGTTGTTAAATTATGATTCATATGGTTTATTATTACTAGGGTTTGGATTTTTTCCCTAATTTTCCCTAAATATGTTGGTGTTTGATTGGAAGTGTTGTGATGGTTGTATCAAGTTGATTTTCATGTATGTTAGAGCCCTAGGATAGAGGTTCATGTATTGGAAATTATGAGTTTAAAGGATTTAAATTGAGTCA
Organism: Perilla frutescens; assembly: GCA_026008535.1. Classification (NCBI taxonomy): domain Eukaryota; kingdom Viridiplantae; phylum Streptophyta; class Magnoliopsida; order Lamiales; family Lamiaceae; genus Perilla; species Perilla frutescens. Next base: position 32,621,757 of record BRKX01000019.1, on the reverse strand, counting down.
TGTTCTTGTGGTTTAAATAGGTGCACGTAACGTGTTCAATTAAATGTCACAAAGAGTTTTGATGTGTATTTTGAGTCTAAAATTTTAGTATGAGCTTGTATATCCATGGTTGAGCATGTGGATATGTATGAAAAACCTTAAAGCATGTATAGCATGTGTTTGGTCAAATTTATAAAATAATTGTATAACTTGACATCTAAAATGAAAAAAGGGATTTAAAGGTGCTAGGCGACGTATTGGAGTTCGAGGTAGGCAACTTGTGCACGGCAAATGAGTATTTCCGAGTTGAAATGATTTTAAAAGCGTCTCATAAGGTGGGATAACTCTAAACTGTGAACACGTGTAAAGTTATAGTTATTGTTGTGCTTTGATTTTATAAGTATGCAGGGTCTTTGGACCGGTGATATGAATGAGACCCTTCGGGGCAATATAGAGATCCGTCAGGGTCGATAAAAAGATCCTTCGGGGTTGACAAAGAGGTCCTACGGGATCGATATAGACTTGTTAATGTCCTCCATGGGGAATAATAAGCCCGCGGGCATCCCTACATGGCTAAGATGTTCATTAACAGGGGCATCATGATGTTTGGACCTACGGGGTTTAGACTAGTCTCCACAAAGTAAAGAAATTTCCATATGTTATATTTTCACTTGTGCAATTGGCTATATCTGTTTGCAGTGTTCCCCACTAAGTATGTTGATAAATACACATAATGAATTTCAGGTTGAGGAATTGGGGCCCGAGTAGGAGCGTTGTGAACACAAGAGAACCCCCACAAGCTTGTGTTTATTTTTACATGCTCTTCTTTTGAAATACTCACATTATTAATATTGCATTGATCATTCTTCTTTTGTTTTTCTGATCAATGATCATTGTGGATGGGACTAGCCCTATTTTGTAGTTATGTTGTATTTAATTTGATATATATATTATGCAAAAACATTTTAAAGATGGGTCGTTCAACCTTGGAGCCTTCTATGTGCGAATTATGTCAATGAACCCCTATGCTATGTATGTTAATTTAGGGTGCTAGGTGGGCGGGTTGTGTAAGACCTTTGAGCCCGATAGGTTAGATAATTATATGATTATGTGGATGGGCTTACACGATGCTTCTACTTAATACCATGTTGTGTGACAAAATAGATATGATAGGTTGCATGTTATCATTGTGAATAATTTATATTGAGAATTATGATGCTTTCATTTATCATGCTAATTGACCTTAGCTTCCGCTCAATTAAATATAAGCACACCATTATAAGTAAGTAAATTGTATGTTAAGTGATGTGGCCAAACGGAGTAGTTTGGGGCGTTACAAAGTGGTATCAGAGCAGGTCTACACTCCTGTAGACTTGTTCTGTATGTGTTTGATTTATGTATGAGAAATGTGGGTGATTGTTCACGACAGCTACTTGGCTTGACTCCGATCCTAAGGTATGTACTTTTAAAAGGTTTTCAAGTATGAGCAATATGAAATGAGGGTGTATATATATAGAATGTGTCGGGAAAGAAGTTAAAGAGTTAAATAAATCATGACAGCATGATAAAGAAGACTAGAATGGTCCGAAGTTGGACAATATAGATGAATGAAATATATCTGTTGTCACGATCAACTATGATGTTTTAAATTCCCGATGCACACTTCAAAGAAATGAAATCTTGAAAGTTGTGTGCTTTCTTGATTATGAAATGATAAAAGTGCTTTAGTAGTCCTTGAATTAGCCTTAAAATGACATAAACCTAACGAGCTAGTGTGCCTAAAAGCTTTAGGATACCGTCGCATCGTGCTCCTGCTCCCCCGGAAGCAGAGGAATCAAGTAATGAGGGGGGTGGCCTTCATGATCCCCCACCATGAGAGAACGGGCCCGATTTTGCTCGAGCTTTCCTAGAGACGCTCCAAGGTCTTATGGCCTAGCACATGAGGCGAGGAGTGGCTGAAGGAGCAAGGCTCCAGAAAGAGGCGTTCGACGCAGTCAAACAGTTAAGAATAATGGGGCCATCTAGGCTTAAAAGAAGTGAAGGTCCAGAAGCGATAGAGGAATGGATCCGAGAAATGGAGCGGATCTCCGAGCACATTCAGTGCACCGAGGTGCAGAAGGCCTCATGTGCTATCTTCCAGTTTGCAGAAGGGGCGAGCTTCTGGTGGGAAACCCATTCTCGAACTCTGACGCCCGAGCAAAGCCAAGCTTTGGTGTGGACTGATTTAAAAGAGTTGATCCTCACCCGATACTTCCCCGAGTCTTTCAAGACTAAGATCAAGACCGAATTCCTTAATTTAAGACAAGGAAGAATGACAGTGATCGAATATGAAAGGCGGTTCAACCGTCTCTCTCGCTATGCTCCGTACATTGTGGATACAGATGAAATGAAGGATCGACAGTTTGAGTGTAGATTGTGTGCTGAGATTGCGGGAATTTTGTTGGGTCAAAGGTTGAAAACTTATGGCAAAGTAATTGAGAGGGCCCAGGCCATCTCTCATGGGCTCCAATTGAACCAGAAGGACCAAAGGCAGCGTGATGCCTTTGGCAACAGGAAATGGGAGCCACGAGACAAAGAGAAAGGGAAGGCTCCTACGCAGAACAAACCATGGCAGCAGAGGACTAGCCCACAGAGAGGAAGCAACGATAGGGCTCCCTGCCCTAAATGCCAAAAGTTCCATCTAGGAGAGTACCGTACGGAACAGAGGATTTGTTTTATGTGTGGGGACCCGAGCCATATGTGACTGCCCGAAGAGGAAGAATGAACAAGAAAGAAAGGTGAAACCCCGACTGTTTACTTTGGAGAGTGAGGAAAAGAACCCTAGTGCAGGTGATGATACTATGTCAGGTATTCTTAGAGTATCAAATGTTTCAACTTTACTATTATTCGATTCTGGTGCATCGCATTCCTTTATATCTGCAAGTTTCTGTTCCAAGCTTGGTGTTTTATGCAAAGATAGTGGTGAATTGTTAGAGATCAGTATTCATTCGGGAAAGAAAGTTTGTTCTAGTAAGATGGCGTGTGGCCTGAAGCTAGAAATCAATGATAGAGTGCTGAGAGCAAATCTCCATGTCTTGGAGATGCGTGATTTCGACGTAATCCTAGGTTTGGATTGGTTAAGTGGGAATCATGCCACGATTCAATGTCGTGATCCTGAGGTCGAATTTGATTTTCTGGGTGAGCTTAAGCTAATCTTCTATGGTACAAGAATGAGATCAACTCATAAAATCATTACAGCAATGAAGGCAATGAAATTGTTGCAGAAGAGAGGGTGTCAGGGATTTCTCGTTACCATAGTGGAGTCAAAGTCCACTAAGGTCCAAGTGTCAGATGTGCCAGTGGTGAACGATTTTCCCGATATGTTTCTAGATGAGTTGCCAGGGATTCCTCCTAACTGTCAGATTGAGTTCACCATCGACTTAGTGCCAGGTGCGGCACTAATATCTAAAGCTCCGTATAGAATGATGCCAAAGGAGTTGCAAGAGCTTAAAATTCAACTTCAGAAGTTGCTAGACAACAAATTAATCCGACCAAGTATTTCACCATGAGAAGTACCGATGTTATTTGTGAAGAAAAAAGATGGATCAATGTGAATGTGCATTGATTATAGAGAATTGAACCAGTTAACAATCAAGAACAAGTATCTGCTACCGAGAATTGAAGATTTGTTTGATCAACTGAAGGGAGTCGGTGTGTTTTCGAAGATCGACTTGAAGTCCAACTATCATTAATTGAAGATCAAGGAGAGTGACATCCCAAAGACGGTATTTAGAATGCGATATGGTCACTATAAGTTCATGATGGTACCATTTGGATTGACCAATGCGTTTGGAGTCTTCATGGACTTAATGAATCAAGTATTCCATCCGTACCTCGACCAGTTCGTAATAGTATTCATCGATGATATCTTGATTTATTCAAGCAGCAAAGAGTTAAATTTGCGTCAAAGAAGGAGTTGAATTTGCGTCAAAGAAGATGGTTAGAGTTGGTGAAGGATTTTGACTGTACGATCCTATATCATCCTGGGAAGGTGAATGTTGTAGCTGATGCCTTAAGCCGAAAGATCTATCTTCCAACCAAGCAAGAATAGTTGATCAAGGAGTTTGAGAAGATGGATCTAGAGGTGGTGGATCCTTCCAACACCACTAAAGGGATTTTAGCAGCCTTAGTGGTTCGACCACTAATTCGTGATCGAGTTCGTGAAGCTCAAGTCGACGATTCGTTCTTATGCAAAATGAAGAAAAGAACATTGGAGGGTTCTATTCAGGGATTTACCATTGCAAGTGATGGCACACTATTCTTCGAGGGAAGGTTGTGTGTGCCGAAGAATGAAGAGCTCAGAAGGGAGATCCTTAAAGAAGCACACAATACTCTGTATTCTGTGCACCCAGGAGGCACGAAGATGTTCAAGGACTTGAAGACGGTTTTGTGGTAGAGAAATATAAAGAGGTCGATTGGCTAATTCGTATCGAAGTCTATCACTTGTCAACAAGTAAAAGCCAATCATGAACGCCCTTCTGGATTGTTGAATCCACTCAAGATTCCCGAGTGGAAGTGGGAGCACATTGCAATGGACATAGTGGTAGGATTACCTCTGTCAGTTAGAGGTCATCATGCAATCTGGGTTGTTGTCAATAGGTTGACCAAGTCTGCTCATTTTCTTCCGGTGAAAATGACGTTTAGCATGGATCGATTAGCTCAGATTTATATCGATGAAATAGTACATCTTCACGGCATTCCTGTGTCGATAGTGTCAGATTGTGACACAAGGTTTACGTCCAAATTTTGGCGAAGTTTGTAAGAAGCTATGGGAACACAGTTGAGGTTTAGCACGGCGTACCATCCTCAATCAGATGGTCAATCTAAGTGGACCATCCAGACGTTGGAGGACATGCTTTGTGCATGTGTTCTTGATTTTGATGGAAGTTGGGATATGCACTTGCCACTTGTGGAGTTTGCTTATAATAATAGTTTCCAAGCATCGATTGGAATGGCCCCGTATGAGGTATTGTATGGGAGAAAGTGCAGATCTCTTATTCATTGGGATGAAGTTGGAGAGCGTCGACTCTTAGGTCCTGAGATCGTTGAGAAGATGGTGGAAGTAATTGAGAAGATAAGAAAAAGAATTAAGGTAACTCAAGATCGTCAGAAATCCTATGCCGACGTAAAGAGAAAAGATGTGAGTTTTGAGATTGGAGACAAGGTATTCCTGAAGATTGCACCAATGAGATGAGTGGTTAGATTTGGGAAGAAGTGTAAGTTGCAGCCACGTTATGTGGGGCCGTTTGAGATTCTAGAGAAAACAGGTGATGTTGCCTATTGCCTAGCGCTACCTCCGGATTTGGCGGATGTGCACGATGTTTTCGATGTGTCGTTGCTTAGACGATACGTGTCTGACCCTAGCCATGTCATTTCGTATGACATAGTACAAGTTTCCCAATGTTTGACGTATGAAGAAGTCCCAGTTGCTGTATTAGATAGAAGAGTTGACACTCTTCGAACCCGTGAGGTTCCCTTAATAAAAGTGCAATGGAGTCGGCATGGTCCTGAAGAGGCCACTTGGGAGAAAGAAGTTGATATATAGCTCGATATCCAAATGTAACAGAATGTTAGGTTAATTTTGAGGACGTATTTTTAAAAGTTAGGGAGATTGTGATACCCTGACCCTTTTTGCTAAATTATAAATTATAATTTTGGTAAATGGTTCTGAATTAATATTTTTTGAATATTAATTATAATGGTATGTTCGTATTTTATGCCGTTGTTTTAATGCAGGTTGTCCCACTCGAGTCGATACGTCATAGCACGGTGATATTATACAGAGTATATAATACAACTTGAATTTTTAATACTAAAATGTCGAGTTATATGATAATGAATGAATGTGATTGTATTTAATTTTTAGTTTACCACACCTTGAACACCCTAACGCTGAGTTGATCGGGGGTTCAGGGGGCAAAGCGCCCTGATGGGGGTTGCCCCCTTCTTTTTTGATAAGTATTAAATGTGTTTTGAAAGTTAAATGGAGTTGGAAATGTCCGGTAGTCAAACTGTATTCGATAATAGCAAATAGTCTGAAACGCGACCCTCGGGCGCGACCTCCTCTAGGTCGCGTTCCGGGGCACCTGCAACACGAACTTGAGGCACGACCCCCCCTCCAAGTCGAGTCCCGAGCCCTCTGCAACACGGCCATGGGGCGTGACCGGTTGGGTCGTGTGACACCACTTCAGAAGGCTGTTTTCCTTTGGCTCGAACGCGACCTCCAAGCGCGACCCCTCTTAGGTCGCGCCCTGCTTCAGAATTTCCATCCTTTAAATACTACACTTTACTCATTTCCTCTTAATTTCTTCTTCACTTGGGTGATTTTCCTCCCAATCCTCTTAAGAAATTCTTCAAGTTTTGGAGTGGATTCTCTCATCATCATCCATCAACCAAGGTAACTTCATACCTTCTTCATCTTGGTGATTAAACACCATTTCCATGTTGATTTGAATCTAGGGTTTATACCTAAAATTTAGGGTTTTCGATCTCATTGATTCCCTTGTCTTGACATCTTGAACATATGGTTTATTTACATCCTTGAAGCAATATGTGTTGTTAAATTGAGATTCCTATGGTTTATTATTGTTATGGTTTGGATTTTTGCCCTAATTTCCCCTAAATATGTTTGTGTTTGGTTGTAAGTGTTGTGATGGTTGTATCAAGTTGATTTTCATGTATGTTAGAGCCCTAGGATAGAGGTTCCTGTATTGGAAAATTATGAGTTTAAAGGATTTAAATTGAGTCATGTTCTTGTGATTTAAATAGGTGCACGTAACGTGATCGAAGTTTTGATGTGTATTTTGAGTCCAAAATTTTAGTATGAGCTCGTATATCTATGGTTGAGCATGTGGATATGTATGAAAAACCTTAAAGCATGTATATCATTTGTTTGGTCAAAATTATGAAATAATTGTATAACTCGACGTCTAAAATGAAAAAAGGGATTTAAAGGTCCTAGGCGACGTATTGGGGTTCGAGGTGGACAACTTGTGCACGACTAATGAGTATTTCAAGGTTGAAAGGATTTTGAAAGCCTCTCATAAGGTGAGGTAATTCTAAATTGTGAACACATGTAAAGTTATAGTTATTGTTGTGCTTTGATTGTATATGTATGTAGGGTCTTTGGACTGGTGATATGAATGAGACCCTTCGGGGCAATACAGAGATCCTTTTGGGGTCGATAAAGAGGTCCTACGGGATCGATATAGACTTTTTAATGTCCTCCCTTGGGTATAATAAGCCCGCGGGCATCCCTACACAGTTAAGATGTTCATTAACATGGACATCATGATGTTTGGACCCTACGGGGTTGAGACTAGTCTCCACAAAGTAAAGAAATTTCCATATGTTATATTTTCACTTGTACAATTGGCTATAACTGTTTGCAGTGTTCCCCACTGACTATGTTGATAAATACTCACCCCATTCATTTAATAAATTTCAGGTTGAGGAGTTGGGGCCCGAGTAGGAGCGTTGTGAACGCAAGAGAACCCCCACAAGCTTGTGTTTATTTTTGCATGCTCTTCTTTTGAAATTCTCACATTATTAATATTGCATTGATCATTATTTTTTTTATTTTTATGATTAATGATCATTAGGGATGGGACTAGCCCTATTTTATAGTTTATATATATATTATCCAAAAATATTTTAAAGGAGGGTCGTTCGACCTTGGAGCCTTCTATGTGCGAATTATGTCAATGAACTCCTATACTATGTCTGTTAATTTAGGGTGCTAGACGGGCGGGTTGTGTAAGACCTATGAGCCCGATAGGTTATATGATTATATGATTGTATGGATGGGCTTACACGATGCTTCTATTTAATACTATGTTGTGTGACAAAATAGATATGGTAGGTTGCATGTTATAATTGTGAAAAATTTATATTGAGAATTATGATGCCTTAATTTATCATGCTCATTGACCTTTGCTTCCGCTCAATTAAATATAAGCACACCATTATAAGTAAGTAAATTGTATGTTAAGTGACGTGGCCAAACGGTGTAGTTTGGGGCATTACAGGACTGGAAAACTTTTTTGACACACAATGATGAAACTCATCCAAGTTCATGTCATTTTCCCCCCTTAGATCCTCTTTTGTGTCCATTTTACTTTAATTTTTGGTTTTTGGTCTGAAACCAAACATCTTATGTTATGGGGCGAAGAAACCCGATTTCTGGGCAATCTGCCCAGATCATGGCATCACCTTCATCTTCCAAAAAATCCTCTAAAATGCTGACTAAAATTGCTCACTCTTCTTCAAAAAATCTGCAAAAAATCGTTCCAAAAAATCAGATTCATCCTCCAAAATTCAGCCAGTCAGTTCAAAACATCAAAATCAAATTTCCAGCAAAAATTCTGGGATAATTCCTAGCCCAGATTCTGCAACAAACAACAATTATGCATCATAAAATAACAACTCCTGTCCTCCTTCTAAACCCATCCCAAAATTTCAATATGGACCAAAAAACCCAAAACAATCTCCTTATTCTTCAAAAAGCTCAAAAAAATCTAAAAAATAAAAAAACAACAAAAATGCATCTTCCTCACCCTCTGCTCCCAACCAGCTGTCTGGGACCTCAACCCATCCTATGCCATCTCACCCAAACAGAACCAAAAATCCCATGTCCCTCCTGGCACGAACTTGGCCCTAGTTGGGGTCCAGACTCATTCCCAGACACTCAAACCTCAAACACAAACAACCCCTGCTCCTGAAACCATCAACCACAACCCAAGCTCCCTTAATTTCTGAAGCCTCCACTCACTCACATCAAAACTCAGTAGCAGAATTTGAAAGAGAAGAAGAGGAGTGCAGTTTATCAGAAGATGATGTTTCTTGTGATGAAAACTCTGATTACTTACCCGAAATCACTCCAGCCGACTTGATTTCATCAGATTTATCTGCTTCTGACACCGAATTAGAAGGAGACCGGCTTCCTCATGCCAAAGCCTTGAACCGAAAATCCATGAAAGAGAGCTTGTCGTCACCTGGGCTCTGTACCACAGCCCTCGTGGTTGATTTTCCTCCCGACCAGCAATGGGAACAGTTGCCAGAGCTCTCTATTCCTCCATATTCGAGCTCGCACCAGAAATTGACGGGGGCTTCGATATTAGCCCTAAACCCTTACATAGATTCCCATCTATTTAGTTACAATTCCAGGGGCATAACATGAACAAGAACATACCCAAAACCCAATGAGATAAAGATTGGGGAAATCATGTTCGGCGCCGGATCCAAGCAAAAAATCGGTGAACACCAAATATTTACATATAGAAATGGATTTTCGAGAAAAAATTGGGCAAATTTAATGAAGGTTTTTCTTTTTCCTTTTCAACCGCAGCGCTAGAGAAGGGAACAAATATGAAGGCTTTTCTTCCTGTTCTTAACGTAAAAGGTAGATTAAAATTTGGATCTCTTTTAATAATTTTTTTAGAGTAAAAAAATTACTTCTTATTTTTATGAAATATTGACTTGGTTTGGTGGGAAATAATGGCAGTAAAATTTTTACTAAATAATGATGAGAGAAAGAGCAGCGGGAAAGATATATACTTAGAAAATTTTCAATGTTTTAATTTTGAATTAAAAAATAATAATTAACACATATACATAACAGATATTCATAACGGTAAATATTACCATTATATAATGTGTTTAAACATAACACAAAGCACAACTGTACCAAATGAGCATTATAAATGTGAACAATATATAACGCTCACAGATAATGTAAGATTCGAAAACATTATTTATGATCGGAGATAACACTTCTCTCATAATGAATTTTTAAAATATGCGTTATCTATACAAAAAAGACGCTCATACATAATGTATATTTGAAATGTCCATTATGTATTAAGTGTTATGTATGAGAGTTTTTTTAGTGTGAAGCATGTCCAGAGGTCACTCCGTGATGAATCTTCGAGCAAAGATACAGAGGAGCTGATTGAAACGTTTCACGGAGAAGAAGAGGAAGAAGATGTGGAAACAGAAGAACAAAAAACTGCTTCTTCTCCAAAGAAAGCAAAGACCCATAGTCTGTCAATTCAGGATTTGTTGAAAGAAGCTGCACGATCATGCGATGTCAACAAAAAGAAGGCGAGAACAAAGAGAACTGGAGTTAAGAAAACCAAGAAGACTACAGCCCCTTCATCAAAGAAAGTCATCACAGTATCTGCTGCCCAAGCCCTTCAGAAAGAGAAGGGATCTATTGTTGATGATCCAGTTGTGCCTAAGGATGTGCCTGAATATGTCAAGGAATATGCTACAGAGAAGATTACTGCAGAGACATCTACTCCAGTCAGTATCCTGCAGAAGACATCCAGTCAACCTTCTACTGCAGAAGGTGATGATGAAGATAGAAAATATGATATTTCCTTAAGCTTGAAGTTAAAAGCCATTGATGCTGCTCTAGAGAAAGGAAAGAAGAAGGTCATTCAAAGACCTTTAGTTGCTGATCCTTCAGAGAAAGAAATCATTCAGAATTCATCCTCTGAATCTGCTGAGAAGACTCCTGTTCCACAACAGGTGAAACTACTGGCGTGTGCTCAATATGATCCGTTTGTAAGATCATCTGTCAAGAAGAAAACACCCAGAAAGAAGGCCTCTACTGCTGTGGTGCAGTTAGTCCCAAGAACTCCTGTAACTCGAAGTCGAGCATCTGCCACTCCACCATCCACTGCTACATCAACAAAGAAGAGGAAAGTTGTTGAACCAATTGGCCCCCCCAAGAAGGCCAAGACAAGCTGCAAAGACTGTGGATGTACCTGAAGATGTTCACTCTCATTCAAGTGAACATGAGTCTGAAGCTCAAAAATAGATTGTCCGTGTTCCAAGTACCTCAATTCAAATAATTTTTCGTTCTTCCAAGCATGCTAATTTATTGGAGAAAGTAAAGGAGAGGTCCATGATCTTTGAGAAGAAGGTGGACAAGGATACACTATTGGCTACTGGAGTGTATACCTTATTGGAGCAAGGTGGTCTACTAGGCACTGTGCAGAATGTGCAAAAGTTTGTTCCAAAGGTAGTTACTAAGTTCTACTGCAATTTGACAAAGAAAATTGATGATCCCGAGTATGAAGACTTTCAGAAAGTCTATGTGAGAGGAGAGATTCTGTAGTTTTCCCCTGACTTATTAATGAGTTTCTGGGATGTTCATCTGAGGGAAAATAGCAAGAAATATATGATTGGGGGATGGTTGCTGAGGAGCTGACCCATGGCATCTACAACAAATGGACATCTCATCCACAGACAATTCCTACCTCCAAGCTGACTCACAAATATGGCGGTCTGTTCAGAATACTGATCCATAATTGGCTACCAACTAAGCACAGAGCAGCAGTAACTCAAGCTTAAGGGAGGTTTCTGTATAACCTTGGAACTGGAAAGTAGTTCAATTATGGTGAGTTCGTGTTTAGCAAGATCATCAGCAGTGCAGAATCAACAGTGGTCAAGGGACCACTATGTTATCCTTCATTGATCTACAAACATCATAAAGCAGCAAAAGAGGAATGTCTCTTCGAAGAATGACAAAGTCATTCATCCTAAAAAGCCTCTGGTGGTCAAGGTTGCTCCTGAGATGGGAGATCCTCATGTTCACCTCCAGTTCAAGCAGTTCATGATATCCAAGAAAGGAGTGGATGCTAATGTTGAAGAGCCTTCACCAAAGGGTGCTGTGCTGAAGTTTCTTGAGAGAAGCCTGGAGTTTCATGCTCGTTTGATTTCTGAGCATACCTCTGAGAAGATAAAGATTCAAGCAATGATTGCTGATCTTTCATCAGGAGATGAATTTGCCTCTTCAGCAGCAGATGTTCCTGAACATGTACATAACTTGCACAAGCTTGTAAGTATAGCTGAAGTTGAAGTAAGAAGGATTCCTCTCCAGCTCAAAAGCAAGGTGAAGAACAAGCTGCAGCACAAGATAAGGAAGCAGAAGCTGTCCAAGAGAAGATTGCAGAGGAGGCTCATGAAGAAGAGGCTGCTGAAGAAGAGGTTAATGATGAAGAGAAGGCTAAGGAGGAAGCTGATGAAGGAGAAGAAACTGAGTATGACGATGCTGAAGCAAGTTCTGAAGAAGGAGGATCTGAAGAAGAGGATGATGAGCAAGACCCTGACAAATCCGAGTAGTTCTGAATATTACTCACTTACCTTTATTTGTGGCAAATAGGGGGAGTAATGCAATATAAGTTTTTTTTGTGTTCTTTATGTTCTACTTATCTTGCATCATGTTTTGCAAGGTATTTTGTTTTTGCTCTAAATAGCTTGTAACAGCGATTTTGTTATGGAATAGATTGACTTTCTTCCCTATATAATTCATATCTGCTAAAAAAGTGAAACTGCTATCAAAAGATAAAAAATATAAAGAAAAAATTAATATAGCAGCGTAGATACAAGCTGATAAGAAAGTAAAAAACAGCTGGATTATATGATGTTCACAGGGACATTCAAGTACATTTGAAAGTACATGATCCTACAGTTCAAGGGTTGTGTTCTTTTAAAACATGGAACTGATTTGCCACTAGATAAAGACAAAGGGAGATTGTTAGTGCCATCTGCACTTAAGTGTTTGGGATTGTCATAGTATGTATGGCAATATGGCAATTTCAAAAGAACACAAAAGGTTTTGGTTATTCATGTTCAAATACCATGTTCTGGACATTACTGTGTACATTCCGCTGCCAATCTAATTGAAGATCAAGACATGTACTTAATCATGTTCAGAGACATGATCATGTATATGGTTGTCCAGAGAGTTTTCAAGGAGTTGAAGCTGCAGATTCAAGATGGACGTTTCAGAATAGAAGCTGCCTTGTTCGTGATGAAGATCAAGAAAGAAAGAATGAGTTCTATTCAAGGAAGACATCTAAACTAGAAAAGAAGAAGTTATATTCAAGGAAGACATCTTAATTAAGGAAATTGCTTCCTTGTTAAATCCTAGTCAAAATATGACTTCGGATTACCTTGTTTAAGGCTTCATCTGTTGTTTATAAATAGCCTGGGAATCAGACTAATTTAGGTGATATGAATTTTACGAATATACAAAAGGGCCGAGAGTCAAAAGACTTCATATTCGAACCATGTAGTATTTGGGAAGACTGGTTTTAATGGGTGAGATCATTGTGTTTCTAGTCTGTGTTTGAAACAGATTTTCATACACACTTAGATGAGTCTCGCGAGAGATTTCCTGTGGGAACTAGAGGGATTCTAGATTGTGAGGGGAGCTCACAATTCAGTTTAGTGAAAGAAGTTGAATTGGGTAGGAAAGGGGTCCAGTAACGGGAGTCTTCGTGTAATAGCCTTTGTAACCATTCAACGGAGTAGTGAACTATTTCTCACGGACATGTAAAGTCCCCCGACGTAGATTAGTTGATTGGACAGGGTTACCAGCCTCGTGTTCTTTACTTGCTTTAAGTTCTTACATTCTGACCTTACATGTTCACAACAATGTTCAAGTACATGATGATGAACATGATCGCACAGTTTATGTAACTTCATATTTATTACGTTGTTTTAATGTAATAGGAAAATAAATTGTTAGAATATTTGAGTTGTATTTTATTTTCCTTATTATTCTAATTTAGAATATGGAATAAGGGAAGGAGATCAACTCAAAGATGGAAAATGAAGGAGCTTGGAAAAAGAAAAGGTATCCCGAACACGTCCCAAAACCCTAAAAGAGCTAGGGTTTTGGCAAGGCACATGAGAGGCGGCGGCCGTGGGGTTCTAGGCTTCTGAAGAGCTGATTTTCTAATTTAATCTCATTAACAACATGAAATATAAGCCATGATAGTTGGTCCCACTTATTATGCTTATTATTTTATTTGCATGCAATGGTTGTTTATCATTTTATGTGATTTAATTGCATGTTTAAATGGGATAAGATGAAACCTCAAACTTAAATAACTAAGTGGGAGAGATACATACCAAAGTATATGGAAAATCTCAAAATAGTCTCCATTAATCTAGTTTAATTAAGAAGTAATGGGCAACCTACCTACGAAGGGGTCATATTACTAGATTCTCTAGAAATTAAACTTCCTAACGGATAACTGCAGAACATTATTAGAATAAATCGGCCCTACTACTATGGAGGTGAATTCGAAGTAATGAACTTGGGGTGAAGACAATGGTAAGCACACTTAGATATAATTTATTAATAAACGTCCACCTTATGTGGATTATTAATTGGAAGATTACATGACCGGGTTTATATCCAACTATTAATTTACTTGTCATAAGGAAACTTGACTGGAGGTAAATTATAGGTTAAGTTTTACCTGCTTAAAAATGAATTTTATAAATGTCCACCCTACGTGGCTTGTAAGAAATATTTTTAAGATGTCGGTGGATATGCATATAATTTATTTTTAAGGTTTTCGAATTATATGTGATTTTATCCTAAAGTTTGTGACTGTACTACATGTTTATTTTCAGTTATCCTATATCGTCATGGCACTCTCAAACCTGTCCTCGATTCTCAAAGAAAACAAACTAGTTGGTGAAAACTATAAAGATTGAATAAGAAATCTGAACATTATCCTTACTGCTGAGAATTTCACATTTGTACTTGATGAGGAATGTCTACCTAAGCGCAAAAGGCTACTTATAGTAAGTAGGTTAGAGTTGATGACATAGCATGTTGCTACATGCTTGCCTCTATGTCAAGTGTGTTGCAACATCAACATCAGTCTATGAAAACCACTTAAGATATAATGTTGAACCTTAAGGAGCTTTTCGGATACCAGAATCGCTCCGCTCGACATTTGGCAGTGAGAAATCTGATAAGCACTAAGATGTCAGATTCTACACTGATACGGGATCACGTTCTCCAGATAATGGGCTTCCTGTTGGAGATCGAGACCCTAGGTGGTGAATTGGACGCCGAGTCCCAAATCGACATTGTGCTTCACAATCTATCTCCAAGGTTTAAAAAGTTCAGGTTGAACTTCAATATGATAAAGATGGATGTTACTTTATTAGAACTACTCATGGGTCTTCAGGCAGCTAAGCATCTCCGAAAGGGAAGCTCGGAGGCGGACCTAGCTAGGGCATCTTCTTCTGGTGTTAAGAAGAAGACATACATACTTAAGAAAGCTTCAAAGGAGGTGCCTAAAGATCCTAAGGACAAGAAGGGCAAAGCCAAGGTACATTTGGAGGACTTCATATCGAAGTCGAAGTGTTTCAAGTACGGTCAGCAGGGACATTAGAAATCTGCGTGTCCTAATAAGAGGAAGAAGAAGGATACGTCTCACTCTTTAGTTGTTGAAACATGTTTAGCTACTTGTTTTACCCAGTCATGGGTAGTAGATACTGGAGCTATTGATCATGTTTACATATCCTTACAGGGGTTCTTAGTGAAAAGACAGCTGAGTGAAGGTGAGATTACCATCTACATGGGTAATGCTTTGAAATTGGTGGTTGTTGCAGTAGGAGACGTGACTTTACCCTTTAGTGGTGATAGAATTCTTGTTTTAAAAGATTGTCTTTATGTGTCTGGTTTTATGTGGAACTTAATTTCTATTTCTAAATTGTGTTTGAATGGATATTCTGTTACTTTTGATAGCAAGGTCGTTATCTCAAGTGGAAAACTTTTTATCTGTTCTGACATATTGGATAGACATCTTTACATACTTTGTCATATACAAAACACTACACAAACGTAATTATTGAATACATCGATTATTAACCCTAATAAAAAAAGAACATTCGGAACTGAATCAAACTTATCTTTGGCATCTGAGACTTGGTCATATTAACCTTAAGAGGATACAAAGATTGATAAACGATGGACCACTATCTTCATTGGTCTTGGAAACATTTCCTTTGTGTGAATCCTGCTTGGAAGGGAAAATGACTAAGCAACCCTTTTCGTCTAAAGAAAATAGATCCAAAGAGATACTAGATTTGATTCACTCTGACTTATGTGGCCCTATATCAGTTCAGGCTCTAGAAGGATATGAGTACTTCATCACGTTCATTGATGATTACTCAAGGTATGAATATATTTACCTGTTTGTTTTGAGAAACAAACAGATAAAAGTATTAAGTCACCGCATTCTGATCATGGTGATGAGTACCTCTCGACTGAATTTAGGGATTACTTAGCGGAGCATGGGATTACATCCCAGTTGACTGCACTTGGCACACCACAGCAGAACGACATAGCAGAAAGAATGAATAGAATATTATTAGAGATAGTTAGATCGATGATGAGCTATTAAGAATTGTCTATTTCTTTCTGGGGATATGTCTTGGAAACAGCAACCTATAATCTTAACATGGTTCCTTCTAAGTCAGTACCTCGCATGCCCCTAGAACTATGGACTGGTCAAAAACCCAATCTAGGATATTTTTAAATATGGGGAAGTCCAGCATACGTGCTGGATAAGGAGGCTAATAAACTGGTGCCACGTTTGGAGGTAAGGTTGTTCGTTGGGTATCTGAAAGGAACGAGATGTGGTTTATTTTATAGTCCTAAGGATAAGAAGGTCATTATTAGTACTAATGCCCAATTCTTAGAGGAAGACTATGTAATAAATCACAAACCCAGGAGCAAGATCATTCTTGAGGAGCTTCGAAGTAGGAACGTAAATCCTACACCACCTGTACAAGCAGGGGAACCAGCAATAACTGCACAATGTGTCATAAAAGTACGGGAAATGTCTCATCAAGTGGGAGGGTTGTTCAATAACCTGATAGATTCATTGGTTTGGGAGAATCTTCAAATTTCCCTGAAGGACTGAATGAATTGGATCCCAAGACCTATGACGAGGCGGTACAAGTCAAAGATGCAGATTCTTGGAAAATTGCAATGGAGTCTGAGATTGGATCTATGGATCACAATCAAGTCTGGGAGCTTGTATAACCACCTGATGGGGTAAAACCCATTGAATGCAAGTGGGTCTACAAATGAAAGAGAGGATCTGAGAGGAAGGTTGAAATCTTCAAAGCTAGATTGGTGGCGAAAGGCTATACTCAGAAAGAAGGGATCGATTATGAGAAAACCTTTTCACCGGTTGCCATACTTAAGTCGATCCGGATTCTCCTGTCTATTACCGCTCATCTTGATTATGAGATTTGGCAGATGGATATCAAGACAGCTTTTCTAAATGGAAGTCTTGAAGAAAATATCCATATGAAGCAACCATAGGGATTCATTACTAAGGACCAAGAACACTTAGTCTGAAAGCTTAAGAGATCCATTTATGGACTTAAGAAAGCATCACGGTCTTGGAACATCCAGTTCGATGAGGTCAACCAGTCATATGGATTCGTCCAAAGCCCAAATGAGAGCTGTGTGTACAAAAAGAGTGACGGAAATGTTGTGTCATTCCTAGTCCTGTATGTTGATGATATCTTGCTTATTGAAAACAATAAGAAGGAATTATCAAACATAAGGGTGTGGCTGTCCAAGCAGTTCAATATGAAGGATTCGGGAGAAGCTGGACACGTCCTTGGCATCAAGATCATTCGAGATCGCCAGAAAAGGATAATGTGCCTATCCCAAGCGACCTATATCGATACAGTGCTAGCTAGGTTTAGCATGCAAGATTCCAAGAAAGGTTTTATACCTTCAGGCATAGAATACATCCATCCAAGGATATGTGTCCCAAGACACAAGCTGAGATAGATGAGATGAAGGGGGTTCCATATACTTCGGCTGTGGGAAGCCGTATGTATGCTATGCAATACACCAGGCCTGATATATTCTATTCGGTTGGCATGGTAAGCAGGTATTAGTCTAACCCTGGAAAAGGACACTGGACTGCAGTAAAGAATATTCTCAAGTACCTGAAAAGGACTAGAGATTATATACTGGTATATTGCAGTGATAGTCTCATTCATTTGGATTACACGGACTCAGATTTCCAAGTGGATAAAGATCAGAGTAAATCTACCTCGGGCTATGTGTTTACCTTAGGAGACGGAACCATTGCATGGAGGAGCATCAAGCAGAAATGCATAGCTGAATCCACCATTGAAGCTGAATATGTAGCTGCCTCTGAGGCTGTAAAGGAAGCCGTCTGGCTCTAAAGCTTCTTGTTGGACTTAAGTGTGGTTCCTGATTTGTCTAGGAGTATCACGATATACTGTGATGACTCTGGTGTAGTGGCAAATTCGAAGGAACCCAGAGCCCATAAGGCAAATAAACACTTAAAGAGAAAGTACCATCTTATACGAGAAATTGTTAAGAGAGGAGATATTGCATTGGTCAAGATTGCATCGGAGGACAACCTGGCTGATCCATTCACAAAGAGCCTGCCGGCTAAGACCTTTGATAGTCATGTGGAGAAAAAGCTAGTGAGATGCAGACTCGGGATTGCGTTTTGAGATTTGTTTATAGTTTGAGAGTTTTGCTAGTTTTTGTTCTATACTTAAAAGACATGCTTTAAGTATAAGTAGGAGATTGTTGGGATTGTATACTAAAAGCTTGTCTTTCTATATTATTAATAATATTTTTGACGATCTAGATTGATTATTATTGCAGTCACTGTTTGTGCATCTATTTACCGTGTTACACGTTTATATATACATGTTTCCTTATACTCGCATTGTAGATGATATGGTGTGGGTAAACACACTATGAAGATCATATCATCGGGTCTCTTGCAAAGTATTAAAAGGCTCACAGTTGAGATGGTCTTGAACCAACCATTGTATGCCGTAGAATAATCTGATAGTTAGTTTATCTTGACTAACTGATTATTCTGATACACTAATGCGTGTATTGACGAGGATCGCGATAGGATACTATTCTCTGGTCTGACCCTAATGGGAGAGAATAAAGATCCACAGAGTTTAGGTTCTTCAGCCTTGCACAGTGGCAGACATATGTGTGTTATGATTTGATAAGTGTCAAATATTGTATATTTATTATCTATATATTCTGTATATTTGAAACTTATCGTGTTAAATTGTGTTTGTTACAGCAATAATGTGGAGATGAGAGTGTGAAGAACATGAATGGAAAAAATCATTTAAATATAGAAGGAAATAGTGATGATATAATGGATGATGGAAATTTGGGATCACTTTGCTGAAATCTCTATCTCCATTTATTATAATGGATGAAACGCTCGATTGGTTTGGCATATATAAAGCTTGCAATATCACTCTAAGAAGGCATTATGGATTCCACAAGTAGTTTTAATTTCACGTTTTACGTTTAGTTAAATTCTTTGTTAAGAATTGCAAGAATATTCTGGAGAACTTGTTCGTAAGTTTATTTCAATTCAATGTTTGTTTATGTTATAATTATCGTTTGGTTTACTCTTAATATGAGTAGCTAAATTTATTTTCCGGAATGAGGTTGTGATAATTGTTGATATGCCCATATCATGAGGTCAAATTAGTTTCCATATGATTCGCATTCGTTTACTCTGTTATGTTCTGTGATAACAAGTTTAGTTCTTAATTAAATAATTATATAGTGGCCAATATATAGTTTGATAATTAATATCTAAAGCAAATAGAATTGTAAGATCTGTAATTGTCAATTCAATTCTATATGTGGCAAAACTGACTCTCTTTGTCAGTGGGCATACCGGGATGTTAAGGGCATACGGGTTCGAATACGTATAACATAACTGGTTTTCTCTAATTTTTAACTCTATTAATTAATTAAATTTATTAAGGGTTCTTGCGGATTGTTAACTAATAAGAGTTGGATAATAAGGGTTCTTTTGTTCAACAATTCATAAGGAGGAATAAGGAGTATGTCAGGGGTTCGGTATTCTATAACTGGTTTATAAGAATTGTGAATTAAAATCAGTGCATCGATGAACGATATGATCATATCACTTTTATTTACAATCTCATCCGGTTTTTATCATATTGATTCTTTTCTCTTCTGTTTTGTTTTATTAGTTAATTAAACTATCTCAAAACCCCAAAAGTTACTTTTGAAAGAAGAATACACCGTTCCCTGTGGATTCAACCTGTCTTTTCCACCTACTACACCCTTGTTGGGCATTTGGAAGAACAATTATTTTGAGCGCGTGATGACCGTGTATCAAATTTGGCGCCATTGTCGGAGAACGGCGATAGTAATCTTTCTTTCATTTCATTATTTAATTGTCTATTCTTCATTCATGCCCCAATCTTCTCGTACAGGTGAACTCATCTTTGATCTTGAAGTTGAGAAATCTGTACGGAAAAGAAGGAAAGAAACAGAAAAGGCAAAGCAAGCTACTTCTTCAGCATCGAATCTCACGCCCATATCTGAATCTACCGAGGAACATGAGTTTGAAGATACAACATCATCTGTAGAATCAAATATAGCTAATAATCAAGGGAATAATGCAGCCAATAATGGAGAAAATGCTGCGAACAATGCTACTTTGTGTGAATTAGCTAATCCATCAGAAATGGATTTTGGACCTCTGTGCATAACACTTCCCCAAGCTCATGGGAATTTTCAATTAAAATCTGGTTTTATGCATACACTTCCTAAATTCCATGATTATCCTGGTGATGATCCACATAAGCATTTGCAGGATTTCCAACTTGCTTGTTCTACTGTGCAAAGTTAAGGAAATGTTGATAATTCAGAATATGTTAGGCTTGTAGCATTTCCATTCTCTTTACAAGATGATGCACGTGAATGGTTATTTAGTTTAGCACTGGGATCTATAACAACTTGGAGAATTATGAAACAAAAATTCCTTAGAAAATATTTTCCGACATCTAGAGTAGCTTCCATTAGAAAAGCAATATGTGGAATTAAACAGGAGGTTGGAGAGTCTTTTGATAGATATTAGGATCGTTTTCAGAAATTATGTTCTAAATGTCCACAACATCAAATTCCTACTCTTTTATTAATTCAATATTTTTATGAAGGTTTGCAACCGAGAGCTAGGAGTATGGTGGATGCGAAAAGTGGTGGAACATTGATGAATAAAACTCTAGATGAAGCTATGGCACTAATAGCTAATATTGCAGATAACAACCAATAATTTGGAGCAGACCGATCCAGAAAGGTGGCGGAGATTCAATCTGTCGAAGATCCGAGATATGATGCTTTGTGTGAAAAGTTTGATAAGTTAATTGCAGGTATTAGAACAGTGAAGCAAGTCAAGGCATGTAGCATATGCACTGAAGTTGGGCATCCCACCGATATGTGCCCAACTTTGCAAGAAGAGAATTCCGAACAACTCAATGCCGTTGGGGGTTACAATTCTCAACAGAGGCGTTATGATCTATTTTCCAATTCTTATAACCCTGGTTGGCAAGATCATCCCAATCTAAGTTATAAGCCTCCACCACAACAAGGCATGCCACCTTCAGGTTTTCAACAACAAGGACAATATTGAGGGCCACAACAACCATCGCCACCGGTGAAGCCAAAACGACCTTTGGAGGAAATTGTTGTTGAGTTAGCAAATAATAGTGTTGCGTTTCAACAAGAGACTCGAGCGTTTTAATAGGAAACTCGAGTGGGTTTTAACACTATGGGTGCATAAATAACACAGATGGGTCAAGCTATTTCCAAGTTGGAGACTGCCGTGGGAACTGGAAAACTTCCGTCGCAAGTTGAACTAAATCCATGAGAAAATGTTAATGTTATTACATTACGTAGTGGAAAAGAATTGCCTGATATTGACAAGAAGATGGTTGGTTTGGCTAAATTAATTGGAGATAAAAAAGTAGGTACTGGTGATATGCCCAAACATGATGATATGCCTATGCCAACAGAAAATGAGCTTGAGAAATATGAGGTAAAATCTAATCATGTTAAGCCTAAAATTGTACTAAAACCACCTTTTCCTGGCAGGTTGGCAAAGGATAAGAAGGATGATGAAAACCAAGACTTACTCCAAATATTTCGAAAAGTCGAACTCAACATTCTCCTTCTTGATGCAATCCGCCGTATTCCCAATATGCTAAATTTCTTAAGGAACTATACACAAAGAAGATCAAGTATGATGATAATGCAAAGCTTGTGGTGGAGAAAATGTGTCAATGGTGATACAACGGAAATTACCAGAGAAATGCAAGGATCCTGGAATGTTCTGAATACCTTGTATAATTGGTAATAAAAAAGTTGAGAAAGCCATGCTTGATTTGGGCGCCTCAATCAATGTGATGCCTTTATCAATTTTTAAGAATTTAAATTTGGGACCTTTAAAAGGAACCCGAGTTATAATTCAATTAGCAGATAGATCCCACATTTATCCGGTTGGCATTATAGAGGATGTGTTGATAAAACTGCGAAGACCAAGATTGATGTTGATAAAGGGCAATTGACCTGTGAATTTGATGGGGAAATCGTGACTTTTAATATTTTTGAAGCGATGAAATTTCCAGATGATAATGAATATGTTAATCATATTAATATTGTTACTATTTTGGTTGAGGAATTTGTGCAGGAAAACGTTGTGCATGATCCATTGGAAAAAGTGT
Source organism: Perilla frutescens (assembly GCA_026008535.1). NCBI lineage: Eukaryota > Viridiplantae > Streptophyta > Magnoliopsida > Lamiales > Lamiaceae > Perilla > Perilla frutescens. Next base: position 32,599,335 of record BRKX01000019.1, on the reverse strand, counting down.
TGTTTCATAGTAAAACAGACATCGATGCACAAAGTGAAGAGAATGAGGATATGAGAGAAGCCATTATGAATTTATATTCTTTGGAGGAAATTCTTAAGAATGTTATGAGTACTTGTTTACCTATACTACAAACTAATAAACTCGTTCCATCTATTGTGCAGGCTCCTAAATTGGAATTGAAGAATCTTCCAAAAAACTTGAAGTGTGCCTATCTTGGTGAAGGAGATACCCTTCCTGTAATTATCAGTACATCATTGACGTTGTCCCAAGAAGATAGGCTTCTATGAGTTTTACGAGAACATAAACTAGCAATTGGATGGACATTGGCCGATATAAGATGGATAAGTCCATCGGTCTGTATTCATCATATTTTACTTGAGAAATATATCAAGCCAGTTCGAGATTCCCAGCGTAAGCTAAATCCACAAATGAAAGAGGTAGTAAAGCAAGAAATTTTGAAATTGCTAGAATTTGGTATTATATCTAATTTCTGATAGTGAGTGGTTAAGTCTAGTGCATGTGGTACCGAAAAAATATGGGATATAAGTAGTGAAAAATGAATAATGAACTTGTACCAATGCGTTTGCAAACTGGTTGGCGCGTATGTATTGACTATAGAAAATTAAATTCTGCCACACGAAAAGATCATTTTCCATTACCTTTTATTGATCAAATTTTGGAATGACTAGCTGGAAAATCATTTTTTTGTTTTCTTGATGGTTAGTCAGGTTATTTTCAGATTTTCATGGCAGAAGAGGATCAAGATAAGAGTACTTTTACATGTCCATTTGGCACATTTGCCTATCGCTTTATGCCTTTTGGATTGTGCAATGCCCCAGGAACATTTCAAAGATGCATGATAGGCATATTTTCTGACTTTATTGAAAAATGCATTGAAGTTTTCATGGATGATTTTACTATTTATGGAGATACCTTTGATGAATGTCTGCATCATTTAGATTTGGTTTTGCAACATTGCATTGAACATAATCTTGTCCTTAATTATGAAAAGTGTCACTTTATGGTTAGGGAGGGGATAGTTCTTGGGCATATTGTTTCTAAAAAGGGTATAGCAGTTGATAAGGCAAAGATTGATTTAATTGCAAAACTTCCTTATCCTTCTAATGTGAAACAAGTGCGTGGTTTTTTGGGTCATGCAGGATGTTACAGGCGATTTATTAAGGATTTTGCGAAAGTTGCACAGCCTTTAACATGTTTACTTCAGCAAGACGTTGCATTTCATTTTGGAGAGGATTGTAAGGAGGCATTTGACAATCTTAAAATGAGATTGGTGTCTGCTCCAATCATGAAGCCGCCAAATTGGAGCCTTCCTGTTGAACTCGTGTGCGATGTAAGTGATTATGTTGTGGGAGCGGTGTTGAGACAAAAAGATGACAAGCAGAGCTATGTTATTCACTATGCCTCCAAGACTTTGAACGAGGCACAACGGAATTACACAACTACTGAGAAAGAACTTTTAGCAATTGTTTTTTTTTTGAAAAATTCCGCTTGTATTTACTTGGATCTAAAAGAACCGTTTTTTCTGATCATGCAGCCTTGCCATATTTGCTGGCTAAGAAGGAATCCAAGCCTCTTCTTATTAGATGGATTTTGTTATTGCAGGAATTTGACTGGAAAATAAAAGATAAAAAAGGGGCTGAAAATCTTGTAGCTGATCACCTTAGTCGATTAATTCATATGGAGGATGATGGCGTGCCCATATTGGAGACTTTTCCCGAAGAAAAATTATTTGCAATCATTAATGAACAAGCCGAGGAGCTTTGGTATGCTGATATGGTAAATTTTCTTACAATGGGAATTTTTCCAAAAGGTTTGACTCATTATCAAAGAAATAAAATAAAACATGATTGTAAATATTTAATTTGGGATGAGCCATACCTTTGGAAAATTTGTTCTGATCAAGTTATACGAAAGTGTGTACCAGAGAAAGAAATTCAGAGTATTTTAACTTATTGCCATTCATATGCTTGTGGTGGTCATTTTGGATTGCAACGTACAGCACCTAAGGTACTTGATTGTGGATTTTATTGGCCTAATTTGTTTAAAGATTCATTTTGGTTTTGTAAACATTGTGCCAAATGCCAGAGTTCGGGAAATCTCTCCGCCAAACAAGAAATGCCCCAAGTGCCCATGTTATTTTGTGAAATTTTTTGATGTATGGGATATTCATTTCGTGGGACCATTCCCTAGTTCTTTTAATAATGTTTACATATTGCTTGTAGTGGATTTTGTTTCGAAGTGGGTGGAAGCAAAAGCCACTCGAACTAATGATGCTCGTGTTGTTGCAGGATTTTTGAAAACCAATATTTTTTGTAGGTTTGGGACACCTCGTACGATAATAAGCAACCAATGTACTCATTTTTGCAATAAGATCATTGGTTCGTTGTTGAAAAAATATGAGGTACAACATCGTGTGGCTACTGCTCATCATTCACAAACAAATGTGCAGGCAGAAATTTCGAATCGAGAGATCAAGGGGATTTTGGAGATAGTGGTCAACCCACAACGAAAAGATTGGAGTTTACACCTTGAGGACGCGTTGTGGGCATACCGCACATCCTATAAGACACCCATAGGAATGCAACCTTACCAGCTAATTTTTGGAAAACATGTCATTTGCCAGTAGAGCTCGAGCATAAGGCATACTAGGCGGTCAAGAGTTGTAATATGAATAGAGATGCAGTTGGTGTGCACCGGAAATTGCAACTACAATAAGAATTGGAAGAAATCCGCTGAGATGCTTATGATAATTCGGCCATTTACAAAGAGCGAACAAAAATCATTCATGATCAAATGATTCATCGTAAGATTTTTTTCAATTGGCCAAAAGGTGTTGCTTTTTAACTCACAGCTTAAAATTTTTGTAGGCAAGTTACGATCTAAGTGGATAGGACCATTTGAAGTTACACAAATTTTTCCTAATTGTGTCATTGAGATCATGAATATTCAGATGGAGAAATTTTTACGAGTAAATGGGCATTAATTAAAGCCATTTCTTGAATTACCGAAAGATGGTATAGTCGAGTCCATTTCTCTGATTTATCCAGTTTATCTCTGAACCCTCCATTATGTCTAGCCATAGACATTAAATCACGGCGCTACTGGGAGGCAACCCAGATTTGAATTTTTTTTTTGATTTTGCAAATTTTAATCTATGTTAGTTTTATTTTTATATTTAAAAAATGTTTTTTTATTTTTTGCCAATTTTAAATTCTGTTAGTTTTTATTATCTTTTCAAAAAAAAAAAGAAAAAAAGAAAATTTTGGAGAATACGTAAATATGCAAGGAAACTAATTAGGCTAAATTTTTCTTAGAACTTTGGAATATTTATTTTTGGCCTAAATATAATTAGTGTGAGACCTACTTACCTATAATTAAGGGATCAAGTTTGATTGTTCAAATCCCTCACGTTTTTTTCCTTCTTTCTTATAGGCAGCTGTTCTGATTCTTCTCAAGGCAGAGAATTTTTACATTCTACAATTTTTATTTTCTCCTCCCAGATATGGTGCGAACTCGAGGTGCTAGTAACTCTGTTAATCCATCCAAGCGACGCCAACGTAATGAAGACTCTCTGATTTTTATGCCACCAGCGCGATGTACTCGTATGGCTACTGTTGTGGCGGATTCCATAAAGAAAAAGAACCTACTTGCAGCGATGTCTAATGTCGAAGAAATTCAGCCTATGCTCGATGCGCCAGCAGATTCTTTATCGATGTCTACCCGTCAGAGGTTGAAGATTGCAGAAATCCGTGACAATTCGCAATCTTCATCTGAGGATTCAGAGGACCAATCTGATCAGCGTGTGATTCCTTCGCACATATCTGATGATGACTCTGAGATTTTTCCCCCGTCTCACACTCTTGCTAAAAGCCGTTCTACCTAGCCAAACTCTGTCTCATTGAAGCCATCAAGTTCGATCACCCATCAAGGTGACGCCAGAATTCATCCACCGAATTTTACAGACCCGCACCATAAGGTTCGATATGAGGCACTACTTCTCCGTAAGGTCAGTTCTAGCAAACCTTTTGATTTTGATTTGTTGCGTGTTTTAAAAGTTGATGAGAAAGTGATGGAATATTTTGCTAATTTTGGATGAAGTACTCTGTTAACTTTGCCTCATGAATGCTATCTCGATCTATGCTTGGAATTTTTTGCTTCTTTTACTTTCAAAATTCCTTCCGATTATACTTTGGCTACTCAGGGGCTGATTTGTTTTCAATTAATGAGTGAAACTTTTAAGTTGTCTATTAATGAATTCAATTATTATTTAAGAATGGTTCAAGCTGATGATTGGAGGAATGATGAATATAAAAAAGCAGATTGTGTAGTTCCTGTTAATTTTAAGGATTCTATGGATGCAAAGCGGTGTAATTTGTCTGATGTTCAGAATTTTAATCCTGGTGTTAGTAAGTCTTGGGAAATTAAGGATCTTGCGCTGCAACTTTGTCATCTTCCTGCATATACAATTTTTTCTAGAAAATATGGAACTAATGTGGTGTCTACTCCTGAATTATTCATTTTATGTTCCATGCATCAGAAACATCGACTCAATTTTGGGTTTATGCTTGCTGCTAACATCAGACATATTATTTCTCATAAAACTAGAGCACTTGTATTCGGCCCTTTTGTTACTTTGTTGGCATCTACTTTGAAATCATTTAAGCCTAATGAGTGTTTGTCTGATTCTTTGTTCAAAACAAGATATTTCAACATAAGTTGTTTGCACGCTATGAAAATTCTTGAACTTGACAGTGAAGGCAATCCATATTTTTGCACGCCGGGAGTCAAAACCCCTCGAGCGAAATTCTATCTCTTTCCATAGGTGCTCGTGTTTCTTCGCAAGATAACACTGTTTCTCCACAAGATCCTAATGATGTGGCTAAGCGTTTGGACCGAATTGAGGCTGCATTAAAGGCTTATTTTGATCACGTTGGATTCGAGTTTCAATTCCCCAATTGAAGGACGGTTCTTTCTTTTTCTTTCTATTTATCTCTTTATTTTGTTTTGTTAATTTTCTGTTTTTTTTTATTATTTGAGTCTTGTCTAATTTTTTCTTTTCTTTTCCTTATGTGAACATGAGGGACCATGTTATATTTTAAGTGTGGGGAGAAGGAATTTCAGTCATTTTATTTTGGTTGCTTTGTGTAAATTTAATTGCTAATCGTAAAATTGTGATTTTAATTGAATTAAAGTTAGAGTTGGGTATTGATTGAATGGTTGAAAATAATTGTTTTCTCCACATAATAATTGGCATTATGAACTTACAAATAGCTAAAAACCGGTGAGATTTTGAGCCTTAAGAGATGAATTATTTAAAATCTCAATTATTTTCAAGTGTGTTTTTCTTCCCAAGTTTGTTTTTCTCTAGAATTTGCTTGGTTCTTGTTCAAGACCACATCGACATGGTACATGCATTCAAATGATAAAGGCACGTTTTTTTTTATGTCACATGAAGCCTAAAAAGCCTACCCAATTATACTTTATCCTTTTGTGAGCTTTCTTTGAGCCTTAGGCCTATTTGTTCATGATACCTATATGTATACACACAACTCTCAACCATCATGTGAATTAACTTGTCCTAATCATAGAAATGGGAAGAGAAGTTATTAAAGAATAAGGCAGCTGAAAAAAGGATAATTGGATGTATGGAATTTGTGGTTATCAAAAAAAAAAAAGAAAAAAAAGAAATAAGTAGTCTGTGGTGTTTCAAGAAATATTTATGCAGACTAGAAAGTGGTTTTAGGAAGTCATATTTTTGGGCATATGGATTAATTGTGGGCATACGAATTTTGCTACTGGGTTTGATATATGCACTGAAATTTTTCTCATTTCTATGATTCCAGCCCCGTTCCAAAAGGTTTTTACATATTAACCTAGCCACGTTACAACCAAAAATAAGTCATTTTGATGATTGCATGACATATGTTTATAGTGGTGGCGAAGATAGGATTTTTGCAAACTTATGGTTGATAACAACTTGTGGAATGATTTTATTGAGAGCAAACACTTCCTGCTATTAGACAATTGAGAGTTGTGAGATTTGTGTTTTTTCTTATTACTATTTGTTTGTTTTGACTGATTGGATGGAGAATACATTAATTTTTGATTGAGGATTGATGGATGATAACTCTAAATCTTTGATTTAATTGATTCACAAGTTTGTGATTGGCAATTGAATTAGCGTCCTTTTATTTTTTCGTTATTTCTCTTTTTTGTCTTTCTTTCATTTCTTCCTTTCTTTCTTTTTCTTTGCATTTTTCATACTTGGGGCAAGCATGAGTTTAAGTGTCAGGAGATGATAAGTGTCAAATATTGTATATTTATTATCTATATATGTTGTATATTTAAGACTTATCGTGTTAAATTGTGTTTGTTACAGCAATAATGTGGAGATGAGAGTGTGAAGAACATGAATGGAAAAAATCATGCAAATATGGAAGGAAATAATGATGATATAATGGATGATGGAAATCTAGGGTCACTTTGCTGAATTCTTTCCTGAAATCTCTATCTCCATTTATTATAATGGATGAAACGCTTGATTGGTTTGGCATATATAAAGCCTACAATATCACTCTAAGAAGGCATTCTAGATTCCACAAGTAGTTTTAATTTCACGTTTTACTTTTAGTTAAATTCTTTGCTAAGAATTGTAAGAATATTCTGGAGAACTTGTTCATAAGTTTATTTCAATTCAATGTTTGTTTATGTTATATAATTATCGTTTGGTTTAATCTTAATATGAGTAGTTAAATTTATTTTTCGGAATGAGGTTGTGATAATTGTTGATATGCCCATATCGTGATGTCAAATTAGTTTCCATATGATTCACATTCTTTTACTCCGTTATGTTCTGTGATAACAAGTTTAGTTCTTAATTAAATAATTATATGGTGGCCAATATATAGTTTGATAATTAATATCTAAAGCCAATAGAAGTGTAAGATCTGTAATTGTCAATTTAATTCTATATGTGGTAAAACTGACTCTCTTTGTCAGTGGGCATATGGGGATGTTAAGGGCATACATGTTCGAATGCTTATAACATAACTGGGTTTCTCTAATTTTTAACGCTATTAATTAATTAAATTTGTTAAGGGTTCTTGCGGATTGTTAATTAATAAGAGTTGGATAATAAGGGTTCTTTTGTTCAACAATTCATACGGAGGAATAAGAAGTATCTCAGGGGTTCCGATATTCTATAACTGGTTTATAAGAATTGTGAATTAAAATCAATGCATCGATGAACGATATGATCATATCACTTTTATTTACAATCTTATCCGGTTTTTATCATATTGATTCTTTTCTCTTCTGTTTTGTTTTATTAGTTAATTAAACTCTCTCAAAACCCCAAAAGTTACTTTTGAAAGAAGAATACATAGTTCCATGTGGATTCGACCTGTATTTTCTACCTACTACACCATTGTTGGGCATTTGGAAGAGCAGTTATTTTGAGCGCGTGACGACCGTGTATCATGATTATTGCTTTGATTTATCAATGGGTGAGATTCTTGATAGAGTCAATAATCTCGATATTTTGGGCAGCAACATATTCACAAATAATGGGTCGTGCACTGTGTTTGGTCACCATGTCCTGGTGTGCCAGGTTGATAATGTCCCCTTGAGTAAAACACAAGTACATGTGAAATCCTGCAGGTGGAATTTATTCTGTACATGTTAAAGCTTGTGTGGTACCGCTCTAGGAATGGAAGAATTAATTAATTATAGCTGTCAGAGCTTAAATAATTAATTAATGGACATTATATCTTAAACATGGGGAATGGTTGGACTAAAGAAGAATGTATTGAGTAAAATGTATTAAATTGGTAGGTCAGTGTTATTTCTTTAGTGGAATAAAAATAACATTTAATTTATTTAATTATATCCTAGGTGTTGGATATTGGATATTAAATAAATTAGTGGGTCAATTTAATATTCTTCTAGATTCCTACTGTTGCCCAAATAATACCTTAATGGACTGTGGGAATGGAATAAGTGGAGAGGCCCAAACCCATTAAGATTGGGGGACATAATACACGCCTCCCTCAGTATTTAAAGATGGAGGAGACATGTATTTCACACACACGAGCAGCCCCTCTTAGGGTAACTTAATTCCCTAGGTTATCCATACACAGTTTAGTAGTTTGTAGCCCACTCTACATCTAAACGAGTATCGGGAATACAGTAGAAGATCGAGGAGTGTCACTACAGCCCTGTCAGGCGTTGAGTATAGTGAGGAAGAAGGCTTTTCAATAATTTCTTCTACAGCAATGAGATTAGATCTATAATCTCGTCATCAACCCTATGTTCATCGTAAGTAGTTCTGTCGAATCGTATTTTTCCGCTGCGTATAATTCGACTGTCTTGCATGAATTTTCAACATAGCATGTTTAATGAAATCGGGCATAAAATCATGATATGCATGCCTTAGAATTATGGATTATCCGATTAGATTCTGTGAGGCGTAACTCGATAAAACCCCAACAGACTCATACTGGACTCAAGCCAGCTGATGATGAGTCCTCAAGCAGTGAAGAAGAAGAAGAAGAAGAAGAAGAAGGCAATGAGACGTTAGAAAAGTCCCGTCGATCTTTGGGAGAAGATGAAAGGATTGATATATGGTGGGTTTATTCCTGTGCACTATGAGAGAGAGTTCGAGAAGAAGCTGAAATGGATCAAGCAAGGTACACGATCAGATAAAGAGTACCACAAGGAGCTTGAGACTGCCCTAAACAGAGTTGGGAAACAAGAGACCATAAATGTTACCATCATCAGGTAGATTGAAGGCATGAATCCTGATATCGCATGTGAAGTTGAACTCAAGAACTTCACAAGTATAGAAGAAATGGTGCACTACGCATCAATCGTGGAGAGACAGCTCAGAGAGGGACGACGGAGATCGCACCACAGTTCTGCCCCTGTTCAACCCCCATACAACAAAGATACAAATTCCACATCACCTTATACCCCTTCTACTAAGCCTACTCTACCCCGAGGTCAGTTCGGACCACCCGAGCGATGTTTCGATAGTTCTACACCGTAGTCCAGCCGTAGATCGAGTGTACACCAGCACCACCATCCAGATCAGCTCACACACGGCCCAACCAACCCAGTTCAATGCCACAACTAGTTCAAAATCGAGCTAGAGACATCCAAGGCCACAAGTGCCAAGGTTGGGGCCATTTTCAGAACCAGTGTCCGAACCGACGTGTTCTGTTCATCACCGAATAGAATTAGATCAAATCAGCCAGTGAGGATGATGAGCAGCCCGTAGTTGACGCCAAGAAAGAGCCAGAGATGCCTCCAGTCTACTCAGATGAACAGGAACCCGAGCTTTCTCATGTCAGCTTAGTGTCTATTCGTAGTTTGAGCATCAATCGTAAAGAGGAGCATCTAGATCAACGTGAGAACATCATTTTCACTCGTGTTGCTATCCAAGACAAAACCTGCTCGATGATAATAGACAGTGGGAGTGTGATCAACGCTGTTAGCCAGTATGCAGTTGAAAAATTAGCGGTGACCACCATTAAGCATCCAAAGCCGTACAATTTGCAGTGGCTTACGGATCGAGGAGAGATCAAAGTAACGGCCTAGGTAAGCGTCGCATTCTCTATTGTTTGATTTTTTTGACTCTATTGTTTGTGATGTTATTCCTATGGATGCAACGCACATATTGTTAGGTAGATCATGGCAGTTTGACAGACAAGCGATTTATGATGGTTTTGCAAACACGTACACCATGAAGAACAATGGGCGAACCAATACATTGAAGCCATTGTCCCCTAAAGCCATTGTTGATTATCAAAGACTCATACTAGAGAGGTTTAGAGCTGAGAGAGCAAAGGAGATCGCAGTCACAACCCGGATCACCGCCGACGGTTCCCACTCGGACGAACCCTTCACCAAGGCCGCCACCCCTCTCCCTTGTGCATGGGAATTTATCTGGAACAGCTACAAAGAAAGATCAAAACCGTAGCTTGTTTATTTCAGTAAAAGACATAGAAAAAGTATTAAAAGCAGGTTTACCTTTTGTTCTTCTATCTTATAAGAGCAGTGCTATTAATGATGTTTCTTTACCTAGTACTATGTAGCCACTTATGGAGGAGCTTGCAGATGTGTTCCCGACAGAGATTCTAAGTGGATTGCCTCCAGTTCGTGGGATCGAGCACCAGATTGATTTCTAGCCCAGCGCAGTGCTTCCCAACCGACCAGCCTACCAGATATCACCCGAGGTGACTAAGGAGATCGACAGACAAGTGAAAGAGCTTCTTGAGAAGAAGCAAATTTGAGAATCGATGAGCCCCTGTGCAGTTCTAGTCATTCTAGTGCCAAAAAAGAATAGCGAGTGGAGAATGTGCATAGACTGTCGCGCCATCAACAAGATAAAAGTGAATTATCGATTCTCTATCCCTAGATTAGATGATATGTTTGATGAATTATCTGATTCTAAAATCTTTTCTAAAATTGATTTATGTTCTGGTTATTTTCAAGTTAGAATGCATGAAGAGGATGAGTGGAAAACAACATTTTAGACTAAGCATGGTTTATATGAGTGGTTAGTTATGCCTTTTGGTCTCACTAAGGCACTGAGCACATTTATGAGATTAATGAACCATGTTTTGCGTGATGTGATTGGGAAATTTGTTGTTGTTTACTTCGATGATATCCTGATTTTAGTCACGATGCACAGGCGCACATAGCACACCTTAGGCGCATTTTTTATATTCTGAGGTCAGCCAAGTTGTATTGAAATTTGTCTAAATGTTCATTTTGTTTAGATGAAGTTGTATTTCTTGGTTTTGTTATGATTATACATGGTATTGAGGTTGACCGTTCTAAAATCAAAGCGATTGAAGAATGGATAACGCCCAAGTCAACCACGGAGGTTCGATCCTTTTACGGCCTTGCCGTATTTTATCATCGCTTTGTGCATGATTTTTCTAGCATTTCCGTGCCTCTTACAGAGCTAAGTAAGAAGGATCGTAAGTTTGAATGGGGTAAAGCACAGCATGAATCATTTACACATTTAAAACATCTTTTATGTCATGCACCTGTTTTGTGTTTACTTTGAGATTGAATGTGATGCCTCCGGGATAGGTATTGGTGTTGTTTTGATGCAGGAACGGCGTCCAGTTACCTACTTCAATGAGAAATTAAATTGTGCAACTCTACGTTATTCCGCCTATAACAAAGAGTTGTACGCATTGAAGAGATCGTTGGAGATGTGGCATCATTATCTGTGGCTAAAGGAGTTCATGATTCACACGGACCATGAGAGCTTAAAGCACTTGAAAGGGCAGCAAAACTTGAACAAGAGGCATGCGAGATGGGTCGAGTTTATCGAGTCCTTTCCGTACATTATCAAATACAAGAAAGGCGAAGACAACGTCGTGGCCAATGCCCTCTCTCGTAGGTACACATTGCTTAACCATATGCATGCTAGAATGCTTGGTTTTGAATCGATTTTTAAGAGTCTTTATGCATGTGATCCCTTCTTTGCTTCGATTTATGATGAATGTTCAACCAAGTCTAAGTCGTTTGATAGATTTTTCGTGCATAATGGTTTCTTATTTCATGGTTCTCAATTATGCATTCCTAGTTGTTTTATGTGTGAGCTACTTATGTTAGAATTGCATGCGAGAGGTTTGATGGGTCACTTTGGTATGAATAAAACATTAGGCTTGCTTCATGAGCATTTTTATTGACCGCATATGAGGAGAGAAGTTGAGCATGTGTGTAGTAGATGTATTACTTGCCATAGGTCTAAGTCTACTTCACATCATTTTGGTTTGTACATGCCTCTACCCACCCCTAGTTCACCTTGAATTGATTTGTCTATGGATTTTATCTTGGGTTTACCTAGGTCTCGATTGGGTAAGGATTCTATGTTTGTAGTTGTTGATCGGTTTTCTAAAATGGCTCATTTCATTACATGTAGAAAAACTGATGATGATGTGCATATTGTCAATTTGTTCTTTGTGCATATAGTTAGATTGCATGGTATTCCTAAAACTATTGTTAGTGATAGGGATTCCAAGTTTTTAGCACATTTTTGGCAATTTTTGTGGGGTAAATTAGGGACTAATTTGTTGTTTTCTACTGCATGTCATCCACAAACCGATGGTCAAACTGAGGTTGTGAATAGCACTTTAGGCACACTAGTTAGGTATTTAATTAAAAAAAATTGAAGTCTTGGGAAGAGTGTTTACCTTACGCTGAATTTGCATATAATCGTGTGGTACATTCTTCTACTAATATGTCTCCTTTTGAGGTTGTTTATGAATTTAATCCGTTAACGCCTACCGATTTGTTACCTTTACCTGTTGAGCATCTAACTAGTGCTAAAGGTTTGAGAAGAGCTGAGCAAGTTAAGGAGATGCATGAGAGAGTGCGTGCTCGCATTGAGCATAAAGAAAAGCATACGGCTGAGTCCCGGAATATGCGATGCAAGCAAGTGATATTCTAGTCCAGAAATCGCATTTGCATTCATCTGAGTCCCAGACGGTTTCCAAATCTGAGAAAGTCCAAGTTGTCGCCATATGAAGATGGTCCTTTCAAAGTTCTAAGTCATGTAAACGACAATGCTTACTGCATCAATCTTCCGGTGAGTATAAATGTTCTTCAACTTTCAATGTTGTTGATTTATCTCCGTTTGTTGCAGATGAGTTCGATCAAGATGATGATCCAAATTCGAGGATGAATTCTCTTCAGCATGGGGGGAATAATGAAGCCATGCAAGGCATTGAAGGCCTTGAACCCGAGTTGCAATTCAAAGGTTCGATGACACGACTTCGAGTGAAGAAATTACAAGGTTATCTACAAGTGTTGATTCGCAAGAAGTTCGAAGAATTGGAAGATGCAAAAGGCAGCCATGTGTTTGTTAATTTATTAACTAATCAAGATCAATATCACACCATGGAGAATTAAACTTGAAGAGTTTAAGATGAGAGAAAGAAGAAGAGAAGTGCACGTGTGCATGTGTACAAGTGAAGAAGACGTCGAGTTGTGAATGCGTGCATGGGAGCTGATTTTCAGCCCTTTAATTGATTTAATTAAGGGTTGAATTGTATTTAGACTATAGTATTAATCTATTTAATTTAGACTATATTTGGTTCATATTTTTATTTAATTATTGATGTAATTTTCGTCCACTAATGTTTAGGTTTGACTAGAATTGTATTTAAAGTAAATTCCTACCTTAAATAGAATTCTAGTTTAGGTATTTTTCTAGTATAGTTAGAGATCCCTTTTGGATTAGTTTTTAGGCCTTTTTATCTTCATATTTTCGTCCCCCTTAAGCCCTAAAAATAGGGAAACCATGTCACATTGATATTTTAGACATTATTGATTAAATTTGCCTTTACATTCAATTGGTGTCTCAACTGTTTAAAGCTTTTGATTATTTTCTCAAAAATGCTCATTTTTGAAGCCTATCAAACTTTGAATCTTACATCAAGGGAACATTCTAATTCACATGAAGAATTAGGGTGACCTCGTTACGAAGAACAACTTTGAGATTCATTTTCATCGTACAAGATACGCCGGGGATTAATCGGGCTGCAATTCAACACACCAATACCAACACCACCATCTTCGACGTCCTTCATCACCATCAAGTCATCCATAATGCTTCCAAGCCACCGAATTCAGATCGTGTGTCGATCATCCTTCATTCGAGTCCAATTCAAGATCAATTCAACAGTTTTCATCAAAACCGTAAGTTCATCTAAATCCGAACATATGCTATCAGCTCCTAGCCTTTCTTCACCATCACACACATCCCAAAATACCTCCCTTTTCTAGCCATAAATCATTGTCCAAAGCAGCCCCTCTTTTCATTGGAATTTGTGTATCGTTTTTGTGTCATCGTCTAGGTATCGTAATTAGATCTAGTTCGTCTTCTATATTATCTTCAAGTTGTTTATCATTTAATCATTCTATTTTTGATTTATTGAGTATTAGAGTAGGATTGAGTCCTTTCAAAGTTGACATGTTCTTTCCTAGAAGTCTTCCGCGTGTTCTCGTACCCTGTACAAATTGTCCAGGTTACATCAACAACAGTTCATCAGCAGATCCCTTCTCTTTCTGAAGGGCTTGTTCAGCAGGTGCTACGATGATCTTCTCTGTGACAAAGGTTGTAGTCTTCTTTAGTTTTTTGGAGCCAACGCCCTTTGTTCTGGCCTTCTTCACAACAACTTTCTTGTTGACGTTTTATGATTTTGGTGTTTCTTTCAAAAGATCTTGGAGAGTAAGATTCTGAGTCTTTGGTTTCTTTGCACAAGATGCAACTTGTGGTTCTTCTTCCTCCAAGTCTTCTTCTTCTTCTCCATGGAATGTCTCAATGTCATCTTCAGTGTCCTTGCTAGAGGATTCATCCCATAATGCCCTCTGAGCAGGTTTCTTGTATTAGGATTCTCCACGAACTTGTCTGTCAAAATCATCTTATTTATAGAACTGATCTTAAGGTTTGGAATAAGTCACCTTTCCATACCTCATTCTAGGTTTAACAACCTTCTTTGGATGAATAAGTTTTATTTTGGGTGCCATTGAATAGAATAGAGAATATTTCTTTGAATGAACAAGGGATAACAATGGCAGAAAGAAGAGAAGAACAAAAGAGATATCAGAAATTTTGAGAGAAAAACTCGAAATTTGGAATTCTGAAGTGAATGATGATATCTCAAAATGGATAAACATATATATAAGAGAGAACTCCATTCTATATGCATTTCAGGAAATTCTGGAAAACCAGTGATGACCATTATTTAAGTCTCTAACAATTATTCGAATAATTACTTGATTCTTTGTTTTCAAAGAATTTCCATGATAGACCATTTTATTTTTGGGAATCATCTTGAAAGAGCAAGAGCGGGGTTTATGAGTCAGAACTAGCCGTTGACAAGAATGTACAGAAGAATTTGAAAATTGCTCATGTACATGCTGAAGAACATTTATGCGAATGTTCAATCCCTTTATGCAGGAATGGTTTTTTTCTTGCTAAGCGTGAAATAAACACATTCATACCCCTTTCTCTTGGTTTACTGAACCAAGCAAACCCCAAGGGATGCTCTGAGTTTCTCAAATTGAGCAGCATTCAATCCTTTGGTGAATAGATCAGCTAGTAGGTCTTTTATTTTCACATGCTCTATCTTTAGAACTTCTTACTCAACTAACTCTCTGATGAAGTGATATATGATGTCGATGTGATTTGTCCTTGAATGTTGAACTAGATTCTTAGATATATTGATAGCACTCATGTTGTCACAATACAGAATAGGTGTATCATAAGCAACTTCATAGTCCTTCATCATCTGCATCATCGATATGATCTGTGTAAAGGTACTTCCAGCTGCAATGTATTCAACTTCTGTGGTTGCTAATGAAATGCTATTCTGCTTCTTGCTGAACCAGGAGACAACATTCTTTCTTAAAAATAATTAATGTGCTTCTTCTATCATCTGGAGATCTTGCCCAATCAGCATCACAATAGGCAGTAAGATTAGAATTTGTATTTGAAGTGTACCATAGTTCATAGTCTACAGTTCCATTAATGTACTTGATGATGTTCTTGACAGCCTTCAAGTGACTTTCTTTGGGACATGACTGATATCTGGCACATATACCCACACTGTAAGATATATCAGGTCTGATTGCTGTGAGGTAAAGAAGACTTCCAATCATCCTTCTGTAAAGTGTCTGATCCACTTCTTGTCCAGTATCATCTTTTCCAATCTTGACAGTGGTGCTAATATGAATTCTTTAGTGTTTAGAATATTCTAACTATAACTTCTTAACTAAGTTTCTTGCAAACTTAGACTGTGAGATGAAAATTCCTTCTACTGATTGCTTCACCTGAATCCAAAAAAATACTTCAAATCTCCAACCAAGCTCATCTCAAATTCTATTTCCATGTCCCTGATAAAGTCCTTGATCATCTTTTCAGACACTGAGCCAAACACTATATCATCTACATATACTTGAACCACAATCACTTGTGATTTGACCTTTCTGATGAATAATGTTATGTCCTCTCCTCCTCTGTTGTATCCTTTGTCTTTCATACCATGCTCGAGGAGCCTGCTTCAAACCATATAAAGCTTTTTTGAGTTTGAAAACATAATATAGATGATGTGGATCTTTAAATCCTTTAGGTTATGCAATAAACACATCCTTCTTCAGAAATCCATTCAAGAATGCACTCCTGATATCTATCTCATATATAGCTTGAACTTCATCATGCAGGCCATTGCTAAGAGCAGTCTGATTGATTCTATCCTTGTGACTAGAGCAAAAGTCTCATCAAAATCTATTCCTTCAATCTGTGAATACCCTTATACAACCAGTCTGGCTTTATTCCTTGTGATATTCCCAGATTCATCAGTCTTGTTCTTGAATATCCACTTAGTCCCAACTATATTTACTCATTCAGGTTTCTGCACTAGATCCTGGATATCATTCTTCTTGAATTGCAGAAGCTCTTCCTGCATAGCTTCAATCCAGTAAACATCGTTGAGAGCTTCCTGAACATTTTTGGGTTCCAATTTGGATGTGAAACAGACATTGGATATTTCCTCATAAAGTCTCTTTCTTAGTCTGCTTCTGGTCATTCTTCCTTCATGGATATCTCCTATAACTTCTGTGGTAGGATGATCCTTAATGATCTGCCGTGAGGGGTTCTTTTACTTCACTCCTAGACCTTCAGATTCTCTATCTATATCATTATGTACATCAGAATGTCCAGATACATCTGAGTGTATATCTTCTTCTATGGGATTAAGAACATCATTCTGATCATCAAATCTGACATTGACTGATTCTACTACAGCTTTCTCTCCTTATTGTAAATCCTCTATGATTTACTAGTTTAAGAGTATCCAACAAACATCCATTATACTCCTCTATTGTTCATCTTGTTGAGATACTCTCTATCATTGAGTATGCAGTAGATAGTATCAAACACATGGAAGCACTTCACTATAGGTTTCTTTTCATACTAAATCTCATATGATGTAGTGAAAGTACCTGGTCTGAGATGAACTCTATTGCTGATGTGGCATGTAGTATTCATAGCTTCTACCCAGAACATAGCAGTAACTCCTTTGGCAGAAATCATGGTTCTAGCCATCTCCTGTACAGTTTTGTTCTTCCTTTCAACTATTCCATTCTGCTGAGGAGTCTTGGGGGCTGAGTACTCATGGCTGATCCCATTCTCATGGTAGAAATTATCAAAGTACTGATTTTTAAACTCCTTGCCATGATCACTTCTGATTATGATGATTTGCTAATCCTTCTCAACTGTGATCTTGCAAGCAAGCTTCTTGAATGCCATGAATGCTTCACTCTTGTCTCTGAGAGAGTCTACCCATGTAAATCTTGAGAAGTCATATATGCCTACAAGAACATACTTCTTTCCTCCATAGCTCTCCATAACCATTGGCCCCATTAGATCCATATGAATAAGATCTAAAATTCTTTTAGAAGTTATGTCCTGAACTTCTTTATGCTGAGATCTTGACTGCTTCTCAATCTGGCATGGACCACATATTTTATCTCTATCTGATGCCAGATTTGTGATTCTTCTATAGATGTTCTTTGACATGTTAAAGAACATTGTGCAGGTACATGTAACTGATAGTAGTTGTCAGCTGATATTCTTCCTTTCATGAATAAGACATTGTTTTTATTCATTAGCCTACAATTTTTTTTTTGTGAAGACTATTGTAATGTCATCATCACACAGTTGACTGATGCTGATAAGATTTGCTTTGAGTTCATCAACTAGCATAACCTTCTTCAGTTTAGGCATTCCTTCTACAACCAGCTCTCTTTTACCCATTACTTTTCCCCCTTTTCTATCTCCAAAGATGATAAAGTCAGATGAGCAGGCTTTTTAGTTCTGCACAACTAAGCAATCTCCAGTCATGTGTCTTGAACATCTACTGTCAAAGTACCAGTTGCTCTTGTGTTCAACTCTCAAGGATATGTGAGAAAATAGAATGGTCTGCTTGACAACCCATTGCTTCTTCTGTACATACTTCTTCTTTTTCTGTGCAGCTGCTCTTTTGTTCATGTTGCTGGAATGTTGAACTACAAATCTCCTTCTCAACCTTTTGAGATCATGAATATATTTCCCATAATGTGGTCGAATGTGGCCTTTCTCCTCGCAATAATAGTAGATAATTCCTTTTTTATTGCCATTATAAGAAGTCATCTTCTTGTCAATATTGTTTTTCTGGATATTCTGAATATTATCTTGTACACACACTAGCTGACTTGTACTTTCTTTGACAAATACTATCTTGGACTATCCACTACTGTATCCAATATCTGGATGACTTTTTCCTGAATGTCCTAGAGATGTAAGAATCTTATCAAGATTCTTTGTTCCACTGTTCAGCATGGTGACATTCTTTTTGATGGATTTGAGCTCTGCAGACAGTTCATCAAACTCCTTCTTTTGCTGGTGGATTGTGTTCTTCTATTCAGCATCAGACTTTATCAACTTCTCTTTCCAATCTAAAAGATTCTTGTTATGAGATTGAAGAGCCTTGTTGATCTCCACTATTTCTAACCATTTTGTATATATCTCCTTGTATGTTTTGACAAATTCTTCTTGACTGAAGTCTTGATAGACTGACTCATCATCTTCTGCATAGTTGAAGGGATCCTGGAATTCAAAGATTTTTTTCTGTAAAAGCAATAGTCTCTTCATCTGAATCACTGTTGTTTTCTTCAGAATCATTGTCACTGAGAGATGCATTGTAATTATTTTCATTTCTCTTCAGGGTATTTGCACATTTAGCTTGAATGTGCCCAAATCCATGACATTCTCAGCACTGAATTCCTCTTCTGGGAGTTGACTGTTGAAACTCCATCTGATCATTAATTGAGTTTCTATGTTGCAGAGAATTACTAGTTGGTTATCTTCTGTTGTTGGACTTTTTGAAGACTGCTTGTTGGGTCTTTTCAACATATGGCTGAAGTTCTTGGTGATTAAAACCATAGTATTCATTGTGTCTAAATCAAGTACAATCTATTGTTTCTGTACATGTTCAGGTACATCTTCTAAAACTTTAGTTTTAGGAGCAATATCTCTCTTTCTTGAGTTGTTGTCTTCATCCTTCAGATTCATCTCGAACGTCCTCAAAAACTCAATCAGCTCATCAAGTTTTATCCTCTTGATATCATTGGCTTCTTCAATTGTAGCAACTTTGTATGCAAACTTCGTTGGAAGAAATCTGAGAACTTTTCTTACAAGTTTCTCAGTGTTGATAGGCTCACCAAGAGCAAAACTCTCATTAGATATGCTTCTCAGCAGGGCTGTAAATGAACCAAACTGTTCGTGACATACTCGGGTATTAGCTCGAAAAAAGTTCGATCAAAACTTAATCATTTATTAAACGAGCTCAATTTGAGCTTTTTGTAGCTCTATAATTTTCTCTAGCCAAGCTCGAGCTACTAATGAGCTTCTCATGAGTATCTCGAGTTCCACTATAAATGAGTTTTTATCGAATAGTTCACAAGCTTTTAATCCAGCTTAATCGAGCTTTTAATAGAGCTTTGACAAATAAGCTAAAAAATTAAATTTTCACTCCCAACAAGATTCAAACATTAGCGAAATTTATTTCAATTTGTTATTATAGTCACTTGACCAAATTATTAACAATTATGCTAATTGAGTCAAATAATGTTTTTATAACAATTCTCCAAAACTTAAATATATGCAAATATTTATATATTATATTCTGATATTATATTTATATAAACATATATAATATCATATTATCAATTTATCAGATAAATATATCCAACTAATGATAATAGACTAAATGAACTATATGAAAATTAATAATTAATATTATCATAAAAAATGGAATCAATTAATGATATTTATAAATATTAAGTTAAGCTTATTTTATTAAACAAAAAATAGGAATATGTAAATAGATTTATGTGATAAAAAATAATGCAATCAAAAATTGATTATCCAACTTTAAGATATACATTTAGAATTTATTTAGTTATAATATTAATACAAAATAGTATATTTGAATTTTGAAGTAGTCTAACAAAAAATGTCAAATTATGAGGTAAATAAAATTATAGTTTTTAGTTATTATTAAGAACTGAGATTTGATAATTAAACAAACACAAATGAATTTAATTAAACCTATGATATCAAGCAAATATCATTACATTGAATTAAATCACAATTATTAATCAAAATCAATATCAAACAATTAATATTGTCTGATAATTACTTAGTGTTGGGGTTTTTTCAAATTAAACCACCACATGATTTATTTGGTTGTTCTTTAATCCTAATATCATGTATTCATATTTTATGTAGCACATATGTTTTATTTAACCAAGTTCAATTAAACATGCAATCCGGTTTTTTGATTTTACTGAAATCGGAAACAAAGAACATTGAAAAACACTTACAAATGAACGTCGGGTTGAGGATTAGATTAAAAGTCTAATCTTGTTGTTGTAAGTACTAGATAATTATGGAATCAGTGGAGATAAAGAGAAAACTGAGGGGCTGATATGTGTGTGTGTGTATTTTCGATCCCCGCATTCTTATTTATAAGAAGGCGGCCGAAAATACAGTGTCCCAACCCTACTTGGTTTGGGCCTCAATCTCCTTTTCTATCTCCAGTCCATTAAAGTCATATTGGGCTACAACAGGATACAGTGTCCCATCCCTACTGGGTTTGGGCCTCAATCTCCTTTTCTATCTCCAGTCAATTAAAGTCATATTGGGCTACAACAGGGATCCAGAAGAATATTAAATTGGCCCATTAATTTATTTAATTCCTAATATCCAATAAACTTAGGATATTATTAAATAAATTAAATATTACTTTTATTCCACAAAAGAAGTAATACTGACCTACCAATTTAATACACATTTATGAATATGCTTTCTCCTTTAGTTCAGTCATTCCCCGTGTTTAAGATCTAATGTTCATTAATTAATTATGTAAGCCTCTGACAGCTATAATTAATTAATATCTAAAACCTCGAGTAGTACCACACAAGCTTTATCATGTATGGAATAAATTCCACCTGCAGGGTTTCAACATGAACTTGTGTTTTCTCAAGAGAACATCATAAAGCTTTCGTGATCCTCCTCAATACACTTAACAAGTGTATTGGAATAATCAATCAGTCAAAACAAACTGACTATCAGATTATTGTACATGTACCGATGGTGTATTCAAGATCATCTAATCCGTGAGTCTTTTAATACAATACAAAGAACTGATGATATGATCTTATTGTGTAAGTATATTGAATATGCATAGACAGTTATATAATAATGTAAATGCGAACAGTGACTGCAATAAGATTCAATCTATATCATCATATCATCAGAAAAGTATACAAAGACATGTTCTTCCAGTATACAAAACCAACAATCTCCCACTTATACTTGAAGCATGTCTTTCAAGCATAATAAATAACTGGCTAACTCTCAAATCAAAACTATACAATTCAAACTGCACCTCCAGGTCTACATCTCACTCCTATTTTCTCCACGTGACCATCAAAGGTCTTAGCTGGAAGGCTCTTCATGAATGGATCAGCTAGATTGTCCTCCGATGCAATCTTGACCACCGCCACGTCCCCTCTCTTAACGATTTCTCGTATAAGATGGTAGTTTCTTTCTATGTGTTTACTTGTCTTATGGGCTCTGGGTTCCTTCAAATTTACCACTGCACCAGAGTTATCACAGTATATCGTAATGCTCTTAGGCAAATCAGGAACCACGCTCAAGTCCAATAGGAAGCTCCGAAGACAGACAACTTCTTTTGCAGCTCAGAGGCAACTATATATTCAGCTTCCATGGTGGAGTTAGCAATGCATTTCTACTTGATGCTCCTCTATGCAACAGCTCCACCCCCTAATGTAAACACATAGCCTGAGGTAGACTTACTCTAATCTTTATTAGATTGAAAATCTGAGTCCGTGTAACTCAATGGTACTAGACTATCAGAGCGATACACCATCATATAATCTCGAGTCCTTTTTAGGTACTTGAGAATATTCTTAACTGCAGTACAGTGACCTTGTCCAGGGTTAGACTGATATCTGCTTACCATACCAACAACATAGCATATATCAGGCCTCGTGCACAGCATAACATACATCAAACTTCCCGCAGCTGAAGTGTATAGGACTTTCTTCATCTCATCTATTTCAAACTGTGTTTGCGGACACATTGACTTGGATAGATGAATTCCATGTTTGAAAGGTATAAAACCTTTCTTGGAATCTTGCATGCTAAACCCAGCTAGTACTGTATCGATATATGTCACATGGGATAGGCACAGCATCCTTTTCAGGCGATCTCGAATGATCTTGATGCCAAGGACATGTTCGGCTTCTCCCAGATCCTTCATATCGAACTGCTTAGACAACCACACCCTTATGTTTGAGAATGCATTCTTATTATTTCCAATAAGCAAGATATCATCAACATATAGTACGAGGAAAACCACCACGTTTCTGTCACATTTCTTGTACACACAACTCTCATCCAGACTTTACAGGAATCCATATGACTGGATAACCTCATCAAAATGGATATTCCAAGATCTTGACACCTGCTTCAGTCCATAGATGGATCTCTTAAGCTTGCACACTAAGTGCTCCTGGCCTTTAGCAATGAAACCCTCTGGTTGCCTCATGTGGATGTTTTCCGCAATACTTCCATTCTGGAAAGCTGTCTTGACATCCATCTGCCAGATCTCATAATCTAAATGAATGGCAATCGATAAGAGAATCCGAATTGACTTAAGCATGGCTACTGGTGAAAAGGTTTCCTCATAATCGATCCCTTATTTTTGAGTGTACCCTTTCACCACAAGTCTTGCTTTCAAGGTTTCAACCTTCCCATCAGGTCCTCTCTTTCATTTGTAGACCCACTTGCACCCAATGGATTTTAGCCCATCATGTGGTTCTACAAGCTCCCAAACTTGATTGTGATCCATAGATCCAATATCAGATTCCATTGCAGATTTCCAAGAATCTGCATCCTTGTCTTGGACCGCTTTGTCATAGGTCCTGGGATCCAATTCATTGAGTCCTTCAAGAAAATCTGAAGATTCACCCAAACTAATGAATCTATCAGGTTGGCGTGCAACCCTCCCACTGTGATGAGGCAGTTCTCATGTATCTTTGACACGTTGTGCGGTGTCTTGTGGTATCTCTTCTTATACTACTAGTGTAGGATTCGATCCTTTCCCTCTCAGTTCCTTAAGGATAATTTGACTCCTTGGTTTGTAGTTTATGACATAGTCTTCTTATAAGAATCGAGCATTAGTGCTAACAATGATCTTCTGATCCTTAAGATTATAAAATAGACCACCTTTCGTTCCTCTAGGATATCCAATAAACAGCCTCACATCAGTACGATGCACCAACTTATCAGTTTCCTTATCCAACACATGTGCTGGGCTATCCTAAATCTGAACATGTCTTAAACTGGGCTTTCGTCCAGTCCAAAGTTCTGTGGGCGTAAAGGAACTGATTTTGATGAAACAAAGTTAAGAATATGGGCAGTTGTTTCTAAGGCATATCCCTAGAACAAAATAGGCAACTCTGAGTAACTCATCATCGATCTAACCCTCTCTAACAAGGTTTGATTCCTTCTCTCCACCACGCCATTCTACTATGGTGTACCCGGTGCAGTCAGCTAGGACGTAATCCCGTTCTCTGCTAGGTAGTCCCTATATTCATTTGAGAGGTACGCACCCCCGCGATCAGAACACGGTGACTTGATATTTTTACCTATACGTTTCTCCGCATCCGCCTAAATTCTATGAATTTATCAAAGCATTCAGACTTGCGGCATAATAGATAGATATATCCATGTCTTGAGTAATCATCAATGAGTGTGATGAAATACTCGTACTCTCATCAAGCTTGAACTGACATAGGGCCACATAAGTCAGAGTGAATCAAATCCAGTATTTCTTTAGATCGATTTCTTTTCGATTCAAAAGGATGCTTGGTCATTTTACCTTACAAACAAGATTCGCACAAAGGAAATGATTCTAAGATCAATGAAGACAGAGGTCCATCATTTACCAACCTTTGTATCCTCTTAAGGTTAATATGGCCTAGCCTTAGACGCCAAAGATAATTTTTAATTTAGTTCTGAAGGTTCTTTCCTTTTGTTAAGGTTTGCGATCGATGTATTCAGTAATTGCTTTTACGTAGTGTTTTGAATATGATTAAGTAAGTAACTATGTCCATCCAATATGCCAGAATAGATAAAACGTTTACCACTAAAGATAACAACCTTGTTATCAAAAGAAACAGAATATCCATCCAGAAAAATTTTAGAAACAGAAATAAGGTTTCGCCTAAAACCAGGCACATAAAGACAGTCTTTTAAAACTAAACTCCTATCACTACTAAAAGAAATAATAACGTCTCCCACTGCAACAGCTGCCACTTTCGTAGCATTGCCCATGTAGATGATGATCTCCCCATCACTCAGCTGTCTTTTTACCAGGAACCCCCTTTTTTCTTTTGTTGGGACAAGCTGCCTTCCAGTGCCCTGGCTGGCCACACTTGAAGCACTTTGTCTTTGATATGAACTCCTTGGGAGGAATCTTTGCCTTGGTCTTCTTTACCTTAGGCGCCCCATTTGCAGCTTTCTTAAGTGTGTATCTCTTCTTCTTTTTAGTACCAACAGAAGACGCCCTATTCTCAGCTAGGTGTGCTTCCGGATTTCCATTTTGAAGTAACTCAGCCGCCTGAAGATCCATGAGCAGTTCAGATAAGGTGACATCCTTCTTTATCATATTGAAGTTCAATCTAAACTACTCGAACTTCAGGGATAGGTTGTGAAGCACGATGTCTATCTGAGACTCAGCGTCTAGATCTCTATCCAGAGTCTTGATCTCATCCAGATAACTCATCATACCGAGAAGGTGACCTCTAACAGGTTTGGAGTCGGCCATTTTTGAGCTCATTAGTTTTTTCATTGCTAAATGGTGTGCCGAGCGATTCTGGTGACCGAAGAGATCCTTAAGGTTGTACATGACATCATAAGTAGTCTTCATAGACTGATGCTGCAGTTGCAGCACATTTGACATAGAAGCAAAATGTAGTACTGTGCAACCTCATTAGACTTTACCCACTTAGCATAAGCCAACCTTTCTTCTTCGCCAGAATTCTTATCCGGCTTCTGAGGACATTCCTCTTCAAGTACGGATTTGTGTCCCTCAGCAGTTAAGATGAGGTTAAGGTTACGAAACCAGATTCAAGATGGACGTTTTAGAATAGAAGCTGCCTTGTTTGTGATGAAGATCAATAAGGAAAGAAGGAGTTCTATTCAAGGAAGAAATCTAAACTAGGAAAGTCCGATTTATTTAAGGAAATTATTTCATTGTTAAATCCTAGTCTAATTAAGGCTGATTACCTTGTTAAGGCTATAGCTGTTGTTTATAAATACTTGGGAATCATACTAGATTAGATGACATGAATTTTTATGAATACACTAAAGAGGTGAGAGTTAAAAGACTTCACATTCGAAGCATATATTATTCGGGTAGACTAGGTTTGATCGGTTAGATCATTATGTTTCTAGTCTGTGTTTGACACTCACTTTCATTCACACTTAGAGGAGTCTCGGGAGAGATTTCCTGTGAGAACTAGAGCGATTCTAGGTTGTGAAGGGAGCTCACAATTCAGTTTAGTGAAAGAGGTCGAATCGGGTAGGAAAGGGGTCAAGTGACGAGAGTCTTCGTGTAATAACCTTTATAACCATTCAATAGAGTAGTAAATTATTTCTCATGGACTTGATAAGTCCCCCTGACATAGATCAGTTGATCGAACAGGGTTACCAACCTCGTGTTCTTTATTTGCACAAGTTTTTACATTCTGACCTTACATGTTCACAACAATGTTCAAGTACATGATGATGAACATGACCGCACAGTTTATGTAACTTCAAATTCCACCTGTAGGGTTTCAACATGAACTTGTGTTTCCTCAAGAGAACATCATCAACCTGGTGAACCAGGACACAGTGCTTATATATATTATACGACACATCATGTATGCAAATGCCATTACCCAAGATATCGAGTTTATTGATTCTATAAGAGAATCTCACCCATGGATAAATCAAAGCAATAAACAAAGCATACATATGTTTGCTAATAAATATAAGTTAAGAACCCAAACTCTATGGATCTTTGTTCTCTAACTTATAGTGTCAGAGTATAGAACAGTATCTTTTCGTGATCCTCCTCAATACACTTAACAAGTGTATTAGAATGATCAATCAATCAAGACAAACTGACTATCAGATTATTCGACGGTGTACCGATGGTGTATTCAAGACCATCTAATCTGTGAGTCTTTTAATACAATACAAGAAACTGATGAAATGATCTTACTGTGTGTTTACCCACACATATCTTCTACAGTGTAAGTATATTGAATATGCATAGACAGTTATATAATATAATGTAAATACGAACAGTGACTACAATAAGATTCAATCTATGTCATCATAAAAGTATGCAAAGACATGTTCTTCCAGTATACAAAACCAACACTTAGTTCATTTGATTCGACAATATATATATATATATTATCAATTTACTCAATTATTACATAATATACAAATATTATGTGTACTTTAGCGTGCCTCATTGAAATATTTAATTTATATACCAATAAAATAAAAGGAAATTGAGATATAACAATAAAAATAAATTATGATTTATAAATCATATTATAAAAACTTTGAAATTCATATTCGAATTAAGATTATTGTAAATATTTACTTATTGATTGGAACATGTGTGAATGTGTAGTAAAAAAGTAATAAACTAACAATAATAATGAACTATATTATCAATCAACTAATATGATTACAATATATTTATATGAAAATGAAAATGAATAATCGATAAAATAGTAAGAAAACGAGATATGTTTGAATTATGATTTATAAATTACATAATAAAAAACACTTTTAAATTTGAATTTGAATTAAGATGATTGTAAAATATTTATATGTTGAAGTTTGAAAGAAAAATAATAAGCTATCAAGGATAGTAAGATAAATTACTAATTAACTAATGAATACAATTTTTAAATAAAAAAGTGAAAATGAATGATCGATGAAATAAAAATAAAATGAGATATGAGTAAATTATGATTTATAAATTATATTAGAAAAAATATTTTGAAATTTTAATTCAAATTAAGGTAAATATATATTAAAATTTGAATATCCTATATTAATAATGAAAAATAATAAAATGAGTAATGAGCATGACTACAATTACATAATTAAGTAATTAATATAAAGAAAATAAAATAAAAATAAACATAATTAAAGAAAATCTAGAAAAGAAAAGAAAAGAACTCGATCACGAATTTTATTATTATCGAGCTTTTTATTGAGTTTTTTAATCGAACTTGAACATATCCTTATCAAATCGAACTCGATCATGAATTTTCTTAGTCGAGCGGAACTCGAACTCAAACTTGAAGCTCGAGTCGAACTCGAGCTCAAGCTCGAGCCGAGTATATCTTAAACGAGTCGAACTCGAGCTTAAAGGTATTTGGCTCCACTCATCTCGTTTACAGCCCTACTTCTCAGTCTGGCATTAAACTCACCTATAGACTCAGTTTCCTCCATTCTAAGAGATTCAAACATAGAAGTAAGATTTTGAAGCCTTGATTACCTTACTGAACTAGTCCCTTCAAAGGTGGTTTCTAGAATATCTCATGCAGCTTTTGCAGTCTCACAAGTTGAGATTAAACTGAATGTTTCAAGATCAACTGTAGAGAATATAGCATTGAGAGTTTTAGATTTGATATTGTACCAGTTCTTTTACGGTAGAGTCCACTCTCCTTTTTTAATCTTCACATGCTTTCCTTCCTTGGCAACAGTTCACTTTTCCCATCCTTCTGCGATGCTATTCCATGCAAGCTCATCTATTGATCTCAGAAACGCCCTCATCCTTGCTTTCTAGGAAGGATAGTTGTTGCCTTCAAGTAATGGTGGTCTGACTATAGATCCTCCTTCTTTTATTGAACTCATAACTTGAACTCAACCAAAATCTTCACACAGTTATGTACTTTTCATGACTCTTTTCGCACTAAACCAAAGGCGACCCGCTCTAGTACCAATTGAAGTTACATAAACTGGGCAGTCATGTTCAACATCATGTACATGTATATTATAGTGAACATGCAAGGTCAGAAAGATAAACTGAAAGCAAATAAATGGCATGAGGTTGATAACCCTGTTCGATCAAGTGATCTACGTTAGGGGGACTTTCCCAAGACCGTGAGAAACAATCCACCACTCCGTTTCAAGGTTATAAATGCAATTACACGATGATCTCCCGTCACTCAACCCCTTTCCTACACACTATAACCTCTTTCAATGGACTGAATTGTAAGATCCCCTTACAACCTAGACTCCATCTAGTTTCCATAGGAAATCTCTCCCGAGACTCTTTTAAAGATATGTATGAAAGAATTTCAAACACAGACTAGACACACAATGATCATAAGGATTAAACCTAGTCTACCTAAATACGATATGCTTCAAAGATGAAGTCTTTTAGACTCTCTACCCTTTGTGTATTCGTAAACTCTATGCTTACTAAACTAGTCTGATTCCCAAGCTATTTATAAACACAAATCAGAGCCTAAACAAGGTAATTAGATTATCCTAATTTGGCACAAACTGAACCAAGAAACTTTTCTTGTTTAAATCGGACAACTCCTAGTTTAGAATTCTTTCTTGAATAGAACTCGCCTATTTCCTTCTTGATCTTCATATTCGAACAAGGCAACTTCTATCTTGAAACATCCATCTTGAGAAGGTAGCTTCAACTCCTTAAAATCAGCTTGGCACGTCTCTTGAAAATTCTCTGGACAACCATGTACATGATCATGTTCACGAACATGCTCAAGTATATTCTTTGATCTTCAATCAGATTGGCAGCGGAATGTTCATATCATAATGTCCAGAACATGGTCTTTAAACTTGAAAAACCAAAACCTTTGTGTTCTTTGAATTTCCATAAAGATCATGACAATCTCAAACACTTTAGTGCAGATGGCACTAACAATGTATATGATACCACCCAAGATATCGAGTTTGTTGATCCTATTTGAGAATCTCACTCATTGATAAGTTAAAATAATACCATAACATATATATATCCGCCAATACATATGGCTTAAGAACCCTAACCTTGTGGATCTATATTCTCCCACTTAAGGTCAGAACAGAGAATAGTATCCTATCGTGATCCTTCTCAATACACAAATCAGCATACTGGAATAATCAGCTAGTCAAGATAAACTAACTATCAGATTATTCTATGGTGTACCGATAGTGGGTTCAGGACCATCTAAGCCGTGAAATTTTTAATACATTGCAAGGGATCCAATGATATAATCTTCACCATATGTGTATATCCACACACTATATCATTTACAATGCAAGTATATGGAACTACCAGATAAATATAATAATAAATAAATGCACACAGTGACTACAATAATACATTCAATCTATATCATCAAAACATTGTAACATAGCATGTATACAAAGACAAGTCTTCCAATATATAAGACTATAATCTCCCACTTATAGTTGAAGCATGTCATTCAAATATAAAAAAAACCAGCTTAAACTCCAACTAAACTAAATCTCAAACGGAATCCTGGGTCTGCATCTCACTCTCATTTTCTTCACGTGACCATTGAATGTCTTAGCCACCAGTCTCTTCATGAATGGATCAGCCAAATTATTCTCAGATATAATCTTGACCACTGCCACATCTCCTCTCTTAATGATTTCTCGTATAAGATGGTACTTCCTTTCTATGTGTTTACTTGCCTTATGGGCTCTGGGTTCCTTCAAATTTTCCATTGCACCAGAGTTATCACAGTATATCGTGATGCTCTTTAGCAAATTAGGAACCACGCTCAAGTCCAATGAGAAGCTTCGGAGCCAAACAACTTCCTTTGCAGCCTCAGAGGCAACTACATATTCAGCTTCCATGGTGGAGTCAGCTATGCACTTTTGCTTGATGCTCCTCCATGTAATGGCTCCACCTCCCAAAGTAAACACATATTCTAAGGTAGATTTACTCTGATCTTTATTGGCTTAAAAATCTGAGTCCGTGTAATCTAATGATAAAAGACTATCGGCGCAGTATACCAGCATATAATCTCAAGTCCTCTTCAGGTACTTCAGAATATTCTTTACTACAGTTCAGTGTTCTTGACCAGGATTAGACTGGTATCTGCTTACCATGCCCACTACATAGTAGATATTAGGCCTAGTGCATAGCGTAACATACATGAGGCTTCCCACAGCCAAAGCATATGGAACTCCTTTCATCTCATCTATCTCGGACTGTGTTTGGGGATACATATCCTTAAACAGATGAATTCCATGCCTGAAAGGTATAAAACCTTTCTTAGAATTTTGCATGTTAAACCTAGCTAGCACTGTATCTTGATCCCAAGGACATGTCCAGCTTTTCCCAATTCTTTCATATCAAACTGCTTGGACAACCACACCCTTAGGTTTGATAAGGCCTTCTTGTTGTTGCCAATAAGTAAGATATCATCAACATAAAGTATGAAGAAAGCCACCACGTTTCCATCACTCTTTTTGTATACACATCTCTTATCCGAACTTTGCATGAATCCATATGACTGGATAACCTCATCAAATCAGATGTTCCAAGATCTTGATGCCTACTTAAGTCCATGAATTGATCTCTTAAGCTTGCTTCATCAAACCAGCTTGGCCTTTATCAATGAAACCATCTGGTTGCTTCATGTGGATGTTTTCTTCAAGACTTCCGTTAAGGAAAGCTATCTTGAGAATCCGGATTGACTTAAGCATGGCAACCGGTGAGAAAGTTTCCTCATAATCGATCCCTTCTCTCTGAGTATACCCTTTCGCCACTAATCTAGCTTTAAAGGTTTCAACCTTCTCGTCAAGTCCTGTCTTGTATTTGTATACCCACTTGCATCTAATGGGTTTTACCCCATCAGGTAGTTCTACAAGCTCCCAAACTTGATTGTAATCCATAGATCCAATCTCAGACTCCATTGCAGATTTCCAAGAATCTGCATCTTTATCTTGAACATCTTCATCGTAGTTTTTGGGATCCATTTTATTTAGTCCTTTAGGAAAATCTGAAGTTTCGTCCAAACTAATGAATCTATGAGGTTGGTGTCTAACCCTCCAACTACGATGAGGCAATTCTCATACTTCTGTGACACATTGTGCAGTAATTGGTGGTACATTTTCTTGTAGAGATGGTGTAGGTTTTGAATTCTCTCCTGAAAGGTCCTCAAGAACGATAACATTCTTAGGTTTGTGATTTATCACATAGTCTTTTTCTAAGAATCGGGCATTAGTGCTCACAATGACCTTCTGATCTTTAGGAATATAGAATAAACCTCCTTTTGTTCCCCTTGGATACCTGAAAAATAGCCTAACATTAGTACAAGGCATCAACTTATCAGCTTCCTTGTCCAGCACGTGTGCTGGGTTATCCCAAATCCTAACATGACCCTAACTGGGCTTTTGACCAGTCCAAAGTTCTGTGGGTGTAGCAGGAACTAATTTTGATGAAACCATGTTAAGAATGTAAGCTACTATTTACAGGGCATATCCCCAGAATGAAATAGGCAACTTTGAGTAGCTCATCATCGATCTAACCATCTCCAATAAAGTTCTGTTCCTTCTTTCTGACACATTGTTCTGTTGTGGAGTGCCAGGCACAGTCAACTGAGATGTAATCCCATTCTCTGCCAAGTAATCCCTAAATTCACCTGAGAGTTACTCACCACCATGATTAGATTGTAGTGATTTGATACTTTTGCTTGTTCATTTCTCTACTTCTGCCCTAGATTCTTTGAAGATTTCAAAGTATTCGGACTTGCCGCGTAACATGTATATATATCCATATCTTGAGTAATCATCAATGAACGTGATGAAATACGCATACCCTTCTCTAGCTTAAACTAACATAGGCCAGGCCATATAGGTTAGAGTTAATCAAATCTAATACTCCTTCAGATCTATTCCATTTTGACTTAAAGGGGCGCTTAGTCATCTTACCTTCCAAACATGATTTACACAAAGGAAATGATTCTAAAATCAATGAAGATAGTGGTCCATCATTTATAAACCTTTATATCCTCTTAAGGTTAATATGACCAAGCCCAAGATGCCAAAGATAGGTTTGATTCAATTCTGAAGGTTCTTTTCTTTTATTAGGGTTTGTGATCGATGTATTCAATAATTGCATTTGTGTAGTGTCGTACATAGAATTAAGAATGTAAATATATCCATCCAATATGCCAGAATGGATAAAATGTTTACCACTTGTGATAACGACCTTGCTATCAAAAGAAACATAATATCCATTCAAGAACAACTTTGAAACAAAAATAAGGTTCCGCCTAAAATTCGGCATATAAAGACAATCTTTTAAAACTAAAGTTATATCACTTTTGAAAGGTAAAATAACACCTCTCACTACAATAGCCGCCACTTTCATAGCATTTCCTATTAGACGGTAACCTCATCCTCACTCAGCTACCTTTTTACCAGGAACCCCTGCAAAGACATGAAAACATGATCAGTAGCTCTAGTATCCACTACCCATGACTGGGCAGAACAAGTAGCTAAATATGTTTCTACAAGGAAAGAGTGAGGCGTACCCTTTGTTAGGATTATATACTGAAAGCTTGCCTTTGTATAATATTAACAATGTTTTCTTTTCACCATAGAGATTGAATATTATTGCAGTCACTGTTTTTGCATTTATTTATTGTTATATATATATATATGCATATTTCCTTATACTTGCATTGTAGATGATATGATGTGGGTAAAGACACAGTAGAGATCATATCATCAGATTACTTGTAAAGTATTAAAAGGCTCGCGGTTTAGATGATCCTGAACCAATCATTATACACCATAGAATAATCTGATAGTTAGTTTATCTTGACCAACTGATTAATATGATACACTGATATGTGTATTGAGGAGGATCGTGAAAGGATACTGTTCTTTGGTCTGACCCTAAAAGAAGAGAATAAAGATCCACAGAGTTTGGGTTCTTAAGCCATGCACAGTAGCAGACATATTTGTGTTATGTCTACTGCTTTCATTTATCAATGAGTGACATTCTTGATAGGATCAATAATCTCGATATCTTAGGCATATACATACATGATGGGTTGTGCACTATGTATGGTCACCATTTTCTAGTGCGCCAGGTTGATGATGTCCACTTGAGTAAACACAAGTACATGTGAAACCCTGCAGGTAGAATTTATTCAGTACATGGTAAAGCTTGTGTGGTACTGCTCTGGGAATGGAATTATTAATTAATTATAGCTGTTAGAGCTTACATAATTAATTAATGAACGTTATATCTTAAGCATGGGGAATGGCTGGACTAAAGAAGAAAGCATTGAGTAAAAATGTATTAAATTGGTAGGTCAGTGTTATTTCTATAATGTTATTTCTATAGTCGAATAAAAATAACATTTAATTAATAGTATACAAAGATAAGCTTTTAGTATACAATCCTAACATCTATTGCTCTCTTAATTCCCTTGGGTTATCCATACAGTTTAGAAGCTCGTAGCCCACTCTATATCTAAACAGGTATCGGGAATAAGTAGAAGATCAAGGAGTATCTCTGCAGCTCCTGTAGGCATCGACTACTGCAAGGAAAAGAGCGAGATTATTTGTTTTTCTACAGCAACGAGATTAGACCTGTAATCTCGTGATCAACCCTACGATTTATGTAAGTAGTTTTATCGAATTAATTTTTCACAACATTAATTCGATTGTCTTGCACGATATGTTCAATATGTATGTTTGATTGCATCACACATAAAATCATGATTTGCATGTTCATAGAATTATCGATTATCCGATTAGATCCTGTGGGTGTCTTAGCCTTGGCTTTCTTCTTTTTAGGCACCACATTTGCAGCTTTTAGAGGTACGTTCCTCTTCTTCTTGACACCAGAAGAAGATGCCCGATTTTTAACTATATGTGTCTCTGAGTTTTCTCTTTGAATGAGCTCAGCTGTCTGAAGATCCATGAGCAGTTATGATAAAGTAACATCTTTCCTTATCATATTGAAGTTCAGCCTCAGCTACTCAATCTTCGATGACAGACTGTGAAGCACGATGTCATGTTGAGACTTGGCGTCTAAATCACCACCTAGGGTTTCGATCTCCAACAGGTAGCCCATCATCTGGAGAACACGATCCCTTACTGGAGTGGAATATGATATTTTCATGTTCATCATATTTTTTATCGCCAAATACCTTGCCAAGCGATTCTGGTAACCTAAGAGCTCCTTGAGATTGAATGTTATGTCATAAGCAGTCTTCATCACGGTCATGTAATCATCTAATTAATAAGCCACAATAGTGTGGACGTTTATTAATAAATTACCCTTAAGTGTGAACACCATCATCTTCACCTCAAAGGGACTGTTTTGAATTTTAATGCTCCAGATGGAGGAGTCGGTTAGTTCTAACAGTGTCCTAGAACTATCTTTATTAAGAGGTTTAATTTCTAGAGAATTTCGTGATATGACACATCTGATATGGAGGAAGACCTATTGTCAACGCGCATGCTCATCACTTCTCAATTAAACCAGATTAATAGAGACCGTTTGAGATTTCTACATACTTTGGTATGAATCTTTCCCACTTAGTTATTTGTGTTTGAGGTTTCATTTTATCCCATTTTAAAAAACATGCAAACATCACATAAAATGATAAACATTTTGAAGTTTTTAAGAATTTTTTTACATGCTGAGTCAGCATGACATCAGTTTTTTTAACAAACGGACGGAAATACCTCCATAGACTGAAAAAAGTTGCGAAAATTACAAAATTGACACCGAATATTTCTCAAAATCTTGACCATGTGTTTTTTTAGATGGATAGTGGGAGATTGATTTACAATTTACACACTATAAATTAATTTACATTTGATCCATTCATATATATATATATATATATATGGTACATAAAGTATTACACCCAATTAGATAACAATGACTATATAAATATGATAAATTCACCAAAATACAACCAACCAGTCACAAAAATGAGAGATGATAAATAATATACTATAATTATTGAGTTGTTTAGAGATTATCGATTTAGATTTTGTTCTAGTTCAAATATATTGTTTGTCAATTCTATAATAGGACTGCAAAAAAATAATCATGAAAGCAATTGTTGAACCGATGAAGTCACCCTTAGATCTTTAAAATGCAAAATCACATAAATATTCGTTGAACCATTCACCTTCTTAGTACCATGCTGATTGCTGAAAAATATGTATCTAAAGTTGTCTGAGTCTTTCAAATTGATGGTTTTTTCGGCCAAGACTGTTGGATGAATAGTGATAGTCTACGAGATGATAATCCGAATTAAAATGGGCTCCTATATTGAACATAAGACATGGTCCCTTGCACGTGTTGCATTTCTCTATTGCACATTAAAATTTATTTTTTTTTTATTTTTTTTAATTTTAATTTCTCATACTTTAATTTAATTTTACATATGTTATTTATAATCCATCCTATCCAATTAGATTTTATTATAATTTTAAATATTTAATTTTTTAAATAATTAAATAATAATTAAAAAACAGAAAATTACATAATAAAAAATATAATACACCGTAATTCGCGGGATGAATTCTAAGTATCAAATGTAAAATTGAAATAGTGCACAAGGAAATTAAAATCGGGAAAAAATTAAAATAAAAAACTAAAAAATCAAGTTCACAGTAGAAATTACAACATACAAAGTGCATAGAGGATCTCACATTCTCACTCCCTATATTTACTTTACATGAATAAATTTTTTTGACAAAATTGGCTTTAATTTTATACGGTATATTTGAAATAATTTTATATTTTATTTTCAATTATTCAGTTTTTATTTATATTTATGAAATTTAGTAAATAATATAAAATAAACAGACAATATATAAATTTCCATCCAATTATGCTGTCATGTGTCATCTAAAAGAAAATTGGGAAGTGTGTAGTTTTGGTTCAAAATTGGTACATACATACCAGTTTTGTCACCTTGGAGTTGCAGAATGAATTGGACAGTTTTTTTCAAATTAAAAAAAAAAAAAAAAAAAAAAAAAAAAAAAAAAAAAAAAACTTAAATTTTAACTGACATAGGTAATAAAAGATGTGCAGGAGTCAAATTGCCTTTAAGGTGAAGATTCTGATTCTTAATTCAACGTCAGTCTGCTTTGCTTGTAAGTGCTCCTCGGAAACTTTGCTGCAGTAAGCAATGTTGCATCTTACACCGCACAATTTATACGTATAAAGTCTATAAATACAAAGTGATTCTTTTAGGGAAAATCTTGAATCAATAATTCATAAATGTATAAGTATTAAATGATCAAGGACAATACCATCAATATCTAAAGTAGCTCCTAGCTATAATGAAACATTCCTCTTGAACTTTGTCCCAATTTCAATCGCGAGCATTAAACAACAATAGCATGAAATGATTAGAAAAAAGGATGGATCAATGACAAGCAATTAACACATGAAGAAATTTGAAGAAATTTGAAGACGAAGGTTTAATTAATACACTAAAATATTAAAGAAGCATGCATATGCAAAGGCAAATGCCCTATCAACATACCAATCTACTACGCTAATTAAAATACCATGATCGATCTAAACTAATATATAGAGAAATCTCGTCTTGATTCATGATAATCAAAGTCCCCCAAATTAATGAAATACAAAAATATATAAATTTCTAAAATTCTTGGGGATTTTTCTTCGAAGATGAATTACTCTTGTTATTATGCATCCACACTTTGAAAACCTGCCTCTTAACACCATTTTCAGCACAAAACCTCTGCACTTCTGTATCATCTTCTCTCGGAATCCGCCACCCGAGCTTCTCGGCGAACTCCAGCATCTTCTCCTTCTGCTCCGTCGTGAACTTCGTCCGAAACCGTTTCTTTGCCACGAACTGCGGCGGTGGTGGCGCCACCGCGTTTGAATGGTAGGCATTGAAGTTGAGCTCCTCACTGGAGGAGTCAGTGCCGGCGCTCCCACCTCCTCCGCCGCCGAACGCCATCTTCACCGGCTGCACCATGGGGCTCCAGTGGGAGGCGCCGCCCCCCACGCGGTGGTGGCTCATTGAAGGAGACGGAAGCGGGGGAGGGAGCTGGAGAGGGTGCACCATGGCCGTGGCCGCCGCCGCCGACTCGCCGTGGTGCTCCCTGCGGTGGAAGTTCCGGTGGCAGCTGCAGGCGGCGCATTTCAGCGCCTCGAGGGTCCCTTCGTCGCCGCTAGGCATGAACTCGCCGCAGCCGTCGGTGACGTTGCCGCCGATGTTGGCGGCGTGGTTTTTCTGGCACTCGCGGTAGCTGATTCTCGGGTTTGCGGGTTTGGGCTTGGATCCGCCGGAATACGGGTCGGAGTTTCTTGATTTCTCCGGCGGGTTTTCAAGGGAGTTGATGTTGTACCCTAACGAAGAAGGTTGTACCCTCATTTCCTTCTCTTCACCAGGTAACGACATTTCTGTAGCTTCTTGATAAACCCTAAAAATATCTCAGCCACTAAAACTCTTTTTTCACGGAAATTAATGAGTTTTTTTTTTGGTATCAGTGAAAGTAATGATCGAGGTAGTAGCTTAACTAACTCTAAATTTCTGATTTATGATCTTCATACTAAAATTATTCAGACCCCGTTTGCAAATCTCACCGGCCCTCGATTCCAACCCCATTTTATTGCCCGATAACAATGAAAGACTACCCTAATTAATAATTAATGAAGGAAATGTTATAGAGAGAAAGAGTTTAGTCGTTAGTGAGAGAATCACAAAGCAAAAAAAAGAGCATAAACCATGGTGACGCTTGCCCTAATGTAATGTCTCAAGTAATGTCTAATCTTAAACCTCAACAAGACCAAGTAATGCCTAAAGCCCCACTCTAAAGAAGCTTTTTCCAAAGCTGAAGAACCCAGATTCACACACAAAAAGGGTTGTGAGAATTTCGAATATCGATAAGAAAAATGAAAAGAAATATTAGGAAAGAATACTAAGAGTGGAGAGTGGGGTGGGATGTGTGTGTGTGTGTTGCAGTGGTTCCAACAGCCAACTAAGTATCCAACAAGAGACAGGTTGGTTGCTTGTGATGAAGCTAAGGGGAGAGAGAGAGAGAGAGAGTTTAGGTGAGAGAAAGAGAGAGAGATATGAGATAAGTGGGAAACAACTGCTGAGATTAACAATCGATCTGAACACAAAAAACAACCGACAATGTCATGTTCGTCCTCTCCCACGCCCTGCCACTTGGTCCCATCCTACCCTTCATTATTGCACACCACCCTATTTTTTCCCTCTCTTTCCTTAGGAAATTCCTTCCGAAATTTTATCATACCCTTAAAATACTGTTCGGCGAACCGCACAAATTTCATCAACTCAATAGCTGTGACGTTAAATTGCTAATTATCGTGGTATGATCTTGCGAGAAAAGTTTAAATAGATAATTTTAAATTAAAAAATAGGTAGTTGGGTAAAATTTAATTGATGGAGAAATTTGAGTAAAGTGTATTTTATTCTGTACCTTTTTTTTTTTTTTTTATAGTGGGTCTCAAAAAATTAATTTAAAAAATATATTCTCAAAAGCTCACAATTTTTTTCCTTTCAATTTCAAAATTATTAAACAAGTGAATTTTTTGGAAGAAAATCACTTTCATCTCATCCGTTCCACTCTCTCTCTCTCTCTCTCTCTCACTATCTCTTAACGTTACAAGCAACATCAACTCCCCTCTCTTTCGCCATTATCGTCCTCTCTATTTATCTCTCAACACAAGTAGGTATGTCGCCAGAAAATCGTGAAGTAATGCAGACGTGAAATTTGCGAGAAACTCGAAGGTTAAGATTGGAATCTCTCTCGTCTCCCATCCATCATCCATCTTATATCGTCTAACTATCATTTTTTGATGGTCAGAATCAGTTCGTCGACAATAGAGGATGCAAAGAGGAATCCGT
The DNA here is from genome assembly GCA_026008535.1 of Perilla frutescens. Lineage (NCBI taxonomy): Eukaryota > Viridiplantae > Streptophyta > Magnoliopsida > Lamiales > Lamiaceae > Perilla > Perilla frutescens. Next base: position 32,560,197 of record BRKX01000019.1, on the reverse strand, counting down.
CTGAATCGGAAGTGGTTAGCTGTATGCTTTCGTTATGGTTAATGAAAATATTGTGTGGGTTACTGTTAGATTCAAACCATGTTATTTGTGAAATTTTCATGATTTATTTCGAGATCTCGCATAACGTTTGTTGATTAAATGTGTAACGTTAGTTCATTAAATGTATAACGATAGGTATTTTGTTGTATTTAAGAGATGGAAAATTATCATACAAAAAATCAGTTTCTTTCATTATCGTTATGCTCATAGATGACTATCGTTATACCCATAACGCTGATTTTATATTGTTATCGTTATGCACATAAAGCATGTGTAGTTTAATTATTGTTATTGTATTGTTATGACTATCGTCATGCCCTTATCATGTAAACGTTATGCCAGTGTTTATGGTATTCAAATGACTATTGTTACGTCCTTTTTATGTTATTGTTATGCTAATTTTTCAAATAATCGTTATGCCCTTATATTATGTATATATTGTTATGCCCCTTTTTTATGTATATCATTATGCCTATCAATCGCCCTGTACCCTGTAGAATGAATCCAGCCACAAAATTCTATGAATACTGATTCTAGTAATGTCGATCTGTCGTTCTCCTCTTTTTCTTCATCAGTAGAGGGAATCTTTTTCTTCTTCTTCTTCTTCTTCTTCTTCTTCATGCGGGAATGCATCGTCATCAACATTATTATCTCGAGTCTCATAGTAGTGTGTATCAGCCTCATAATAGTGTGTATGGTCACAAAAGTCATCCCTAACCATCTGCATTATCAATAAATAATTAAGTATTAAATTTAAATTTATCATACTCTAAATCGTAACTAATTAAACAAGAAATTGCAACTAATAATGTTAATTTTCGATTCTCCTAATTTAATGCTTAACAATAATAAAGCATAACGGTTAATGCCTAACAATTTAAAGGGATCATTATCGTTATTGTCATGCTCTTCTTTAATTGTTATGCCTAATGATTTAATGCCAAATAATTTAATCGTTATGCCTAACAATAATAAAGCATAACGATTTAATGTCTAACTATGAAAGAGGAGCATTATCATTATGGTTATGCTCCTCTTTAATCATTGTGCCTAACGATTTAATATCTAACAATTTAATCGTTATGCCTAACAATTTAATCATTATCGTTATGCTCCTATTTAATCGTTATGCCTAATAATTTAATGCAAAACAATTTAATCATTATCATTATTCTCATCGTTAATCAACATGCCTTATATTTCTCTATCATTATGTCTTCTATTAATCATTATTATTATCTCCTAACGATAGATAATTAAAATCTAAAAATCATAACACTAGTTCATAACTTTAGATAATTAAAACCTAGAAACCATAACAAAAATAACTAAACATATCAATTTTCAAAGTTGACAAAGTAACAAAATAACTAAACATATCAATTTTGAGCACAAATAAATTTGAAATATAGCTTTCAAAAAATTTGGAACTTCTTGTGTAATTTCAAGATGGTGTTTCGTTGATGAAGACGACACTGCTTTCCTGCTTAATCTTCTTGATCAAACTTTGAATATATTTCTTTCCATTTTTTGAGGGAATTCAACACTTTTTTCTTCATCAAACTCTCAAAGTATTTTTTCATTTTGGGTGTTCTATTAATTCATGTATTGGTGTAGTATATATATGCACTTATACCAACATCTCTTACACAAAAATTTCATTTAATTTGGGTCAACTAATACCTACCTATAGAAATACATATTTATTCATTTTACCTATCTCATTTTGGCAAAAAAATAAATAAAAGAAGAATGCATTAAATTTCATTTAATATTGACCAACTAATATCTACCTACATATTTAGGCAAAAAAATAATAATTAATCATTAACTATAATTTTATCATTATGGTTTAGATAAAAAAATACTTAGTCGTGGTGCATATATTAAAAGTCTTATAACGATAACGATAGTGGTTTTTACCATAACGATAGTATTAATGTTAATAATTATGCATAACTATAATGATATTATGTTATGGTAATGTTATGGTTGTTTTTTACTATCGTTATGGCTTGATTATAATTTAAACATTTTCATTATGCATTATTAAAATATTATAATGTTATGCATAACTATAATCGTTATTGTGATGTAATCATTATGCATAACTATAACGTTAGTTTCACACTCATTCGATGGAATCATTATGCATTTAATAATGCATAACGTTAATTTTAAAATATTATAACATTATGCATTCAACTATGTTAACGTTATTTAAAATATTAATTGTTACATATTTTGATCCATTTATTGTAAATTACATGATTTTTTTTTTATTTTTATATATTAGGTGTGTGTGCATTTATTGTGTAGTTATTAAAAAGTGTAAAAAGTACACTTACACAATGATTGGGGTGTGGGGACAAGAGTGTCATAAGGGTATTTTAGACATTTACACTCCAAATTGCCAAATAACTTTCTATTCTTATATCTTGTTTTTATTTCTCAATCATTATTCACTTTTGCCTATATTTATACATTTACACTATGATCTTTGTGTGCACATAATATTTCATTTATTATAAGAGTTAATTGTTTTAGATTCATGAATTTTGGTTATATTTACCAATTTAATATCAACTTTAAAAATATGCAATTACATGCAATATTAATTTTTTAGATTGACTTCTACTCAACATCCTTATTTTTGGCAGTTTGGGTAATTAAAATTTAAGTCCCTCGTTACTGTCAATTTGAGTAAAATTAAGTCCTTTATAGATATTATTTTATTTAAATTAATAGTATATGGATCTCATTTTAACTAAATTAATAATACATGGACTTCATTTTAACCAAATAAAGTAAATGTAATCAATTCGGAAAAGTTTAAAAATACATGAACCAAAAACAGTGTTTTGTCAAAAAAAAAAAAAAAAGAATTAACTTCTCATTCACCCGCTAACTTAATCATCTTTTTTGAGCCGTTGTAGTACAAGCAAATAAATGAAACACTAGAATCTTTTTAACCAATAATAATCAGTAAAATCCAAAAATTTCAGCTTGACTGAAGATCGGGTTGGGCCTACTCAGCTCGGTCCTTGCATTCAGCTCGATGGGTGAGGCCACAAAGGTCGAGTGGCTCGACCCGTTTTGGCAGCTCCTCTAGCTCTACCAACATGTCAAATTTCTACCCCATTTTTCATATATAAAATTTAATTTAAATGAACATTCTTCTTAATTTGTGTGAGAAACGTAGACACTGTGTTTATTTATTATAATTTTAATGTTTATCTTATTCTATTTTAATAAAGGGAGAAATTTTTATCTAGACAATAAAATGTTAAAATTGGTATAGTTGGACAAGTTTTAAGGGGGTAGAAGTTTCATGGGCAATTTGTACTACATTGACTTTAAAAAAGCTGAATATTCTTACCTTTTCTGAAAAGTAACTTACACTTTTGTACTTTCCATGCATAAATTGTTTTCGAATAAAATAAAATTTTCATGCATGGAATAAAATCTTGGCATATCACGTCTCGGATCAAAATTTATCTAAACTCAATTTAAATTTGGAAAAAAAAAATCAGTGGCTTGTGAAAGTAAATTTTAAATATAACGACAATTAAATTCATGCATAACGAAAAATAAATTTCAACATAACGAAAATCTAATTTCATCAGTAACGAAAGTTTTATAATATAGACAATTATAGACAATTTATAATAACGAAACTTTATAATATAGACAATTATAGACAATCTAATTCTCATAACGAAAGTTTTATAATATAGACAATTTATAATAACGAAAAATAAATATGAACATAACGAAAAATAAATTTCAACATAACGAAAATAAAAATTTAACACACAACGAAAATCTAATTTCATCAATAACGAAAGTTTTATAATATAGACAATTATAGACAATTTATAATAACGAAACTTTATAATATAGACGATTATAGACAATCTAATTCTCATAACGAAAGTTTTATAATATAGACAATTTATAATAACGAAAAATAAATATGAACATAACGAAAATAAATTTCAACATAACGAAAATAAAAATTTAACACACAACGAAAATCTAATTTCATCAATAACGAAAGTTTTATAATATAGACAATTATAGACAATTTATAAGAACGAAACTTTATAATATAGACGATTATAGACAATCTAATTCTCATAACGAAAGTTTTATAATATAGACAATTTATAATAACGAAAAATAAATTTGAACATAACCGAAAAATAAATTTCAACATAACGAAAATAAAAGTTTAACACATCAGAATTACAGAATATTCCACCACTTTTCTGAAAAGTGTCTTACACAAACTGGTATTTTCCATGCAAAAATAATAAAAGATTTGTTTGGAATAAAATCTCGCTAGTCTATCCAAACTCGATTTCCGTTTGAAAAAAAATAGGGTTGTGGAGAATCAATTTCATTAATATCGTTATTAAATTCTTGTACCTACCTATCTACTCTCTCTCTCTCACACATCTCTTCTTATTCTTGCCTGTTTTTACTTCTCTCTCACTGAGCTGTGAGCCGTGTTCGCTGAAAAGAAAAAAAAATAATTCTCTGAAAAAAAAAATCTTCGCCGGCATCGGACTGGCTTGAAGACGATGGAGGAACGACGTGAAGATGTAGACCGACCGTCTGAAGCCGAAGCGGGAGAGGTTAGTCGAGTATTTACAGCATATCGTTATGTGGAGTATTTACAGCATATCTTATGTCGAGTATTTACAGTTATCGTTATGTTTTAGTAGATCGTTATGGATTATGCTAGCAATTGTTATACTTATTTGAATGAATCGTTATGGAATATTAGTTTAAATCGTTGTGCCAATTTGAAAATTTCGTTATGGCCTTTTGTTATGAGTTTTTAATTAATCAGTATGCTAATTTGAAAAGTTTCGTTATGACATTCGTTCATCGATATGCTAATTTGAAAAAAATTTATGGCTTTCGTTATGAGTATTTTATTAATCGTTATGGTAATTTGTAAAGTTTCGTTATGACATTTTAATCGATATGCTAATTTGAAAAAAAATTATGCCCTTTCGTTATGAGTATTTAAGTAATCGTTATGGTAGTTTAAAAGTTTCGTTATGAAATTCTGTAATCGTTATGCTAATTTGAAAAAAAATTATGGCCTTTCGTTATGAGTATTTAATTAATCGTTATGGTAATTTGAAAAAAAATTATGACATTCGTTAATTAATCGTTATGGTATTCGTTAATCGTTATGCTAGTTTCGTTATGAGTATTGTTAGTTAATCGTTATAGCTTTTTGAATTAATAGTCAAGCAAATTTTATTAAATCGTTATGCTAACATTATGGCCTATTTCTAATTAATCGTTATTGCTTTTTTAATTATTCAGTAAGCTATTTTTATTAAATCGTTATGGCACATTTTATGTGAAGTTTAAATATTGTTATTGTTATTAGATTTTCGTTAATGTTAAATTTTTATTTTCGTTATGTTGAAGCTTTAATTTTCGTTAATTTTATGGTCATCTTAAATTGAAATTTTCATTATAGTTAAATATAAATGTTCGTTATATTTAATGTTAACTTTCGTTATGTGAAATAGATTGAATGTTTAGAATTGATATAGTCATGCTCAACCAAACCATAATGTACGGTTTTTTTTAATAATAATATTAGTCTAAATAATACTATTAGTAAAAAATAAAAAAATTAATAATAATAATAAAAATAATATTAGTCTAATTAATACTATTAGTAAAAAATAAAAATAACAAAAACATCTAATATAAACAATAACACTTTTAATAATAATAATAATAATAATAATAATAATAATATTCGTGTAAGTAATCATAATAGTAAAAAATAAAAATATAAAAAACAATTAATATAAATAATTATATTTTTTTAATTTAAAAATAAATAATAATAATAATAATAATAATAATAATAATAATAATAATAATAATAATAATAATAATAATAACAACAACAGCAACAACAACAACAACAACCACTAATCTAATAATAACAATAATATTTGCTAATTAATAATATTAGTAAAAAATAAAAATAGCAAAAACAATTAATATAATTAATAATTTAATAACAGACTAATTTTCTATTGTGAAATTTAGATCGAGTGGATTAGACGCCCCCTCCAGAGGTTCAAGCCAACTGTGAATATGTACGTGAAGATGGAGTTAGTAGACAAGATTAGGGAGGTGTTACAGCATTTCGGCGGTGAGGATACGATCCAGACGTTCAGATCTGGATGCTTAGGACACTTCGTGGACTTTAGGGGGGGTAACATAGCCCGGAAGGCGTTGCATGCATTGATTTGTCGCGAAGTGCGTGTCCAGGATCCTGCACGCGAGGGTAGAGAGTGTTGCTTCCATGTGAGTGGAACGACACTACACTTTGGGCCCTCAGAGTTCGCACTGGTGTCGGGCTTGCGGTTCGGGCCGTCCAGTTTCGATCCGAATGCGGCTCATGTGATTCCAGCCAGGGGCATCTATCACCGGCTATTTGAAGGGAAGAAGACGACAATTGCACAGATGTATGAGAAGTTCACGGCGAGGCGTCTAGCCAACCACCCTCCAGATTACGTGAAGATTGCGAACATCCTGATCGTGTACCGAATGTTATTTTGCCAGGACCCTGGACGTACGATCGATGACTGGGTGTGGGCCCTGGTGGAGGATGCTGATGCGTGGAATTCTTTTCCATGGGGGGGATACACATTTCAGATCCTGATGCACTTTGTCAGCATTCTCCCTAGAGCTCGACGGGATATGGGCCCACAGGGGGACGGAGCGTATCATTGGTACGGACCTGTTTGGGCATTTCAGGTAATTAGTCGAATTTATCATGAAAAATTTATGTTTTAGTGATTTGATATTATACTTACATGATATTCTATGTTTTAAACCAGGCATGGGCCTGTGAGGTTTTCCCCGAGATTATCTGTCATTTGGGCGTCCCTGGAGGTCAGATGATCACACCTCGCTTATTGAGGTGGTCATTCATAGCCCCGAGCATCGACCTCTCCAGATTTTTTGATAGACAGGTAACCTCTTTTATATAAATAATTTTAATTATTAAATTGAAGTAATATTGGTTAATATTAACATGGTGTTCGTTATTGGTGCAGATGGATGTCCATCCGATGGTGCCATCAGCAGCGGAGCTCCTGACCCCATATGTTCAGAGCTTGGATGGAGATAGTTTGTTGGGTGTGAGGTACGTGGTACCTCGAAAGGTCTCCAAGAAGAAGTTGCTGGCTGGGGTTGCCCGTCGTGTGGTCCCGGGGACATGCAAGGGGATCTCTGACGTCGTCAACCCAGCACCACAGTGTAGGAGTGCCCGTACTGCACAGCAGCAGGCTCCACAGACGGCACACCGTTTGATAGACGAGCCGGATGAGGGACCTGGACCCTCGGAGCAGGGACCGGACCGCAGTGAGAGCCCTCCTCGACCGACAGGCAGTAAGCGACCGAGGAAGAGCCATGAGGGGAGCCGTGGAGAGTCCAGTCCACGTCCTGGTTGGTTCGATCGTGTTATCCACGTTGTTGCTGCCTCAGAAGCCCGCATTATGGGTCAGATGGAGAATAATTTCAGACAGATGGAGAACAGTATCAGAGGGATGATTGAAGGCTTATCTGATCGGATGGGGCGGTTGGAAGACCTTGTTATGGGTCGGCTACGCAGGTCGCCTACACCACCCAGAGGGCCTACACCGGTGCCCAGAGACCCCACACCACCTCCCAGGGGTCCCACACCTCCTAGAGACCCCACACCACCTCCCAGAGACCCCACACCACCCAGGGGCCCCACAGCGCGTCATATGTCCCCCCGTATGAGAGGGGGGAAAGCAAGAGGCAGATCATCTGTGGGTCGATCTTCTTCGCGCCCTTCGTCAGACGCGCAGTCATCTCCAGGCCCGTCGTCTACCCAGCCGTCATCTGTTGGCCCCTCGTCTGCCACGCGTTCGTCGATATTTGAGTTACTGGAGGCGGATGAAGCGCGTAGGGTAGATTTTGGATACACAGAATTCAGGAGGAAGGGTCATGGGGTGAATATCCAGGTTATTCCCACCGCTGGCACACTCTGACAGGCATTTTTTGAGCGTATGGAGGATGTTAATGAGCTCGTTGATTATGAGATGGTTGCACATTTCTTGCTTGAGGTGAAGCGACGACTTTTCAGGAGGCACATGAGCGATGTTGTGATTTGCTCTCCATATTTTTTTGTAAGTTCAAGAGACATTTTTTTTTTTTTTTTGTATTTCATTATCTCTGTGTCGAAGCTTGATTTGTTCATGTGTTTTTTTCAGGTTCAGCTACAGTCAGCATGGAAGAAGCTTCATCCAAGAGATCCTGACTGTGTGGAAGAGTATGGTGAGGACAGATATCTGCACTGGGATCCTCCAGATGCCTTACTTGATGTAATTAGAGGCAAGGGTGGCGTCCAGGAGGTCCCATGGACGAGAGCTCGTTATGTAAGTGAACTTTCAAGTACACTTATCATACTATCTATGATGATTTTTTTATATTCATCCGTTAATCATTATCATTTATGTAGGTGATCATGATATGCAATGTTGGAAATGCTCACTGGGTCACTGTACGTATCTGTTTCGAGACGTGGAGAGTCGAGTTGTATGACTCGTTATTGTTCCAGATGCACCTCCCGGAGAACAGAGAGATGGGTCAGAGGCGTGATCGAGAGCTGTTACCGCTCCTACGTCTACTGCCACGCATCATATGGAGTGCTGGTTTCTGGAGAGGTCGGAATAGGCCAGATACACATCTCTTAGCCATGACAGTGGACAAGACTATCCAAGAGCAGTTTGCGCAGTTCGACAGCATCAGTTGTGGTGTTTATGCTATGATGTATGTGGATCGTTTGTTGTTTGGCACTCCTAGTCTTGATGTCAGGCCATATGATATTCAGAGATATCGGCTTTCCGTAGCAAAGAGGATCTTCTCACTTAGCTATGGCCGTCTAGAGTGACTTATGATGTATTGCATTTGACATTGACACCGCTCGTTCATTTTATTCATGTATGTATTGCATTTGACATTGCTCGTTCATTTCGCTCAAATATGTTTGTTGACTACATGATTTTTAAACAAATATAACCAAAGTAGACATCATTATCATTTTAAACAAATACAACCAAAGTCGAGATAAACCATATTATCACTGCAAGCCAACCACAATAATGTAGACATGATCAATTTAGGTCCTCCGTCTGTCTACTCGGACACCTGGGACGGGTATGAGACGTCTCACCACATATACCACACTTCTTAGGTGCTCTTCTACGTACAGACTCCGGTGGTGCGCTCTCTGGAGGTGCATTTAAGTCCACACCGATAATGGGCACCGGGGCTGTGCATACGCGTCTGTTATGGCCCGGGACATGACATCTAGTGCAGATTTGCCTCCGTTGACTGGATGACGCCTCAGCACCCCCCCGAGCTCTAGACATTCGAGGACGACTGGCCTGTTTTGTTATCACAGGAGCGCGCACAAGTGGAAGACCGTCAGGCGGGACAATCCAATCTTCTGGACTGGGTAAGCTCATGATGACTGAGTCGTACATGCTGGCAATTGTCTCCGTCTTGTAGCATATATCCACAAACTCGTATATGTTTCCACCGGAGAATCTACGTGTGAACACGAATTATAGTTAAAAAACATGATTACTCACAACAATGATAGTGTTAAAAAATTTAAACAAGTATGTACCTGATCGCTGCTGCAGCGTGGCTACAGGGGATCAAATCCAACTCAAACTCACGACAGTCGCAGGTTCGATGATGAAGATCGACCATAAAAGACTTCATGCCCACCTCTACTTTCCACAGGTGTGCTAAGGTCGTGCATCGAACGGAAAAACATCGTCCTTACTCGACATTCTTGGATAACTTGTCCACAGTGGGTTGTGTCAACACGTGATCCCACGTCTGCGCTGCAGCCCGACGCTCAACAAACCACTCTTCCACAATTTTCCTGAACGACTCAAGCATTGAGCAAATAGGCAGTCTCCTAGCCCACAGTAGACGGGCATTGAGTGACTCAGCCGCATTAGATGTCATGAATCCGAAACGCCGTACGGGACACTGCGATCGGGACCAATGCTGCGGACCAATATTACAAAGCTTCTCGTATGCTGGTCTACTCAGCATTTCCAATGCTGACAAGTGCCTCTGGAACACATCTGTCCGATATGCATATGCAGCCTCCTTGAACAACCCAATGACATTGGACCCGCGCTTTGCCATCTTGGTCTGTAGGTGATAATAGCACAATCCGTGTGTCGCTCTTGGAAAAACAGCCGCGACAGCATTCTTAATGCTCTTGTGCTGGTCGAACACGATCAGGAGGTCTTCTATCTCGCCCAAAGTGATATGCAATCGATTCAGGAACCAGATCCAAGTGTCATCATTCTCGATCGGACCGATACCAACTGCAATAGGTAACACCTGTTCATTGCCGTCCTTCGTCACAGCAACAAACAAAATCCCCTTGTTCTTCCCCTTCAAGTGTGTCCCATCAATCACGACCACTGGTCTTGCACCCGCATGGAAGGCACTGATACACGGTCCGAGTGCCAAAAATGTATACTGCAGCTCATGTACGGTGTTCGTCTGAAACTCGTACAATGTCCCGGGATTGCGTAGCTGCAACGTGTGTAGAAATGCGGGCAATTGCGCATAGGACTTATCAAAGTCCCCATAGATCATCTCAATTGCAATGTTCCTCGAGCGCAGAGCGAAACTGTAATCAATCTGGATCCCGTACTCACGTAGAAGCTCGGAGACCATCTCTTTGGGCTTCAGAACAACCCCCTCATCGACCAGTTTACGTGTAAAATACTTTGCAACCACCCGTGCAGGCACCTGTCCTGGGGCAACTCGACTCATATCCATGTGGCAAGTGTGAGTGCCGTCAAACTTGTAGATTCTCCAAACAACTCCATCCACAATGGCACACAGCTTGAACGGGCACTCCCTGCCATGCTTACACGTGTAGACTAGCCGTGTCTTGTTCGATCGATACACGGCATACTCCACTCTATTCTGCATGTGATACAGTCCCACGGCCAGGGCCAAATCATCCTTGGTGCGGAAAATCGCACCCTTCTGAAGTTCATCCGTATTGGCTGCTGAAGGCTCGTCCCAACTCAGTGGGCCTGCAACGTCAATATTCGCGAGTGGAACAAGCCAATTGCTCACACCCCTCTCAGATACATCTTCAGCCCTAGTGTTCGATGATGATGCACCTCCGGTCATGCCTATCAATCGTCCCGTACCCCCTGTAGAACGAATCCATCCCGTGAACTCTGTGAACACTGATTCGAGCAAATCCGTTCTCACATTCTCCTCCGCTTCTTCATCTGTAGTAGGAATTTCTTCTTCTCCTCCTCCTCCTTCATGCGGGAATGCATCGTCCTCTGGAGCCTCATAGTGTTGCGTATCATCACGAACCTCCTCTCTGACCGGTTCTCTGTACTCAGGCTCGGTGTCAGGGATGACCCTTGAGCTGCTGCAGCCTCTCTGAACAACATACACAACCATCTCTTGACTTTGCTCATGGAGCAAGTCAAGCAAACCAGCATCATCTTTCAGTCTTGTCTTGATCTGTCTACCACTATTGGTGCTCGACATCCATGATAACTGGTACTCGATACATGTGGGATCGGTCTCCAATAACTCATGTATCTCTCTGATCAGTGACCTAAAACATAAATCATCCGATGACATGATGATCAACTCCTCCACACCATCTACGTACTGAGCTCTATCCCATCGGCCACTATGTTGTACAATAATACGACGTCTAACCATCTGCCCTAAAACAAATTTAAAAATAAGCATAACTATACATAACAAAAATTAATTTTATACCTAACGAAATATAAATTTAGCCATAACTAACATTGAATTTTACAATAACGAAAATTTATTACTAACATAAGGAAATTTAAATGTAACCATAAAGAAAGTTAATTTCTAAACATAAAGAAACTTTAAATTTAAACATAACGAAAAATAAATTTCAACACCACACGAAACTTTAAATTAAAGAATAACGAAAGTTTAGTTTTAAAAATAACGAACATTTAAATTAATAATATCTTCACAAAATTTAAATACAACAATTAACCATAATGAAATTTTTTTTAACATAAGGAATACTCAAATTAAACAATAACGAAAGTTTAGTTTTAACAATAACAAAAATTTAAATTACACAATAACGAAAATGACATTTTAAGAATAATGAAAATTTAAGTTCGACCATAACGAAAATAAAAAATTTAAGAATAACGAAACTTGAATTTAAACATAACGAAAATTTAAATTTAACCATAACGATAATTCTACTAAACCATTAACTAATCCTTATGATATTTCTATTTAACCATAACGATAATTAAATTTAACCATTAACTAACCCTAACGATAACCATTAACACAAATTAAATTTCAACATTAACTAACCATAACGAAATATTTAATATAACTTTCGTTTTGAGCATAACGAAATATTTAAATTAAGCATAACGAAAAAATTCATAACGAAATATTTTGCGCATTACGAAATATTTAATTTAATTTAAGCATAACGAAAAAATTCATAATAACGAAAATTTAATTTGAGCATAACGAAATATTTATTTTTCACATAATGACTCATAACCTTAAACTATAACAAAAATCTTTTTATCAATAACGAAAGTTTATTTTAAACATAACGAATAAATTTAAATTCAACTATAACGAAAATTCAAATTTAAATTCAACTATACGGATAATATCATTTTCACTATAACGAAAATTTAATTTGAGCATAACGAAATATACAATTTTAAACATAACGGTAATTTTCATTTAACACAACGATAATTAATTTTAATTATCACGAAAGTTTTATCCTATATTGTAACGAATGGTCAAATTCAACTATAACGAAAATTTAGTTTTTAACATACCGAAATTGAAATTTGACAATAACGAACATTTAGATTTAACATAACGATGTTTAAATTTTCTAACAAAACCTAGAACAATTTTCTAACAAAACTTGAAACATACCTTTCAATTTTGGAGAATTTTTCCGCGAAATTTCACCGATGATGATGTTTTGTTGATGACGATGATCTTCTCGCTTGCACGATCAAACATTCATTTTTTTATGTGAATTCAGAGATTTTCTTCACCAAACTCTCGAACTATTTCTTCTATTTGGGTGTGGGTTGAATTGATGCATCGGTGTAGTGTAAATATAGGTGAATGACACCAACCTCTCTTACACAAAATTAAATGCATTAAATTTCATTTAATTTGGGCCAACTAATACCTACCTATGCAAATACAAATATTTATGCATTTTACCTACCTCATGTTGACCACACAGAAATGACAGAATAATGCATTGATGCATAACGTTATAAATGTTTCGTCATAAGTTTTCGTTATATATTTATAAATTTTCGTTATATGTTTTTATACATGTATCGTTTAATATTTTCGTTATACATAAAATCCTATATAATGAACTATCGTTTAATGTTTTCGTTAATATTAATTTCGTTATTATTATTATTATTATTATTATTATTATTATTATACTTTCGTTATTATCAATATATAATGATATATTACTTTCGTTATTTCGTTATTCTTATTATTATTACTTTCGTTATTCTTATCATTACTATTAATTTCTATCGTTATTCTTATTATTATTATTTTCGTTAGTCTTATTATTATCACTATCGTTATTCTTATTATTATTATTTTCGTTATTCTTATTATTATTATCATTACTATTAATTTCGTTATTATCATTACTATTAATTTCGTTATCCCTATCGTTATTCATTATTATTAATTTTAAAAATAAATTGTCTACAAAAAACTGGTAGGGATCGATCATGTATTTATTTTTATATGTTAGGGTTTGTATATGTTAGAGTTTTTAAACTTTAGGGTTTTAGGGTGCATTTAATGTTTAGTTTTGAAAAAAATGTAAAAAGTACATTTCCCCAATCATTGGGTGTGGGGACAAGTGTGTCATAACTCCAAATTGCCCATAAAACTACTACACCCTTATATGTTGCCTTTTTTTCCCTTTTTTACTTTTTTTTTGTCTATATTTATAGATTTACACTTTAATAAATATCATATTAAATGAAACTGTATACATAATATGTTTCGCAATTATGAAAAAACAAAATGTATATAACTAAATATTAATATTATGAAATATTTAACACGGTGTTGAAAAGGTTCAGTTTTTCTAGTATTTTAGTGCAGAAATAGTTTAGCCTGCTGTCACAGTTACCCTACCCTATATCGTATTTAACGGATATAACTTATTATATATATATATATATATATATATATATATTTTAACTGGTTCGTTCTTGCAAATGATAACATGAATACAGAATACCGCACAATTTGAAAATAGAAAATTTTGTCGTTAGTACAGTCTCAACCCTAAACTAATAATAATGATAATAATAATAATAATAAAACGACGTGAATTATGGGGTGTGTGATTTCTGAGCAAGGATTTGACCCCTGCTCAGGCTTTTTGTTTTTCAACAACAACATTAATTATCCCACCCACATAATAATCTCTATCTTCTCCTTTTCCTAAAAGAAGCACCCCCCATTACACCTAAAAACCACCACTGATTTTGGGATAAGTACGGACCAGATACACTACATTTTTCTATATTTTCATCTATACTTTATAATTGCATGTCTAAGTTACTCCACAGTCTCCACTACATATATCATACCTTCCAAATTCCAATCCAAATTATTTATTAATTTACGTCACTCAATCTTTAGCTACTCCAAAATATATTAGAATCGATCGATACATTGCCCAATAAATTATTACACCAGCTACGGTCATGGCTAATGATCTTATTCGTAATTAGACATGTCCACGGTTATGACTCGTGTCTATTCAGATTACAAACAGTCGGTTAGGTGGTTTCGGACGATATAAATCAGACAGCACCGTTACGGTTGTCGATTACGATTTTCAAATTAAAACCGGCTATTTGTCTTGTTCCCTATTTTCTCCGGTTAACCGGCGGTTAATTAGTTTCAATTTTTTTTTTCTTGATTGAATTCGAACTTATGAGCTATTAAACATTATCACATTATAATTTGTATAAATTAACTAAATTACAAATTTACAAGTTAAAAACTAAAAAGGATGACAAACACAAGTTTATTTGACATTATTACATGATAACATTATAATCTATATCTTACAAAAATACAAGTTTATTTGATAAATAATATGATATTAAAAAATTACAAATCAAACTATGAAATTACAAACTTGCAAGTTAAAATTTAACATTAAATTACAATTTACAATTAACAATTTCACTGATTTAGGGGGGAAAAAGAAATAATTGAAATTTGGGCTTGCATTTCAATTGAAGCTACATACCTATCCCTTACCTTGGAATCAAAGCCCTCGTAGTTCATTTTACATTTTTTTCCTTGTCCAGTCTAGAAGTCGAAGTCGTCGTCACATTCGTCACCGGTTTCCTTCTCATTCAGCGTCACTCTCTGAGCCAACTAGAATCAGCGGGATATCCATTAAATCGTCCCATTGGTTCTCTCTTGCTCTCTTAAGTTGCCTTTTGATTCGTCCTTCAATATCATTTGTGCTTCAAGATGATCCGGTGTCAAGTTTGATCTCTGCTAGCTCATCCAACATATAACCGGATTCATTGAAAGTCTGTTCAACCGCAATTATTGATGCTTGGAGTCCAAAAGTCTCCTTTGTCATAATCGCAAGCAAAGGATACAACTCTTGATTTCGAGACCACCACTTGAGAGCATCAAAATTATTGGGACCTGCATTTTCAATATCTGGCACAACAAAATCTTGCAAATATATTTCTAATTCATTTTGACTACGCCTTGCACTTCCTCTACTTTGGAAAAAAATTTAAAATTCTTGTAAAACACTACCTTGTGAAGTATTTAATCCTAATAAAAAACTACTACTAGAACTAGAAGAACGACGAGTTTGACTAGGTAGAGTATCTCCATGTTTTTGCTCATATTCTTTATAAATATTGATTGTAAAGATTCACAAATATATAATTTAATTTCATCAACTGTTGGCAAATGTAAATTAATACCACTAGGACCTAAAAGTCATAGTGGATAAAAATTTATAATACATATCAAGCATGTCATTGGTACCAACAAGCTTCAATGTAGGATTTAAGATTTTAGCAACCAAAAAAATATTACGAATATGATAAAAATATTTCAACGATTTTTGTATCATAGCTTGAATCATGGTCGTCAAATGTGGTTTATGACTACAAGAATTGCATTTAGAAGCAATTAAATAACAATGATACATATATTTGTACATAATAGGGTAATAAACACCAGGTAAATCCTTTGTTGCAAATTGAAAAACTTGTAAAAGTTCCATTAATTCATAGCAATCATCCCAATATGAAGGTAATAAAATAAATGAATTAACATGTGTAGCAAAAAAAGAAACTAATAGTTCTCGATATTCATATTGTAACATCCCAAAAATTTCAGAATATCTTGGTGAGTTTTCTAAATTTATTTAGAAGACTAGAGAAAATAATTGGAGATAAAATAAAGTTAAACAGATGTAAGTCGCGACTTTTTATGTATTTTATATGGAAATCGATTATGAAATTTTGCGTTTGCCGCTGGAAGATAGTTAATATTGGTCTTTTTTGAAACGTAACAACCTAAAGGAAGATGTTGGTGCTTTCATAATTTTAATCTGACCTCTACATGAGTCCTGTAATTGAAGATCGTAAAGGAAAAACTTGTGAATAGTGTTTTTCCATAAATACATAATTTTCAAATCTTTATGAAATCTTGTGTATTGATTCGAGTCCTGTTTTGACAGTTTGTTTCCATAGAAAATCACCCAAAGAATCCATTCATGTTTTCAGATTTTCAATCAGAGGTCAATTGAACGCTTGGGAGTGTTTTCAGTAAAAAGTGTGGAATAGTAAATTTACTTCTAAGAAGGGAATCTTTCTTCGATTTTCCTCAAACGACCTACTTGGTTTTCAACGATAGGTTGGTTCAATAGTACTTGAGCCAACGAGTCTCCCGATATTTTCGGATTTTGTATCAGAGGTTATTTGGACCTCGCCATTGAATAATGCAACTTTGATTGAATCCGAAAAAAGCTTTATCAGTATTATATATCCGAAAAAATTATACCCACCGTGCCTCAGCTTTCTCTATAAATAGGGGGCTTGGGGATTCACTTTTCCATGCTCATTCTCTCTCTTCTCTTTCATTCTCTCTCTAGTTCGTGTTGACGAACGAGAGAAACCTGGGCCTACGCCGAGTAAATCGTGCATACGGGTCCAGGTTAAGTTTTGTTTTGGGAGGTGCTGCTGCGGAAGTAGTTGTAGAGCACCGGAAGGCTGCCGGAGAGCCGCCGCCGCCGCTGCCGTGCATGGCTGGAAATCATCGTCGTTGTGCCGTCGTCGCGCAGCCGCTTCGGATGTCTCATTTCAGTCCATTTCTTATCCTTTATAGTTGAAATTTTAATATGTTGTGTGTTTTAAATAGTGCTTCATTTCGTATGTTGAGTGCGTCGTCGTCCGGTGCTCGAAAACAGGCAAAAATGCTGGAAAACATCGAAAATAAAGAGGTGCTGATCAGTTTCGATTTTTGCCCGTTTTCACCTGTTTTGGGTTGTCAAATCGAAAAGGTTAAACCAGAAAGTTGCTCAAAATATTTTTTTCTATAGGACTGCCAAGTTTCGTAATTTTCCGATAAATTTTGATCAAAGTCGATTATTTTAATGAGGCGGTTCTTTTTATAACTAGAGCATGTGATTTCAAAAATTTCTGAAAATTGTATAATTTAATAAAGATATATGTGGGGTCATGCTTGATTATTTTCGTAATTTTTGGGAAAGTAAAAAGTGCAATCGAGGTTGGCTAAGTAAAATTTGACTAAAATGGCAAGTTACGAAAAGTGATCTCTGTCAAATATTTTGGCCCCATTAAATCGGAAATTATATTTTGGAATTTATTTTCTTCTATAGAGGAATTGTTCGAGGTCTCTAGAGTCGCGCATTCTTAATTGAAATATAATTAAAGTGAATAAAAGCTCTTATTAAATTAAAGTCGAGTTCTGAAAATTAGAGTAGCAGTCCTAAAATAAGGTTTGAAACTTATTTTATTTGAGCCAGTTGAACTGTGTAGGACCTGTTGAGCCAGTCAAAGAAGCTGACGGATGAATATTGAGAAGTTTGAAAACTTGAGTTGATCTAATCGAGGTGAGTTTATTTGCAAAACCTATCTATATTTAAGTTATTAACTCATAAATGTGATAGTCATAGCTAGAATATCTAAAAATATTTGAGGAATTATCTACTCAAGTCTCTGCTAGAATAATAGTATACTATTGTATAATTAATGAGAACATAGTATTATACTACTGTATAATTATTGAGAACATAGATTATGCCTTGCCATAATTATTGAGAACATAGATTATGCTTTATCATAATTATTGAAAATATAGATTATGATATATCACAATAAATGAATATAGATTATGCTTCGACATAATTAAATAGAATAGATTATGTCTGGTCGTAATTAAAGTTTGTGATTTAAGAGTTAAGGTTAGAGTTTAAAGTTCATAGTTTATAGATTAAGGTTAGAGTTTATATTTAAAGTCTAAAAGTCATAGTTTAAAGTTACAGTATATTAAATATTTATTGTGTATTGATTATACTTGTGTATAATGAATTGTACTTTTTAGCGTGTGCTTTTATTATTAAACTTAAGTTAAAGAATGATTTCCGTTTAAGGAATAAGAAGCATAATTAAACTACTTTGCTAGAGGAATTAAAGGTTAGCATAGTTGCTATATTAAGAGGATGACATAGTTTTTGTGCTCATGTCATATTATGCGCTTTATAAGAGAACATAGAACAAAGGATAGGGAGGAACTGTGATTCTTGCAGTTGTGATGTTAATCACTAAAGGTGTCACTGTGAGGTAACCCTTGCACATACACGTGATTTGGGCATCACTATAGGAGTCAATCCTAGGTAACCCCCGGTATACTCAGGGCCAATGCTAGGTGATCCTTGGTACACTCTTCTCGGATTAGCGAGGTAACTCCTCCCTTTTCCGATCAGCGACATGTCATAGAGTTAAGTAGACGACAGAAGGAGCTACAGAGTACCAAAGAGAAGTAAAGGTTTGCAGAAATGGGAAGGGCTTTCGCATTTTGCTTTCCATTATCTATATTTATATTTTGGATATTTTGTTATAGTTTTTATTAAAGATTGAGTTAAAAGTTTAACCCACTGAGTACTTTAGTAGTCACACCCAAAATATTTTCAAAATATTTTTCACAGGTTGAGATACTGGAGATGATGGCTCGATGTACTGTTGTGGGTTGATTATGCCTTGTTGTCTCGTTCAGACTAAATTATTACTCATGAGTATGTTGTTATGTGATACAATATTACTCCATTGTTTTCCGCTTAAACTCTGATACAGTTGCCCTATAGTATGATTGCATGTTATATTGTATGTTGGTCCCAGGGCAAGTCAGAGTCAGTTTAGAGAGGGGGGTGAATAAACTGATCAAAATTCTTAACAAATCTTGGGGAATAGACTAGACCCTTGACTCACGAAGTTATCCATGCTGTTAGGAGATCAGTTGAGATGATCAGCGTGTGTGCTTGAGGTGTGCAGTTTAGATATGCAACTGAAACTGAAAACAGAGTAGAGCACACAGATAATTTTCTAGAGGTTCGAAGCTCAACTTCTACGTCCTCTCTTTCTTCCACAAAGGGGTAATTCACTATGCAAGTTTAAAGTTCCTTTATTATAGTTACACAGTGAAGACTAGTGTTGGACCTAGCTGTCGGTGACTTTACGGATTCCTTTCCAACTGTTGCTGTCCCGGAAGCGACGATGCAACGAAAGCAGCCTCCTTAGCCAGTTTCTAGACGACAGCTCATACTTACCGGTCCCAACTGTTCCCTGAGACTTTAGGTGCTATTGCCCATCTTTACAAGGTTTTAGATCTCTTTCAATCTTCAAGAAGACAGTCTTGAAACTGGTATCAACTGATGTGCTCCTTTGCGCGTCTTCAGCTTGAACTGGGTAGTTGATCGGTGTAGAACGAATTGAGAGAGTGGCTCTGGCTGGATTTCTTCAACAGCTAACTTGATGAGCAGTTTGGTCCTTCTATTCAGTTGGGACTTTTTGCTTTGGAGAATTTAAGGTTGAGGCTTTAGAACTTTGTTGAACGTCTTCGCTGATAGTCTTTAGGTAGCAATTCTTGCAAAAGAGTCAAGAAAAAGTCACGACCATCTTCTAGTTCACTCGTCTTTTATATATGAGTGGCTGGTGACCGTTGTTGATCAATAGGTGATCATAAATGATAAAGGCGTTGAGGGGCCTTTCATTTAAAGAGCTGTTGAGTAGTCTTTGTTCTTCTGACATGCTTTTGTTCTAAGATCTCTGTTGCATTAACTTCAAGATCTTCTTGTTGGCTTTTCTAAAATTTAAATTTCAGTTACAGCTTTTGTCTTGATCTTCAGTTCTAGGCTTATGCTGGCAGTTGGAATCTTCAGTTCATTGGCTGTCAGTTCTGCACGTCTTTGGTAATTTTGTAAGCTCCAGTTAAGATCGTCTTCAGCTGGCAATTCTGGACTCTGTCTTGATGCTTTCTGAGCTCCAGTTTGATTTGCTTCAGCTGGCAGTTTTGAACCAGTGTTCTTCAGCTGGCACTTTAGACAGGTGTCCCTTCAGCTGGAACTTCTTTGGACTGGTCTTCAGTTCGGATGCTGGCGCTTCTTCAATTGGACTTCTTGAACTGATGCGTCTTCCGCTGGTATCTTTCATACTGGTATTTCTTCAGCTGGTAATCTCTTCAGCTGGAACTTCCTTGAGTTAGTATGTCCTTCAACTCACACCTTGGACTGGTACACTTCTTCAGCTGGCATTCTCTTTTAGCTGGAATCCTCTTGAGCTGGTATATCCTTCAACTCGTACCTTGGACTGGTGCACTCTTCAACTGGCATTCTTCTTCAGGTGGAAATGGTCTTCTCTTTAGCTATTAATCTCTTTCAGCTGGAATTAGGCACTTCTGAACTGGTGCCTTGAACTGGTATCTTCTTCAGTTCATAACTGTAGACTGAGGGCAGTTGGTACCTGCATCTTTCAGTTTTACTTAACTACAGTTTTTCTTTTTCGCAGTTTCTCAGGCTGGATTTTTCTTTTCTTTTCTCTCTCTTTTCTTTTCCTTTTCTCTCTTTTCTTTTTTCTTTTCTTTTCTTTTCTTTTCTCACTTGGATTGATCATTTTCAGGCTTTGATAGCTCAATTTTTTTTTGTTATGATCATCCTTAGTTTTCTGCCTAATTTCTTTTCAGTTTTTCAAATCTCTTTGCATATTTTGACATATTTTGACATCTCATCAAAACCATAGTCAGGAAAACTCTTGATAGTTTTTCCTAATAATTTCCCCCTTTTTGATGATATCCAAAATATGGCAAAATTAAGCAATGATGGAAAAATTGATTGTAAGAAATTTTTGACTTGTGTGAAAGAGAACATAATCAAGCAAGAAAAGTTTTTTTTTATAGCTAAGAAACTGATTAGATTTCTTTCAATCTACCGCAATTTGCTTTTCTTTTTCTTCTTCTTTTACTTCAGTTTCTAGCTCTTCAGCTGCTGCGCTTCTTCAGTTGGTACTTATCTCCTTCTTCATCTATTCCACCAATTGCTGGATTCTCCTTTGTCTCTAGCATTCCTCCAGACGTCTCCCCAAACTTCTCCCTAAGACACTTGTCTTCTATCTCTAGCCCTTCTCCAGACATCTCTCCAAACTTCCCCCTGAGGCTGATGCCTCTCTTCTCGAGCAGTTCCTACAGTCCTTATTACTTCCCCTTGAGGCTGTACTTCTCCCTAAAACTGCGAGGGTTCTCCCTGAATCTCATCGCAGAGACTCAAAAAGTTTCTTCCATCATTCCTCTCAATTTCTTCATTCTCTTCCCCCTTTTGGGATCAACCAAAAGGGTGTACAACTGCAGATCAAAGGATGGAATGGGAATGTGTGGTAACAAGCTGAAGGTAGTAGCAAGGTTACCTTCGTATGGGGAGGGGTATGGCTATTCTTATGGTGGTGAGGGTAGCCAGTTGGATGCTTCTTATATTGGCATAAACTGCCGTAGATCTGGCAGTGGAGATGGCCAAACTTGTGAGGAGTTTTTCAGTTGGAGGTGGGTGGTTGAACTCAATTGGTATGGAGGATGAGTTGGATGGCTCTGCAAAAGGTAGAGGAGCTACGACTGGTACTCCATGCTGGATTCTGTGAATCATCAAATCAATGATCTTGGAGAATGTGGGAGTAGCTGTAAACGGATTGTTCATCTAGTTTCTGCTCTAAATTATTTGTTGACTTCAGAAGTGGCATCCCTTCTTGTCGAGCAGTTCAAACATGACTGCTTGATCAACTTGATATCTACAGAGTGACCATCTAAGATATCTCCTCAATTTATTGAAGAGGTGGGAGTCATAGTTCTCAATGATATGAAATCTGCTTGAAAGCAGATTGTTGAGAGTCTCGTTAAAGCTTTCTTCAACGCCATCCATGTAGTTGGTTTCTGCTGGTTCAGAATCAGCTGGCGCAGTTAACTCTGTCGTCATGTCATCGTCCGACATGATTTACTTTTCATGACTGATTGAAGTTAGTTTAGTTGGAGTGGAGGGACCTTCTTCAGCAGCTCTCTGCCTTCTCGATCCTTTGCCAAACGGCTTCAGGTTCCTTTTTCATTTGAGAAAGATTGTGGGGAGATAGTCTCTCCTGTCCAGCAACACGCCTTGGTGAGGAAAAGGTCAGATTTGATCACAGATGATCATGCTGAGTCGATTGATAAATCCCACCTTCTCCATGAATGTTCTAGTTTGATAATCAAAATTGTCTTTTCGAATATTCTGGCGCAGTTGTGATAGCACATAAGATGCGCAGTCTACTCTGCATTGGTTGTAAATGAGTGCCATCAGGTGAGCATTTTCGGCACTGAAATGAGTACAGTCTAGGTTGCCTCGCAGGCAGTCGATGCCTATATCTTGGAGTTCTATGAACTACGGCCGCAGACTGTCTTTTAGTTTGTGTGAGAAATCATTATGCTCAACTCCTGGTTTTGTCCAGTTCCTCCACAATTCTCTTTGATTAGGCATAGCTATCAAGCCTGTCTGTGAAGCTGCTCCTGGAAGATGGAGGGTTTCCATCATGGTGTCCTTGGAGATGACAATCGGGTGCATACCGACTATTAAAATGATGTTGCCGTTGTCTGCAACTTGAGAGTATATATAGAACTCGGCAACTAGCTCCGAAAAGCAACACCCATACTGCGGTCCTTGAGTAAGAAACTAAAGGAGTTCAGTTTTCTCCACTGCTGTGACTAAGCGATGGAATTCATCAGCTTTTAGTCTTTTCATTAGAAAGTCCAATTCTATGAACTTATGTCTTTTGAGATTGAGAGCAAGTCTAGCTGGATCAATGTACTGAGCCGGAGTTCCATTTTGCAAAAGAGAGTAGTTTAGAGAGTTAAATGGAGTAGAAAGAGAAGGATGCAAAGTAATGCAAGGAGAGTTATGAAGTTAGATATGTGATCTTTGATCGATATCTCCTTAATATTTAAAAGAAGCTCTGCATGCATGTACTGTGAGTTGCACTTGAGTACTCCTCAGCTGATCAGTTAATAGATTTAACTGATGCTCAGCTGGTAAATGCAATAGATATCTCAGTCGTCCATAAGATTAGCTTTGCTTTGGATCAGTAGTTGAGATTTCATCCATTTTGAAAATGGGGTAGTTGCCATAAATATCAAATATTTGGTGCATGATTTTGCTATTTATATCTCTCAAGCGATCAACTCACTTTCTACTTTAGTGGTTGATTTTGGTCAGTAGCACTAATGCTAGCTATCTATTCAGATTTATTTAACCTAACTGCAAGTGCACAGTGAGGTTTATAGTGTAGCGGTGAACAAGAGTATCGTATCTACAGAGATTTAATAATGAATCTAGTAATTATCTAATTTAACCTCTCACAGTTATTTAGACAACCGAAAATTAATGGGATATTTAATTACATAATAAAAACTAAAATTAATCAATAAACTAAATTACCACAAAAGAAATCAACATAGGTAAATCAAACACTGGAGAAAAAGACGCATTCTAGGATTGGATGCACATATTTAATTCATTTCCTTAATCAATTCATTTAGTGTCTATATTGGGATTTAAATCTTCCTAGAACAATCACTCTTATATTCTAAACCTTCTCTCGAAGAGCCTAGATTGTAGATCACACAATAAATATTAACGTGCCCGTTCAATACCTATTGCCCAACTCCTAATCGTATCTACAGAGATTTAATAATGAATCTAGTAATTATCTAATTTAACCTCTCACAGTTATTTAGACAACCGAAAATTAATGGGATATTTAATTACATAATAAAAACTAAAATTAATCAATAAACTAAATTACCACAAAAGAAATCAACATAGGTAAATCAAACACTGGAGAAAAAGACGCATTCTAGGATTGGATGCACATATTTAATTCATTCCCTTAATCAATTCATTTAGTGTCTATATTGGGATTTAAATCTTCCTAGAACAATCACTCCTATATTCTAAACCTTCTCTCGAAGAGCCTAGATTGTAGATCACACAATAAATATTAATGTGCCCGTTCAATACCTATTGCCCAACTCCTAATGGTTCCAAAGATTTATTGTTATCTAAATTAATCGCAACTCTCTCGAGTGATATTGACTAACCAGTTAATTATTCCATATCTTGTGTTAAACCTCATCTCTCGAATTATGAATTAACACATCAGATTGCATCATTTAGTGATCAGGTAAATAATACAGAGAAAAGCAGGAATAATCAAAACATAATCAAATCATAGACACCAAATAAATGAATTAAAAGAACTTCATAATTAACTCATAATCCAACCCTAGAATGCTAGGGTTTTAGCTATCCATGACAAAATAAATAACTAAAATAATCCACAAAGTAAACATTATATTCTAAGAATAAAGTAAATAAAACCCGGAGGAATTAATTTGTCTCTAATATTGAAAGCTCTTGAATCTGTTGGTCTTGTTCTTCGAGTCTGTTTTTCTCTGTAGCAAACCTCAGGTGGTATCTTTTGGGTAGGTGGAATGATGTATATTTTCATGCATCAAAACCCTTAAACACCAAGTTAAGAAAAGCCTAAAAATAGATCAAAAATCGGACAGGCCCGCACAATTCGCGACCAACACGCCCGCGACTCTGGTCGCGAATCCACGTGGTGCCACGTGGCACAAAATTCATGACTAGATCGTGAATAATATAAAGGAGAAACCCCTCCCTGTCGCGATATTGCAGAAAAATGGCAAACAGGTGATTCGTGACTATATTCATGACCCAGGCTGGTCGTGAGTCCGGTCGCGGGTATTGTTCGGCTCCGATAGCCTCTCACTATTTTGCTTCGTTTTCACTCGTTTCTCGTCCGATTGAATCGATTCTTTTTGCAACACATTCCTAACTTGATTTCCCATCTTTCTATGGTCTTCCAAAGCTTATTTGAAGTTCACGTAAAAAATGGCATTAATTCCATTCACAATGAACAAACACGTGACATTGCACAAAACATAGGAAACGATGCAAAACTTATCACTTCATGCATACAATGCCCATCAAATACCACTCAAATGAGCCTCAAAATCCATGTAAAATTCAAGGTTATCAACTCCCCCAAACTTAAAATATTATTTGTCCCCAAATAAAGAACAGAAACCAAACATGGAATTTGAACAATACACACGATCGTAATCTACAATCTAGCATCTACAACCTCGACAATCTAACTGGGAAATGACAAGAACAAGCACAACATTCAAATTATGAACACATGTAAAAGATTTCAACGAGCAAAAATCAAGCCAATGATCTTCACCGGTGTGTGTTTCACTCAAACACTCCAAAATGTGATAAAATAAGGATAAGCACTCATTGAAACTAATAGAGGTTATATATTTATGTAATATTGTATATATGGTAGAGATAGTATTCCTGTGAGATTAACCTAGATTAGAGGATTCCTATTGTATATATTGATGGTTTTAGAATGTGATTAGGCAAGAGATTATATTCTTACATGGTATCACGAGCTTTAGGGTTTTTCTTTTCCTCTTCCGCCGTGCCCACCTCTCTGATTCCCCATCTCTCCAATGACGATGAATGAATCGTCTTCTTTCTTTGTGAATGGCAAGTCTGGCTTTCATCCAGCCCTCACGGTTTCCAATATCAAGAATCATGTCTCCATCGTTCTTGAGATGGAAAACGTTCAATACGCGACATGGGCAGAGCTCTTCAAAATCCATGCACGTGCCCATCGTGTGCTTCATCATATATTTAGTTCCCCGACTGATCCTCCGGCTACGAAGATGGCTGAGGAGAAGGAGTTGTGGTCGAATCTTAACACCACAATTTGTAACAGCCCAGTCCCGAGATAGGGATTAACGAATGGGGACAGGGTGTTATTAAGGGTTTATTGAATAAGATATACTTTTGAAAGATAGGCGATGATACTCGGGTTTACTTAATTAAGAAAGAAACATGCTTTTGCGGAACTAAACGACTAACTAATCAGATACCAACATGCACAGACCTATTTACAGGTCCAAACGCATAGACAGATACCAACTTGAACAAGCCTCTTCATAGATGAAGGAGAAACATGATCGAGAAGTAGGAATAAAACTGAATATGCATCACCTATATATACTTAGATAATCATGTCTTGGAGAATATCCTTAGAATCTCGATAAACATAATTGAACTTGAATGAAATTAGAAAGAGTGTATCAGAGTAGCAGAAACATCATGGGATCTCAAAGAAACTTATATAATAGTAAAACAATCTTGCCGCAGGGCACATGGGCACCGGCGGGCTGCCCCCCCGCCCCGCCGCAGGGCACATGAGCCCCGACGAGCTTCCTAGCCCCGGCGGGCTCATGGTGGCCGAGGGGGGCGTGGCGCGGCGGCTCACCCCCCCGCGGGGCTCTCTCTCCTTTCTCTCTCTAAGCCCAATTCTGGGCAATCTTCAATTGGGTTCTTCATGTTTGTTGATTCTTTCGACGAACATGAAGAACACGAAGAACACTTAACCCGAAATTTCTTAAAAACAACATTCTTGAATTTAACATGCAACAACATGCTTTAACTTAAAAAGAATTTTGGCATTATAACGGCATAAACACGATAATCCTTCTTAGTATTT
Source organism: Perilla frutescens (assembly GCA_026008535.1). NCBI lineage: Eukaryota > Viridiplantae > Streptophyta > Magnoliopsida > Lamiales > Lamiaceae > Perilla > Perilla frutescens. The sequence goes on along the minus strand of BRKX01000019.1, from coordinate 32,532,793 downwards.
AGAATAATGATGAAATCGTTAAATATGGCTTAAACGGAATTTAATGGAATAAACGACGATAATCTCTAGAATAATAATAACGGAAGTAAAACGAGAAATATAACGTAAACGTTATTAACTTGGAACTTCAATAAAAATAGAAATACAACTTTAGACGAGCAATAATGAAGAACGTGAAGAATGTAAAGAACGGAAAGTAAATGCGGAATTTAAAAGATGGAAAAGAAATGGAGTCCAGACTGACGAACAAGAATGGACGGGGTTAGGTGCGTCGAAGGAACGTGGCTAGCTCGGCGTCTCGTTGATTCGCAACAGCGGCAGAGCCGCCTGCTATAACCTAATGGCGCCCCTAGCACATTTCCTCACCGCATCCCTTTCACGCCACTCCGCTCGTCGTCTTGAAGAACACTCACGAAGAACGCTTTTTACTTCGACATAACTTTCTCGGCTCTCACGAGCTTTTCCACTCTCTTGGAAGTGAGTTTGGATGATAAATGAGCAAATCAGAGGTTAGTGGTGTCCTTGTATTTATAGGAAAAGCTTTGGCTTCCAAGGGAAGCTACTTCAGTGCAAGAATACTGCAAAAGTTACCCCGGGTTCGGTTAAAAGATGCTTTATTCGATGTCGAGGTCCAAATGACCTCAGACACGAAATCTAAAAATACCGGGAGACTCGTTGGTTCGAATACTAGTGAACCGACTTGATTTGTGAAAAAGACGGGGTCATCTGAAGAAAGACGAGCAAAGATTCCCTTTTTGAATTATTTTTTACTATTCACTCAGACTGACAGATTTTGCTCCTAAGCGTTCGATTGACCTCAGAATGGAAATCCGTGAATCCCAACCGAGGGGCCTGACAGAACTAGTCTAGGAGCAACGAGGAGGATTTCGTAAATTTCTCAAAACACAAACGCACGCAAAAGTTACTATTCATTCACCTTTTAAATACGTTTTTCATCCCTGGGAACTCAAATGACTTCAGAATTAAAATCCGAAAACACCGGCATACTCCTTGTGTTAAAACCTTTCTAATGAGACCACGAATGGCCATAAAAGAATTAAGATCATATTTTCTGAAAAGACGATTTTCACGAAAACTGACCTCTAAAGTCGTAACTGACATCTGACCTTAATTAACCTTAATTAAACTTCTTCCTTAACTTCTTAATTATCATTAAGAATCCTCTAATCCTTAATTGAAAATCTGGGGTGTTACATCCTACCCTCCTTAAAGAAATTTCATCCCGAAATTTACTAACCATGACAAGCGATATCGGGGTATTTTTGAGTAGCTCAGATTCGAGCTCCCATGTTGCTTCCTTTGAACCATGATGGTTCCAGATCATCTGTATAAGATTAATCTCCTTGTTCCTTAACTTCTGGATCTTTTGATCCACAATGGCCTGGGGTTTCTCTTCCCATGCTAAGTTCTCATCCAGGACTATCTCTTCCTTATTATCCACGTGTTTTGGATCAACACGTACTTCTCAATAGTGAGTCATGAAAGACATTGTTAACGTCACTCAGGTTGTGTGGTAGGTCCAACCTGTAGGCTACTTTATTCACCTTCTGAAATCTCAAAAGGTCCAACGAATCTGGGGCTTACTTCATTTGCCAAGGCGAACCACTCATTGACGGGGACATTTTCAAGAACACTTTAACTCCAATGTTAAAACTGGGTTCCGTTCTTCTTTGATCTGTATAAGCCTTTTGTCTATCTTGAGCCTCCTTGATTCGCTAACGAACCAGCTCGATCTTCTGGACCACTTCCTAGACCATTTCAGATCCAACTATCCTTCTTTTTCTATCTTCGTCCCAGGACAAGGGCGATCTATACTTCCTTCCGAACAGGGCTTCATAAGGGCCATGCTGATCGATGACTGGTAGCTGTTGTTGGACGCAACTTTTACCAATTGCAGTAGCTCCTCCCAACTGCTTCTTTGATTGACGACTACTCCTCTAAGCATGTCTTCTAGAATCTAGATAGTCTTTTCGGACTGGCCGCCCATTTGAGGATGAAATGCCGTGCTGAAATTGGGTTTTGATTACATTGCTCCTTGTAGGCTTCTCCGAAATCTTGACGCAATCTCGCATCACGATCCGATATAATCGAGACCGATACATCGTGCAAACGCACATCTTCCTTGACATGGGCTAATTGATCTAGCCATCCAACATTATAACAGCAATGAAATGTGTTGTTTTTGATAATCGATCCACGATTACTCAAATAGCGGTATTCCACCGCTTAGACTTTGGTAAACCTACCACAAAGTCCACACTACTATGATCCTACTTCTATTAAGAAATTTCTATGGGTTGGAGCAACCAGAAGGTTTTGATACAAGGCTTCACTTGCTTGACAGAGTTTTTCCTTGCTTGGCACGCAAAGCCTTCCTTTGAATAAGAGCGCGCTATTGGCGACTTTCGAAAAATCTTGCGAGCTATCTGATCGTGCTTCTAGTCTTTTCTTTTCAAGAAACTCATTTCCTTTCTAAGTCTTAACTATTCTTTACCTCAGGTCGGGATGAGCGATTATCGCAGTGATTTGTGCTTAAATGACTTCAGGTGGTGTTAGCACCTCAATCCTTAACTTCTTGAATTTCTATCGAAGCTCCTTCTTAACTTGAACAAGTCCTAACTCTACCTTATCCTTCCTACTTAGGGCATCAGCTACCACATTGCCTTACCTGAGTGGTAGTGAGTCGTGCAGTTGTAATCCTTTACAAGTTCTAGCCACCTTCTTTGCCGATGCTAAGGTCCTTTTGCTTGAACAAATACTTTAGGCTCTTGTGATCTGAGAAGAGTCTCACACTTGGCTCCGTAGAGACAGTGCCTCCAGATTTTTACTGATAAATGACCACTGCCAACTCTAAATCATGCGTGGAATAGTTCTACTTGTGATTCTTAAGCTGCCCGGAAACATAAGCAATCGTCTTTCCTCTCTTCATCAGCACGCATCCTAACCCTTTTCTCAACGCATTAGCGTAAACCAAGAAGTCTTTATTCTCTCCCTGAATGGCCCACACTGGGGTTGTGGTTATATCTTTTTTAAGGTCTGGAAACTTTCCTCGCACTCGGGCGTCCACCTAAACTTGAAGTCCTTCTTTAATAATCGCATCGTAGCCTTAGATATTGACGTGAATTCTTCGATAAATCTGCGATAGTATCCCGTGAGTCCTAGGAAATTTCTTTATCTCATTCACGTTCCTCGGAGACTTCGAATTGCTTATAGCTTCAGTCTTAGCTGGATCCACCTTGATTCCTTCTACTGAAACTATATGACCTACAAATATAACTTCCCTGAGCTGAAACTTACACTTACTAAACTTAGCGTAAAGCTTTTCTTTCTTTTAACTTCCCCCAGCACTACTCTTAGGTGCTCTTGATGCTCCTCTTCCTCCTTTGAATAGATGAGGATATCATCTATGAAAATTAGCACAAACTTATCTAGATACGGGTGAAAAACCTGGTTCATTTAATCCATGAACACCACTAGGGTATTGGTTAATCCGAATGGCATTACCACAACTCGTATGTCTATAGTGAGTCCTAAAAGCAGTTTTAGGAATATCTTCCTTTCGGTTCTTCAGTTGATGATACCCAGATCTTAAGTCTATCCTTGAGAAGACACTTGCTCTCTTAGGCTTTGATCAAGAGATCATCTATTCTGGGGAGAGGGTATCGATTCTCAATGGTCAGCTTATAAAGCTCTCTGAAGTCGATGCACATTCTCAATGTGCCATCCTTCTTCTTCATGAACTAGATTGGAACTTCCCAAGGCGATACACTAGGTTGGATAAAACCTAGGTCTGATAACTCTTGAAGTTGAATCCCGAGTTCTTGCAATTCCTTAGGCGCCATTCTGGAAGGGGCTTTCGAACTGGTGCAGCTCCTAGCTCAAAACTGATAGCGAATTCTACTCGCCTATATGGTGGTAGTTCTGATAGCTCCTTTGAAAATATGTCTTGGAATTTTCTTGTGTCTGAACGCCTTCTATTGTAAACTCTCTTTCCTCTTTTTTCGTCACAGCCGCTTTTCAACGGGATTCTGACTTTATAGCTTTTGCTGGAGGTCACTATTACTTGCAGGCGTAAAGGTCGCATGACTGGACCTTTGAACGTAAGCTCAGAACTTATCTGACGTCATTCCTTAGATTGCCTCTTAATCTTTGACGAGCTGAAGAAAATATTACCTAGAGATGCGTGTCCTACTAGGAGGACACTAACTCAAATTACTTGGATTCTACTTTCTATTAGGACTACTTCCTCTTACTCTTCCAAAAAGAATATTACTTTATACTTTCTGCTTTATTCAAAGGGTCCACACTCGGGCTCTATGAGTGGGAGCAAAACAAAATGAATGCCTCTGAGTGAGGACTTTATCTTAATCGATAATTTTTTGACAAGTTCTAAAATTGGAAGAGATTTAACACTAGGTTGTATATATATACTAAAAACATTACCTTCTTTAGAGGGCTTATAACCCAAAAGGGAGGTTCTTGCATGATGCAAAGGTATGGAAGAGAATCAATGATTAGTACTGAGAATCGTACTGAATATTTGCAAAGGCGTCAGCATATCTTTAATGAGGGGATGTTATCACTAATTCTGGATGATCAAAGAAGTATCATCAAAAGTTTACAATCTGTCCCAATGGATATAATATTGAAGAAATTCAAATGATATAAAGGATTTCTACTAATATGAAGTTGTTGAAAGATGATTGATTTAATTAACACGAGAAAGGATGAGTAGACTCGTCAAAACTTCCTATCTTACTGAGACTTTTTAACTACCAATTCTAGGTCCAACTGCTTAATGATCTTCTTCAGATTATCCTTCTTTCTTTCCTTGATCTTCACGCATCTTCTTCTTTACTAGGTTGCTACGAAAGCATGAGTCGATTGACCTTCAATTAGCCACACTTAGCTAGAAAAGATGACATACGAAAACCACTTCCATTTATTTGGAAGGGATATGGCAAGCGACCTGATCTATACGCGTTTTCTTCTCGTCTGAAACCACAAATGTGGGGCATGCCTTGATAACTGGTTGAACTCTTGATCTTACTTTGACAACGTTCTCTTTCCCTGCCTCTAGTTCTAGATTACTTTTAATATAACTCGTACTTGAAACCTTCCCAATCATATTCCGTCCATTGATCCAAGGTTATCATTCTTCGAACGGACTCTTACTAGTGGCCTGTACTATCCATGCACATAAAAGAACATATACTAATTCCTCATCCTTCGAACAAGCTATAAAATTGAAAATTCAATTCTAAGGAAAAAACCCATCTCTCGACCCTCATCGGGTCTCCTAAATTATTAAATGATAGAAGATTATGATCGAAGAACACATTCTTGGCTTTTGAGCTACAGTTCAGGACTTGCTTGCCTGTGGCCTCGTTCTCTTGGCTTAATGTCTTCTCGGTGATATTCTAAAACATTAGCGACGCTCGCTCGAATTTGCACAAAGTAAAATGAAATGCCTTTCGATTAGACCTTTAGATTACGTAGGATAGATCAAGCAAAGTGGGAAATATTGCCTCATAAGAGGACTTTTAGCATAAATAAAAAAGAGGTTCTTAGTTACATCTGGAAATAGGGCAGCCTTTTGGAAAATTACTGCCGCTATAAAAATCTAAAGGTTGATTAGTACATTTTCAGAATAAGATCTGGATCAAATCAGATAAACGGACAAACAGGTCAGCAAGGTGTTCTAACAAAAACACCTCTTTTGCCTACTTCTAAAGCTTAACTACACGTTGGGTCCTTCCCCTTTCTTTTTATGATGATTCCACCTCTTTCCCGCTTTTCTTCTCTGGGTCCTCTTCTTCCTCATCTTCATCTGTCTCTGGTACCTCGATCTTGAACTTTCTTATGCTTCCTTCGGGGAACTGATGGGGCATACACTGTTCCGGACTCTTAGGGGAAAATGCTTGATAGGCAGGGGCTTACCGTGCATTATGGAGGACAAAGACTCGGTGTCTCGGGTCTCGCTTCTAAGGTTCTTTCAGCACGAGGGCACGGGGCCTAAAATTCAGGGGGACTGTTCAGAGTCGCCCTTAGCAGTCCTGGTTCCACCATGAGGGAGGGATTTTGCTCGGTTAGAGCGTTTATGTGGCCATACTTTGACTCCCAAAAAGCTATCAAGGCTGAGGAGAATTCTGTCAGGTTCCCGATTACAGCATACATCTCGGGATCACGGGTGATTGTGCTTTGCAGGATGCGATATATTGCTGACTTCTCAATGGAAGGTGCTTGTTCACATATGCGGATGCATGTTTCCAAGTCAGATACACTTCCTCGCATTCTTCCAATGTCGTTCCTTTCTTGAACATGGCGGAAATGAGGCACATTATTCCTAACAGCCGAACGACGCTTAACCATCTAGAAACATGAAGCTTAATCAGTCTAGATTATAAAAGGGAGACCTAAGGTTCTCCTGAGATTATGCTATCGTCTATATTCAGACCTTTTATCTTGCATGCATAGATCCTTTTTGCAGTTGACATTTACAAAAATTTTAGTGCCCAAAGCCTTTAATAAAAAAATTTTCCTTTTTCCTAAATTTTTTTTTTGAGAATGAATCAACCTTTTTCTTTTAAATCGAGAACTCTCCTTCGAAGTTTTTATCTTTCCTTTAAGATATAGGTTTAAAAATATATTTTTAAACACTTTTCTTTGTGATCAAGAACTTATTTCTCAAATTTTCTTCCTTAGAAAATCATTTCCCCCGAATACTTTTTACTTGGAATTCCACTTTCAAGATTTTCCCCTTTTATCCATAAAGAGGTATGCTTACTCAAATTTCTTCATTTCCAGTATTCAAAGTTTATGAATTCAAAATCTAAAACCTCTATACTATCATACCTTGATTTTAGTTGAAGATACGAGGGTAATGGCGAGCTGTGGGTTGCTGCTGTGACATATCACGAAACAATTCATATGCACACAAAGACTTACCTTAACTTAAACAAAGAGACAGACATGCAGAGTTGCAAACCTGTCTCTGATACCAACTGTAACAGCCCGGTCCCGAGATAGGGATTAACGAATGGGAACATGGTGTTATTAAGGGTTTATTGAATAAGACGGAAGATTAACCAAGAAAGTTTAGGGATAAAGATATACTTTTGAAAGATAGGAGACGATACTCGGGTTTACTTAATTAAGAAAGAAACATGCTTTTACGGAACTAAACAGCTAACTAATCAGATACCAACATGCACAGACCTATTTACAGGTCCAAACGGATAGACAGATACCAACTTGAACAAGCCTCTTCATAGGCGAAGGAGAAACATGCTCGAGAAGTAGGAATAAAACTGAATATGCATCACTTATATATACTTAGATAATCATGTCTTGGAGAATATCCTTAGAATCTCGATAAACATAATTGAACTTGAATGAAATTAGAAAGAGTGTATCAGAGTAGCAGAAACATCATGGGATCTCAAAGAAACTTATATAATAGTAAAACAATCTTGGCAGCCAACCCACATCCACATCCACATCCACCATCATCCTCAGCATCTCAACCTGAAAATATTTGAAAAAGAGGGGGCGTGAGCACTAATGGACTCAGTGGGTTTTAATGAAAGCTTCTTTAATAACTCAAGAAATATCCAATAATAAACTGGCGGTATATGGAGATCAAAACGCAAAAGCCCTCTCCATATCCGCAAAACCTTTTCTTTACTTTTGGGCCCAACCTTGGCTCAAACCTGATGTCAACTGTACCCTTAGGCATGCCATAGGATAGAGGAAAGGTTACCTCTAATATCCTCCTGAGTATGTGAGGGGAAAACCCAGCAGTGACTCCCTTTAATGATCAAAGATCATGAATTCTGAGCTCAATCCTGGTTATAGAGCTATATTCTTCCTTTCTCAACCTTAATCCTTAATTTCTTAGCTTCCTTTAACCTTACTAGAATTATCAAGCTTAGAGGGGGGCGTGGCGCGGCGGCGCACCCCCCTTCCCCACGGGGCTCTCTCTCATTTCTCTCTCTAAGCCCAATTCTGGGCGATCTTCAATTGGGTTCTTCGTGTTCGTTGATTCTTTCGACGAACACGAAGAACACTTAACCCGAAATTTCTTAAAAACAACATACTTGAATTTAACATGCAACAACATGCTTTAACTTAAAAATAATTTTGGCATTATAACGGCATAAACACGATAATCCTTCTTAATATTTAGAATAACAACGAAATCGTTAAATATGGCTTGAACGGAATTTAATGGAATAAACGTTATTCACTTGGAACTTCAATAAAAATAGAAATACAACTTTAGACGAGCAATAATAAAGAACGCGAAGAATGTAAAGAACGGAAAGTAAATGCGGAATTTAAAAGATGGAAATGAAATGGAGTTCAGACTGACGAACAAGAATGGACGGGGTTAGGTGCATCGAAGGAACGTGGCTAGCTCGGCGTCTCGTCGATTCGCAACGGCGGCAGAGCCGCCTGCTACAACCCAATGGTGTCCCTAGCACATTCCCTCACCGCATCCCTTCCACGCCACTCCGCTCGTCGTCTTGAAGAACACTCACAAAGAACGCTTTTTACTTCGGCAGAACTTTCTCGGCTCTCATGAGCTTTTCCACTCTCTTGGAAGTGAGTTTGGATGATAAATGAGCAAATCAGAGGTTAGGGGTGGCCTTGTATTTATAGGAAAAGCTTTCGCTTCCAAGGGAAGCCACTTCAGTGCAAAAATACTGCAAAAGTTACCCCGGGTTCGGTTAAAAGCTGCTTTATTCGATGTCGAGGTCCAAATGACCTCAGACACGAAATCTAAAAATACCGGGAGACTCGTTGGATCAAATACTAGTGAACCGACTTGATTTGTGAAAAAGACGGGGTCGTCTGAAGAAAGACGAGTAAAGATTCCCTTTTTGAAATTACTTTTTACTATTCACTCAGACTGACAGATTTTGCTCCTGAGCGTTCGATTGACCTCAGAATGGAAATCCGTGAACGCCAATGGAATCCTTGAGTCATTTTCCATAAGAGGGGCCTGACAGAACTAGTCTCGGATCAAGGAGAAGGATTTCGTAAATTTCTCAAAACACAAACGCACGCAAAAGTTACTATTCATTCACCTTTTAAATACGTTTTTCATCCCTGGGAACTCAAATGACACCAAAATTAAAATCCGAAAACACCGGCATACTCCTTGTGTTAAAACCTTTCTAACGAGACTACGAATGGCCATAAAAGAATTCAGATCATATTTTTTAAAAAGACTATTTTCACGAAAATTGACCCCTAAAGTCGTGGCTGACATCTGACCTTAATTAACCTTAATTAAACTTCTTCTTTAACTTCTTAATTATTATTAAGAATCCTCTAATCCTTAATTTAAAATTTGGGGTGTTACATGATTCTTCAATAGATATACGCTACCATCTCCACCGATTTGTTGCACACCATTCTTGAACCGGGATCGACGGCGATAGAGGCGTGGTCACGATTGGAGGACATTTTTCAGGACTACAAAAACTCTCAAACTGTCACTCTTGAGCAGGAGTTTTCTCATACTACTATGGAGGATTTCCCTAATGCCTCTGCATATTGTCAACGTCTCAAGGGGCTATCGGATCAACTGAAGAACGTGGGTGCCAAAGTATCTGACGCTCACCTCGTGCTCCAACTTGTGGCGGGTTTGATGGATCCCTATAGTGGGGTTGGAACCCTCATTCATCAGAGTGATCCTCTCCTAAAGTTCTATAAGGCGAGGTCCATGCTCGTCTTGGAGGAGGTGGGTCTCGCGAAGAAGACAGCCACGGGTACTGCCTTGGTCAGTTTTACACCGGCACCGCCACCGCCATTTTCTGGGGTGAATCCGAGACCGCCATCTGGGAATAGAGGAAAGTATAAGAAGAAGGGCCAGAAGTCAGGCAACGGTCAGTCCGCGACCTATTCTCCGCCGAACTCCTTTTCGTCTCCACCGCCGTGGTCTCCTCAATGGCCACCGGTGGGGTCATCGGCTTGGCCGTGGTAGTGGCAGTGGCCTATGCCTCCATACCTCTATCCTTCTGCTCCGTCACCTCGTTCTCCACCTCAACATCGCTCCTTCCCTGCCCAGCCCGGGATCCTTGTCTCTCGACTACAAGCCTATACAGCGCAGAGGCCTCCCTCTCTCACGGATATTGAGAGTGCGATGCATACTCTTGGTCTCAGCTCTCCGGATGCTAATTGGTATATGGACACCGGTGCTACATCTCATATGACAGCCTCTTCTGGTATGCTCTCGTCTTATATCAATTCTAGCATTAAAGATGGCTTTATTATCGGCAATGGTCAATCTATTCCTATTTCTGGTTATGGTCATGCTAATATAACTTTCTCAACCCCCTCTTGTCTCTCCGTCATGTTTTCCATGCTCCTAATATTGTGAAAAACTTGGTTTCTGTTAGAAAATTTACTACTGATAATTCGGTGTCTGTAGAGTTTGATCATTTTGATTTTTCTGTTAAGAATTACTGGACGGGGAAGCTTCGCATGAGATGTGAGTGTCGAGGTTCTCTTTATCCTGTCACACCAGCCGAGTTATCCCCTCCTCAGTCTGCTTTTCCAGCCATTTTTCCTACCTTGTGGCACGATCGCTTAGGTCATCCGGGTGGTCCAGTGTTCGAGTCTCTTAGGCGCAATAAATTTTTATCATGTAATAAACAATTGTTATCTCATGTTTGTTCCTCTTGTTCTCTTAGGAAATATATTAAGTTGCCATTTCTGGCATCTAGTTCTTACACTACTTTGCCTTTTGACATTGTTCATTGTGATATATGGACATCTCCTGTGTTGAGTTCTGCTGGTCATCATTTTTATGTGTTGTTTTTGGATGATTTCTCTAATTTTTTATGGACATTTCCTTTATCTCACAAGTCACAAGTGTTTAATGCCTTCTTATCTTTCCGTTCATTTGTTCGCACTCAGTTTGAGAGAGAAATAAAATCTTTTCAATGTGATAATGGGAGAGAATTCGATAACAAATCCTTTAGGGATTTTGCGTCGGGTCATGGGATGGTATTCCGCTTCTCGTGTCCATATACTTCATCTCAAAATGGGAAGGCTGAGAGACAGATTCGTATAATTAATAATATGCTCTGTACACTTCTTACTCATGCATATATTCCTTCATCCTTCTGGCATCTCGCTCTCCACATGTCCACATATCTTTTAAATATTCTTCCACGTAAACACAAGTCTTACCAGACACCGGTGACCATTCTTTATCGCAAACACCCTTTAATACTCATCTCCGCATGTTCGGTTACCTGTGTTACCCACTCTTCCCCTCCACAAACATTCATAAACTACAACCCCGATCCACCCCGTGTGTCTTCCTTGGCTTTGCTGCTAATCATCGAGGCTATGTGTGTTATGATATATCTAAGAAAAAATTCTTGGTTTCTCGACATGTAATTTTTGATGAGTCTAGATTTTCCTTTGCTGAGATCCACATACCGGCATCTTCGTGTTCTGACTTCTTAGATGACTCTCCATCTCCATATGTCAAGTACCACCAGAGTCCCTCCTCTCCATACATACCTGCGAATCCTCCAACAAATCCTCTTTTATACCAACCTGACCTTTCTATTGTGCACCGTCCGGTCACGCGTAGTCAGAGTGGTATTGTTATGCCTCGACGGTCATTAAATCTCCATACCTCTATTGTCCATTCCCCATTACCCCGATCTCCTGTCATTACCCTGCAAGACCCTAACTGGAAATTGGCAATGATAGATGAATTTAATGCTTTTATTGATAATAAGACGTGGGTCTTAGTACCTTGCCCTCCTGCTGTTAATGTGATTCCTTCTATGTGGGTTTTTACTCATAAAGAACGTGCCGATGGTTCTTTTGAGATGCATAAAGCCCGTCTTGTAGGTGATGGATAGACTCAACGCGTTGGCATTGATTGTCGTGAGACCTTTAGTCCTGTCGTGAAACCTGCAACCATTCGTGTTGTCCTTAGTCTGGCTCTCTCGAAAAAATGGTCTATTCATCAGCTGGATGTCAAAAATGCATTTCTTCATGGTACTTTGACTGATACAGTTTATATGCATCAACCAGTTGGGTTTCGTGATGCTACTCATCCGAGCCATGTCTGCCTATTGAAGAAGTCTTTGTACGGGTTGCGATAGGCTCCCCGAGCATAGAACAAGAGGTTTACTAATTTTATACTTACTCTTGGCTTTCACCGGAGTCTCTCTGATCAGTCGGTGTTTGTTCTCCGGGACGGTGATGACATGGCATATCTTCTCCTGTATGTCGATGATATTGTCTTGACCGCGTCTTTTGACTCTTTGCGGTGTCATATAATTGGTCGTTTGAGTTCTGAGTTTGCTATGAAGGATTTGGGGCCTTTGTCATATTTCTTGGGCATTGCGATTCGGCCTCATGCCACTGGTTTATTTCTCTCACAGACGACATATGCTCGATAGTTAGTTGAGAGAGCAGGCCTTGCTTTCTGCAAACCAGCTACCACCCCGGTGGATACCAAGCCCAAGTTGGCGGTAGCCAATAGCCCTGCAGTGTCAGACCCGATGTTTTACCGTACTATCACCGGCGCTTTGCAGTACCTTACATTTACCCGGTCTGATATCTCATATGCCGTCCAGCAGGTTTGCTTGTTTATGCATGATCCAAGAAAAGTACATATTTTGGCCTTGAAGCGCATTCTTCGCTACATTCGGGGCACTCTGGATCATGGGTTACATTTGTACCCATCTCCGGCTACATCCTTAGTAGCATATAGCGATGCTGATTGGGGTGGGTGTCCTGATACTCACCGTTCCACCTCGGGGTATTGTGTTTTTCTGGGTGATAACTTGATCTCTTGGTCTGCCAAGCGACAGTCCACGTTATCGAGATCAAGTGCCGAGGCGGAGTACATAGGCGTCGCAAATGTGATCTCCGAATCATGTTGGCTTCGCAACTTACTTCTCGAGCTTCACTGTCCGATTGCTACGGCAACCTTAGTTTATTGTGATAATATCAGTGCTATTTATCTCTCAGGTAATCCAGTTTAGCATCAGCACACAAAGCATATAGAAATGGATATTCATTTTGTTCAGAAGAAGGTTGCTCGGGGACATGTTCGTATTCACCATGTTCTATCTCGATCCCAGTTGGCGGACATCTTCACCAAAGGAATTCTGCTTATCTTGTTCGAAGAGTTTCATCACAACCTCAACATTCGTCCTTCGCCCGTTGTGATTGAGGGGGTGTAATAGAGGTTATATATTTATGCAATATTGTATATATGGTAGAGATAGTATTCCCATGAGATTAGCCTAGATTAGAGGATTCCTATTGTATATATTGATGGTTTTGGAATGTGATTAGGCAAGAGATTATATTCTTACAGAAACATTAAACTATACACTTGATCTACCAAGGCTTGCATGCAATCTCAACTCTCCACTGACAAACAAATGTGCTCAAAATTAAGATCAAATGGGACTTTTTTTAAGGTTGTAATGTAGGCTTGGATTAAGGTTAAGAATATTTGGCTCAAGTGACTCAACAATAGCAAAACAATACACCACTTTTACTTTCTACTCCCAATTACTTTTCACATTCAAGCACTAGTTGGAATGTTTCCAACTTCCTCCTACACATCGTTAAGTCATTCATATTTTTTTCAACTCATGGATCTTTGGTCTCTTTTCTTTATTTCTTTTCATTGACACTTTTCACATTTTTTCTTTTGTGCTCTTTTCATTTTTTTCTTCTGTTTTCAACACTTATATATCACTTTTTTTTGCGCACCAACAAAAACCTACAATTATCACTAATTATTTTTTCATCCCAACTCCAAAATTCCTTACCCTTCTTCCTATTTCTCCACAAGAATCAACAAATTATTCCCAAATAGGCTTTCAAAGAAAAGACAATTAGGCACAAAGGGTTCACAAATGAATATAATGAATTTAGAACAGTGTATTGGATATCATCGATAAAACAAAGATGGCCTACTAACATCTCCTATTTTGAAGAACACCAACTCAATCTCAAGCAAGACGATATGCAAGTTCTAGAGAAACAAATGCATAGACAACCAACACACAAGAACAATAATTAAGACAATAATCTTATAGGCTCAAAATCTCACAGCTCACTTTGGCCAAAATGAAGCTCGAAAATCTCTAAAACACGTGCTCATTCAAATCATGCTATACATGCTCAAATCATCCCCAATCACCTAATCTTGATTATAAACGCTAAACCATCGACCATAAAGCATATATCATCAAAATCCCATAAAAATTCAAGACCAAAATTAAAAAAATTTCAAACTTTTCGGGGAAAAAAACTAAACAAGATAAGTAAAGCAGGTATAACAAATAAATGCCTAGACACCACAAGCATACATCCTCCCAAACTTATGCAAATCCACAGGATGGAATAAGTTTGTAAGAATGCATGAGGGTGCCGTCGATCACTTACAAAGATGAAATGGATGTCCATTCGGGTTCAATGTCCTTCCCCAAACTTGTTGACAGACAAGTTGATTAAATTGCTATCCCCCAAATTATAGCATCCATCCTTTGTTTACCTGCACAACTTAGAAAAAGAAGTGAAAAACATAAATAAGAAAAACTAAACAAAAGGAAACGAAATAAGTAAATACACATTGGGTTGCCTCCCAACAAGCGCTGCATTTAACGTTGACAGCCAGACGAATTTGGGAACTCAAGTTCTCACAAATGGGGAAACTGGTATCCCCTATTCTCTTTCCCGATCAGCCATCTCCATGCCTCCACCATCAGTAATACAGCTAGATTCTTGAGTGTTGATGATGTTACACTCCACCCCTGCCTTATGCTCCTCTACATCAAACAAGAACCGTATTGTTCATCTTCAAAATGGAGAGTGAGAATCACCATGTCTAGGTCAATGTTGGCCCATCCGGTGCGCAAAAATGGGCGTCCCAAGATGAGAGGAACGCTCTTGTCTTCCTCCATGTCCAGCACCATAAAGTCCACCGAGAATATGAAATCCTTCACCTTAATCAAAACATCCTCTAGAATTCCATCGGGATAGACCACAGATCGGTTAGCCATCTGCAAACACATAGTTGTGGGCTTGAGTTACCCATTGTTCAGATTGTTTAAAAATGAGAGCAGTATCAAATTGATACTCACCCCCAAATCACACAGTGCTCGATTACCTATCTTGTCTCCAATAGTGATTGGAAGTGTGAACCTCTCTGGATCCTTTCATCTTGGCTGGGAGCTTCTTTTGGATGATAGAGCTCTAGTTTTCTAGGAGGTGTACATACTCGAACTCCTCTATCCTTTTTGTGATACCCTGATCCTTTTGCTAAATTATAAATTATAATCTTAGTAAATGATTTCGAATTAATATTGTTTGAATATTAATTATGATGGTTTGTATGTATTATGCCGTTGATTTAATGCAGGTTGTCCCACTTGACCCGATACGTCATAACACAGTGATGTTAGACTGAGTGTATAACATAGTTTGAATTTTTAATGCTAAGGTGTCGAGTTATATGATAATGAATGAAGGTGTTCATATTTAATTTTTTTTTTCCATACCTTGAACACCCTAATACTGAGTTGATCAGGGGTATCGCTGCCCGATCAGTGAGTCGGGGGTTCAGGGGATGAAGCGCCCCGATGGGGCTAGGGGGCAACACCCGCGGAGTGGTGCGCGCCCGCAGGGCTGTGCGCGGCCGCGGGAGGCTGCGTGGCCGCGGGGCGGGCAAAGCGCGCACGCCGACGCGGGGCTGCGCAGGTGCGGGGAGCCTGGGCTGAGGCTCCCTCGCGCGGTTGCAGAAGGCGCGCGGTCGCGCGGGCTGGGCCGGATTTCTACCTATAAATACAACACTTATTCATTTTCATCTTCATTTTCTTTCCTTCCATTTGGGCGATTTTCCTCTCAACTCTTTCAAGAAACTCTTCATCTTTTAGAGTAGATTCTACCACCATCATCCATCAACTAAGGTAACTTCACAGCTCTTCATCTTGGTGATTTAAACACTCTTATCTTGTTGAATCGAACCTAGGGTTTGTTACCAAAAATTAGGGTTCTTCGATTTTGTTGATCTTCTTGCTTTGATATCTTGAACATATGGTTTATTTATCTCCTTGAAGCTATATGTGAAGTTATATCAAATTCCTATGGTTCTTTGATGCTAGGGTTTAGATTTTTGCCCTAATTTTCCCTTGTTTTGTTGATGTGGTATGGAGGTGTTGTAATGGTTGTTTGGGGTTCATTTTCATGTATGTTAGAGCCCTAGGATGAAGGTGTTTGTATTTGAAATGTTGGGTTTAAAGGATTTAAATTGAGTTATGAGCATGTGGTTTAAATGAGTGCACGTATAGTGTTCGATTAAATGCTGCAAAGAGTTTTAATATGTATTTTAAGTCCAAAATCATATTATGAGTTGGTATATCCAAGGTTATGTGTATGGATATGTATGAAGTCTTTAAAGAAAAGTATAGCTTGTGCTTGGTCTAAATTATGATTTAATTGTATGAGTCGATGTCTAAAATGAAAAGAGAATTGAAAAGTGCCAGGTGACGTGTTGGGACTCGAGGTGGACAACTCCTGCACGGCTAAGGAGTATTTCAAAGGTTGAGAAATTGTGAAAGCGTCTCATAAGGTGGGGTAACTCTTGACTGTGAACATGTGTAAGGTTATAGTTATTGTTGTGCTTTGATTGTATAAGTATGAAGGGTCTTCGGACCAGAGATAAAAGAGACCCTTTGGGGCATAACAGAGATCCTTCGGGGTCGACAAAGAGACCCTTCGGAGCAGAGATCTTTTGGGATCGAATATAGACCCATTATTTCCTCCTTGGGGGGTAGTATGTCTGCGGACATCCCTACAGGGCCAAAGATGTTCATTAACGGAGGCATCATGATGCTTGGACCCTACGGGGTTGAGACTAGTCTCCAGAAAGTAAAGAAAAGTCCATATGTTATATTTTCACTTGTGCAATTAGCTATAACTGTTTACAGTGTTCTCCACTGAGTATGTTGTTAAATACTCACCCCATTCATTCAATGAATTTCAGGTTGAGGAGTCGAGGCTTGGGTAGGAGCGTTGTGAACACAAGAGAACCCCACAAGCTTGTGTTTATATTTTGCATGCTCTTCTTTTGAAAATATTCACATTATTATTATTATTACATTGATCACTCTTTTTTTTAATGATCAATGATTATTGGGGATGGGATTAGCCCGATCTTTTGTAGGCCATGATGTATATAACTTGATATTATGCAAAACTATTTAAAGGCGGGTCGTTCGACCTTGGAGCCTTCTATATATGAAGTATGTTGTTGACCCTCTATTATATATATGATGATTTAGGGTGCTAGACGGGCGGGTTATGAAAACCTATGAGCTCGATAAGTTAGACAATTGTATGAATGATGTGGATGGGCTTATACAATGTTTCCGCCAACTACTATGTTTTGTGATAGTATAGATTCGATAGATTGCATGCTAATTTGTGAAAAAATTTACATTGGGAATTATGACGTCATGCCTAGTCATGCTTTTTAACCTAAGCTTCCACTCATTTTATTATAAGTGCATAAAAATTAAGTAAGTAAATGTATGTTAAGTGACGTGGCCAAACGGAGTAGTTTGGGGCGTTACACTTTTCTACTTAGACACAACATCCTTGAGAAACTTTGTATACTTGGGAATATGCTGCTGCGCCTCCACCAAAGGAATGTTGATTTGCACCTTCTTGAAAATCTCCAGAAATCAAGAGAACTGTGCATCAACCTTCTGTTTTGGAGTCCTCTGCGGGAACGGAATAGTCACAATGCGAAGCACTGTAGGACCCGTTTGAAGACTCTTTATCCAAGCCTACATTACAACCTTCTGTTTTCAACATCTTCACTTGTCGATCCCTAGCCCACTGATAGCTGTTAGTGGCCATGTCATCAATTATCATCACAACTTGATCGTGGCCTTTATTCAACAAAGAACCACCAGTAGAGGCATCTAGAAGCCTCTTCAATTCAACATCGCACCCGTTATAGAAGATGCAGACTTGATGATCTACCCCAAATCCATGGTTGGCGCACTTCCTCAGCATATCTCGAAACCGTTCCCAAGCCTTATATAATGTCTCATCCTCGTGTTGACGAAATTGTGTAATTTTACCCTTCAGCTTGAGAGTCAAACCAGGTGGAAGGAATTTGTACAGGAACTTGTGTGCAAGACTTTCCCAGCTATCTACAGACCCAGCAACTAGAGATTGGTACCATTGCTTAGTCGTATCTCGTAAAGAGAACAAAAATAGACGTAAGCGAATGGCGTCATCGGGGACTCCATTCATCTTCATTATACTGTAGATCTCCAAGAACTGTTTCAAATGTGCATTCGGGTCTGTAGTGGCCCGTCCTCCATATTGCTTTTACTGAACCATTGAGACCAAACCCGATTTCAACTCAAAGTTATTCGCATTGATCTGGGGACCAGAAATGTCTCCATGGTTGAGCACTGGAACAAAGAGCTCATTGATTGGAGGAGGTTCTGCAGCTATAATGTTCTCTTGCTTTTGTATTCTCTGCTGCATCTCCTCTAACTATTCTTGGAGGCGCCGAATTTGATCAGTGGGATTTGGTGCTTGACCAGCATCAGCGGCCATCTCTCTTCGTCTCCTTGCGTTGTTATTTCGGGAAGTGCCTTCTATCTCAGGGTTGAACTCTTCTAGAGGTTCTCCCTGAGAGGATGTACGCATACATAACCTAACCACAAGAAAAAGAAGATTATAAAATTATAAAAGAAAATAAACTAAAAACTGAAAAATAAATGTTTAGATTAACACAAGAAATTAAATCTAAACAATGGCAAACCAAAAATCATATCCTCGGCAACAGAGCTAAAAACTTATTCGGTATTTATTTAACCTAACTACAAGTGCATAGTGAGGTTTATAGTGTAGCGGTGAACAAGAGTATCGCATCGACAAGTATTTAATAATTATTCTACTAATTATCTAATTTAACCTCTCACAGTTATCTAGACGATTGAAAATTAATGGGATATTTAATTACCTAATAAAAACTAAAATTAATAAATAAACTAAATTACCACAAAAGAAATCAACACAGATAAATCAAACAATGGAGAAAAAGACGCATTCTAGGATTGGATACTCATTATTTAATCCATTCCCTTAATCAATTCATTTAGTGTCTATGTTGGGATTTAAATCATGCTAGAACAATCACTCCTGTATTCTAAACCTTTTCTTGAAGAGCCTAGATTGTAGATCACACAACAAATATTAATGTGTCTATTTAATACCTATTGCGCAACTCCTAATGGTTCCAAAGATTTATTGTTCTCTAAATTAATCGCAACTCTCTTGAGTGATATTGACTAACCAATTAATTATTCTAGATCTTGTGTTAAAACTTATCTCTCGAATAATGGATTAACACATCAGATTGCATCATTTAGTGATCAAGTAAATAATACAGAGAAAAACAGGAATAATTAAAACATAATCAAATCATAGACACCAAATAAAATGGACTAAAAGAACTTCATAAATAACTCATAATCCAACCCTAGAATACTAGGGTTTTAGCTATCCATGGCAAAATAAATAACAAAAACAATCCACAAAGTAAACATTATAATAAATAAAACCCGGAGGAATTAAATTATCTTTAATCTTGAAAGCTTTTGAATCCATTTGTCTTGTTCTTCGCGTCTATTTTTTTCTGCAGCAAACCTCTGGTGTCAACTTTTAGGTAGGTGGAATTGTGTATATTTTCGTGCATCAAAAACCCTTAAATACCAAGTTAAGAAAAGCCAAAAAATAGGTCAAAAATCAGGCAGGCCCACACAATTCGCGACCACATTCGCGACCAACACACCCCTGACTCCGGTCGCGACTCCACGGGATACAAAATTCACGGCCAAGCCCCTAATTTGTGACCAGGTCACAAATAATACAAAGGAGAAACTCCTCCCTATCGCGATGTTATAGAAAAATGGCTAACATATGATTCGTGACCAGATTCGCGACCCAGGGTGGTCGCGAGTCCGGTCGGGGATATTGTCCCGCTCTGGCAGCCTCTCACTATTTTGCTTCGTTCTCACTCATTTCTCATCTTATTGATCCGATTCTTTTTGCAACGCATTCCTAACTTAATTTTTCATCTTTCTAGGGTCTTCCCGAGCTCATTTTGAAGTTCACACAAAAAATGGCATTAATTCCCTTAACAATGAACAAACACGTGACATTGCACAAAATATAAGAAACAATGCAAACCTTATCACTTCATGCATGAAATGCCCATCTAATACCACTCAAATGAGCCTCAAAACACATGCAAAATACAAGGTTATCACTATCTTTGGGAGATCTCCCATTTGAGAATTATGTCCGTTGGATTGTGAGAAAATATATCTCAATGGTAATAATTTTATTAAGAATAAGCTTAAAGAATAATCAATTTAAAAACTTATCCTTGATCAGTTGGGATAGAGTCTAGCTGATGAGTTTGTGAACTGGCGATGTGGCAACTGATCGATCAGTTCTGTCATGTCATCTGCTTGGCCCCTTGAACTGATTCATCACTGAACTGAGGACATCGGTTGCTGAACTGCTGGATTAAATCTCAGTCCATTTTCTCTTCTTGATGGGTGAACTGGATTCTCTTCACTGCTCTTGTTAGGGCAATTTCATCATTTCCTCTTTGAGGCAGATCTAGTTCCTTCAGCAGGCCTATCTGGCATTGCTCTCTTCATGGATTAGTTCCGTTGCATGGCTTCAGCTGACGTGAACCTTCACCTACTCTACTAGTTCCTCTTAAGAGATTACTTCAACTGAACTTCCTGAATGTTCAGTTGGGTGGCTGTCTTTGAGCTTGAAGCGATCAGTGGGGGTGATATATCTCTTTAACAGGAGATTGGGTGATGTGGCAGTGTCTTCAACATCACATAGTTGACTCACTGCAACTGGGTGAGAGGTGGCTCTCTGTGCATCTGTGCAATTGCAGGTTCAGTTGGTCAAAGTGGCTCAACTAACTGATTTGACAAATTGTCAGAATTCAGTTTTCGACGGGTAGGGCTGGTGGTGTAGTTAACTGGCTGCTGGACTCTTGTTTCTTCTTGAGCCTTGGTATCACTTTCCAATTCGGCAAGTAGGACAGTTGGAGGAATTTTGTTGGTCAATCGATGACTCATAATCCGCTGAACTTGCACGATTGTTGGAGGAAATGGATTTGAAGACCCTATCCATTTTAAGCTACAAACTTCTTCTATTTGCCAAAAACTCATGCCGTGAAAAGTAGTGATCAAGAAATGAGACTGGATAGACATTGAATATCTCCAGTTGTACCAGTAGAAGTACCAGTGAAGTTACTTGAGAAGCTCTTGATCTTGCTTAGCCACAAATGTGAATTGAGTGAGAAGTAAATTGGTTACCTCTTATTGTGTATTTTTGGCTGCATATTCACCACTGTAGATAGTGCGAATATTTTCTTTAGTCAGTTGAAGAGGAGGGCAAGTGCTCCTGAAGTAGTCAGCTCTATAGTCTGGATAAGGGATTCTGATGAATGAATGAGCTCATCTGGATTCAAACAGTCTTGAATATCAGCTATTGATCCATTCTTTGAGACTAGTGAGAGAACGACAATGGCAGTTGAGGTGGTTGAGACTATGGCACTTGTATTGCCTTTAGTCCTCCTTTTCTTCTTAAGTGAGTGGAGATGAATGCTTCCTCTCTTGGGGATCTAGTCAGAGATGAGGATTGGTAATGCATCATCATTCGGCAGCTTCAAGATGTCTTCAATCATCTTGCTCATTTTGAGAATGAGTCCCACCATTGACTCAAACTTTCTTGTTCTTTTTTAGTTGGAGGCCTATAGGACATGACGCTTGATCTAAGAAAATACAAACTCTGTCCAGTTTATTTTGTGTCCTTCAGCTAGGTGTATCATCAGTTAGGAAGCCGGCTTAAGCTTCCAATTGCTCCAAACATCATCTTGTTTGTGATGTCGAGCAGAACTCTATACTCTGGCTTCAGATCAGTTTTAGCTATGGTAAAACTGAATGCCTTTTTACAGGTGTAGGCTTTCCCCTTCTCCAGTATGGTTCAACTGTTTTACTCAATTCTTGAACTGTTGCTCCTTGCCTTGAAAGTTGAAAAACTTTAGCAACTGTTCATTCAGTTATCTTAATAGGTCAGCCTTGGATAACTGATGATGTTTCCTTGCCATTTGCACTGATTTGTGCTTGGAGAAGAAATTCACACACCCGATTTTGTCTAAAGAACCTTGGTGGTGTTTCTAGGTAGTGAAGAATTCCTGTCTTTTGAAGACTAACAAGTAGGTTTGAGTTGTTTGATTTCTGGAGAATTTCCTAGAACTTCTTCCTTTCAAGGAATTTATCTCTCATCATCTGGTTTTTGAACGAGTTGGGGGAATTGAGTAATTCTACCATTGAAGAAATTTGGCTAGAATTTCTGGTTGAGAGAGATGAGAGTGAGAATAGACTTTTTCTTAAGTGATTTGAGAAATGAGTGTGTCTCTTCTTAGCAAAGGGGACTAGATCTGGATTGATTTATGAGCAATAAATGATACTCATATATCTTTGAAAATTTTGTGTCCCTTGCCTTTGCTTTTAGCCTTAAATGCCTTTATCAGGATTGCAACGGTAGGAAGGTGTAAAGTAAATGCTTGACAAGACATTTATTTTCAAGGCAAAAGAAAAAAATTTATTAAGAAAAGATAGGAAACTGAATTTACAAGAAGTTATTCCTAGGGCTTCATATCAGTTTGATTGGCCTCTAGTTCTTTTTGTTGTCAGTTCTTCTTTTCCTGGCTTTTCTAGAACTGTCTGGCATGTCCTCATTGTTGGAGGAATCGTCCTCAGAGTCTTCAGTTCTAAAGTATGCTTCAAGTTGCATAATTGACTCAGAGAGCAGTTTTACTTGATCCTTCATCCTTTTGATCAGTTTCTTGAACTGCATTGACGCTTTGCCCGATGCAGGTCTGGAGTTTGCTGAGTACGAAATTGGATCTTATCTGCATCTGGCTGATGCTCTCCAATCTGATGATCATCAGTTGGCTTTTTAAATATTTCAGATTGGATTGGAGATGCAACTTTCGATTAAGTTGGTCTCTGTCTGGAGTCCTTTTTGCTGTCATGCCTTTCTTCTGAGGACTTGTATCTCTGAACAGCGCGAAAGACATCATCTGAGTCAGAGTTTGGTTGAACTACATACTCCTTTATCTTAGCTTTCCCTTTCCCTCTTATTACTGGAGTTGTTGGGATCATCTTCTGCCTTACTCGTGGTTGTGGATCTCTGATTGTTACTCGAGGCAGTGTAGTTTTATCCACGTCTAGGATAAAATCATATGGATCGACTTGTTGCAGATGGATTTCTTCTGTCATCATATCAGCGATCAGGTGCTCCAGAATGAAGCTCATCCTATTGTGAAAATTCATCTTTTGTGAAAAGCGCTTGGGATCCTTGGTTTCGGTTTCCACAATGTCTACAAACTTCTTTAGTTGATGAAAGAAGTATAGAGACCAATCTATCTTCTTCTCTTCATAGACGGCATTGTAGATTCTCTACTTTATCTCTGACATCTCGAATTGACTTTCACATAATCCAATCATCATTCTTGTGGCCACTGCTACCAGTACTTGAAATTCATTTCTGAAATTTAACATCGAATAATTGATGTGATAACTGCCATCAAAGTAGATCGATGCCCATCTGTCGATGCAGTCTTTAGCATGAACTTCTACTTCTTCAACATTACTTCCCCCCTTCTGGGAGATCAAATACCTCCTTTTAACATCGATGGAGTGATCACAATTTCTTATCCTCAAACCTCTGTTTTGAACTCCAGAGAGTTCTCTCTGCTCGTCGAGTTGAGGAAAAACTCAGCTACAGCTTCTGGGTAGACTCGAGTAGGTGTGCTCTTATTGAACGTCTTGAGCCCCGACTTCTCAATTGACTGGATGACTCCTTCACACAGGCTAGAATCATTTGTGAATCTTCGAAAATTGTGTCTGCTGAGCATTTTATCATGGTAGAGATCTTTGCAGAATGCTCTTGAATCTTCACCGGTGAGTTTGAAGTTGTACTTCCTAGAGAATTGAGCCATTTGTAGGGTTGAAGGAGTTTTCTGACGCTTTTGAGAGAGGGGTGTCTCTTAATTTATGCTATGTGAAGGAATGCTTGAAGGCTTGATTGGATTTTGAGAGAATTGAAAAGAGGTTCGGCCAATTTATTTATAGCCTTCAATTTTAACAAAGAATCCAATGGTAACAATTTGAGAGAGGCTTAATTCGAACGATTCCAATTAATTCGTCAATTAAATCTAAAAAATTTATCCATTGGGATTAAATGAAGAGAGAAATAGTGGGTCCAACGGTAAAAATGGTATAACACGTCATTTTACCGTTCCACTAAACAGAGTAAATTTTGAACTTATCTGTTTAAATTTCTCTCTTGAGTTTCCGTGTGGCTTTGAGCTGCTGATGTCATCAGATGATTCAACTATATCTGGCATTCTCCAGTTGGCTTGATCTGCTTCAATTGAAATATTTTTTCAGTTCCACTCTTCCTTGTGCTAAGATGGCTTCCAGCTCTTCCTTTAGTTCAGCTACTTGCTTCAGCTGACCACAACTGCTTCTCCAAATTGTACTGTTTGAACTTCTGATCAGTTCCAGTTCTTCCCACTTCTCAGCTTCTACGCTTCTCATCAGTTCGTAATCTTTTCAGCTTTCTTTTTGCTTGAACTGATGGTTTGGGCAGTTTTAGCTCATTTTGCCGACTGAACTGATGCACCTTTTAGTTCAGTTTCAGCTTCTGCTCTCTTTTTCTCATCATTTAGGATTGCATTTTGCATTCTTCCAATCAGTTGATCATCTTCATCTTCTGAAGCTAGTTCCAATAACCCTGATTGGATACATAACTCCACAAATCTTGCTTCTCGCAATGGCTTTTTGAAGATGTCTGCTATTTGTTTCTCAGTGTTGACATATTGGATGCACATGTCTTTCTTCTCAATGTGATCTCTGATGAAGTGGTGCCTGATGTCAATATGCTTTGTTCTCGAATGCAGAACTGGATTCTGAGAAATAGCAATGGCACTGTTGTAGTCACAGAAGATAGGTACTTCGTCAGTTTCGACCTTGTAATCCTTCAACTGCTGCTTCATCCAGAGTATCTGTGCACAATATCTTCCAGCAGCTACATACTCCACTTTAGTTATTGGCCTGGCAACTGAGAGTTGCTTCTTGCTGAACCAGGATATCAGTTTGTGACCAAGAAACTGACATGTTCCACTAGTATTCTTCCTATCAATCTTGCATTCTCCGAAGTCTGAGTCTGAATATCTAGTTAGAGTCAAGCTGTCATCTCTGGAATACCATAATCCAAGATTTATGGTTCTTCTGAGGTATTTGATGATTCTCTTTGCTGCTTCGAGATGACTCTTCTTCAGATTAGCTTGGAAGTGTGCACATAAGCCAATTGAATATGAAATGTCTGGTCAACTGGCAGTTAAGTAGAGAAGCGAACTGATGATGCCTGTGTAGTGAGTTTTGCTAACTGATTCTCCTTCTTCATCGAGAGTCAGTTGAATTGATGTGTTCATAGGGATCTTGATAGTTTTTCCTTTATCAATTCCAAACTTCTTGACAAGCTCCTTTGTATACTTAGCTTGACTGATGAATATCCAATCTTGGAGCTGCTTTACTTGGAGTCCTAGGAAAAACATCATTTTTCCCATCATGCTCATCTCGAATTCGCTCTGCATTAGTTGTGCGAACCGAGTGCATAGATCTTAACTCTTTGATCCAAATATTATGTCATCCACATAAATTTAAACCATTAAGATCTCTGATGATCGCTCTATTTTAAATAGAGTGTGATCAATTACTTCGTTTTGAAACCCATTCTTGAGCAAGAATGTTGTGAGGGTTTCATACCAGGCTCGGGGCGCTTGCTTCAGCCCATAGAGTGCTTTTTTCAGTTTGAAGACTTGACCTCCAATCTAAAATCCAGGCGGTTGCTCGACGTACATGTCCTCCTTGAGCATTCCTTGGAGAAAAGTACTTTTCACATCCATTTGATAGACGGTGAAATTGTTATGAGCCGCATAGGCGAGGAATAATCTGATAGCTTCCAATCTTGCAACTGGTGTAAATGTCTCATCAATGTAGATCCTTTCACTTTGAGAGTATCCCTTGGCTACCAGTCTTGCTTTGTTCCTTGTGATGACGCCTTGTTCGTCCTGTTTTTTGGGTTCCTTCTGATAACCCACTTGGTTCCAATGACTTTCTGGGTTTTCAGCCTCTCAACAAGAAACCACACATCGTTTCTGTTGGGATTTTTTCGAATTGAACCACTGCGGGATCTAATTGGATGTTCATTAATCCTAATGTCATGTAGATCATAATTTTATGCAGCTCATATGTTTTAATAAACTAAGTTTAATAAACATGCATACCTGGTTTTCGATTCTACTAAAAGCGGAAACATAGAATACTGGAAAAACGATTTACAAATTAAATTACGGGTTGAGGACAAGATTAAAGGTCTTATCTTGCTGTTGTGTATGATGTAAACGGCGCCCCTTACAGTGAAATTCCATGCCTTGATCTTCTGCTGTATTCCCGTACTGAATCTAGTTTAAGGGTGGGCTGAAATCTACCAGATCGGTATGGAATCTGTGGAGATAAAGAGAACACCAAAGAGCTGATTTCTAACACAATAAATTTCGTCCCCCATCTCCTTATATATAAGAGGGTGGGAGAAATTTCAGTGTCCCAACCCTACTGGGTTTGGGCCTCTATCTCTTTTTCCATCTCCAGTCCATTAAAGTCATATTGGGCTACAATAGGGATCTAGAAGAATCTTAAATTGGCCTGCTAATTTATTTAATTTCTAATATCAAATAAACTTAGGATATAATTAAATAAATTAAGTATTATATTTATTTCATTAAAGAAATAATACCGACCTACAGATTTAATACATATTTCTGAATATGCTTTCTCCTTTAGTCCAGCCATTCCTCGTGTTTAAGATATAATGCCCATTATCTAATTATGTAAGCTTCTGATAGCTATAATTAATTAATATCTTATCCTTGAGTAGGACCACACAAGTTTTACTCATGTACGGAATAAATTCCACCTGCAGGGTTTCAACATGAACTTGTGTTTCCTCAAGAGGACGTCATCAACCTAGCACACCAGGACACGGTGCCCCTACATATTGTACGACCCATCATAAGTGTAAATGTCACAACCCAAGATATCGAGATTATTGATTCTATGAAAGAATCTCACCCTTTGATAAATCAAAGCTGCAACACTACACATACATGTCCGCCAACATATAGGGGTTAAGAACCCGAACTCTGTGGATTCTTATTCTTTTATTTAAGGACAAAATAGAGAATAGAATGCTAAGTAGATCCTCCTCAATACACTTGACCGTGTACTAGAATAATAAGCTAGTCTAGATAAACTAACTATCAGATTATTCTACGGTGTACTGATGGCGGGTTCAGGGCCATCTAAGCCGTGAGCTCTTTGATACATTACAAGGAACCGATGATTTGATCTAACCGTGTGTTTATCCACACCATATCATCTACAATGTAAGTATAATGAACATGCATGTAAATATAATAATCTAAATGCAAACAGTGACTGCAATTGAATTCATTCTATATCATCATAAAAAATCATCAATAATGTATCCAAAAGACAGGTCTTCTAGTATACAAAACCAACAATCTCCCACTTATACTTGAAACATGTCTTTCAAATATAAAACAAACTAGCAAGCTCTTCAACTCTAACTAAAATCTCAAACGGCAACCCCTGGTCTGCATCTCACTCCCATTTTCTCCACGTGACCATAGAAGGTCTTAGCTGGAATGCTCTTCATGAATGGATCAGCTAAATTGTCCTCCGATATAATCTTGACCACTTCCACATCTCATCTTTTAACGATTTCTCGTATAAGATGGTACTTTCTCTCTATGTGTTTACTTGCCTTATAGGCTCCATGTTTCTTCGAATTTACCACTACAACCGAGTTATCATAATATACCGTGATACTCTTAGGCAAATCAGGAACCACGCTCAAGTCCAACAAGAAGCTCTTGAGCCAGATGACCTTTTTTGTAGCCTCAGAAGCAGCTACATATTCGGCTTCCATGGTGGAATCCACAATGCATTTCTCCTTTATGTTCCTCCATGTAATGACCCCGCCTCCCAAGGTAAACACATAGCCCGAGGTAGATTTACTCTGATCTTTATCATATTGAAAATTTGAGTCCGTGTAACCCAAAGGCACTAGACTATCAGAGCGGTATACTAGCATATAATCTCGAGTCCTTTTTAGGTACTTGAGAATATTCTTAACCACAGTCCAGTGGCCTTGTCCAGGGTTAGACTGATATCTGCTTACCATGTTAACTGCATAGCATATATCAGGTCTAGTGCATAGAATAACATAAATAAAGCTTCCCACAGCCGAAGCATATGGAACGCCCTTCATCTCATCTATCTCATCCTGCGTGTGGGGACACATCTCTTTAGATGGATGAATTCCATGCTTGAAAGGTATGAAAATTTTCTTGGAATCTTACATGTTGAACCTAGCTAGCACTGTTTCGATATATATCACTTGGAATAGGCACAACATCATTTTCTGGCAATCTCGAATTATCTTGATGCCAAGGATGTGTCCGATTTCTCCCAGATCTTTCATATCGAACTGCTTGGACAACCACACCCTTATATTAGATAATACATTCTTACTATTTCCAATAAGTAAGATATCATCAGCCTATAACATGAGAAAGGCCACCACGTTTCTGTCACATTTCTTTTACACACAGCTCTAATCTGTACATTGTACGAATCTATAAGATTGCATAACCTCATTAAAATGGATATTCCAAGACCTTGATGCCTGCTTAAGTCCATAAACGGATCTCTTAAGCTTGCACACTAAGTGCTCTTGGTCTTTAGTAATGAAACCCTCTGGTTCCTTCATGTGGATATTTTTCTCAAGACTTCCATTTAGGAAAGCTGTCTTATAATCCATCTGCCAAATCTCATAGTCCAAATGAGCGGCAATTGACAAGAGAATCCGGATTGACTTAAGCATGGCTACCGGTGAAAAGGTTTCCTCATAATCGATCCCTTCTTTCTGAGTGTACCTGATACGACCCGGACAGATAATCTAGGATGATAATAACAACGTAGCGAAAGACTTAGGATACGAAACACGTCAACTAATTAAAGGGATTCAATCCGACTCGATAAACAACGAAATTACGAAGATCTAGACAACTAAAATACGTAGAGAATGACATGAACTATGTAACACAAAACCAAGGAATGAAGGGCAGTAAAGGGACGGTTAAGAGCAGGAATTCGTGTGTGATGGATTTTGAAGAAGGGCTTGAAGAAGGTAGGATATGTTAGAGATGGAACGAACTTACAGATTGAATGAACGGGAAGTTCTCGGCCTTGTGGCTGCCGTGAACATGGACGTCGATGGGATGATGGCTGATGTCGAGTATTTAATGGACGGATGGAGATGTCATGGTGATTCACAACCCGATAGCCTCCTTGAATCTTGAATGTATCCAAGGTTAAAATCTCCAAGTTGTTCCTCGATAGCGAATACCGGTTAATCCCTCAAGTGGATTAAGCAATACCCTTGAATAAGACTTAAAGTTGCTAGCTCTAAGAATGAATATTTTCGTGTGAAACTATCCAAAAGACTTTTAAAGATTTGAGACACAATTGTATGCAAAAGCAAAATATTTCAATAATGTCTTAAGTATCAATGTAACATAAAGCACCTATTTATAAGTGCTATAGAGCCGAAAAATACAAGCTAAAGGGGACGAATAGCAGGTCCAAAAACAAGTCTAATTGGACTAGGAATTTCCCTAAACTACAACTCTATTTAAGGTAGGAAACTAGCCTTAATTAAAGTCCTAGTCAACCTATTCAAACTTGACCGAAAATATACCAAAATAAATCAAATAAAATCTGAACCAACTATAGTCTAAATTAAATAAAAATAACACTATAGTCTAAATAAAATCAACCCCTAAATAATCATAGTAAGGGCCGAAAATCTGATGCTACACGTCACACACATGCACATCGACACATGCACATACACACGTGCACTTCAACTTTTGAACTTCAACTCTTCCAGTTTAATTCTCCATTGTGTGATCTTGATCATCAATAGTTAATAAATTAACTATCTTGGAGCTGCCTTTCTCGCCTTCTTCATCTCCAACCTCGAACTTTCTTCGAATCAACACTTGCAAGTATGATTGAAGCTTCTTAGCTCTTGATTGAGTAATTGGTCCTGGAGATTACAACTCCGGGTCTTGATCTTGATTGTAGCTCATGCCTTCATCATTCCTCCCTACTGAAAAGAATTCATCCTTGAATTTGGACCATCTTCTTGATCTAATTCATCTACATCAAAGGGAGATAAATCAGCAACATTAAACGTTGAAAAACACTTATACTCACCAGGTAAATCAATGCGATATGCATTGTCATTGACACGGCTCAAAACGGTGAAAGGACCATCTCCTCTTTGTGACAATTTTGATTTTCTCAGATTGAGAAATTTGCTGGGACTCAGATGAATCCAAACACGATCACCGGGCTGGAAAACAACTCTCTTGCACCGTGTGTTGCGATCGGCGGTGATCTTGGCACCTTTGTGCTCGATCTGGGCTCTGACCTTCTCATGCATCTCCTTGATGAAATCAGCTCTCTTCAATTCTTTAACACTCGTTAGATGCTCAACGGGTAAATGAATCAAATCATTAGGCGTTAGTGGATTAAATCCATAAACAACCTCAAATGGAGACATGTTAGTAGAAGATTGAATAACACGATTATAAGCAAACTCAGCATAAGGTAACCATTCTTCCCATGACTTCACATTGTTCTTAATTAAAGACCTAAGCAAAGTACCTAAGGTACGATTCACAACCTCAATTTGACCATCGGTTTGTGGATGACATGGAGTAGAAAACAACAGCTTAAGCCCTAATTTTCCCCATAAAATGCGCCAAAAGTGTCCTAAGAATTTGGAATCCCTATGACTAGCAATAGTTCTATGAATGCCATGCAATCTCACAACATGAATAAAGAACAAATTGGCTATATAAACTGCATCATCGGGTTTCCTACATGCAATGAAATGCGCCATCTTGGAAAACCTATCAACTACAACAAATACAGAATCTTTACCCTATCTAGACCTAGGCAAACCCAAAATGAAATCTATAAATAAATCAATCCAAGGGCTAGATGGAGCAGGTAAAGGCGTGTAAAGACCAAAAGGATGCGAAGTAGATTTAGACTTATGACAAGTAACACATCTACTGCACATGCGTTCAACATCACGTTTCATATGCGGCCAAAAGAAATGCTCATGCAATAAGGATAATGTCTTATGCACACCAAAATGTCCCATTAATCCTCCCACATGCGATTCTAAAACAAGTAGCTCATGCGTAGAACAAGTAGGAATAACCAACTTAGACTCTTTAAACAAGAACCCATCATGCACATAAAAACCATCAAAAGACTTTGTTGAATTTGAACACTTCTCATAAAGGGATGGGAAAAACGGATCCGACTTATACATAGACTTAATTGACTCAAATCCAAGCATCTTAGCATGCATTAGGTTAAGCAATGTGTACCTTCGAGAGAGGGCGCCAGCGACGACGTTGTCTTCTCCTTTCTTGTACTTGATGACTTACGAGAATGACTCGATGAACTCGACCCATCTGGCATGCCGCTTGTTTAAGTTTCTTTGACCCTTCAGATGCTTCAAGCTCTTATGATCCGTGTGAATGATGAACTTCTTGGGCCACAGATAGTGCTGCCATGTGTCCAACGCACGCTTCAAAGCGTATAGCTCCTTATCATACGTAGAGTACCTGAGTCCGGCGCCGTTTAGCTTCTCACTGAAGTAAGATATGGGCCATTTTTTCTGCATCAAAACAGCACCAATACCTATCACGGAGGCATCACACTTGATCTCAAAGGTTTTGGAAAAATCCGATAAACATAAAACAGGAGCAGAACACAATAAAGACTTCAAAGTATTAAATGCATGCTCTTGTTGTTTACCCCATTCAAACTTGCGATCCTTCTTACTTAGCTCAGTAAGAGGCGCGACAATGCTAGAGAAATCGTGCACAAAGCGACGATAAAATCCGGTGAGGCTGTGAAAGGATCAGACTTCAGACGCGGTTTTAGGTGTTGGTCATTCCTCAGTCGCCTTGATTTTGGAATGATCAACCTCAATACCTCTAGAACTCACAACAAAGCCTAAGAATACTACTTCATTCAAGTAAAAAGAACACTTAGACATGTTTCCATACAAATGAGCATCTCTCAACAGCATAAATACGCACCTAAGGTGATCTAGGTGCTGCTGTGCACTTTGACTGTATATCAGGATATCATAAAAGTAAACAATATCATATTTCCCAGTAACATCACGTAAAACATGTTGCATCAATCTCTTAAATGTGCTCGGTGCATTTGTGAGACCAAAAGGCATTACCAACCATTCATACAATCCATGTTTACTCTTAAAAGCAGTTTTCCATTCATCACCCTCATGCATACGAACTTGAAAGTAACCAGATCGCAAATCAATCTTAGAGAAAATTTTCGATCCATTTAGTTCATCTAGCATATCATCAAGTCTAGGAATGGGAAAATGATACTTAACTGTGATCTTGTTGATAGCTCTGCAATCCATACACATTTTCCATTCCTTGTTCTTCTTGGGCACTAGAATCACTGGAACTGTACATGGGCTCAGCGACTCTCGAATTTGCTTCTTCTCCAATAGCTCCTTAACTTGACGGTCAATCTTCTTTGTCTCTTCAGGCGAAGTGCGGTATGATGGACAGTCCATCAGCACGGCTCTGGAGATGAAATCAATCTGGTGCTCAATCCCACGAACTGGAGGTAATCCATTTGGAATCTCATCCGGAAAGACATCATCGAACTCCTTCATAAGGAGATGCACAACACTAGGCAAAGCAACATCATTAGTAGCACTGTTCTTACAAGTTAAAAGAATTAAAGGCAAACATGCTTTAATAGCCTTTTCAACGCTTTTAATTGTACAAAACAAGGAGCGAGTTTTCTCTTGTGGTAAGGGGGCTGCATTCACGTCTTTTCCATGATCAATGGAGCTGGAAAGAAGTGATGAAGGGGCTGTATTGGCCATGGAAGGTAAAGAAACCGGCGCTGAAGAGCTCACGACTGAGGAGGAGCTGTCCGCGGTGACGGATCGAACGGCAGTGGCTGTGGCCTTCTCTTGCTCCTCTTTGAACTTTGCTCGCATTATCTCTTGCACTTCTTGGACGGCTTTGGGTGTCAACGGCTGAAGGATGGTGGTTCGGCCGTCTCTCTTGACTGTGCATGTGTTTGCGAGTCCGTCGTGTACAACTTGTCTATCAAATTGCCACGGTCTACCTAAAAGTATATGTATTGCATCCATAGGAATAGCATCACATAATACAGTGTCAGAATAATGACCAATGGAAAAAGATACATGTACCTGACCAGTCACGCGAACTGCGCCTCGATCTGTAAGCCATTGCAAGCGGTATGGCTTTGGATGCTTCACTGTGGGAAATCCAAGCTTGTCAACTGCATACTGGCTCACTGCATTAATGACACTACCACTATCTATGATCATCGCGCAGGTCTTGTCTTGAATAGAAAATCTAGTGTAGAAGATGTTCTCTCGCTGTGATTGTTGCTCTTCTTCTCGATTTATGTTCAGACTGCGGATAAAAGCCAAACTGACATGAGGAATCTCGGGTTCCTCTTCTTCAAACTTGATCTGGACGTCTCCTTCAGTGTTGGTGTCAGCCTTGGAGGGTTCTTCATGTTCACAGGCTGATTCGAGTTCATTCTGCTCCGTGATGATTCGAACTCATCGGTTTGGGCACTGGTTCTGAAAATGGCCCCAACTCGGGCATTTATGGCATTGAACATCTTAGGCTCGACTAGGGGCTGAAGTCGGTACTACATTGGACTGATTTGGCCATGTAAAATTTGGCCGGACTGGAGCTGCAGGTGTAGGATCGGTCCTATGGCTCGGTGGTGGTGTAGAACGGTCAAAACACCGTTCGGGTGATCCAGATTGGCCTTGGGGTCGAGTAGAATCTGTAGAAGGAGTAGAAGATGATGTGGGAGGCGTACCTTTGTTCCAAGATGGCCGAGTAGGGGCTGCATTGTGATGAGATCGACGTCAGCCTTCTCGAAGCTGTCTTTCCACAATGGATGCGTAGTGCACCATGTCATCTATACTTGTGAAGTCTCTGAACTCGACATCGCATGCTATGTCTGGATTCACGCCCTCAATGTACTTGATCATGGTAGCATTTAAGGACTCTCTCTTGCCGACTCGGTTCAAGGCGGTCTCCAACTCCTTGTGGTATTCTTCAATGGGAATGGGTGCGTTGCTTGATCCAGTTGAGCTTTTTCTCAAGCTCTCTCTCATAATGCATTGGGATAAATCGACCTCGCAAGAAGCCTTTAATTTATTCCCATGTATCAACAGGCGGATATCTCTCTCTGCGTCGCCTCTCTTGCTGCATTTCCCACGATGAGGCTGCATAGTCTCTAAACTCCAGTGTTGCTAACTGGACCTTTTTGATCTCCGAAAAGTCGTAGCAGGTGAATATCTTGTCTACTTTGCGCTTCTAATCCAAGTAAAGGTCAGGATCATGTAGACCTTCAAATTCCGGGATGCTCGTCTTGATGTTGTTGAGCAACCGTCTCCATCTCAATATATAGGTCTCTTATATCGAACGGCTTGTCTGACAGGTGGTCTGGGATAATCACGGTGATCATCCTATCTAGGTGGTATGAAGTCGGCTTCATAACCACTTGCTGCATCGAACTTGGGCTCAAATTCGTCATCTCTATATTTCTCTTGAAAAATGGACTGCCTCGGGGCGCCTCTTTGCTGCGGTCACTGGACTTTCTGAGTCATAGTCGATTGAGCTGCGAGTTTCTTGATTTGCTCAGATAGCTCGGCTACTTGATTTCGGAACTCATCCTTCAACTGCTAATTTTGACGCATGAAATACTGTGCCATGGCGTCGAACTTGTACTTGGATCCTATTGGGTTTTGGATGTGTAGGAGGGATCTTCAGGTGTGATAGGTGACTTTAGGTCGTCTATAGGAGGAGTCGAAGTAGTGGCTTCGTTCTTGCCTTTGTCCATGGAACCTACAAAATGAACAAACGTAAAAGAAAACAAGGAAGGATCCTCACAATCTCACGTTCACTTGTTTGTTTTCACTCTTGATTTTACCTCTTATGTTTGCACTCAAAGTGTATGGTGATGTGTGTGAGTCATTTATTTAGGAGGGTGAGAGATAACACTCTTGTCAAATATCGAGGGTACAGATTAATTGCATGAAGGTGTGACGAGGATTGCTAACTAGGATCAACGGATGATGTCGAGTATGGCTATGTGGGACATATAGGCTGATGTGGCAAGGCATGAGGTCATATGGCAAGGTGGCGTGTGGGGTAGGGTATGTCGAGTGGGGTAGCGTGGATTAGGGTTAGGTGGATCCCTAAAGGTATAAGGAAAGAAGTAGGAAGGAAAAAGAAACAAAGATTAGATAATTTGGAAAGTGTTACACAATTGTGACACAATCTAAATATCCTAATTGAACTACACTCTAAAAAGGAAATAACCCAAAAAGGATTATAACTCAAATAGAAGTTACCAACTATGAAATAAATTTGGAAGGAAAGTTCCAAAAATAAAATATAACTCTAATGGAAATTACCAAATAAGAAAAGACTCACAAGGTAATTACCAACTATAGAGTAGTACTAAAAGGAAAGTACCAAAATTAAAACAAGACTCAATTGGAAACACAATGAATATACCTCTTTTTTTTTAATTTTAGATTTTTTTTGGTTTTTTTTTATCCGTACAGTTTTTTTTGTCGATTTCTCTTTTTTTGTTCGACTTTCTTTTTTTTATAGAATAACTATGCTATTACAACTCGATAGACACGTAATAAAATAAAAGACACGTACGATTAAACTTGACACATTGGCTCTGATGCCAAAATATGATACGACCTGGACAGATAATCTAGGATGATAATATCAACATAGCGGAAGACTTAGGATACGAAACACGTCAACTAATTGAAGGGCTTCACTCCGACTCGATAAACAATAAAATTATGAAGATCTAGACAACTAAAATACGTAGAGAATGACACGAACTATGTAACACAAAACCAAGGAATGAAGGGCTGTAAAGGGACGGTTAAGGGCTGGATTTCGTGTGTGATGGATTGTGAAGAAGGGCTTGGAGAAGGTAGGATATGTTAGAGATGGAACGAACTTACGGATTGAACGAACGGGAAGTTCTCGACCTTGTGGCTGCCGTGAAGATGGACGTTGATGGGATGGTGGCTGAAGTTGAGTATGTAATGGACGGATGGAGTTGTCGTGGTGATTCACAATCCGATAGCCTCCTTGAATCTCGAACGTATCCAAGGTTAAAATCTCCAAGTTGTTCCTCGATAGCGAATACCGGTTAATCCCTCAAGTGGATTAAGCAATACCCTTGAATAAGACTTAAAGTTGCTAGCTCTAAGAATGAATATTGTCGTGTGAAACTATCCAAAAGACTTTTAAAGATTTGAGGCACAATTGTATGCAAAAGCAAAATATTTCAATAATGTCTAAAGTATCAATGTGACATGATACACCTATTTATAAGTGCTATAGGGCCAAAAATTACAAGCTAAAGGGGATGAAAATCAGGTCCAAAAATAAGTCTAATTGGACTAGGAATTTCCCTAAACTAGAACTCTATTTAAGGTAGGAAACTAGCCTTAATTAAAGTCGTAGTCAACCTACTCAAACTTGACCGAAAATATACCAAAATAAGTGAAATAAATCTGAACCAGCTATAGTCTAAATAAAATCAACCCCTAAATAATCATATTAAGGGCCGAAAATCTGATGCTACACATCGCACACATGCACGTTGACACATATACATGCACACGCACACGTGCACTTCAACTATTGAACTTCAACTCTTCAAGTTTAATTTTCCATGGTGCGATCTTGATCATGAATAGTTTGTAAATTAACTATCTTTGAGCTACCTTTCTCACCTTCTTCATCTCCAACCTCGAGCTTTCTTCGAATCAACACTTGCAAGTATGCTTGAAGCTTCTTAGCTCTTGATCGAGTAATTGGTCCTCAAAATTGCAACTCCGGGTCTTGATCTTTATTGATGCTCATGGCTTCATCGGTACCCTTTTGGCACAAATCTTACCTTGAAGGTTTCAACCTTCCCGTCAAGTCCTCTCTTGCGTTTGTAGACCCACTTATACCCAATGGGTTTTACCCCATCTTGTGGTTCGACAAGCTCCTAGACTTGATTGCGATCCATAGTTCCAATCTCAGATTCCATTGCAGATTTCCAAGAATCTGCATCCTTGTCTTGGATCGTTTCGTCGTAGGTCCTGGGATCCAATTCATTTAGTCCTTCAGGGAAATATGAAGATTCACCTAAACCAATGACTCAATCAGGTTGGCGTACAGCCCTCCCATTGCGACGAGGCAGTTCCGGTACTTCTATCACACGTTGTGCAGTAATTTGTGGTTCCTCTTCTTGTACTGTTGGGGTCAGATTTGAATTTTCCCCTTGAAGCTCCTCGAGTACTATCTGACTTCTTGGCTTGTAATTTATTACATAGTCTTCCTCTAAGAATCGAGCATTGGTACTCAAATGATCTTCTAATCCTTAGGACTATAAAATAAACCACCTGTTGTTCCGTTGGGATATCCAACAAACAGTGTAACATCCGTACGTGGTGCCAGCTTATCAGCTTCCATATCTAGCACATGTGCTGGACTACCCCAAATCCGAAAATGTCCAAGACTGGTCTTTCATCCAGTCCAATGTTCTGTGGGCGTAGATGAGACTGATTTTGATGGAACCACGTTAAGAATATAGGTTGTCGTTTCCAAGGCATATCCCTAGAACGAAATAGACAGATCTAAATAGTTCATCATCGATCTAACCATCTCTAATAATGTTCAATTCCATTTCTCCGCCACACCGTTCTGCTGTGGCATTCCCAGCGCAGTCAACTGGGATGTGATCCCATTCTCTGCCAAGTAGTCCCTAAATTCATTCGAGAGGTACTCACCACCATGATCAGACCGTAGTGATTTGATACTTTTACCTGTACATTTTTCCACTTCTGCTCTGAATCTCAAAGGATTCTGACTTGCGGTGTAACAGGTATATGTATCCATATCTTGAGTAATCATCAATGAATGTGATAAAATACTCGTACCCTTCTCGAGCTTGAACTGACATAAGGCCACATAAGTCAGAGTAAATCAAATCGAATACCTCTTCAGATCTATTCCCTTTATCTTTAAAGGGTCGCTAGGTCATTTTACCTTCCAAACAGGATTTACACAAAGAGAATGATTGTAGGACCAACGAAGACAAGGGCCCATCGTTTACTAGTCTTTGTAACTATTTGAAGTTATTGTGGCTAAGCCTAAGATGCCAAAGATAGGTTTGATTCATTCCTAAAGGTTCTTTTCATTTGTTCGAGTTTATGATTAGGCATGGCAATCGGGTACGGCGGGCACGGATAGTGGCTATCCATGCCCGTACTTGTGAGCGAAGGCCGTACCCGCCACCCGACCTGTGACCCACGACGGGTACCTTCCGCCACCCACACCCGCCACCCGCGGATACCCTCCATCCATTGGGAACTTGCCAACCCGCCACCCGCGAACCATAATTTTTAAATCTAAATTAATGACAAATTTAACACAAATAAAAAATTCACCACAAATCACACTATCTTAATTGGGCTGAGGAATGAGGATACACTATATTAAATTAGCCCATTTATTTATGGGCCTTTAATTTTTGATGGCTCGATCATTATAACTGCAATTGAACTATACGGGTATTTCGCGGGTATTTTTCACGGGTAAACGGGTTTCACGGGTACGGATAGTAACTATCCAAACCCATACCTGCGAACTAAATTGATAGTGAATTCTAACCATGAAGCTACCCATGTATACCAAATGCCCCTCAAACCCGCACCTATTAAGGTCGGGTACCCGCGGGTAAATTGCCATCCCTATTTATGATCGATGTATTCAGTAAATGCATTTGCGTAGTATTTTCCATAGGATTAAGTAAATGAAGATGTCCATCCAATGTGCCAGAACAGATAAAACGTTTACCAATAAAGATAACAACCTTGTTATCAAAAGAAACTGAATATTCATCCATAAAAAGTTTAGAAACTGAAATCAAGTTTCGCCTAAAACTAAGCACATAAAGACAATCCTTATAATCTAAAATCATATCACTACTAAAAGATAAGGTTACGTCTGCCACTGTAACTGCCACCACTTTCGTAGCATTTCCCATGTAGACTGAAATCTCTCCATCACTCAGCTGTCTTTTTACCAGGAACCCCTGTAAAGACATGCAAACATGATCAGTAGCTCCAGTATCTACTACCTATGATTGAGTAGAATAAGTAGCTAAACATGTTTCGATCATGAGAGATTGAGATGTACCCTTCTTCTTCTTCTTGTTAGGACAATCTGCCTTCCAGTGACCTGGTTGGCCACACTTGAAGCACTTTGTTTTTTACTTAAATTCCTAGGGAGGAATATTAGTCTTGGACTTATTCACCTTAGGCACCTCCTCTGCAACTTTCTTTGGCGCGTTCCTCTTCTTTCTTTTAGTACCGGAAGAAGACGCCCTATTTTCAACTAGTTGTGCCTCCGGATTTCCCTTCTGAAGTAACTCAGTCGTCTGAGGATCTATGAGCAGTTCAGATAAGGTAACGTCCTTCTTTATCATGTTGAAGTTCAATCTAAACTGCCCAAACTTTGGGGATAGGCTGTGAAGCACTATATCTATCTCAGACTCAGCATTAAGATCTCCACTCAAGGTCTCAATCTCAGTTACATAACTCATCATACTGAGAATGTGATCCCTTATAGGTGTGGAATCAACCATTTTCGTGCTCATTAGTTTCTTCATCGCCAAATGGCGCGCCGAGCGGTTCTGGTGACCGAAGAGATCCTTAAAGTTGTACGTGACATCATAAGCAATATTCATAGACTGATGCTGCAGTTGCAGCACATTTGACATAGAAGCCAAAATATAACAGCGTGCAATCTCATCAGACTTGACCCATTTAGCATAGGCCAACCTTTGCTCTTCGCCAGAATTCTCATCTGGCTTCTGAGGACATTCCTCTTCAAGTACGAATTTGTGTCCTTCCGCAGTGAGAACAAGATTAAGGTTTCGAATCCAGTCATTGTAATTTTCACCGATTAACTTGTTTTCTTTGAGAATACAGGACAGGTTGGAGAGTGCCATGATGATATAGAATAACTGAAAAGTAAACATGCAGTACGGTCACAAACTTTAGGATAAACAGTATATCATCAAAAACCTCACAAAAATTATAAACATTTCCACCGACATTTTAAAAATGTTTTCTATAAGCCACGTTAGTGTGGACATTTATAAAATTCATTCTTAAACAGGTAAAACCACCTTTAATTTACCTCCAGTCAAATTTTCTTATGACGAGTAAATTAATAGTCAGAAACAACCACGGTCGTGTAACCTTCTAATTAATAAGCCACATTAGTGTGGATATTTATTAATAAATTACACCTAAGTGTGAATACCATCATCTTAGCACCAAGTCCACTATTTTGAACTCCCTGCTCCAGTTGGAGGATTCAGTTTGTTCTAGTAGTGTTCTACAGCTATCTTGATTAAGAAATTTAGTTTCTAGACATAACAGTGATATGACACATCCGTTATGGAGGAAGACCTATTGTCAACTCGCCTGTCAATCACATCTCAATTAAACCAGACTAATGGAGACCATTTGAGATTTCTACATACTTTGGTATGAATCTCTCTCACTTAGTTATTTAAGGTTGAGGTTTCATTTTATCACATCGTAAAACATGTAAACATCACATAAAATGATAAAACACCATTGCATGCTTCAAACAACGTAATAAGTAATAATCATAAAAAGCAACTATCATGGCTTATATCTCATGTTGCTGAATGAGAAAAAATTGGAAAGTCAGCTCCGGAAACTCAGGCATGGCCGCGCCCCCATCACTGCGCTTCGCCGAAAATGCTAGCTCCAATTAGGGTTTCCGGACGTGAATCAGTGATACCTCCTTTCTTGAGCTATACTACTCTCCTCTTTTGATTTGATCTTCAAACTTTATTCAATATAGAATATCTATTGCTTAAAGGAAAAATATAATATATCTAGAATAAAATTATAACTCAGTAACTTGGTCTAACAGTTTTATTTCTATTA
The DNA here is from genome assembly GCA_026008535.1 of Perilla frutescens. Taxonomy (NCBI): domain Eukaryota; kingdom Viridiplantae; phylum Streptophyta; class Magnoliopsida; order Lamiales; family Lamiaceae; genus Perilla; species Perilla frutescens. The sequence continues at coordinate 32,491,285 of BRKX01000019.1, read as the reverse complement.
CATTAAAACAACATAAAATAAAACCTAAACCTAATCCATGGATTTTCTCATGGATGGAAACCACGTAGCCAAACCGGCATATGGCCCATTATACATCCAACATAATTAAAACATACATCACATAATTAAGGAGCCATGATAGTCGGTAACCCTGCAAACAAGTCAGTCTACAAATCCAACAATCATAATTACATGATTAGCATAAAATAACATATGATATCCACACATGACATTATTTTCAAAATTATCTTTTAATTAAATTAAAAATTTCAAAAATATTCCAAGGTATAATTTGGAAATTAAATAATTATCTACCAAATTAAATCTTGATAATCTTGAAAATATCTTAAGAATAAATTTGGAAATTTGTTAAAATTATCCACCAAATTTATTTTTTAATTTTCGGATACCACCATAATTAATTAATATTTGAAAATCTTGATATAGATCAAAAATCTATCCCAAATATTTGCTAGGATCGAAAATTACCAAAATTAAAATTTGAAAATTTGATCCACTTCAAAATCCTTCCAAATTTAAATTTTATTTTCAACCCTATCTAGATTAGAATTAAGTAATTTATGATATACACCAAAAATTATTTTTCCAATTCTTATCTACTTAGATTTTGAAAATTACAAGATAATAAATCTAGAAATTTGATCCACTTCAAACTCCTTCCAAATCTAATACTTTCAAATCTATTTGGATTAGAATTTGGTAACTATTGATATATATCAAACTTACCTAATTCAATTCTAATACATCTAGATTTTCGAAAATAACAAGAAGATTAAATCTTGATGTTTGATCCACTTCAAATTCTTCCAAATCTAATATTCTATTTTCAAATCTATCTAGATTAGAATGAGGTAACTTTTTGATAAACGTCAAAAATACCAAATCTAATTTTACACTTCCTAATTGTCGAAACTACCCACCAAATAAATCTGGAAATTTAATCTTCATCAAAAACTTCTCCAAATATATCCAATAGGATCGAAAATTGCAAGAACAAAAATTAGGGAACTTGAACATCAAATTTTCGAAAAATTTGATCCTCAAATTTTCGAACATTTACCTTATTAAATCTGGAAATTTTGACTTATCAAAAATCTATTCCAAATCTAATAATCCCATGGACGAAAAATACATAAATTCTTAGAAATTTGAATTTTTGATAAAAATTAAAATTACATCCAAATTTGAATCTACAATTTTTGAAACCTACACCTAATTAAATCTGGAAATTTTGATAACATCAAAAACCATTCCAAATCTAATATAGTGTATATCGAAAATCTTGTGTTTTCCAAAACTAGAATTTTTCAAATTACATCAAAAGTTCATCCAAGTTTAAACACATAAAATTCTAAAATCTTACATATTTAAATCTGAAAATTTATAAAACATAAATTCATCATCAAATTTAAACATATATTTCGAATTCATCCTAGGATTAAATTTAGAACAGTGCCAAAACCCGCTTTGATACCAGTTGTTGTGGTTTTTTCGAATTGAACCACCGCGGGATCTAATTAGATGTCCATTAATTCTAATATCATGTAGATCATAATCTAATGCAGCTCATATGTTTTAATAAACCGAGTTTAATAAAAATGCATAGCTAATTTTCGATTCTTCTAAAAGCGGAAACATAGAATACCGGAAAAATGACTTACAAATTAAATGAGGGTTGAGGACAAGATTAAAGGTCTAATCTTGTTGTTGTGTATGATGTAAATGGCGCCTCTTATAGTGCAATTCCACTCCTTGATCTTCTATTGTATTCCCGGACTGAATCTAATTTCAGAGTGGGCTGAAATCTACTAGATCGGTATGGAATCTATGGAGATCAAGAGAACACAAAAGAGCTGATTTCTAACACCATAAGTTTCAGTGTCCCAACCCTAATGGGTTTGGGCCTCTATCTCTTTTTCGATCTCCAGTCCATTAAAGTCATATTGGGCTACAACAGTGATTTAGAAGAATATTAAATTGACTTGCTAATTTATTTAATTTCTAATATCCAATAAACTTAGGATATAATTAAATAAGTTAAGTATTATATTTATTCCACTAAATAAATAATAATGACCTACCAATTTAATACATATTTTTGAGTATGCTTTCTCCTTTAGTCCAGCCATTCCCCGTGTTTAAAATATAATACCCATTAATTAATTATGTAAGCTTCTGACAGCTATAATTAATTAATATCTTATCCTTGAGTAGTACCACACAAGTTTTACTCATGTACAGAATAAATTCCACCTGCAGGGTTTCAACATGAACTTGTATTTCCTCAAGGGGACATCATCAACCTGGCGCACCAGGACACGGTGCCCCTACATATTGTACGACCCATCATAAGTGTAAATGTCACAACCCAAGATATCGAGACTATTGATTCTATGAAAAAATCTCACCCTTTGATAAATCAAAGCTGTAACACTACACATACATGTCCGCCAACATATAGGGGTTAAGAACCCGAACTCTGTGGATTCTTATTCTCTCATTTAAGGACAAAATAGAGAATAGAATCCTAAGTAGATCCTCCTCAATACACTTGACCGTGTACTAGAATAATAAGCTAGTCTAGATAAACTAACTATCAGATTATTCTACGGTGTATCGATGGCGGATTCAGGGACATCTAAGCCGTGAGCTCTTTGATACATTATAAGGAACCGATGATAAGATCTAACCGTGTGTTAACCCATACTATATCATCTACAATGTAAGTATAGTGAACATACATATAAATATAACAATTGAACTGCAAACACTGACTGCAATTGAATTCATTCTATATCATCATAAAACATCATCAATAATGTATACAAAAGACAGGTCTTCTAGTATACAAAACCAACAGTTTCTTGTGAACTGGTTCAACTCTTGTTGCATGGCTATGTTCTATTTTGCATCTTCAAGAGCCTCATTGATGTTTGCCGGTTCAGTTTGAGATAAGAAGCATGTGAAGAGAGCATGCTCTGTTGAACTTCTGGTCTGAACTCGACTTCTTGGACCTCCAATAATCTTGTCAGTTGGATGGATTCTGAGCTATTTGGGTGCACTGTGCTCAGCTGCATTTTCAGTGGGATCCTCAGTATTGACATCATCTGATGTCTTTTCTTCAGTTTGCCCTTCGTCTTCATCAGTTCTTCCTTTGCTTATTTTATAGGGTTGAAGGTCTCAATATGATCATTTTCTTCATTGGCTTAATTGCCCTCAGCTAGTCTAGTGCTGGATGTATAGCCTTCATCTTCTAGTCCAACTTCAAACTCTTCCTAAACTGTGTGATCCACATACTCTTGCGAGTTATCAGTTTTGCTAGGTAGTACTTGAACTGATGTATTGAGTACTTCTTTACATCAAAAATAACATGACAAGTTATTTCCACAACCAGTGTTCATTTGTTGAATACTTTATAAGCTTGAGCATGAGGGGAATTGTAAGCCAAAAATATTTCCTCATCAGCTTTGGCACTGAATGCTTTTAGTTGACTCTTGCCATTGTTGTGCATATAACATTTGTAGCCAAATACTTTAAAAAATAATATAGATGGCTTATGACTCTTGTATAGCTCATAAGGTGTCTTGTCATGTGCGCGGATGATGGTGCTTCTGTTTTGAGTATGGTACACCATATTGACTGCCTCGGCCAAATATCCTTCTGCTATGTTAGCATCAGCTATCATTGCTCGAGCTGTTTTTTTGAGTGTGCGGTTTTTCATTTCAGCTACACCATTTTGCTGTGGAGTTCTAGCAGCTGAGTGCTCATGACTTATTCCAGTTCACTGAGAAAACTGATGATCTGCTGGTTAACAAATTCAGTTCCATTGTCTGAATAAATTTTCTGAACTGATCTTTCTCCTTCAGGTTGCAACCTTCTGATCATTACTGATAGCTTGGAGTAGATTTCATCCTTGCTTCTGAGAAACTCTACCCAAGTGTATCTTGAGAAGTCATCGCCTACTACAAGAGTGAATCTTTTTCCTTTGGGAGTTGGTGGTCTGACTGGCCTAAATAGTTTCATGTGTAGCAGTTGGAGGGGAGTAGTTGTCCCTAGAGGATGACTTCTATTTTTGAATGATGACCTCATTTGCTTCTCTTTCTGGCATGGTCCGCAAACGTCAGCTTTCTTGAAAATTTCTTTGGAAAGTCCATCAACTAGTTTCTTCTTGACCAGATGGTTGATGATTCTAAAGTTGAGATGATTGAGTTGTCGATGCCATAGTCAGCTTGCTTCAGTTGAGTCTTTTCAAAGAAAGCAAGCTTCTCCATAGCCTGTTGACTAGTCAACAACATACATGTTGCCTCTCCTTACGCCAGTTAGGGGGATTGCTCCAGTTGACTTATCTTTGATGTCACATGAACTTCGACTGAAATCAACAGTGTATCTATTGTCACATAATTGATTGATGTTGAGCAGTTTGTGCTTCAGTCCTTCCACGTGGGAGCCTCTATTGACTACCACCTTTTCTTTGACCACGAACCCTTCTCCAATGGTTCGGCTTCTAGAGTTGTCTCCTAATGTGACTAATGGTCCTTTCACTTCCTTATATCCTTCTAGATCCTCTCTGTCTCCCGTCATGTCTTTTGAGCACCCACTATCTAGGTACCAAACCTCCTTGGTCCTCTTTTTCGATAGCATGCTCTTTTACTGCAAGAGAGACAATTGGTTTTTAGGAACCTGCATGATATCGGGTCCTTCTTTACTAATCAAGTGTTGAGGGATCCAGATTTGCTAAAATTTTGGCATAATAGTAGGTAGAGAGTTTTCAGACATTTATCGTCTGATCAGTTTTATTCTCTTTCCAGCTCTCCTCTTCTGAGACCTACGACGAGAGTTAGTGGGATAGAAAACTTCAATCATAACTCTCTGGTCTTGATGAAGCCATGCAAGGCCTTGAAGAACTAAATTCGGAGCTGCCATTTTGAGGTTCAATTACACGATTTCGAGCCAAGAAATTGCAAGGTTGTTTCCAATCAATTATTCGCAATGAGTTTGAAGAATTAGAAGAAGTTAAATGCAGCCCCAAGATTGTTACCTTGTTAAAAATCAAAGATTGAAGATCAAGGTTTGAAGAATAATACATGAAGATGAAGTGAAGAAGTGCGCGTGTGCATGTGTTGAAGAAGTCGACGTGATCGTGTGTGCATGCGGATCAGATTTTCGGCCCCAATTTATTTAATTGAGGGATTGAATTTTATTTAGACTATAGTATTTATTTAATTATGTTAGACTATAGTTTGGTTCAGATTTTTATTTAATTTAATGTAATTTTCGTCCATATTATAGTCAAGGTTGACTAGAATTGTATTTAAGGCAATTTCCTACCTTGAATAGAATTCTAGTTTAGGGAACTTCCTAGTATAGTTAGAGATCCCTTTTGGATCAATTTTGGAGCCTTTTTTATGTTTATTTTCGTTCCCCATAATCCTATAAATAGGGGAACCATGTCATATTGATACTTTAGACTTTATTTGAATTATTAAGCTTTGCTTTCAATATTGTCTCAACCCCTTTTAATCTTTGTGAGTTTTGATTAACAAATTCATATTCTTGGAGCTAGCAACTTTAAGTCTTACTCAAGGGTATTGCTTAATCCACTTGAGGGATTAACTGGTATTCGCTATCCGAAGATCAACCTAGAGATTTCATTCTTGGGTACGTTCGAGATTCAAGGAGGCTATCGGGTTGTTATTCACATCAACGAATCATCATCCATCAACCATAATCGACGCCATCCATACTCCATCAACTCACGCCTCAATTCAGCCCCGTGTTCGAGTTCAAGCTCTACACCGTTTTGCTCATACCGTAAGTTCGTTTCATCTCTATCATATCCTATCTAATCCTAGCCATTCTTCACCCTAAACACACGATTCCAACACCCTCATTACAGCCATAAAACCGTCTCTATACAGCCCTCATTCCTAGGATTTGTGTTATATAGTTGGTGTCATTTTTCTAGGTATTTTAGTTGTCTAGATTAGTCGTATTTTCATTATTTATCAAGTCGGATTGAAGCCCTTCAATTAGTTGACGTGTTTTGTTCCTAAGTCTTCTGCTACGTTGTTATTATCATCCTAGATTAATAGTCCGGGTCACATCAGATCTTGAGCTTGAGCTTGCCTAGCTCTCTCCTGTGGCCAATTTCTTTTGACTCCATAAGCTTTGTCGCTCTTATGGTATGGCCAGTTGGCAAACCAGTTATAGTTGGAGTTGGACCTTGGTTCATCCTTTGAATCCAAGTACTTACTATACTGAGTTGCGAGATCAGTTGGAGTGAACTTCTCCAAGGGGATCTGAACGTGTTGACGTGCTCGATACCGCCTTGTATGTACATTCTTTCTTGAGTCAACATCTCTCCCAGATCGACTTACTGGATGTCTGCGAAGATAGGCTGGCGGTGCAGTTCTCTCCTGAACTGAATCCCTATCTCGATGAGACTGCGGTCCAAACTGAGTACTTCTCTTTACTTCAGTTGGCCAGTCAGTTCTGTTCATCTTAGGCCTGTACTGAGCCTTGGGCCTTAGATAGACTGGTGATCTTTGTCGAATTGACTGTCTCTGATGAGCTAGAGATCTTGGCTGAGCTGACGTCCTTTGTTGGTAGGCTGTTTGCCTTTGCTGAGCTGGTTGCCATTGCTGATAGGTAAACTGTCTATCTTGAGCTGGTGGCCTTTGAGGAGATGGCTTTTTGTGCTAAACTGATGGCTTAAACTCAACTGAGTCTATAAGTTGTGTGGACTGATTGGACCATTTCGGCTGATTTGAAGGGATGTTCATAGTTCCATAGTTCCCTTACCTTCGGGCTCTTTAACTATTTGGGTTGGTGTAGGTCTGATGAAACTAGGTAGAGTTCCTTCTTGGCTAGTTTGAGCAACTTCCTTTCCTTTTTTAGCGGCAGTGTACCTGTTGTATCCTAACCCTAGACTACCAGTTTCAACTCTTTGATGGCTTAGAATCTCATCAAGAGCTTGAGATTCCCTTTTGAACTTGAGAGATATCTCCTCTCTCCCATGGATCTCTTGCATGAGCCTCTCATTCTCAGCTTCTAGCTCATCAACTTTCAACTTCAAATTCTCACATTCAACTGACTAAGTTCTAAGTGATTTAGTTCTATCATGATCACTTTTCAGTCTTTTGACCTCATCTCTTAGGTCATCATTTTCTTCCTTCTGTTGTAGATGCATACATGATATTGTAGCTAACTGATCTTCTAGCATTCTTAATTATTCATTTAATTCATTTCTAGAAATAGAAGTTTCATGAATGTGATAAAAAGAGGTTCATGGGCACATGTGCTAACCTCTTCTTTGTTGTCAGCCATGAGGCAGAACATCGCCTCATCTTCTGAGCTATACTCGACAGAGTCGATTCTTGAGGGATAATTTGAGTCATCCAGAACGGCGTTCTAGGTGCTGGTCATCATAGTTTTTCTTTTGAAAAAGCTTCTCTTCACTTTGGCCTTCTTATCTTTAGGGAACTCTGGACACTCATATCTATAGTGTCATTGCTTATGGCAATGGAAGCATTCTCCTATGCTTCTATTGGCTGCACTGGGTTGTTTAGCAGATGGTTGATTTCTCTCGCCTTTAGGCTCCTCATCAGGTTGAAGCATAACTGATGGTTGATATCTGATCTTTTTGAGCTTCTCTAGCAACTTGGCAACTGACTGGATCTGGTCCTTGATGTCTTCAGTCAGGCTCTCTTTCTTCATTGCTACTTCTCTACTTCGATAAGTTGAGCCTCCTGGTTGTTCTCTAGCTTGAGAACTTCTTAGCCGGAAGGTGTTCCTTCCTCGAGTTTTTCTAAACCGATTTCTTTCACCATAGAGAGCTGCATCCTGGGCTGATGAAGTGGATGCCTCCTTTTTTCGGTTTAGGTTATACTTGTGAGCCTTAAGAGAACCAAAAAGTTCTCTAGGGATGATGCTGTTCAAGTCTCTTAACTCCTTTGTAGCAATCACCTTCATATCTCATTCATCTATGAGATTGTCCAAGATTTTGGAATTCATCTCACTATTGGGATATGTCCTACCGAGATTGTTCATCTCACTGTTGATGCCTAGAATCTTGTTTCAAGGCTTGAGATGCTTTCATCTGAGTGCATTTTGAAGGACTCATATCTATCCACCACTAGTTGGAGCTTGTTTTCTTTGATGGCCTCGGACTCTTCGCACAGATCTGCAAGTAAGTCCTATATCTCCTTGGCAGTTCTGTAGTTCTTTGTGTCCTTCATGCGATCTTCATCTAGAGTTTGGAACAACACGGCTTGGGCCACGAACTCTAGGTTCTTCAACTTTTTCTCTTCAATCGTGAGAAAATAAGTTAGCTTCGGGATCCTTGCTGGTTGATTAACATCAGTAATGTGGGCTTCATTATTCATCATTATTGTGATTGGACCTTCTTCGAAAACTTTCCACATATTCTCGTGGATTGAGCAGATGTGTGCCTTCATTCTCCTGCTCCAGTTAAGCAGAGGTATGCCTTCATTCTCCTGCTCCAGTTATCGTAGTTCTCAACTGAAAAAATAGGTAGCTTATGATTTCCCATAACTTGCAGATTAGTACAAATAACAAGATCTGATTCAGTTGATCTGCAGAAATGGCTGATCCTTAAAATCAACTGCTCTGATACCACTTGTTGGTCCCGGGGTAAGTTAGAATCAGTTTAGATGGGGGTGAATAAATTGATCCAAATTCTTAAGAAATTTTGCGGAATAGACCGGGCCCTTGACTCGCGAAGTTATCCGTGCTATTAGGAGATCAGTTGAGATGATTAGCTAGCTCGGAGTGCAGTGTATGTGCTTGAGGTGTGCAGTTGAGATATGCAACTGAAACTGAAAACAGAGCAGAGCACATAGATAATTTTATAGAGGTTCCAAGCTCAACTTCTACGTCCTCTCTTTCTTCCGCAGAAGGGCAATTTACTATCCAAGTGTAAAGTTCCTTTATTACAGTTACACAGTGAAGATAGGTGTTGGACCTAGCTATCGATGACTTTACGAGTCATGGATTTCTTTCTAACTGTTGCTGTCCCGGAAGTGGCGATCAAACAAAAGCAGCCTCCTTAGTCAGTTTCTGGTCGACAGCTCACACGTACCTGTCCCAAATACTCGCTGAGACATTAGGTGGTATTGCCCGTCTTTACAAGGTTTTAGATCTCTTTCGATCTTCAAGAAGATAGTCCTGAAACTGGTATCAACTGATGTGCTCCTTTGTGCGTTATCGGCTTGAGCTGGGTAGTTGATCGGTGTAGAACGAACTGAGAGAGTGGCTCTGGCTAGATTTCTTCAACGACTAGCTTGATGAACAGTGTGATCTTTCTCTTTAGTTAGGACATTTCGCTTTGGAGAATTTAAGCTTGAGGCTTTAGAACTTTGGAGAAATGTCTTTGCTGGAAGTCTTTAGGCAGCAATTCTTGCAAAAGAGTCGAGCAAAAGTCACGGCCATCTTTTGGTTCACTCATCTTTTATAGATGAGTGGCTGGTGACCATTGTTGATCAATAGGTGATCATAAATGATAAATCCGTTGAGGGGCCTTTCAATTAAAGAGCCATTGAGTTGCCTCTTTTCTCATGACATGCTTTTGTTCCAAGATCTCAGTTACATTAACTTCAAGATCTTCTTGTTGGCTTTTCTGAAATTTGAATTTCAATTATGGCTTCTGTCTTGATCTTCAGTTCTGGACTTATGCTAGCAGTTGGAATCTTCAGTTCTTTGGCTATCAGTTCTGTACGTCTTTGGCAGTTTTGTAAGCTCCAGTTAAGATCGTCTTCAGCTGGCAGTTCTGGACTCAGGCTTGATGCTTTCTGAGCTCCAGTTTGATTTGCTTCAGCTGGCAGTTTTAAACTAGTGTTCTTCTGCTGGCATGTTGGACAAGTGTCCCTTCAGCTGGAACTTCTTTGGACTAGTCTTCAGTTCGGATGCTGGCGCTTCTTCAGTTGGACTTCTTAAACTGATGCGTCTTCAGTTGGTATCTTTCGAACTGGTATTTCTTCAGCTGGTAATCTCTTCAGTTGGAACTTTCTTGAGCTGGTGTGTCCTTCAGCTCGCACCTTGGACTGGTACACTTGTTCAAGTGGCATTTTCCTTCAGTTGGAATCCTCTTGAGCTGGCATATCCTTCAGCTCGTACGTTGTACCGGTGCACTCTTCAGCTGGAAATGGTCTTCTCTTCAACTGGTAATCTTCTTCAGCTAGAATTAGTCACTTCTGAACTGGTGCCTTGAACTGGTATCTTCTTCAGTTCATAACTGTAGACTAATGGCAGTTGTTACCTGCATCTTTCAGTTTTACTTGACTACAATTTTTCTTTTTCGCAGGTTCTCAGGCTAGATTTTTCATTTCTTTTTCTCTCTTTTCTTTTCTTTCTCTTTTCTTTTCTTTTTCTCTTTTCTTTTTTCTTTCTTTTCTTTTCTCACTTGGATTGATCATTTTTAGGCTTTGATAGCTCAATTTTTTTTGTTATGATTATCATTAGTTTCCTGCCTCATTTCTTTTCAGTTTTTCGAGGCTCTTTGTATATTTTGACATCTCATCAAAACCCTAGTCAGGAAAACTCTTGATAGTTTTTCCTAATATTTTATTATAGGTCTTATCTGAATTGTATTTCTTATTTGAATCATGATAAATAGAGTCCTATTTCTTTTTCATAAATTCAAGTATGTTTCTTTACAGTTTTCGACCTATGAGTTGGTCATATTTGGTTGAGTCTTGGATTCTGTTTATTTACCAGCTGACCTATGAATGGGTCTTGAAGTAGATTAATTGCTTCTATCCTATAAATGGAACATAAAATAGTTTATTTGCCTCTGACCTATTGATGGATCTTATTGTGACCTATGAAGAGGTCTTGTTAATTGAAGAGTCAGAATCCTATTTATTAATTGATTGGATTATGTTTGAATTTGATTGGCCTATGAATAGGCATTCTTTTGACTTGATTGAATCATTTAACTTCGTTAATACGTTGAAAGATGTTGATTTCTTTCAGTTACAGAGGTTATGCTGCCCACATTTTCTGGGGAATATAACCTATTCTTATTCTAAAGACATTTTGATTTGATTATTCTAAATAGTATTTCCTTTTTGAATAACACCCAACCCTCATTTGTTATTTCTTTTGGGACCAGGATATTACAGAGGACGCTCTGAATTTTGGATTATGCTATCCTTTTCTTTGTATTTTTCTCGTAGTGTCCCCATCCTAATCCTCGGGACCAGACCTTACACATATGTTGCAGCAAGCATTTCATATGTAGAATTCCACCTATGAGGTACTTCTAAGTTAAATATTTTAGGATGTGCACCATTTTCCTTAGAGAATCTTTCCCACATACGTCTCAATTTCACCCTACTATGAATATAATTAGCAGCATCTCCAATAGGTTGAATTGAATTATTTAAAATTCTAAGTCTATCTTGAATACACAGGTTTTAAAATATGTGCAATAGATCTGTTAGTGTTGTGCTTTACACTAAATGAAGATACACAGTCAATGTTGATTGCTAGTGTCATCCTGAGCACTATAATTATTTGTCAAGTACTCTACATTGCACTTGTTACAGTGATTGATTGTCATTCATCTATATGTCATTAAATAATCACTAAGTATTTGGTTTTTCCAAGTATATGCTTACTATTCTGGACAATGGTCATAAAGATGTACATGAATGTGACCTGAAATTTCTGAAGAAAACTCAAGCAAGGAGTTTATATTGAGCTGAAGACGTAGACTGTTTTGCATCGTGCCACAACTGAAATTGTTTAACATGCTGAGTACTACCAGCTAGCTTGAGTGATAGCCAAAAGTTAATTTGTGAACATACAAGAGATTCTGTTGTGCTATCAAAAGTGAAGGTTCAAGATCAACAATGTTCATTTCAACATTCGTGGATGTTTGTATGAACATCCTTTGTCCAGATTGTTCTTCCAAGATCATTGAAGTTGTTCGAAGTTTCCAAACCAAGAGGGGATTCAATGATCATTCTTGAAGATGCCTTATTCAGCTTGAAAAGCACGTTATTAAAGTCAAGGCAGAGTTCTAAAGATGGAAGATATCCTAACATGGATAGTCCTGGGTTTCAGCTTTAATAAGGAAAGTTTCCTTATTCATTTCAGATTTGGATTAGGACTTATGTTCCCTTGTTAAGGCTGTATTGTTCATCTGTAAATAAGCCTATGATACAGACCTGTTGGATCGGAATGCCACCGAAACACACACTGAATAATTGAATATTCATCTACACAAGAGCTCTAATTTGTTTAAGAGCTACATAGGTTTTGGTTGTCATTGTTAGGCTAGAAAATAGTATTCTAGTCTTTGTGTATTGAAATGCTTTTCGTACACTGTCCAAGGGTTCTCGGGAGAGAATATATATAGGAACTAGATAGGTAGAAATCTAGGCTATGATGGGAGCTCATAGTTCAATCCATCAATAGAGGGTATTTGGGTAGAAAGGGTTTTGAGTGATGTGAGGTCAAGTGCATGTAAAATCCCAAATAAATGATACATCGAAGTAGTGGATTCTTTCTTATAGACTTGACAAGTCCCTCTGACATAGATCAGTTGATTGAATAGGGTTACCAATCTATTGTGTGCTTTTCATTCTGCAATTTACATTAAGTTCATCATAATGTTCCTGAACTTTATTATGAACTTTATCCTACAATGTTTGTAAACCTTGCTATGAACATTTGCAAACATATTCTTTCACACGGGTTGTGCAATTTCAGCATCTAGTATGAAAATATTTACCATGGAAGGTTGGATTACATGCTTCGTACTTGCAATATCAAAATAAATGGAAATTTTTTTATCTAGCATTCTAAATTGATTGTAATTTTTTATGATATCCTTAGCAATATTATGAGTAGTATGTTGGCAATTAAATCTCTGAAAAGTAATTAAGCGTTTATTTAAACACCATGAATAATCAATCCAATGCAAAGTAACAGCAATGTAGTGACGATGCATATGATGATCAGGCCAGATATCAGAACAAATATCAACCCTAAACGGTATCTTGCTAATAATACTTTTTGATTTGGCCTTATATCTTAAATTCAATTTTTCAAGAGTCCTAGTCATAGTCATTCTATGTATTCTTTGAGCAGCATGATTATAAACAACTTTCATACGACGTTCGAAATTCATACTATCAACAAATTGAAGTGCTAATGATTCTTCACAAATAAAATAACACATATTTTCTATAGCAACAAGAAGATCAAACTTAAAAACTTGAGAAGAGTATTGAGTACCTCTACCTTGGCTTTCAGCATCAATATTACTTACCGGTTGAAAGTTAAGTTGCGTTTGAGCCTGAGTATAGGGGTGTCAAGGTACGACATAGCTTACTTTTTTATCATACCTTATACCTTATGATGAGGCCAAGACAGGCGACGAAGATCAAGATTCAGAGCTGTAATTTTGAGGTCCCATTACACGCCTACGAGCAAAGAAGCTTCATGGTTATTTGCAAGTTATAATTCGAAGACAACTTGAAGTTGGAGAAGGCGAGAAGTGTAGCTCAAAGATAGTTAATTTATTAGCTATTGAAGATGATGATCACACAATGGAGAATTACACTTGGAGAGTTGAAGATGAGAGCAAGATGTGAACAAGTGCACGTGTGGATGTGTGCATGAAGATGAAGACGTGAACCGCATGTGTGCGTGCATGGAGCTGTTCGATCCTTAGTTGAATTTAATTAAGGATTGATTTTTATTTATACTATAGTATGAATTTTATTTAATTTAGACTATCGTTGGATCAAATTTTTATTTAATTTGTTACATAATTTTCGGTCATATTGAATAGGTTTGACTAGAGTTTTATTTAAGGCTAGTTCCTACCTTGAATAGAATTCTAGTTTAAGCAATTTCCTAGTCTAAGTTGAATTCTTTTTGGGCCAAATTTTCGGTCCGTTTATGCTTGAATTTTCGTCCCCTTAAACATTATAAATAGGGGTTCCATGTAACGTTATTATTTTAGACTCTATTTAATAATTAAGCTTTTGCATTCAATATTATCTCGGTCCCTTTGAAAACCCCGTTGAATTGGTTCGAATTTCAGCACTCTTAAATCTTAGCATACTTTAAGTTTTATTTCAAATCTCATTCTAGTGCTCGTGTGGTGCTAGGGTTGGATTGCTACTGAAGAGAATTCTAGTGGTGATTCGTTTGGTGAAGTTATCTTCACCAGGTGGACGCTCCGAGTTCGATTCACTCTACAACAACATCGACACCCTCGATATCAAGTTCATCCACCTTCCATACATCGTCTATATCAATAACAAGCCATCCCAAGTCAGTTCGAGAGGTGTTCAACCGTTCCATCAAGTTATAGCCTATATGCACTCCATTCATCGCGAATAACAACTATACCGTAAGTACATGAAAACCTTATAATATCCTATCTATTCCTAGCCCTTCTTTACCTATTCCATCAACCTACACGTTCCTTATACCTTCCATAAACCCACTCTCTAATTCAGTTTCATTTGCATTGCATTTGTGTGCTATTTTTATTTCGTTGTCTAAGTGTCTTGATTAGGTCTAGATTAGTCATTTAATTGTTCTCCAGTTAATAGTCATTTATTTCAGTTTATTATTTTAATTGGGTTATTAGATTAGGATTGAATCCTTTACAAGCTAACGTGTTCAATCTAGAAGTCTTCTGCATGTTTTCATATCCTGTACGGTTTATTTGTCTGGGTTACATCATAAATTTAGAATCAGAGCCACGTCAGCATAGCTGGTCGTGGTTCAATCCTACATGTCAATTATTTGTTTACGTGTCAGTCTACGTGTCAATCGAGTTGTAACAGTCAGTGTTCATTAAAAAAAAGTTTTCGGCCAAAAAAAAGGAAGACCAATCCTTCAAAAAAAAGAGTACCAAAAAAGAAAATCGGATAAAAAAAGGATATCCAATCGTTAAAAAAAACAAATTTATTCATTGTGTTCCTTTTCAGTCTGATTTTATTTTTGGTACTTTCCTTCTAGTATTAGTCTTTAGTTGGTAATTTCCTTTTGAGTTGTTACTTATATTTGGTTCTTTTCATCTAGAGTCTAGTCTAATTAAGATATTTAGATCGTATCACACTAGTGGTACACACATCTAAATCACCTTTATACCTTTTTAATTCTCTGTTTCCTTTTCTTTTTCTATTATTTTCCTTCTACATTTAGGATTTATTTCTGGATCTCCTACACTATTTGGGGACTTCAACGATACTTCTTATTCCTTCCTCATGTACATCATACTCGACCACTACCACCTTTACCACACCATAGCCGATCCCACCATACTCGACACATACAAATACGCTCGACACTACCTTATACACGTATACATCACCATCTGCACATCTATCCGAGATAGCCTTTCATCCTCACACCCTTAATCATTTAGTTTGAGATCACGAATAGGACTTCCTAGCTGATTTCTTCTAATTGTTCAAACCATAAACTTTTTTACACATGATTTTGTCACACACTGTGCACCCATATACTTGAGTGATACACGAGTGGTAAAATCAAGAGTGAAAACAAATGAGTGAACGTGAGATTGTAAGGACTATCCCTTATTTTCCTTTACATTTGTTCTTTTTCAGGTACCATGGATAAAGGCAAAAACGAAGCCCCTATTTCGCCCACACCTTCAGACAACCCGAAGTCATCCAGTGCACCCCTACAGTGGGATGCAAAGTACCAATATGAGGCTCTTTCAAAGCACTTCCAGAAGCACCAGCAGGCCCTATCAGACAAGTTGGACAGCTTAGTGCATTAGTTTGAGCGCATCAACACACGACCAACTATCATGCAGCCTATTAGAGGACCAGCTCAACGCGTTGAGTGTCAAGAAGAGCTCGAAGAAGAGTCCTATGCAAAGGAGAGCACAGAAGCCGAGTATAAGCCCCCACAGAGAGGTCGTCGCCGCCCACGAGGACCTCAACGGTGTGCAACCCAGGCCGAGCTATACCCATACGATGATGGAGATAGAATGTTCAACAACATCAAAATGAGCATTCCAGAGTTCGAAGGTCTACATGATGCTGATCTATACTTCGATTGGGAATGCAAGGTAGACAAGATCTTCACATGCTACGACTTTCCAGAGATCAAGAAAGTCCAGTTAGCATCCCTGGAGTTCAGAGGCTATGCAGCCTCATGGTGGGAAATGCAATAGGAACGCCATCACAGAGATAGTATAACACCCTAGATTTTCGGATAAGGTTTAGAGAACTATTAAGCGTCATTAAGAAGTTCAGGAAGAAATTTTTATAAGGTTTAAGTGAAGTCAGATGTCAGTCATGACTTTAGGGGTCAATTTTCGTGAAATTGTCTTTTTGTAAATTTTGATCTTAACTCTGTTATGGCCGATTTTAGTCTTATTAGAAAGGTTTCAACTGAAAGAGTGTGCTGGTATTTTCAGAATTTTATTCTGAAGTCATTTGAGATCCCGATGATGAAAAACGTATTTAAAGGATTAATAAATATTAACTTTTGCGTGCGTTCATGATTTGGAAAATTTATGAAATCCTCCTCGTTAATCTGAGTCTTGTTCTGTCAACACCTCTCATGGAAAATGACTCAAGGAATTTGTTCGTGTTCATGGATTTCTATTCTAAGATCAATCGAACGCTTGGGAGCAAAATCTGTTAGTCTGAGTTAATAGTAAAAGTAATTCTAAAAAAGGAATCTTAGCTCGTCTTTCTTCTGACAACCTATTTTTCATCCCGAGTCAGTTTGTTCAATAGTACTCGAGCCAACGAGTCTACTGATATTTTTGGATTTCATGTCTGAGGTCATTTGGACCTCGACATCGAATAAAGAAGCTTTTAACCGAACCCGGAGTAACTTTTCCAGTATCATTTCACTGCAAGTGGCATGTAGGGGAAGCCACCAATCTATAAATAGACACCTCCTCCATTTCATTTTCCAAACCAAATCCATTCTTCATTCTTCATTCTTGAGAGGAAAAGTGAGAGAGAAAAGTCGAGAGAAGTTCTTATCCAGTGAGGGACATTCTTCGTAAGTCTTTCTCCAAGATGATGAGTGGAGTGGCGTGGAAGGGATGCAGTGGAGGAAGGTACTAGGGGCACCGTCGGGTTGTAGCAGATGGCTCTACCGCCATTGCGACTCGACGAGATGCCGAGCTAGCCACCTTCCTTCGACGCACTCGGCTCCGTCCATTTTCTTTCATCGGTCTCAGATTCTATTTCTTTCTTTTCTTTAAATTCCATATTTGATTATGTCTTTCATTATCGTATTCTCATTATTATGTTTCTGTTGTTATTCCATTTTCGTTATTGTTGTTATTCTCGTTTATTTCATTTAAAGTTCCGTTTAAATTTTGTATTTAGATTTCGTCTTTATTTCTAAATACTTAAAAGAGATAGTCATATTATTCCATTATAATGTCAATTTTAAAGTTTTAAAGCATGTGGAGAAAAGAGAAAGGCGATCGAGTTTGCAAGTGCTAAGACTTGTTTTTAAGCCTTGTTTTTAAGTTTAAAATGTCGAGAAAAGGGAAAGGCAATCGAGTAAGGCCTCGACCAACACTTCGATCAAAGGAAATTGAAGTTCGTGGGAGCGCACAGACCGTGCAAAGCTCTCGGCAGGAATCTGGAGAGCTAGCATGGACCATGCAAGGATAGCACGGCCCGTGCTAGGGTCTGCACTGACCGTGCAATGCTTGCACGACCCGTGTCATAAAAGGTAGATGTCTGATTCTCATCTCAAGGCCTAGCACGGCCCGTGCAAGGGTAGCATAGCCCATGCAAGGCTTATACAGCCAAGTTTACTTCCAAGTGTGTTCCAAACTCGAGTCTTTCAAACCTTCGTGTTTTATAAAGATTCTATAGTTGTGCAATCTGTGTTTCAGTCCTAGTTAAGGGATGAAAGGTTCGATTTTTTTGGAATTCATGTTAGGTGTTAGAACTCTTCAAAGGAGGCCGCTAAGTCGATAATTCGACTTTTGTAGGAAGAGATAAGCCCCGAGGAGAACCAAGAAAGGATTTTTCAGCTAGTTGCTTCGTCTACGTGCTCGTCATCGAGGGGGGTGGTTATAAACCAAACCTATGGTTTGAGCTAATAAGCTCCAGAAGCATGATAGGGCAAGATGAATATCCAATTAAAATATTTTATGCTCTGCCTAATTAGTCTCTGTACAAGGAAAGGAAAGGAAAAAAAAAGGGAAGGAAATTATAGCATGATTATGTTAATTGTTATTTGAGCTCTTGATTAAGTAAATGATGTTTTGATATGTTGTGATATCCTATAGTTAATTTATTTAAGGTATAGACAATCATGATCATAAGTTAAGTTGTTATTGATATTATGATTGAGGAAGGTTGTTTAAGTGAGTAATGCCTTGTAGGTTAATCATATAATCCCCTTGTGGAATTAAGGTTGTATTCTTTATCAAGGAATACAATCTAGATGATTTAATCTAGGTTTTAATTTATTCTAAGCATGATTAAGTATTAAGGCTTTGATATTAAGGATTGAATGTGAGAATTCAATGTTGAGGATTTAGTAAAAAGGATTCAAGTTTAAGATTTTGATATTGAATGTTATGATTCAATTTCTGTTAAGCATGTTATTGAGCTCAAAGAACAGTTTTATTGCATTATCATGTTGTGACTTTCGTGTCACTGATGTTAATTCTTTGTTAAAGTAAAGGGAGTCACTGCTGGGTAATCCCTTCGCATACTCAGTAGGGTATTTGAGGTAACCCCTCTCTTATCCTAAGTCATAGCTAAGGGTATAGTAGACATCAGGTTTAAGCCAGGAAGGGCGCCAAGAAAGAAAGTAAATGGTTTTTGCAGATATGGAGAGGGCTTTTACGTTTTGCTCTCCATATATAGCCAGTTATTAATTTGATATTTCAAGGTTTTGTAAAGAGTTTTATTGTAAAACCCCACTGAGTACATTAGTGTTCACGTCCTCTTTTTCAAATATTTTTAGGTTGAGATGCTGAGGCCAGTGATGTGCTGCTGGTGGGGTTGCCTGAGTTGTCTGAGATTCTAAAGTTGTTGCTTTATGGTTACATGATTTTCTTCCGCTATGCTTCTTCTAAGTACTCTGACATCTAGTTTAGTCTTGATGCATGTAACTTGATTTTTGATAGTAGCATGTCTTAAATGCTACGATTCTAATTATCAATAAAGTATTTGAGAGGTAGAAGCATGTTCTTTTGACATACCGTTTATTCCTTCATTAATTTTGATTTATTCAAATAGTCATACTTGTTGAGCATTTTTATGTCTATACACTTTCATTTGACCTGTGAATAAGTCTTGCATGCTTGTTATTGTTGTTTTTCTATGAAGAGGTTTTTTCTTTCAAGCATGATTCTGCTCGTGTCAAGCTAATCTTGTGTTGTTTTCTCGTTTCATCCTATGAATGGGTCAGTATGATTTATTTGATTCCGGCCACTTTATGGGTCTTAACTGCTATGGCTTATGAAGAAGTCTTGTTTAGTTAAAGAGTCGAATTCCTATCTTTTTGTCATTGAATTCTATTTAAATTTCAATTGGCACATGATGTGATGTTTCTTTGACTCGATGGAATCTTTGGACTCCTCAATTCCTTGAAAACGATAATTCTTTCGAGTCATAAAGTTAAGTTGCCTAAGTTTTTGAGGCGCTGACTTACTCCGATTCTAAAAACACCTCCCAGGATTTCCAATTTTCCCTGTTTTTTTACGCCTAGCATCCCATCCCCGTTAAAAATGACCGTCTAGGGACCGGGCTGTTATAGATGGTATCACAGCAAGCTTGCAACTCTGTAGACCCGTCTTTTCTTAATTGATTGAACTCTTATGTGAATATTGAATTGTTCAAAGGTATTAATCAACAACCCTCGCATCTTCAACAAAGTTAAGGTATGATTGAGTTTAAGTCTTTTGATTATATTTGGTATAACTTTTTGAAAGTACAGGGTAAGGAGAAAAGTTTTGAGCAAAGGCAAGGTTAATCGATTTTTCTTAATTGAAATTGAACATTATTTCCCTATGAAATAAAATTTTTGGTACCACCAAAGTTAAAGTGGAACTTATTGAAGTAAGTTCTAGATCAATTATTTTGTAAAGAGTATTGAGTCATTATGGACTCAAGCAAGTAGCAAATCTTTTCAGAATATTATTTTCTGCATATACTCAAAATATTTTGGTCATTTTGGATTATCAAAATTTTTGAGTAAAGTTATAAAGTTTGAAAGGCGATTTAAGCATCTTCTTTTAAAAAGGTTCGTCTAGTGCCCATAAGGAAATGATTTAAGGATAAGTAGAGGATAAGTGAGGCATAGAGAATATAGTTAGAACATAGACTATAGCAAGCTTGAATTAAGGAGAATTCTAGGATTCCCTTTAGGTTCTCGTAAGAACCTAGATTGAGTAAGTTCCCTCTCGAGGAGCTAGCATTGAGTAGAGCTGTTCGAAAGAACATTTTATCGCAAGGATGTTTGTAAGAAGATTAAAGAGTTCTGATAGCAGAATTGAGAAGGAGATTATCAAGTTTAACTTCAAGCCGGAAGTAAGAAGAGGAGCAGTCAAGTTAAAGGTCAGTTATCAAATTGCGGATCTAACGCAAATTTGAGGAATCCCTAAGCAAACTTTCAACTCAAGAGAAGTATCACCTGAAGATCCAATCACGCTGCAAGGAATGAAGATTCGTTTCCTTCTATAGAAGCACGTTGATTCCATGAAAGGACATTCAAGATCATGACGCATTCAATGCCCAGAGTTGTCAGTTGCATCAAGCCGATTAATGATGATGAAGATTGTCATCATGACTATAGCCAAGATAGTTTGAAGATATGTCGGTATTCTACTGTGCTTCCAGAAGAGGTTGAAGTCAAGTTGTTTTGTATCAAGAAGATGCTAAAGATCAAGTCGCTTTGTCATATCTTTTTCGATAAATAGGAAGAGATTTCCGGATTGTCACTTTCCCGGCCAAGCTCAACCATTTAAGTCTCGTTGACTCGTGCTATTTCATAGCAGCCTCGTGAAAAAGGAAGTGCGTGATGCTCTAGAGAAGAAAGAGAGAACCTGAAGAAGATCATTAAGAAAATAGACCTAGTGTTTGGTAGATTGAGAGTGAAGATAACTGTGCGTTCATGTTCATCATCATGTACTTGAACATTGTTGTGAACATGTAAGGTCAGAATGTAAAAACTTGAGCAAATAAAGAACACGAGGTTGGTAACCTTGTTCGATCAATTGATCTATGTCAGGGAAACTTATCAAGTCCGTGAGAAATAGTTTACTACTCCGTTGAATGGTTACAAAGGTTATTACACGAAGACTCCCATCACTCGACCCCTTTCCCACCCGATTCAATCTCTTTCACTAAACTGAATTGTGAGCTCCCCTCAGCACCTAGAATCCCTCTAGTTCCCATAGGAAGTCTCTCCCGAGACTCCTCTAAGTGTGTATGAAAGTGAGTTTCAAACACAGACAAGAAACACAATGATCTAATCGATCAAACCTAGTCTACCCGAATACTATATGCTTCGAATGTGAAGTCTTTTAACTCTTAGTCCTTTAGTGTATTCATAAAAATTTGTGTCATCTAATCTAGTCTGATTCCCAGGCTATTTATAAATAACAGATATAGCCTTAACAAGGTAATCAGAAGTCCTACTTTGACTAGGAATTAACAAGGAAATAATTTCCTTATTTAATTCAAACTTTTCCTAGTTTAGATGTCTTCCTTGAATAGAACTCCTTCTTTCCTTCTTGATCATCATTACGAACAAGGTAGCTTCTATTCTGAAACGTCTATCTTGAATATGCAGCTTCAACTCCTTGAATCTAGCATGGCACATCTCTTGTAAACTCTCTGGACAACCATATACATGATCATGTTTCTGAACATACTTATGTACATGTCTTGATCTTTAATCAGATTGGCAGCGGAATGTTCACAAAAATGTCCAAAACATGTTATTCGAACATGAATAACCAAAACCTTTTGTGTTCTTTTGAAATTGCCATAATATCTAAACAGATAATGACAATCCCGAACACCTCAGTGTAGATGGCATTAACAATCTCCCCCTTTGTCTTTATCTGGTGGTAAATCAGCTCCATGTTTTAAAACAACACAACCCTTGAACTGTACGATCATGTACTTAAAAATATTCATGGATGTTTTGAAGAACATCATATGATTCAGTTGTGTTTCACTTTTTTATCAGCTTATACCTGCTCTGCTATATTCATTTTTTTCTTTTTATATTTTTATCTTTTGATAGCAGTTTCAATTTTTTAGCAGATATGAATAATAAATGGAAGAAAAATCTGTTCCATAACAAAATAGCGAAAATAAGCTATCAAAGCAAAAAAAATATCTTGCAAAAGATTATGCAAGATAAATAGAATAGAAAACAAAAAAAACATAAAAAAAACTTATATTGCATTACTCTCCTTATTTGCCACCGAGAAAGGCAAAGTAGTAATATTCAGAAACTACTCGGATTTGTCAGGGTCTTGTGCATCATCATTTCCTTCATATCCTCCTTCTTCAGAACCTGTTTCAGTATCATTATACTTAGTTTCTTCTCCATCATCAGCATCCTCCTCAGCCTCCTCTTTATGATCATCCTCAGCTTCAGTTGTCTCTTCTTCATGATCCTCATCTGCAGTCTCTTCTTGGACAGCTTCTGCTTCTTTAGCTTGTGCTGCAGTTTGTGCTTCATCTTGCTTTTGTGCTGGAGTAGACTTTTTCAGAGCAGCAGCTTCGGCAGTACTTGCAAGCTTGTGCAAGTTATGAACATTCTCAAGAACATCTGCTGCTGGGGAGGCAAACTCTTCTCCTGATGAAAGATCAGCAATCATTGCTTGGATCTTCATCTTCTCAGAAGTATGCTCAGAAATCAAATGAGCATGGAACTCCAGACTCTTCTCTAAAAATCTCAGCACATCACCTTTTGGAGAGGATTCTTCAACAGTATCATTCACTCATTTCTTAGATCACATGAATTGGTTGAACTAGAGGTGAAGATGAGGATCTCCTATTTCAGGAGCAACCTTGATTACTAGAGGCTTGTGGAGAGGAATAATTTTATCTTTCTTTGAAGACACATTCTTCTTCTGGTACTTGATGATGCTGTAGATCAATTATGGATAGCATAGTGGACCTTTGACCACTGTAGACTCTGCACTACTGATGATTTTGCTGAATACAAACTCACCATAGTTGAACTGCTTCCCAGTTCCAAGGTGATACAGAAACCTCCCCCGGGCTTGAGTTACTGCTGCCCTGTGCTTAGTTGGTAGCCAATTGTGGATCAAGATTCTGAACAGGGCACCATATTTATGAGTCATCTTGGAGGTTGGAATAGTTTATGGATGAGACGGCCATTTGCTGTAGATGCCCTGGGTCAGCTCCTCAGCAACCATCCCCCAGTTATCTATCTTCTTATACTCCCTCTCAGATAAATATCCTAAAAACTCATTAATGAGATCAGGGGATAACTGTACCATCTCTCCTCTCACATAGACTTTCTGGAAGTCTTCAGACTCTAGTTGGTCAAATTACAGTAGAACTATGTAACAACTTTCTGAACAAACTCCTGAACCTTCTATACTATTCCCAACAAAACAACTTGCTCCAACAATGTATACACTCCAGTAACCAACAATGTATCCTTATCCACCTTCTTCTCAGAGATCATGGATCTCTGCTTCACTTTCTCCCATAACTCAGCATGCTTGGAAGAACGAAAGATGGATTGACTTGGAGTACCTACAACACGGAAAATCTGTTTGTGGACTTTAGACTCATGTTCACTTGAAGGAGAGTAAACATCTTCAGGTACATCTGTCGACTGGGTAGCTTTCTTGACCTTCTTGGAAGGACCAGTTGATGCAATGGCTTTCCTCTTCTTTGTGGATGCAGCAGCAGATGGTGGAGTGGCAGACGCTCGACTTCTGGTCACAGGGGTTCTTGGAACCAGCTACACCATAGCAGTAGAAGCCTTCTTCCTTGGTGTTTTCTTCTTGACAGGAGATCTCGCAAAAGGATCATATTAAGCAGATGCCAACAACTTTTCCTATTGTCAAACATGAGTCTTCTCAGCAGATTTAGAGGATTAACTTTGAATGACTTCCTTCTCTGCTGGTCTGTGAATGACTTCTTCTTTCCTTTGGCAAGATCAGTAGCTATAGCCTTCATCTTCAAGCTTAAGGGAATATCATCTTCCCTATCTTCATCATCACCTTCTGTAGTAGAAGGTTGCACAGGCGATTTCAGAACAATACCAGCTGGAGTAGATGTCTCAGCAGGGATTTTCTCTACAACATGTGCCTCAATATGTTTAGGCACATCTGAAGGCTTAACATGATCATCACCAGCAGATCCCTTCTCTTTCTGAAGGCCTTGGGCAGCACGTGCTGTGATTATCTTCTTTGATGAAGGGACTATAGTCTTCTTGGATTTTTTTACTGCAGTTCTCTTCGTTCTCGCCTTCTTTCTGTTGACATCATATGACTTCACGGCTTTCTTCAAAAGATCATCTATCGAAAGACTATGGGTCTTTATTTTTTTTTGCAGAAGAAGCAATT
This sequence comes from Perilla frutescens, assembly GCA_026008535.1. Lineage (NCBI taxonomy): Eukaryota > Viridiplantae > Streptophyta > Magnoliopsida > Lamiales > Lamiaceae > Perilla > Perilla frutescens. Next base: position 32,466,687 of record BRKX01000019.1, on the reverse strand, counting down.
TCTTGTTCTTCTGTATCTTCTTCCTTTTCATCCCCATAGAACGTTTCAATTAATTCCTCTATATCTTTGCTCGAAGATTCATCACGAAGTGCCTTCTGAACAGGCTTCTTGTAGGTTGATTCTCATCGAACCTGCCTGTCGAACTCATCTTCTTCATAGAACTGATCTTGAGGTTTGGAATGTGTAACCTTTCTATACCTCATTCTCAGCTTTATGACTTTCTTGGGACGGATGAGCTTTCTTTTCGGAGCCATTGAAAGTGTATGGGTATATGATGAGATGAAATAACAAGAGAATTAACGGTAAACAATGGAAGAAACTCAGAAAAGACAGAGGATTTATTGAGAGAGAAGGGTGTTTTGATTTCAAAAATTTTGAAAAGTGAATATTCTCTCGAAATGGCTAAATATATATATAATAAAGTATACCGTTCTTAGGTTTCCTTTAGACTAAGAAATCGGAGGAAGATCTCGGAAAATCAAAGATGACGATAGCACGTCAGAACTAGCCGTTGATAAGGATGTATTCAGGGTTTGAATCATGATCATGTACATCCGTATAAACATTTATAGGAATGTTCAGTCCTTTTGTGCAGGAATGGTCATTCCAGTTATCTTTTACAATGTCCACGTACTTCTTGATTTGTTTAAAAAATTACTAAACCCAGTTGACCTTGACATTCATAGTGATTACCGCACATACTTTGTATTTGTGCTCTACCATTTCAGAATGGCTTCATGTTGTGATGACGATCATTCTAGCCAAAACTGATGCTAGAATTTTATATTTTTCCTGGAAGCAGGACATGAGGGTACTGCTTTTGTATGGCTCATGGCAGTCCACACATTTCCAGAGATTGTAGGCTTGCTGCTGGTCAACTTGCACTTCTTGCAGTCTTATTCCGGTTATGGGCAGTTAATAGATTCTTGCAAATGACTCCAGAGTTATTTCCAGCTCTACTCCGTGAACCTCAGTTGTTATTCTATCATTGTAGCGTTTTGAGTTTAAGTAGAACTCAACCACTAGTTCGGGATAGATCTTTGTTGGAGTATCTTCAGTGAACTTTTGAAGTCCAGGTTGAGAGATCTTTGTTATCAGAGTATCACAGAGCGAAGAGTTGGAGCACTTTTCTCTGTAAGCTGATTGGTCAAGAAATTTGTCTCTGTATAGATTCACTTGAAATCTCTAAGATGATTCTCCAGTCTTTCTGAAGTTAAACTTTCATCGAACAGCTGGTGTGTTCTTTTTGGCCATGGTATTTATGTAGAACTGAGAGAGGCATTTGGCTATGGGGAGTGAGTATGGACTGGATTTGGTAACAGAATTGGATTTTTGAGGTAAAAACTGAGTGTGTCGACTGGTTTGCAGAAACTGGAGATGAAAAGATAAGAGATTGTGTTCTTGGCTGAATTTTGAATCGGTAAAAATGTAGCTTGAATTCAGCTATCCCTTTTATAAAGAGGTATGTTGCAAATCCAACGGTTGGGATGATTCACATGCCGTAGATCCAATGGTCGGATGCATTCAAGTAATCCGTCGATTTGCCTCAAAATCTATCCATTTGAATTCAATGAAGCGAGAAGGGAGTGGGTTGAACAGCAATATTTGAGAGACATGTCATTTTTACCATTCCCACTATTGAATTTGAACTTACTTGTTTCTCTCTTTTTGGCTTCCGCATGGCTCGGAACTGATTACGTCATCAGTTAGCTCCAATGTAGCTGATGATCTCCAGTTGAACTGATCAGTTTCAACTGAGATGTCTTCAGTTCAGTTTCTTCTCAGTTCAGCTGCTCTCTTCAGCTGGACGTATGAACTTATGTCTCTAGTTGAGTTGATTGAACTGATTAACCAATTTTAGTTCCTTTGAGTTCTCCTCTCAGTTTGCAAGTTCTGCATTTTGCCACTTCTCTGAACTGATTGACTTATCAGTTTGGACCTCTTGACTAGTTGCAGTGATGCACTTCTAGTTTAGTTCACATTTTCTCCTCAGTTCCTTTCTTTAGCTGAAGTGATCTTCTACACTCCTTCATCCAGTTGATCATCTTTATCCTTTGAAGCTAGTTCAAGCAATCCCAGTTAGATGCATAGCTCCACAAATCTTGGTTCAAGTAGTGGTTTTGTGAAGATGTCAGCTATTTGCTTCTTCATGTTGATATATTTGATGCATATGTCCTTCTTCTCTGTGTGATCTCTGATGAAGTGATGTCTTATATCAATGTGCTTGGTTCTCGAATGTAATACTGGATTTTGAGAGATTACAATAGCATTATTGTTGTCATAGAATATAGGCACTTCTTCAGTTTCAACTTTATAGACCTTCAGCTGTTGCTTCATCCAAAGTATTTAAGCACAGCAGCTTCCTGCAGCTACATGCTCAGCTTCAGTTGTTGACGTGGCAACTGAGTGCTGCTTCTTGCTAAACAAGGATATCAGTTTGCTTCCAAGAAACTGACATGTTCCACTAGTGCTCTTTTTGTCAATCTTGCATCCGCCAAAGTCCGAGTCTGTATAGCCAGTTAGACTGAAACTGTCATCTCTAGGATACCATAGTCCAAGATTTATAGTTCCTTTGAGGTATTTAATAATCCTCTTGGCTGCTTCAAGATGACTCTTCTTGGGGTTGGCTTGGAACCGCGCGCACAGTCTGACTGAATAAGAGATGTCTGGTTGGTTGGCAGTCAGGTAGAGTATTGAACCGATGATTCCTCTATAGTATGTCTGGCTAACTGATTCTCCTTCTTTATCGAGAGTTAGCTGAACTGGTGTGTTCATAGGAATCTTGAGAGTTTTTCCTTTATCAGTTCCAAACTTCTTGGGTAGCTCATTGGTGTACTTGGCTTGACTGATAAAGATCCCATCTTCCAGTTGCTTCACTTGGAGTCCTAGGAAGAATGTCATTTCTCCCATCATGCTCATCTCGAATTCGTTTTGCATCAGTTGAGTGAATCGTGTGCATAGATCTTTGCTCTTTGATCCAAAAATTATATCATCCACATAAATTTGAACCATCAAGATCTAATCTGATAGTTCTATTCGAAATAGAGTTCGATCAATGACTCTTTTTTGAAACTCATTCTTAAGCAAGAATATTGTGAGGGTTTCATACCACGCTCAAGGAGCTTTCTTCAATCCGTAGAGAGCTTTCTTCAACTTGAAGACTTGATCACCAATTTCAAAGCCTGGCGGTTGCTCGACATACACATCTTTCTTTAGCATTCCCTGCATAAATACACTCTTGATGTCCATTTGATAGACTGTGAAGTTGCAGCGAGTTGCATAGGCTAGGAACAGTTTGATAGCTTTTAATCTTGCAACTGGCGCAAATGTCTCATCAAAGTTGATCCCTTCACTTTGAGAGTATCCCTTGGCTACCAGTCTTACCTTGTTCTTTGTGATCATACCTTGTTCATCTAGCTTGTTGTGAAAAACCCATTTTGTGCCAATGACATTCTGGGTTTTTGGTCTATCAACAAGAAACCATACGTCATTCCTTGTGAATTGATTCAATTCTTCTTGCATGGCCATGATCCAGTCTAAATCTTCTAAAGCTTCTTTGACATTTGCCGGTTCAGTTTAAGATATGAAGCATGTGAACAAAGCATGCTCAGTTGAACTTCTGGTTTGAACTCGACTTCTTGGATCACCAACAATCTTGTCAATTGGATGGTTTCGGAGCCATTTGGACAAGTTGGCTTCGGCTGGTTCCTCTGTGTTAACATCATCAGTTGTCCTTTCTTCAGTTGGTTTGGCATCTTCATCGATTCTTCCCCCTACTTCAGTTGTGGGGTTGACGTTCTCAGCACGATTTGTGTCGTTATTAACCAAGTTGATTTTAGTTGTTCTAATGCCAGTTTCATTACTTTTTTCTAATGAAGCTTTAAACTGCTCTAGAACAATGTGATCCACATAGTCCTGTGATTTTTCAATTTCACTAGGTAGTACTTGAATTGATGTACCAATTATTTCTTTGTTCATGTACTCATTAGCAAATTCATCAAATACCACATGACATGTTATTTCCACAACAAGAGTTCATTTGTTGAACACTCGGTAAGCTTATGAATAAGGGGAGTTATATCTAAGGAATATTTCCTCATTAGCTTTGGCACTGAAGGTTTTTAGTTGAGTTTTGCCATTGTTATGAGGATAACATTTATAGCCAAATACTTTAAAGTATGAGATAGAAAGCTTACGACCCTTATACAATTCATAAGGTGTTTTTTCATGTGAACTGATGATGGCACTCCGATTTTGAGTGTGGCAAGCTATGTTGACTGCTTCAGCCCAATACCATTGCTCGAACTACTTCTTTGAGTGTCTGGTTTCACCGTTCAGCTACACCACTCTGTTGTCGAGTTCTTGTAGCTGACTATTCATGAGTTATTCCCAGTTCAGTGAGAAAACAAATCATCTGCTAGTTCACAAATTCAATTCCATTATCGGAATGAATCCTTTGAACTGATCTTCCTTTTTCAGTTTGCATCCTTCTAATCAGTGCTGATAGCTTGGCATAAGTTTTATCTTTGCTCCACAGAAATTCCACCAAAGTGTATCTTGAGAAATCATCAACTACTACGAGTGTGAATCTTTTGCACTTTGGAGTCTGCGGTTTGACCGGTCTAAATAGATCTATATGTAGCAGTTGGAGGCATGTAGTAGTTCTTGGGGGATGACTTCTCTATTCTTGAAGGATGACTTCACTTACTTCTCTTTCTGGCATGGTCCACACACGCCAGTTTTCTCATAGATCTCCTTGAAAAGCCCCTCAACTAGGCCTTTCTTGGCTAAGTAGTTGATGAGATTGAAGTTGAGGTAATTCAGTCGTCGATGCCATAAATAGCTTGCTTTAGTTGATCCTTTTAAGAGAAAGTAAGCCTCTGAGTATCTGAATATACTTGTTGCCTCTTCTTACGCCAGTTAGAAGAATCTCTCCAGTTGACTTGTCTCTTATATCACATGAGTTTTTGCTGAAGTCAACTGAATAGCCATTGTCGCAGATTTGGCTAATGCTTAGCAGTTTGTGCATTAGTCCGTCCACATGGGAGACTCCATTAACTACGACCTTACCTTTAACCATGAACCCTTCTTCAATGGTTCGGCTCTTGGAATTGTCTCCAAATGTGACTAGTGGGCCTTTGACTTCTTTGTAACCATCAAATCTTTTCTGTCTCCAGTCATGTGCTTGGAGCATCCGCTATCTAGGTACCAAATATCTCTGGTATTCTTCATAGATAGGATGATCTTATCCTGCAAAAACAAGGATTATCATTTAGGTACCCGTTTAATATTGGTCCTTGTTGATTGATCAAATTCTTTAGAATCCAAATTTGCTAAACTTTTGGCTTTTCATCGTTTAATGATCCATTAGATTTGGATCATTTGATTAGTTTAGATTTTCTTTCAACACTTCTTCTTTGAGTTGAATCAGTTGAACGGTACCTGCATTGAGAGTAAGTTGGATAAAATAGTTCAACTAATATGCTTTGGTTTTGAGACCTTTGAGCTCTTCGGTCAGGACAATGCCTTATATGTCTCCAGTTTGATGAGTTGAATCCCCTTAGGTTGATTCTTGGTTCATTTCTAGAATCCTAGTACTCATCATATTGATTCTTGGGTTCAAACTTGTTCTTTTGGTGTTTCCTATAAATGTCTTGGTTGAACTTTTAAGGAGAGTAGGCTTGACGTCTGAATTGGTTGTTTCTTCTGGAGCGATTTGATCTCATTGGTTGATTTGCAGGTGGTCTAGGTTGAATTGGTGCCTTTATGTGAGTTGATGGTCTCAGTTGAACTGATGACCTTGAATGAAAGGATGGCTTTGAATGAACCGGTGGCCTGGTATGAGCTGGTGGCCTTGACTGAAAGGTTGACTTTAATTAAGATGGTGGTTTTGACTGAGAGGGCTGGCTGAACTGTCTAGGCTGAGCTTGAGGAGTTCTTATTATGCCTTTGCCTTTGGCTATCTCAGCTGACTGTGTTTGAGCTGATCTAGTGAATCATTTTAAGATTCCTTTATCATTTCTTTGAGCAACTGTCTTTCCTTTTTCTAAAGCAGTAAATTTGCTATAGACTCGCCCTGTACTACTAGTTTCAGTTTCTGATGACTCAATATTTCATCCAGAGTTTGAGATCCATTCTTAAACTTGAAAGTTACTTCTTCTCTCTCATAGATCTCTTGCTTGAGTCTTTAGTTCTCAACTTCTAGATCAACAGTTCTCAGTTTCAACTTCTCAAATTCCACTAATTGAGCTTCAAGGAAATTCATTCTTTCATGATCAACGCTCAATTTACTGACCTTATTTCTTAGTTCATTATTTTCATCTTTCAGTTCAACGTGTAAAAAAGATATTGAAGCTAATTGATCTTCTAGCAGCATAAGTTTCTCATCAAGTTCATTGCTAGAAATAGTTGCTTCATTAATATGATAAAAAGAGGTTTAAGAGTAGGCTATACTAACCTCGTCCTCATTGTCAGCCATGAGGCAGAATAGTGCTTCATTATCTAAGCTGTAGCTATCAGAATCAATTCCAGATGGGTAGTCTGAATTGGCTAGCACGACATTCTCGGAGTTTTCAATCATTACTTTCATCTTGAAGAAGCTTCTCGTCACTTAGGCCTTCTTGTCTTCAGGAAGTTCTGGACACTCATATCAGTAATGTCCTTGCTTGTGGTAGTGGAAGTATTCACCTATGCTTCAGTTGCCACCCCTGACTGGTTCAGCTGATCATTCAGCTGGCTCCTGATTTCTTTCAACTTTTGTGGATTTCATCAGTTTGAGGTGAAACTAATTGCTTGTCCCTGACTTTCTTCAATCTTTTCAGCAGCTTGGTTACTAACTGAATTTGCTCATTTATATCTTCACTAAGATTTTCTTTATTTTTGGTTGCGTCTCTTCATCGTTCAGATGAAGATCCGTCTTGATTCTCTATGGCTGGTGAGCTTTTAGGTCGAAAGTTGTTCATTTCTCGGTTATCTCTGAACTGGTTTCTCTTACCGTAGAAAGCTACATCTTGGAATGAAGAAGTTGATGCCTCCTTTTTCCAGTTGAGGTTGTATTCATGTTCTTTGAGAGAACCAAATAGTTCTCTAGGGGTGATGTTGCTTAGTTTTCTCAACTCTTTAGTTGCGATCACCTTCATATCCCATTCTTCGGTGAGATTATCCAAAACTTTGGAATTTATCTCAGAATTGGGATAACTTCTGCCAAGATTTGTCATCTCACTTATTATGTCTAGAAAGCTTATTTCAAGGCTTGAGAAGGATTCTTCAGGCTGCATCTTGAAGGACTCATACTTGTCAACTACAAGCTGGAGCTTGTTTCCTTTGATGGCTTCAGACTCCTAACATAGATCTACTAGCAAGTCCCATATCTCTTTGGTAGTTTTGCACTTTTTTATGTCCTTAATTATATCTTAATCTAGAGTTTGAAATAGTGCGGCTTGAGTAACAAACTCTAGATTCTTCAACTTCTTCTCTTCACTGGTGAGAAGATGAGTTGACTTCGGGATCCTGGCTGGTTGATTAATATCAACTATGTGGGCTCTATTGTTCATCATAATGGTGATTGGACCATCTTCAATAATTTCCCACATATTCTCACAGATCAACCAGAGATTTGTCTTCATTCTCCTGCTCCAATTGTTATAATCTCAACTGAAAATAGAGGTAGCTTATGGTATCTCATAGCTTGAAATGTTAGCACATATAAGTAGATCTGATTCATTTGATTTGTAGAAATGGTTGATTCTTAGAATCAACCGCTCTAATAACACTTGCTGGTCCTGGGCGAGACGATATCAGTTTAGAGGGGGTGAATAAACTGATACAAAAACTTTTAACTTAAATGCAGAATATGATCAGGGCTCTTGACTCGTTTAAGAAACTTATCTATGCACTTTATCAGTTGGATAATTTCAGTTGACTTGTGAGTGCAGCCTGTGTGATCTTTGTGTATAGTTATAAAGATATGCAACTTTAAGACAAAACGTATAGCACACAATCAAGTTTATAGAGGTTCGAAGCTAAAACTTGTACTTCTTCTCTTCCTTCTTGAGAAGGGAAATTCACTAAGTAATGGTAAAATTTCTTTATTACAATTACAAAGTGAAGAATGGTTGAACCTGGAAACAGAAACTCTCGCAAAGTCACGATCATCTTTTAACCTGTGCTATCCTGGAAACGGAAACTCTTATAGAGCCACGATCTTCTCAGCTCGGTTTGACGGCTCACACTTGTAGTCTCCAACTTCTCACTGGAGAGGTAGGTGTTATTGTCGTCTTTACAAGGTTTTAGATCTCTTTCGATCTTCAAGAGATTAGTCTTGAACAGGGGTATCAAGTGATATGCTCCTTGAGTTGAGCTGAGTAGTTGATCGGTGTATAGCTTGAACTGAGAAGACTACTCTAGCTGGACTTTCAACAGCTAGCTGATTGCTTTGAAACTGTAAGATCTTCTTCTCAGTTGGGACTTTCGTAGCTGGATAATTCTTTGAAATTGAGCTGTGGAGAGAGAGAGAGAGAAAGGAAGCTCAGTTATGAGTATATTGTGAAAGTTTAGAGCATAAACATGAGAGTCAAAAGTCATTTGAAAATCAGATTCCCTCGTCTTATATAGAGGGGAGATCTTGTGACCATTGAGTTCCATTGATCGATGGCTCTATTTGTTCGTCATTGGTAGTTGATCTTTATAACTGTTAAAGCTTGTTGAAGTAGCCGTTACTTAGCCAATCATTTTTCGTTGAGCATTAACTCCAAGATCTTTGTTGAACATTAACTCCAAGATTCTCTAGTTGGCATTTCTGAGCTTGGCTGCTCAGTTTGGCTATCGCTTCAGTTGGCTATCTTTCCGAACTTCTTTGCTAGTTCAACTGATCACAAACTGTTGACTAGTTTATCAATTTGACTGGTCTTATTATGAGCTTCCTTGTCAGTTCAACTAATTACAAACTGTTGACTAGTTTGTCAGTTCGACTGGTCTTATTTTGAGCTTTCTTATCAGTTCAAATGGTCTTGTTCTAAGCTTGGTTAGCTGTTGGCTTATCTTGAGCTTCAAGCTGGATGACTTTAATTATGGCCATTAGTAGTTGATTTGTCTTTATGCTTCAGTTCGGATGATGTTAACTCTAGCTCTTGGTTGGATGATTCGAGTCTTCAGTTTAACTGACTTACTGTCAGTTTCATCAGTCAGGTTGACTTCTCTTTCAGCTTAACTGACTTGGCTGTCAGTTTGATTGTAGTTGGTTTGACTTTTTAAGCTTAACCCTCAGTTTGGGTTATTTTATGACTGGTTGATACATCCTTCCAGCTAGGTTGACCATGCTTCAGTTTGATTACCTCTTGCTTCAGTTGAATTCTTTTTTGGAGCCTCTGTTTAGTCAGCCTAGATCTCCAGTTTGGATCTCCTTTAGTTTTTCAGGAAATGTTTTGACATGTTTTGACATCTCATCAAAACCTCATCTAGTGATATACTTGATAGTTTTTCCCAACAATAAGTGTGCTGGCTAGGGTTTTCATCTCCTTCAACTAGCATAAATAGGCTACAACAGGTATCTAGAAGGAGAATTAGGATTGGGCCTCCAACAGGCCTTAAATTCTCCATGTCAAACCCAGACATAACTTAAGTCTGTTAGTATTAATTCAGTCTACTAAGGAGTTAATACTGCACTACTGCCTCAATTCCATAATTACGGATATGGCTCCTTAAACTTAATTAATTCCCCGTGTTTAAGGTATCGAATGTCCACTAATATATTACAGTATATTGACAACTGAACTAATTAATTTCTTATCTATAAGTAGTACCACTCAACTTTAATTATTATGTCAGATATAACTCCACCTGCAGGGTTTAACATAATAATAATTTTTGAGCTCCTCAGGCGACATCATCTACCCGGCGCACCGAGACACAGATTCTTTCTATAATTAGTAACCCATCGATATTAATGTCACTACTCAATTTATCAAGCTTATTGATTCTTTAATTACAATCTCACTCATTGATAAATGAAAGAAGTAAGCATTAAAATAAACATGTCTACTATTGCATAGGGATTAAGAATCATGAGTATCTGTGACCTATATTCTAATATCTATTAGTCCATTAGAGTTATCTCACTGCGATCCAATTCAATTTATTACCAAAATGTACTGGTGTAATTTCATGGTTAAGATAGACTAATTCCAAATTATACCATAACTATATTGACTGGAGTTTGACCCTTCATCAGTCATTGAGGTGTTATAGCTCTCCTTCTTCTTCTTCTTCTTCTTCTTCAGAGTATTGGCATATTCTCTCTAAATGTGTCCATAGCCGTTCATATTCTCTTCACTTTATTCATTTGCCTTGATCTTCATCTTGATCATGGATGTTGTTGTTGGAAGATTTGCGAGGAAGTTATTTCTTGTTATTATTCTTGTTAATGCCTTGACTTCTAGCTGTTCTCAGCATCTTTTTGAAATTCTTGGTAATCAGAACCATAGAATTCATCAGATATTCATCAGAAACATCTTTGAGAACTTTTTCAGGAACTTTCTCTGATGTTTCAGCTTTTATGGAAATTGCTTTGCTTTTCTACATTTATTTGTCTTCTTCAAGATTCATCTCAAAGGTTCTGAGATATCCCATCAACTCATCCAGCCTTATACTTCTGATATCCTTAGCTTCTTCTACGGCAGCAACTTTGTAGGCAAATCTTTTTGGTAAAGACGTTAAGACTTTCCTTACCAGCTTTTCATCTGACATGACTTCTCCTAGTGCAAAACTCTCATTAGATATAAACTCCTTAAACGAGCACTGAACTCACCAATTATTTTAGAATCTGCCATTCTCAAATTTTCAAATTTGGAGATAATATTCTAAAGCCTTGAAAGTCTGACAGTGATGGTTCCTTCATAGGTTGTCTCCAGTACATCCCATGCAGCTTTAGCAGTCTCACAAGGTTGTCTCCTTCAAAGCTTTTCATCTGACATGACTTCTCCTAGTGCAAAACTCTCATTAGATAAACTCCTTAAACGAGCACTGAACTCACCGATTATTTTAGAATCTGCCATTCTCAAATTTTCAAATTTGGAGATAATATTCTAAAGCCTTGAAAGTCTGACAGTGATGGTTCCTTCAAAGGTTATCTCCACTACATCCCATGCAGCTTTAGCAGTCTCACAAGTTGAGATCAGACTAAATGACTCCAAATCTACAGCGGAGAATATGACATTGAGGGCTTTGGAGTTATCAATGAATCAGCTCTTTTGTGGTTCAATTCAGTATTTCTCTTCAATGTGAGTATACTTGTTATATTTGGCAACTGTAGGTTGAGTCCATCCTTTAGTAACACTCTTCCATGCTTGATCATCGATGAACCTGAGAAAAGGAAGTATCATTTCTTTCCAGTAGGGATAGTTGTTACCTTCTAAATTAGGTGGCCTGGCAGTGGAACCTCCTTCTTTAATGGAACTCATGGCTTTAAAACCAAATACTTCACACAGAGATGTATCTCCCGTGATCTTTTCATTTTGAACACAAAACCACCTATTCTGATACTAATTGAAATTGCACCCCCATGTGAAAAGTATCTGTCTGCATAATGTTCACTGTAAAGTTGCTAAACATGTGAAAGATGTTCACAATAAAGTTCAAGAACATTATTGTAAACGTGAAGATGATTATAGAAAGTAAAGCACGCAGAGGTTTGGTAACCCTGTTTGATCAATCAATCTACGTCAGAGGAACTTGTCAAGTGCGTGGAAAATAATTCACTAGTCCAATGTCATGTTAACTGAGGATTTTACACGTAGCTGACCTCCCGTCACTCGCTACTCTTTCTACCCGTACACCATCTTTTATTAAATTGAATTGTGAGATCCCCTTACAACCTAGATGTCTAACCTATCTAGTTCCCATAGAAAATATCTCCTGATAATCCTTTCGACATTGTATGAACAATTATGTTTCAATACACGATGACTAAAACACTAATCTATAGTCTAAGACACAACCGTAACTAACTGGCTCAAAATAGTTTGAGCTCTTAAACAATTCTTGTGCAGTGCTTCTGTTCGGTGTGTTCTCTGCCCTCTAACAAGTCTGTAATCCAGACTATTTATAGATGAACAAGGATAGCCTAAACATGGGAATAGATGACCTAATTTTATTCGAAAACAAATAAGGACACTTTCCTTGTTTGGAATCAAGATCAAATTCAATCCATGTTAGGATTTCTTCCAACTTTAGAAATCTATCTTTGACTTTCAGTCTTTGATCTCTCTATAGATTAATATGAAAGCTTCTAGATAGATCTCATGAATCTCCCATTGGTTGTATACCTGGAACAGCTCCATCGATCTTGGAAGAATAATCTAGATAAAGGATGTTCATGTAAAAGTTCAAGAATGTTACTATTAACATTGTTCATCTTTGAGTCTTCTCTTCGTAGCAGACATCCATGTACTTTGCAATTTACATTGTTAATCTTGAATCTTCACTTCAGATAGCACAACAGAATCTTTTGTATGTTCACATGCTGACTTCAGGCTATCACTCAAGCTAGTTGGTAGTAGTCAGTATATTAAACAATATCTGTTGTGACACGATGCACAACGGTCTTCTTCTCAACTCAATCCAAACTTCTTGCTTTAAGTTGTCTTCATAATGTTCAAATCACGTTAATGTACATTGTCCAGAACAGTAGTAATGTACTTGAAAAAACCAAATACTGAAGTAATTTATGAATTGTCATAAAGATGAATAATAATCAATCACTTATAACAAGAGCAATGTGAAGCTCTTGATAAACATAATGCAGTGACACCATTGAATCATTATGTACCAACTTCAATGATTGATGTCACATAAGACACTAACAATCTAGGATGCAAGTATATAGAAACATATATATAAATATAACAATAAATAAATACACACGGTGACTGTAATTAATATTCAATTTATATCATCAAAATATTTGTAGAATCTATATAAAGACAAGCTTTTCAGTATACAAACCTAACAATCTCCGATTTATACTCAAAGCATGTCTTTCAGTAAAACCTACGCTTTCATCTGTGTAAAAACGACATATAACAGAACCATTAGGACGCCGAAAAACCCCACCCATTGACATTTTTCCAACACGATCCTGCGAAGAACTGTCAGTGTTAATTTAGTCGGTGAATGACAACATCAGACACAGTGCTATGCACAAAACCTCACCTTTTATGCATGAACGACCTCTTACGAAGAGCAAGACAAACAATGGAAATGAGAAGCAAAGGCATAGGAGAAATATCTTCATAAATAGCCTTATTCATAAATGTCCAAATGCTCCAAATGATAGTAAAAACTATCAATTTCCATAGCATCATCACCTGCAAATTAAACTTGCATTTCATAAACTCCAAATAAGCCTCATGAGTCAATTCCTCCTTGATGTGATCAAGCTGAAAAATATCAAAAACCCACCGCCATACAACCGCAGCCAAAGGATAATTCCAAAATAAGTAATCAACATCCTCCAACGCCCCTTTATACATAACACATCTACCAGGCTTAATAAATTTGTACAACGTGTCCATAGTAGGAAGCCGAAAAAAGAGAAGACGTCAATTAATAATAGAATGATGGATAGGAATACTAGAATCCCAAATCTATTTCCCCATTTGACCGAGAGAAAGTGAATTCTGGTATGCATCTGAGCCAAACGAGCTGTAACCTGACCATGCAATGATTTTCTCCGAATCCTTTGATCATCGCTTTTAATAATTGGAATTCTAAGAATGTCCATTAACACCCCGGGAACGAGAGAACAAATGACTCTATAAAATGCCAAATTCGATTCACCAAAAAATCTCCCACTTTATTCGAGAAGTGAGCATGAACAGATGGATAAATTTTAAGCCATTCCACGATAACATAAGCAAGCCACTTATCATGACAAAAATTAATGGAAGAAACACAACCCACAATACAATACGAGTCATGCAATAGATCCTAAAGTAAAGGCCTAATACTCGGAAAAAATGAGGAATAAGAAATTCCCTTCGATTGAAGAGAATTTTGCAAAAATCTGGTAGTCCGAGCTGCATGGCTTTTGACCCCAACATGAGAAAATTCCAAGTTCACTTCATTAGTGATACGACCCGAACAATTAATCTAGATCAAATGAATACGCTGAGGAAAACTTTAAGAATCGAAACACGTCAGCTAAAGAGGGGCTTCAATCCGACTCAACAAATAAACTAAATAACAAGCTAATCTAGACAATCACGATACCTAAACTATGACACGAACTATAAAACACAAATACCAAATACCAAGAGTGGGGGGGTGAAGGTAAGGATGACGCTTTGGTGTAGGAATCATGTATGGCTTGGCAAAGAAAGGTTTGTAGTGGATAGGATATGTTAAGGTATGATAGAACTTACGGTATGGATGAATCACGTAGAACTCAATTGAGGTTTGATGTAGGATCTCGAACTTGAACTTGTTGGGAAGGAGGGTACAGATGATTGATGTGGAGGTGGGTGCCGTTGATGATGGTTGATGGTTGATAAACGTTGATGTCAATTTCAACCCGATAGTCTCCTTCAATCTCGAACGTACTCAAGGCTAAAATCTCTAAGTTAAAATTCGGATAGCGAATACCAGTTAATCCCTCGAGTGGATTAAGAGATAACCTTGAATAAGACCTAAAGTTGATAGCTCTAATAATGAATGTTTTTGAATCAAAAGAACCAAAAGATATAAGTTTGTTTGAGACACAATTGGATATAAAGGCAAAAATCTTCAATAATGTCTAAAGTTTAATGTTCTCAATGGGTCCCTATTTATAATAAAGGGAGGCACGAAATTCCTATCTAAAAATGACAGAAAATTAGGCCTAAAACAAATAAAAGACTTGTCCAAAGTGGACTAGAAAATTACCTAGACTAGAATTCTAATTAAAGTAGGAAATTACCTTAAATGAAACTAGTCAACTTATGACTCAATGAATTCGAAAATTACATGAATTAAATAATAAAAATGACTCAAAATAATTAAATACTATAGTATAAAATAATACTATAGCATACGTATGAAAATCACGATCAAAGATGAAACGGGTCTTGAAGCGGCTAGGCCGCACGGTCTGTAAGGTTGGGCGGGAGTTCCGCACGGTCCATGTGGGAACTTCTGGGCTCCAAATACACAAGGCCGCACGGGCCGTATGCTAGGCTCAGTCCTCTGCACGGTCTATGTAGAGTTTCAACGATTGTCCTTCATCTTCGAACTTTAATACGGACACCAATCTCAATCCGACTTGACTTGGTTCTTCCTCGAGCTTCTTGTTAATCATTCCTTGAAGATAATCTTGCAATCTTTTAGCTCGAAGTCTCATAACTGGACTTTTGATTTGTAACTCTGAATTTGGCTCATCGTTGCTATGCACGGTCTCATCATTTCCCTCCTACTGAAAAGAATTCGTCCTCGAATTTGGATCATCATCATCACGGTCGAATTCATCTGCATAAAGGGAGATAAATCAATAACATTAAAGGTGGTAGAACACTTGTACTCATCAGGTAGATCAATGCGATATGCTTTGTCATTAACACGGCTCAAGACGGTGAATGGACCATCTCCTCTAGGTGAAAGTTTCAACTTCTTCAAGTTTGGAAATCAACTGGGACTCAAGTGAATCCAAAGATGATCACCGGGTTGGAAGACGATTCTCTTGCACTGAGTATTGCGGGCGGCGATGACTTTGGAGCCCTTTTGCTCGATCCGGGCTCAGACATTCTCATGCATCTCTTTGATAAAATCGGCTCTTTTCAATCCTTTAACACTCGTCAGATGCTCAATGGGTAAATGAATCAAATCATTAGGCGTTAGTGGATTAAATCCATAAACTACCTCAAATGGAGACATGTTAGTAGAAGAATGAATAACACGATTATAAGCAAATTCCGCATATGGTAAACACTCTTCCCATGACTTCAAATTGTTCTTAATTAAAGAACTAAAAAATATACCTAAAGTACGATTCTCAACCTCAGGTTGACCATCGATTTGTGGATGACACGCGGTGGAAAATAAAAGCTTAGTCCCTAATTTTCCCCAAAGACTTGCCAAAAATGTCCTAAAAACTTGGAATTCCTATAACTAATAATGGTTATAGGAATGCCATGCAATCTAACAACATGAATGAAGAATAAGTTGGCTATGTGAACGGCATCATCGGTTTCTCAACATGTAATAAAATGTGCCATTGTTAAAAACCGATCAACTACAACAAATATGTAATCTTTACCCGATCTAGACCTAGGCAAACCCAAAATAAAATCCATGAAAATATCAATCCAAGGGCTAGATGGTGCAGGTAATGGCATGTAAAGACCAAACGGATGCGATGTAGACTTAGCCTTATGACTAGTAATGCAACGACTACATGTATGCTCAACATCCCTACGTATATGTGGCCAAAAGAAGTGTTCTTGCAACAAGTTTAACGTTTTATGGACACCAAAAGGACCCATTAAACCTCCCGCATGAGACTCTAGAACCAACAAATCATGCCTAGAATAACTAGGGATGCATAACTTCGACTCTTTGAACAAGAAACCGTCATGCAAGTAAAACCTATCAAATGACTTTGACTTACTCGAACATGTAGCATAAATGGACGAGAAAAATGGGTCCGACTCATACAAAGATTTAATCGACTCAAATCCAAGCATCTTGGCATACATAATGTTCAAGAGAGCGTACCTTCTAGATAGGGCATCGATGACTACATTATCTTCGTCTTTCTTGTACTTGATTACATGCGGGAATGAATCAATGAACTCGACCCATCTCGCATGCCTCTTGTTCAAATTGCTTTATCCTTTCAAATGCTTCAAACTCTTGTGGTCCGTGTGGATAACAAACTCCTTGGGCCAGAGAAAGTGCTGCCAAGTCTCCAACGCACGCTTCAAAGCATAGAGCTCTTTGTTGTAGGTGGAGTACCGAATGGCGGCACCATTAAGCTTCTCACTAAAGTAAGCCATGGGCCATTTTTCCTGCATCAAAACAGCACCTATATCTATCCCGGAGGCATCACACTCAATCTCGAAAGTTTTGGTAAAATCCGGTAAACATAAAATAGGAGCAGAACACAATAAAGACTTCAAAGTATTAAATGCGTGTTGTTGTTATTTACCCCATTCAAACTTGCGGTCCTTCTTACTTAGCTTAGTAAGAGATGTGGGAATGCTAGAGAAATCACGCACGAAGTGGTGATAAAATTCGGCAAGACCGTGAAAGGACTGAACTTCAGACGTGGTTTTGGGTATTGGCCAGTCCTCAATCGTCTTAATTTTGGAACGATCAACCTCAATACCTCTAGAACTCACAAAAAAGCCTAAGAATATAACTTCATCTAGACAGAAAGAACACTTAGACATGTTGCCATACAATCGAGCATCTCTCAAAAGCAAGCATATGCACCTACGGTGATCTAGGTGCGTCTGTGCACTGTGACTGTATATCAGGATATCATCAAAATAAAGAACAACAAATTTCCCAATAACATAACGTATGACATGGTTTATTAATCTCATAAATGTGCTCGGTGCATTTGTGAGATCAAAAGGCATGACCAACCACTCATATAAACCATGCTTAGTTTTAAATGCGGTTTTTCACTCATCACCTTTTTGCATACGAACTTGAAAATATTCTAATGTCAAATCAATTTTAGAAAGGATTTTTTATCCACTTAATTCATCTAGCATGTCATCAAGTCTAGGAATGGGAAAATGATATTTAACTGTGATTTTTTTAATGGCTCGACAATCCATGCACATTCTCCATTCATTGTTCTTCTTGGGCAAGAGAATAACTGGAACTGCACATGGGCTCATCGACTCTCTAATTTGTTATCTCTACAACAAATCTTTCACTTTTCGATCAATCTCCTTGGTTTTTAAGGGTGAAGTGCGGTAAGTTGGACAATTCGGTAGAACGGCTCCGGGCACAAAATCAATCTGGTGCTCGATCCCATAAACTGGAGGTAATCCACTCGGAATTTCATGTGGAAATACATCCTCAAACTCCTTCATAAGAGGTTGCACAACACTAGGTAAAGAAATTTCGTTAGTTGCACTGCTCTTACAAGTTAAAAGAACTAAATGCAAACCTACTCTAATAGCTTTTTCAACTCCTTTAATTGTACAAAATAGTGATCTATTTTTTTCTTTGGACGAGGCTCGATCAAGGGAGTCGGGAAGTGTAATAACCGAGCCCCTCACTATTTAATGGTTATCTTGATACATGTTTCATATAGGTATTATGTGTTATTAACATGCTAATTGTGTTTATATAGATATCTGTGTAAATATAATTATGCTCATTTATTTATTTAACATACTTAGTAATTCTAGATTTATGAGGAATATAATATATTAATATTTGTGTCATGTATATTCCAGTAAGATTAATATTTTATTATATATGAATATACTATATAATTGTATACAAGTATTAGGTTGGCTATAGAGTGAATAACTAAACAATTAAAATAATAAAACTATTATAGTAGAAAACACGTAGGAGATATGTTTGAAAGGTGGAAGATTTTGATTAAATGAGTTATATGATGGAGGCACGTGTACATACATATATTATCTCTAAGTTAGGATAAAATAAATATGTGTAAACTTATCTATAAATAATATAAGATTAGGAACTATAATCTATATATATATATACACACACACACACACACATATCATGTGTCTATAATCTCATAAAACGTATTATAAGGAAAGGAAAAAAAAGTATATATAATGAGAGAGAAAGAAGGAAAATCGAGTTGGAAACACAGGTATTATCAAATTTAATCATACTTTTAATTAATTATTTTAATACAAGAGAACTTAGTCACCTACGAATTTAATTGTTTAATTATATTGTTTGTAATTTTATTGTGGTAAGTTAATTAAAAAAAATGGGTTACTATTATGAGCGTAGGTTATAGTTCATTTATTAAGATATATGTACATTTTAGCATATGGGGTATATTCAGTTATGGTTAATATTATTAATCTTTTATAATTTTTATAAACAGGATCTTCCACAATTTAATTAAGCATCTACTGTGTAAATATTATTTCACCAATTGAAATGCTTTATGAATAAATAATATTATTTCTATGGCTTTATAATTAGCATATATTTATTTGTTTCAATACTCGGATGTAAACATCTTATTATGGAAGTTAGAAAATTATAAACAAAACTCTTAGTGTTCTATAATTCAATTTCAAATCCTTGTGTAATTAATAATTGGGCTTAATGTTTGGGTGCTTGGTGTTAATTCTTAATATTTGAAAGTCTCGTTTTGTTAGGGAAATAAAGTAAAATGAATAAAAAGTATTGTCTAACTTCATATAAATATTACATGTTAGCTATCATAATTTATGTATTAATTTATGATCTACTGTAAAATTAGATTATCCTGAATAAGAACTAATTATTTCTATAATTCAATTTAGATAACTAGTATATATATATATGTATATATATATAATTTGTAGCTGGACAAATTTATTAGTGTTAACTTATAATTTCTGAAAGCTTAGTTTTATTAGTAAAATGATGAAGTGAGAAGAATAATTAGCTCAATAAAATATGTATAATATATTTGGTAAGTAAATTAATTTATTTAATTGGCTATCGATTAATAACTAATTACCTTGTGAATTATTTGCTTAGATTTGGAGAAAAAGCATTTGATTTAGGGTGACAAATACTATAAGGATTCGGATTCGAGGTAAGTAGGAATCCATTTGCAACTACAATGCATGAATATATTATTATTTAATTATATGTGATTATTATTTGCTATTGTGTTATAATTTATTATCTGATAAATATGTGGTACATACTTGTGAAATTCTATTTCTTTGCATTAAATATCTTGTACATGATCATAAGCATATGCATGCACGACATGTAGATGTTGTTGAGGTTGCATGCATGAAATGGTTTTGAGAGAGGGAAAAATGTTTTGTTTGGGATTGGTCACCACTAGCCCGTGTTGTGATGTGTTGTATATTCATGCCTCGAGTGGGATGACTTCCATGTGGGATCAAAGGGAATGGGCAGGGGGCGTGTCCCTTGGGGTCCAGGGAGGATGGTCCACTTCGATTGCACCTTTGAGGTGATGAGTGGCTGATATGGGATGACTTTCATGTGGGATCAAAGGGAACAGGCAGGGGGCGTGTCCCTTGGGGTCTGGGAAGGATGAGCCACATGAGTGCACTAATCACATTATGGCCAAGTGATATTGAATATATTATGAGCTCATGACTCATGTTGGTGTCTGGTGAAGGGAGCCAAGTTCCTAAACAATGAAAATTCTTTTGAGATGAAACTATTTTGTAACACTAGTTATGGTGTGGTATCTTCTTTATACGTTGCATATAAGATCAGGTGCATGATTTCTGCTTACTGAGCTTTAGCTCATATAGTTCATGCATTGTAGGTGATTTTGATGAACCATAAAAGTGCTTGGTGCGGGACGTGGAGTTTCCAAGAGTTCATGTGGGTCTATGTATATGGATGACGACATGATGGGCTTTTCTTTATGAGCTTTCACATCACCTTTTGACTATATTTTTGTTCAAGCGTGAAACTTCTTCGAAGTTCACTGTTTTGATTGTATATAAACTTTTATTTTCCCTGGTGTACTCTTTTGACTTCAGAGTACTCTTTCTTCCCTTAATATAATTATGTAAATTATGTGTGAAAGTAAATGTTATCCTTTCTCGAGTGATCCAATACTTTTCTATTCTATTTCAAAAAAAAAAATACAAAGTACACTCACATTGTTAGTCTTTTCTTCTACATCCGTTTGAGGGTGCCACAGAGTGGTATCATAGCCCAGGTCA
Organism: Perilla frutescens; assembly: GCA_026008535.1. NCBI lineage: Eukaryota > Viridiplantae > Streptophyta > Magnoliopsida > Lamiales > Lamiaceae > Perilla > Perilla frutescens. Next base: position 32,445,781 of record BRKX01000019.1, on the reverse strand, counting down.
TACTTCTGTAGACTGTCCATGTACATGATCTCTGGACTTGGGAACAACACGTGCCCGTAAGTTTTATTTGATTGATTATTTATATGTATATCATAATATTATGTCTATTTTATTTGTATCAGACTACCTATATAAGTTATTTCACCATGGTGAGAGGTCGAGGTATGGGTGGTAGTGGTGAGAGAGCATCTGGTGAGGGAACTTCTAATCCAGGGATGGATAGAGACGCTATTATTAATAGACTTACCGAGCTTGTGGAAAGGCAGTCTGGACAAATTTAGGAGCTTATCCAACAGAGGGAGGCAAATCGACAAGACGTGAATGATGAAAATCGGGCATGCCATCAGGCTGAGCATGTGGAAATGGTTGGGGAAAGATTTAGGAAACTAAATCCACCAACTTTTGAGGATGCATTGGATCCTACCTATGCAGAAGATTGGCTAAGAACATTAGAGAACATGTTCAAATATAGTAGAGTTCCTGAAGATGAAAAAGTTATATGCGCCACTTTTATGCTTCGTGGGAGTGCAGGACACTGGTGGATACTATAATAAGCATTGAAGATGTTGCTGCCATGAGTTGGGAGAGATTCAAGGAGTTATTCAGAAATAAATATTTCACAGCCCCTATTCGCGCGCTGAAGATGAATGAGTTTATACAACTTAGACAGGGGAACATGACAGTTGGAGACTATATTAGAAAATTCGAACAACTGTCTAGGTTTGCTTCACATATGATTAATACTGAAGCACTAAAAGCTGAGAGATTTCTTGAAGGACTGAAGCCAGAATTATATAGAGATGTGAGTATGACAGGAGTGCAAGGAGCAACATACTCGCAAATTGCTGAGCGAGCTCTAGTTACTGAACAAGCTGAACTCAGGATCTTTCATGCTCAAGAAATGCGACGTCAGCTTAGGCAAGGACAAGGGCAAGGTCAAAGGTGGGCTGGAGGTGAAAGAAGGACACAACCTTTTCCTCAGGGCCAGAGACTGAAGTTTCAACCAAGACAGGGGCAACAGTCATGGGATCAAAATAAACGCCAACGAACGGATTAGGGTAAGGCACATGTAGTGCAACCTACATGCTCCGCATGTGGTGAACAACATTCAGGAAGATGTTATGCAGAATCTCGTAGCTGCTTCAAGTGTGGAAAACCTGGTCATGTTGTTAAAGCTTGCCCAGAGTCTAATCCTAATGCGCAAAAGAAGGTACCAGCTAGAGCGTTTACTATCACTAAAGATGATGCAGAGGCAAACCCATCTGTTGTTACAGGTAAAATTTCTATCTTTGGAATTCCAACATTTGTATTGTTTGATTCTGGAGCTACACATTCATTTGCATCCACTGAGTATGTGAAAAGGTTGGGTAGGATACCCGATATTGCTGCGACTAGTTATAACATAATGATACCTTCTGGTGAGTCAAAGCAAACTAGTCAAATTTTGAGGGCTTGCTCTATTCCCATAGGAAATAGAGAGTTATATGCAGATTTGATAGTTTTTGCGATGAATGACTATGATGTCATTTTGGGAATGGATTGGTTATCAAAATATTATGCGAGTATAGACTGCAAGAAGAAAGAAGTAATATTCCAACCACCTGGAGAGGAGCCATTTTCTTTTGTTGGAATTCCAAAGAAACTCAAATTTCCTCTGATCTCAGCGGTGAAAGCGCAAAAGCTTTTAAATATAGGATGTGAAGGGTATTTGGTGAGTGTTATGAATGTTAAGGATCAAGATCATTCCGTACCTAGTGAGGTACCAATTGTTCAAGAATATCTTGAAGTGTTTCCTGATGATCTTCAAGGATTACCACCTGATCGGGAGATAGAGTTCGTTATTGACCTTAATCCAGGAACCGCTCCAATATCTAGAACTCCCTATAGAATGGCACCGACTGAGTTAAAGGAATTGAAGATACAACTTCAAGATCTACTTGAAAAAGGTTTTATAAGATCTAGCTTTTCACCATGGGGTGCTCCGGTTCTATTTGTTCGAAAGAAAGATGGTACTTTAAGAATGTATATAGATTATCGAGAACTGAATAAAGTTACGATAAAGAATAAATATCCTTTGCCCAGGATTGATGATTTGTTTAATCAGCTTCAAGGAGCATCTGTGTTCTCAAAGATTGACTTACGTTTAGGGTACCATCAATTGAAGGTAAAGGAGGAAGATATTCCGAAAACAACATTCAGCACAAGGTATGGCCACTACGAGTTTTTGGTTATGCCTTTTGGGTTAACCAATGCTCCTGCAGCATTCATGGATTTGATGAATAGAGTATTCAAAGACTATTTGGATAAATTCGTTATAGTCTTTATCGATGACATCCTAATATACTCTAGAAATAAAGAGGAGCATGCAGTGCATTTAAAGTCAGTGTTGGAGGTGCTGAAAGCAAAACAATTGTACGCAAAATTCAAGAAGTGTGAATTTTGGTTAGACCAAGTAATATTCTTGGGACATGTCATATCAGGTATGGGAATATCAGTGGATCCAAGCAAAGTTGAAGCCATAAATAATTGGCCCCAGCCAACAAATCCTTCAGAAGTACGCAGTTTTCTCGGCCTTGCGGGATACTATCGTAGATTTGTTGAAGGATTCTCAAAGATTGCCTCTCCTATGACACAGTTGACTAGGAAGAGTGTGGCATTTAAATGGACGGAAGCTTGTGAGCAAAGCTTTCAGGAGTTGAAGAAAAGGTTGACAACGACACCAATTCTATCTATTCCATTTGGCACTGGAGGTTTTGTGGTGTATAGTGATGCCTCAAAGAATGGTTTAGGTTGTGTGTTGATGCAAAATGGTAAAGTGATAGCATATGCATCCAGGCATTTAAAAGAATATGAGAAGAATTATCCAACACATGATTTGGAGCTGGCTGCAGTGGTATTCGCACTTAAGATCTGGAGGCATTACTTGTATGGAGAGCGGTGTGAGATCTATACCGATCACAAGAGTTTAAAATATTTCTTCACCTAAAAAGAGTTGAACATGAGACAAATGAGATGGTTAGAGTTGGTGAAAGATTACGACTGTGTAATCAATTATCATCCTGGTAAAGCTAATGTCGTAGCTGACGCTTTGAGTAGAAAATCCATCCAAGGTGGAACAACTATAGCCATAAGTTCTATGCAGAAACAAGAGACAGCTGACTTGCAGAAGATGGGTGTAGAAATTTTGGACCATGAATCAATTGAGGCTAGGATGACAGCCTTATCAATTCGACCTACCTTAATTGATAAGATACGAGAAGGTCAACCAAATGATGAGTACTTAGATAAAGAAATAAAGAAACTCCTATCAGGGGTACGTTCTGATTTTACATTGTCTGAAGATGGCATGTTACGCTTTAATGGTCGAATTTTTGTACCTGATAAGAAGCAAATTCGAGAAAAATTTTTGAAGGAAGCACATTCAACACCTTATTCAATTCATCCTGGAGCTACTAAGATGTATAGAGATCTGAGAATGCACTATTGGTGGCCAGGTCTAAAGAGAAGTATCGTTCAGCATGTTGAACAATGTTTATCATGTCAACAGATAAAAGCAGAACATCAAAGACCAGCAGGAACTTTGCAGCCATTGCTAGTTCCGGAATGGAAATGGGAGAGAATTACGATGGATTTTGTTGTCGGGTTACCAAGAACAGTTAAAGGGCATGATGCTATTTGGGTTATAATTGATCGATTAACCAAATCAGCCCATTTTCTTCCTATCTCATCAACTTACCCCATGGATCGCTTGGCTCAGACATATATACAAGAAATAGTACGACTTCATGGAGTACCACTATCAATTATTTCAGACAGAGATTCGAGATTCCTATCTACTTTTTGGAAAAGTTTGCAGAGGGCTCTAGGGACACAGTTATCTTTCAGCACAGCTTATCATCCACAGACGGATAGACAATCAGAACGAACTATACAGACCTTGGAAGATATGCTCAGAGCATGTGTTCTAGACTTCCATGGCCAGTGGACTAAGTTTTTACCTTTGATTGAATTTTCATATAATAACAGCTACCAATCTACCATTGGAATGGCGCCCTATGAGGCATTGTATGGAAGAAAGTGTAGATCACCAGTCCATTGGGATGAACTTGGAGAAATGAAACTTTTGGGCCCAGATATGGTCCAAGAGATGGTTGAAGTTGTGTCACAAATTAGAACGAGAATGAAAGCTGCTCAGAGTCGACAAAAGAGTTATGCGGACCGAAGAAGAAGAGTGCTGGAGTTTGAAATAAGGGATCAAGTGTTTCTAAAAGTTGCTCCAATGAAAGGAATTATGAGATTTGGAAAGAAAGGGAAACTCAGTCCAAGATACATTGGCCCATTTCCTATTATTGAAAGAGTTGGAGATGTTGCGTATAAACTTCAACTACCCACACACATGTCCCAGATACATAACGTATTTCATGTGTCAATGTTGAGGAAATATGTGGTGAATCCATCTCATGTTCTAAAAGATACACCAATAGAGCTAAAAGAAGATTTGAGTTACAAAGAGATACCAGTTAAGATTCTTCTTCGAGAAGTAAAGCAACTTAGAAATAAAAGCATCCCATTAGTTAAGGTGTTATGGAGAAATCAGTTAGTGGAAGAGGCTACATGGGAAAGAGAAGAGGAAATGAGAGCCAAGTACCCAGAGTTATTTAGGTAAGTAAAATTTCGAGGACGAAATTTCTATAAGGGGGGGAGGATGTAATAACCGAGCCCCTCACTATTTAATGGTTATCTTGATACATGTTTCATATAGGTATTATGTGTTATTAACATGCTAATTGTGTTTATATAGATATCTGTGTAAATATAATTATGCTCATTAATTTATTTAACATACCTAATAATTCTAGATTTATGAGGAATATAATATATTAATATTTGTGTCATGTATATTCCAGTAAGATTAATATTTTATTATATATGAATATACTATATAATTGTATACAAGTATTAGGTTGGCTATAGAGTGAATAACTAAACAATTAAAATAATAAAACTATTATAGTAGAAAACACGTAGGAGATATGTTTGAAAGGTGGAAGATTTTGATTAAATGAGTTATATGATGGAGGCACGTGTACATACATATATTATCTCTAAGTTAGGATAAAATAAATATGTGTAAACTTATCTATAAATAATATAAGATTAGGAACTATAATCTATATATATATATATACACACACACACACATATCATGTGTCTATAATCTCATAAAACGTATTATAAGGAAAGGAAAAAAAGTATATATAATGAGAGAGAAAGAAGGAAAATCGAGTTGGAAACACAGGTAAAGACTTCAAAGTATTAAATGCGTGTTGTTGTTATTTACCCCATTCAAACTTGCGGTCCTTCTTACTTAGCTTAGTAAGAGATGTGGGAATGCTAGAGAAATCACGCACGAAGTGGTGATAAAATTCGGCAAGACCGTGAAAGGACTGAACTTCAGACGTGGTTTTGGGTATTGGCCAGTCCTCAATCGTCTTAATTTTGGAACGATCAACCTCAATACCTCTAGAACTCACAAAAAAGCCTAAGAATATAACTTCATCTAGATAGAAAGAAGACTTAGACATGTTGCCATACAATCGAGCATCTCTCAAAAGCAAGCATATGCACCTACGGTGATCTAGGTGCGTCTGTGCACTGTGACTGTATATCAGGATATCATCAAAATAAAGAACAACAAATTTCCCAATAACATAACGTATGACATGGTTTATTAATCTCATAAATGTGCTCGGTACATTTGTGAGATCAAAAGGCATGACCAACCACTCATATAAACCATGCTTAGTTTTAAATGCGGTTTTTCACTCATCACCTTTTTTCATACGAACTTGAAAATATTCTGATGTCAAATCAATTTTAGAAAAGATTTTTTATCCACTTAATTCATCTAGCATGTCATCAAGTCTAGGAATGGGAAAATGATATTTAACTGTGATTTTTTTAATGGCTCGACAATCCATGCACATTCTCCATTCATTGTTCTTCTTGGGCAAGAGAATAACTGGAACTGCACATGGGCTCATCGACTCTCTAATTTGTTATCTCTACAACAAATCTTTCACTTGTCGATCAATCTCCTTGGTTTTTAAGGGTGAAGTGCGGTAAGTTGGACAATTCGGTAGAACGGCTCCGGGCACAAAATCAATCTGGTGCTCGATCCCATAAACTGGAGGTAATCCACTGGGAATTTCATGTGGAAATACATCCTCAAACTCCTTCATAAGAGGCTGCACAACACTAGGTAAAGAAATTTCGTTAGTTGCACTGCTCTTACAAGTTAAAAGAACTAAATGCAAACCTACTCTAATAGCTTTTTCAACTCCTTTAATTGTACAAAATAGTGATCTATTTTTTTCTTTGGACGAGGCTCGATCAAGGGAGTCGGGAAGTGTAATAACCGAGCCCCTCACTATTTAATGGTTATCTTGATACATGTTTCATATAGGTATTATGTGTTATTAACATGCTAATTGTGTTTATATAGATATCTGTGTAAATATAATTATGCTCATTTATTTATTTAACATACTTAATAATTCTAGATTTATGAGGAATATAATATATTAATATTTGTGTCATGTATATTCCAGTAAGATTAATATTTTATTATATATGAATATACTATATAATTGTATACAAGTATTAGGTTGGCTATAGAGTGAATAACTAAACAATTAAAATAATAAAACTATTATAGTAGAAAACACGTAGGAGATATGTTTGAAAGGTGGAAGATTTTGATTAAATGAGTTATATGATGGAGGCACGTGTACATACATATATTATCTCTAAGTTAGGATAAAATAAATATGTGTAAACTTATCTATAAATAATATAAGATTAGGAACTATAATCTATATATATACACACACACACACACATATCATGTGTCTATAATCTCATAAAACGTATTATAAGGAAAGGAAAAAAAGTATATATAATGAGAGAGAAAGAAGGAAAATCGAGTTGGAAACACAGGTATTATCAAATTTAATTATACTTTTAATTAATTATTTTAATACAAGAGAACTTAGTCACCTACGAATTTAATTATTTAATTATATGGTTTGTAATTTTATTGTGGTAAGTTAATTAAAAAAAAATGGGTTACTATTATAAGCGTAGGTTATAGTTCATTTATTAAGATATATGTACATTTTAGCATATGGGGTATATTCAGTTATGGTTAATATTATTAAACTTTTATAATTTTTATAAACAGGATCTTCCACAATTTAATTAAGCATCTACTGTGCAAATATTATTTCACCAATTGAAATGCTTTATGAATAAATAATATTATTTCTATGGCTTTATAATTAGCATATATTTATTTGTTTCAATACTCGGATGTAAACATCTTATTATGGAAGTTAGAAAATTATAAACAAAACTCTTAGTGTTCTATAATTCAATTTCAAATCCTTGTGTAATTAATAATTGGGCTTAATGTTTGGGTGCTTGGTGTTAATTCTTAATATTTGAAAGTCTCGTTTTGTTAGCGAAATAAAGTAAAATGAATAAAAAGTATTGTCTAACTTCATATAAATATTACATGTTAGCTATCATAATTTATGTATTAATTTATGATCTACTGTAAAATTAGATTATCCTGAATAAGAACTAATTATTTCTATAATTCAATTTAGATAACTAGTATATATATATATATGTATATATATAATTTGTAGCTGGACAAATTTATTAGTGTTAACTTATAATTTCTGAAAGCTTAGTTTTATTAGTAAAATGATGAAGTGAGAAGAATAATTAGCTCAATAAAATAAGTATAATATATTTGGTAAGTAAATTAATTTATTTAATTGGCTATCGATTAATAACTAATTACCTTGTGAATTGTTTGCTTAGATTTGGAGAAAAAGCATTTGATTTAGGGTGACAAATACTATAAGGATTCGGATTCGAGGTAAGTAGGAATCCATTTGCAACTACAATGCATGAATATATTATTATTTAATTATATGTGATTATTATTTGCTATTGTGTTATAATTTATTATCTGATAAATATGTGGTACATACTTGTGAAATTCTATTTCTTTGCATTAAATATCTTGTACATGAGCATAAGCATATGCATGCACGACATGTAGATGTTGTTGAGGTTGCATGCATGAAATGGTTTTGAGAGAGGGAAAAATGTTTTGTTTGGGATTGGTCACCACTAGCCCGTGTTGTGATGTGTTGTATACTCGTGCCTCGAGTGGGATGACTTCCATGTGGGATCAAAGGGAATGGGCAGGGGGCGTGTCCCTTGGGGTCCAGGGAGGATGGTCCACTTCGATTGCACCTTTGAGGTGATGAGTGGCTGATGTGGGATGACTTTCATGTGGGATCAAAGGGAACAGGCAGGGGGCGTGTCCCTTGGGGTCCGGGAAGGATTAGCCACATGAGTGCACTAATAACATTATGGCTAAGTGATATTGAATATATTATGAGCTCATGACTCATGTTGGTGTCTGGTGAAGGGAGCCAAGTTCCTAAACAATGAAAATTCTTTTGAGATGAAACTATTTTGTAACACTAGTTATGGTGTGGTATCTTCTTTATACGTTGCATATAAGATCAGGTGCATGATTTCTGCTTACTGAGCTTTAGCTCATATAGTTCATGCATTGTAGGTGATTTTGATGAACCATAAAAGTGCTTGGTGCGGGACGTGGAGTTTCCAAGAGTTCATGTGGGTCTATGTATATGGATGACAACCTGATGGGCTTTTCTTTATGAGCTTTCACACCACCTTTTGACTATATTTTTGTTCAAGCGTGAAACTTCTTCGAAGTTCACTGTTTTGATTGTACATAAACTTTTATTTTCCCTGGTGTACTCTTTTGACTTCAGAGTACTCTTTCTTCCCTTAATATAATTATGTAAATTATGTGTGAAAGTAAATCTTATCCTTTCTCGAGTGATCCAATACTTTTCTATTCTATTTCAAAAAAAAAAAATACAAAGTACACTCACATTGTTAGTCTTTTCTTCTACATCCGTTTGAGGGTGCCACAGGAAGTGGTGATGTCGGGGCTGAAGTGCACACGGTGAAGGAAAGGATCGGAGGTAGGGAATGCGCGGCAGAGGAGGAGCACGGGTCGTGCGCCTGTAGCTCAGTTCTGTACGGTCCATGCGGGACTCTCTGGTCCTCTTTTTGGGTACTTTGCACGGGTTGTGTGGAAAGGTCGGGGTTCTGCATGGGCCGTGCAGAACTATCACTGTCGGGGGCTTGTTTTGCTGCGACGGTTGCCTATTTTTCCCTCTCTTCTTTGAACTTTGCCCGCATTATCTCTTGATCTTCTTGAATGGATTTAGGGGGCAATGGTTTAAGCACGGTGGTTCATCTATATCTTTTGATAGTGTACGTGTTTGCTAACCCGTCGTATACAACTTGTCTATCAAATTGCCACGGTCTACCTAGTAGTATATACGCTACATCCATAGGAATAACATCGCACAATACAGTGTCAAAATAATGATCAATGGAGAAGGAAACATGTACCTGACCAGTTACTCGAACTGTGCCTCGATCCGTAAGCCACTGCAATCGGAATAGCTTTAGATGCTTCACTGTGGTGAGATTTAACTTGTCAACGGCATATTGGCTAATTGCATTGATCACACTGCCGTGTCAATGATCATTGCACAAGTCTTGTCTTGAATTGCAACTCTCATGTAGAAGATGTTCTCTCACTGCGATTGTTGTTCTTCTTCTCGATTTATACTCAAACTATGGATGGAAACCAAACTAACATAAGGAATCTCGGGTTCCTCTTCATTGAAGTCGGTCTGGGAAACATCTACTGCAGCTGTGGACTCACCTTGGGGCTGTTCTTCATCTTCACTGGCGGATTCAAGTCTATTTTGTTCATTAAGAAACAAAACACGTTGGTTCGGACACTGGTTCTAAAAATGGCCCCAACCTTGACACTTGTGACATTGAATGTCATGTGATCGACTAAAAGGCTGCATTGGGTTCCGTATTTAGAATATTGGGCCATGTGAAATTCGATCTCACAAGGGCAGCGGCAGGTGTAGGGTCGGCCCTACGACTCGGCTGTGGGACAGAACGTTCAAAATGCCGTTCAGGTAGTCCAGATTGACCTGGGATCGTACGAACTTAGTAGAAAAGATAAAAGATATTGTGAGAGTCGTACCTTTGTTCCATGATGGTTGGGTTAGCGCTGAGGGGTAATGAGATCGACGTCGGCCTTCTCAAAGTTGTCTCTCCACAAGCGATAAATAATGCACCATCTCCTCTACACTCGAAAAATCCTTCAGTTCGACTTCACAAGCAATATCCAGATTCATACCTTCAATGTACCGGATTATGGTGGTGTCGAGGGACTCTTTTTTACCAACTCAGTTGAGCATTGTCTCAAGCTCCTTGTGATATTCTTCAATGGAACGGGTTCCTTGCTTAATACGGTTCAATTTCTTCTCTAACTCCCGTTCATAGTGCACTAGAATGAAACGTCCTCGCATGACATCTTTCATCTCTTGCCATGTATCAATAAGTGGGTATCGATCACGGCGTCGCCTCTTTTGTTGGTTTTTCCAGCAATCGGCTGCATACCCTCTAAACTCAAGGGATGTGAGTTGCACCTTCTTCAACTCAAGAAAATCATAACATTCGAAGTTCTTTTCAACCTTCTTTTCCCAATTGAGATACATGTCTGGATTATGTCGTCCTTTAAACTCGGGAATGGTGGTTTTTATATTATTCACCATGGAGTTATCTTCCTCGAATTGAGGTCTCTCAATGTGGAATGTGCATCTGTAAGGTGCTCAGGGTCGATCACGATGATTTCTCCTTCTCTGTGGTATGAAATTAGCTTTATACTCACTATTTTCATAAGACTCGTGTCCTAGATCCTCTTCTACATGTGCTTGAGGTGCCGGTTGCCTTACTGCAGCTCGTTGAAGCGGCTCATGCTGTGGTGCACCTTGTTTGGGCTCGACTGGCTTCTCTACAGCTCTTTAGACTGTTTGTGACATAGTCGATTTAGCTTTAAGTCTCGCAAGCTCCTCTGTCAACTCAGCTACTTGATTGCCAAGATCGTCCTTCAGTAGTTGATTATGTCGCTTGAAGTACTGTGCCATAGCATCAAAGTTGTACTTCAGATCCCATACTGTGTTAGATGAAAAGGACTAGTCACCGGGTGTATTGGGTGACTTGGGCTCGTCTAAAGGTGGAATAGACAACTCTCCTTTGGTATCTTTCTTCATAGTACCTGCAAAACAAACAAACGTATAGAAAAATGAGGTATGGACCTTACAATCTCATATTCACTCTTTTGTTTTCACTCTTGATTTTTCCTCTCGTGTTTGCACTCAGGTATGTATTGTAGTGTATGTGTGTCGTGTGTATATTTGGCATGAGAACTAGCACCCATGCTCGAATGTCGAAGGTGCAACTTAATTGCACGAAGAATCGACTAGAATTGCTAACTCGGATCAATGGTAGTACCCGGATATGACATGGATGTGAGGTGGTAAATATAGGGTAGGTGGCATGTGGGGGTAGGGTGTATTGGGGTGGAATAGATCCTCAATGGGTAGAAGAAAAGAAGTAGAAAGGAAAAATGAAAGGAATTAGGTAATTTGAAATGTGTAACGCAATTGTGACACAATCTAAATATCATAATTGAACTATACTCTAGAAAGAAAGAACCAAAAGAAATTACAACTCAACAAGAAACTACCAAAAATTAAACAACTCAAAAGGAAATAATGAATGTGCTTCAATTTTTTTTCATATTTCGGATTTCTTTTTTTTTTATCTGAACTCTTTTCTTTTTATATCATTTTTTTTGTACGATGCACACTAGTCTATTACAACTCGATAGACTACTGAAAATCAAATGACACTAATTGACATATAGATGGAAAATAAAAAGACACGCAGGATATAAATATGACATGTCGGATTGATCCACGACCAGCAGAGCTGACGTGGCTCTGATGCCAAATTTATGATACGACCTGGACAATTAATCTAGATTGAATGAATATGCTGCGAAAGACTTTGAGAATCGAAACATGTCAACTAAAGAAGAGCTTCAATCTGACTCAACAAATAAACTAAATAACAAGCTAATCTAGACAATCACGATACCTAAACTATTACACGAGCTATGAAACACAAATACCAAATACCAAGAGTGTGGGGGCGACTGTAAGGATGACGATTTGGTGTAGGAATCCTGTATGGCTTGGCAAAAAAGGGTTTGCAGTATATAGGATATGTTAAGGTATGATAGAACTTACGGTATGGATGAATCGCATAGAACTCGGTTGAGGTTTGATGTAGGATCTTGAACTCAAACTTGTTGGGAAACATGGTACAGATGATTGATGTGGCGGTGGGTGCCGTTGATGATGGTTGATGGCTGATGAACATTGATGTGAATTTCAACCCGATAGTCTCCTTCAATCTCGAACGTACTCAAGGCTAAAATCTCTAAGTTGATCTTCGGATAGTGAATACCGGTTAATCCCTCGAGTGGATTAAGGGATACCCTTGAATAACACTTAAAGTTGCTAGCTCTAAGAATGAATGTTTTTGAATCAAAACAACAAAAAGATATAAGTTTGTTTGAGACACAATTGGATGCAAAGGCAAAAATCTTCAATAATGTCTAAAGTTTATTGTTCACAATGGATCCGTATTTATAATGAAGGGCGGCACAAAATTCCTATCTAATAAGGACCGAAAATTAGGCCTAAAATAAATAAAAAAACTTGTCCAAAGTGGACTAGAGAATTACCTAGACTAGAATTCTAATTAAGGTAGGAAATTACCTTAAATAAAACCTAGTCAACCTATGACTCAATGAATTCAAAAATTACATGAATTAAATAATAAAAATGACTCAAAATAATTAAATACTATAGTATAAAATAATACTATAGCATAGGTACGAAAATCCCGATCAAAGATGAAATGGGTCTTGGAGCGGCTAGGCCTCACGGTCCATGTGGTTGGGCAGGACTCCAAATACACAAGGCTGCACGGGCCGTATGCTAGGCTTAGTCCTCTGCACGGTTGATGTAGAGTCTCAATGATTGTCCTTCATCTTCAAACTTTAATATGGACATCAATCTTGATTCAACTTGACTTGGTTCTTCCTTGAGCTTCTTGCGAATCATTCCTTGAAGATAATCTTGCAATCTCTTAGCTCGAAGCCTCGTAACTGGACCTTTGATTTGCAACTCCGGATTTGGCTCATTGTTGCTATGTACGGTCTCATCAATTAGCAAGCCTCGATTTAATCCCTTAAACAAATAAACTCCCAGACCGCCTTCTTCAACAATAACACATGTTCTCGCCCAACTCACTGCTATATAATATTGATCATGGACGTCCCATTTCCGTAAAAAGTTCCTAATAGCCACGTCCATATTCTTCACCAAAGTTACCGGCCAACGATAAATCATCATTGAATGAATGGCCGAACTTGTGATTACCGATTTTATCAAACATAACCAACCAGCCATAGAAAGGGCTTGCCGCATCCAACGATTGAACTTAGCAAGGATTTTATCTGCAATATGTCGCACATCAGACGGTTTCAGAATATCTTCAAAAATAAGAACGCCTAAATAATTAGTAGGGAATGACCCAACTATGAATGCAAGTAACGAAGCAAGCATGGAAACCACCTTTGACCGAACACCCTTTCCATAAAACCCTCGACTTAGCCCTACTACACACTTGACCAGAAAGCAAAGCATAATCATCCAGAATATTTACCAAAACCTTAACGTTGGAACAAGAGGCTTGACAAAAAAGAAAAATGTCATCAACATACAAGATATGAGTGGGAAAAGACACACTCCTACCATGAGACATCGGCTGCAGCTTTCCCTGACTAACGGCTTCCGAAATGAGATAGCTTAAAACCTCTTCCGCGATCCCAAATAAAAGAGGAGAAATATGATCTCCTTGTCTCACACCTCAGGTACATGCCAAATAGCTATTTGGTGATCCATCGAATAACACGGACAACCTAGCTGATTCAAAAATGTTCTGAATTCAATTATAAAATTTGTCAGGAAAACCAATACACAACCGCACCCTTTGCAAAAAACCTCAATGAAGAGTATCAAAAGCCTTGGTAATATCAACTCTTATAGCCATATTTCTCCCTGCATGAGTACTATTCAAGGTGTTAACCCTTTCAGAAGCAATCAAAATCGCATCATGAATTTGTCATCCTTGAATAAATCCATATTAATTATTAGACACAATGGCCGAAGCAATATAATTTAAACAAGTAGCCAAAATTTTTAAGATAATTTTGAAGAAAAAATTACTCAAAGCTATCGGATGATAATCCTCAACCACCAACACCGCCTCCTTCTAAGGAATGAGAATTAAAAAGCTTGAGTTTAATCCAGGGAGAAAGACTCCAAATGAAAAGAACTCCAACACAGCTCGAAAGATATCTGATACCACAATGTCCTATGCAACGTGACAAAATTTTCCTGTAAAACCATCAGGGCGAGCGGCACTATTAGCATCCAAAGAGAAAACTGCTAACTTAATTTCTTCCAAAGTAGGCAGCTCCGTAGAGACGTGACATTGTTGTTCAGTCACTATCTTTGGGAGGACCTCATCAACTAAAAAGAAATTCATACCATGAAAATCCGAACTAGAAAATAACGTCTGCAAATACTTGACCATATGTGCCGCCATCCTATCATGATCATGAACAATTTCACCCTTAATGGACATTACAACCATCATAGCCTTTGTGCGTCTAGCTTTGACACTATCATGGAAAAAAATTGTGTTCATATCCTGACACTCTATGTAATACCTAGGTGAGCAAGAGTATCGTATCCCACAGATGCTGAATTGACTAACTCTAACACAAGTACTCACTTAATATCTAGACACTAATAATCAGATAAAGAGAGAACAAAAATAAAGAACATAAAATATAACAACAATTATCGAAAATATGCAGAGAAACAAATAATTGGAAAAACCTAGATTTTAGGGATAGTGGATTTATTATTTCAAATTATATAATCATTGACTCTTTCAACCCGACTTCTTCTCTTTAGTCAATCAATGGTGGGGATCACTAGGCTCTTATCATGCTGCTTATAATGGCATATATCATGATATAGATATAACAAGCACATGTTTCACTGTGGTATGTTCTTCACACATGTTGCTACTCGTAATCAAGCACATGAAGATCTATTCAACCCTATGCAATACTTGTTCACTTAGTCGGTCCTTCAAAGCACACATAAAATGATTTCTGTCTTTCAATCATTAATCCTTCTCTGGTCAATGCTTCAGATTAACAACTAGCATGCATAAATGGTGATTAAGCATCCATACAAAATATTGAATAAATCATAGAAATTAAATCCCGAGAGATAGCAGGAAAAAAAGTAATCGAGTCATATATAAAAATCCA
Organism: Perilla frutescens; assembly: GCA_026008535.1. Taxonomy (NCBI): domain Eukaryota; kingdom Viridiplantae; phylum Streptophyta; class Magnoliopsida; order Lamiales; family Lamiaceae; genus Perilla; species Perilla frutescens. The sequence goes on along the minus strand of BRKX01000019.1, from coordinate 32,430,309 downwards.
TAATATTCCATACCCTAAAACCTAGCTAGAGATTTAGCTAGATAAGATAAAATAAACAAATAAATCTAGAGTATAAGTGTTCATAATAGCAAACAAAGAAAAATAAAAAAACATAAAGTAATCTAGTAGTCTTTACTTCATTGCACGACACTCTGTCTCTATCAACCTTGTCGAGTCAATCGGGGTCTAATGCTTCTTCCTCAAGTATGTTGGTGTCTTTCCAGTTGTATCTCCTCTTCTCCAAGGTGGTCGTCCAAGATATCAGATGTATCCCAGTTGTTTTTTTCGTGTGTATCAATTGAGGCTTTTATATTTAGGTCAAAACCCTGAGTTGGAGTGGATAAAATTAATTCCCGCACACCCGCTTATATGGGTCAACGGAGCTCAGTAGGTTAACCCAGAGGCATGTTTTTGCACAAAGTCGACCCAGGTAACTTTGGTTGGGTTGACCCACCTCTGTAAAAATTGCACTCGGACCGACTGATCGACACTTTCGAGTCGATCGGGTCTCTTTTCTTGCTGGGCTTCAGAATTCATCGGGATTTAATCATTTAATCCAGTCCATTAACTCCAAAATAGTATCCAATTAAGCTCAAGAGCCCAATTAAATACCTCTTTAACTCCTTTCCACTATATTTGCTTATTTTGCTCCAAATATGCAGTCAAAACACAACTATTGCTGCAAAATGATTAATTTCGGCTTACACTACACACGCACAAAATCTACTAACCGGACCCGCAAGAGGATGGGGTCGATTGTAGGGCGATGAGCTAACCTAAATTGTGTCTCTCGAGGAAAGCTTAGAGAGGAATTATCTTTTACGCTACAATTGTTAACATGCACATGAATTTAAACACAAACCTAAATATTCTAAACAAGAGTTGGATGGTTTTTACTAATCTAAAAGATTTAAGCAAGCAAAATTAACTAGCAGCACTAATAATAACAAAGATGAATGAAAAGATTATGAGAAGAGTATTAGGGTATAGACTCTCTCATTAGTTTCGTTCCTAGCTTGCTTCAAGTTGATTATGTTAATCCTAGACGTATAATAGACCCCTTCAAATGGCTTAACTTCATTTACTATCACCGTCAATCCATTAAACCCCCATCGGCTATATTATACGAACAAGATTAATAATTAGGCTAACGTAACCCAGTCCACCTATCATTGAAGGAACCTTAGTCGGGCTATAAAATCTCCTCTCGATCTCATCTAAAGCCTAGCAATGCTAAGTAGTGATCAAGTACCCAACATAAACAAGCACAATTCCATCAACAAGACATCAACAATCACAAGCAAGGATTGAAACCAAATCGATTATCCACCCCCTAATAAACAGGATTAGCCCATTATCATTCTCGAAATAACATAAGAATTATAAAAGTTCTCCATTTCATAAATCAAAAGACAAATAAAATATAAACTTCTACAATGTTGTTTTTCTCGATAGTTTTGAGACAATCCCCATAAATAAACAAAAACTAAGGAAAGAATACCAAAAAGTAGAGATCCTCGAACAAGCCTAGCTTCCACCTCGGCTTGGAGTTGGATTCTTTTTCTCGTGTCTCCTTCATTGAGCTTTAACTTCCTTACCTCTTCTCCTCCTCTTTTTTTTTCTCTCTGGAACAGTGGTGTTGAAGTGAAGTGTGTAGAAAATGGGTTGTAGATGGTAGTGGAGAGAAGTATGAGTAGAAGATGTAAAAGTTGTGTCCAAAAGCCCCCCCCCCCCCCCCTAAGAGATTGATTGATGGATAATTTATTGGTGAAGAGAGAAAAAAGCAAAAGGTGGAGTTATTGGTAGATTGTTTCTTTACTCCTCCTACTGCTAGGCTCCAAAAAGTCTCCACGTTAAATTAATTTTTCAGCTGGCCATGTGGGTGGAGTGTATTGAAGATTAAAGCTCTTGGACGCAGCTGAAACTGATCGAGGGAGGCCAAAACTGACCGCCCCGTGTCGGTGGGGTGCCGTGCACGCACAGGGGTGTTTTGATCATCAAAGATGTCTGTAACATTTGTGTCATATCAACCACAATCAACATCCTCACAAAGTGACCTACTGTGCCATGCAAGGAATTTCCATCGATCTTAAGCGGAGTCCTAATCGAGTGCGCAATACCCATGAAAACCTCTTCATGCTAATATTCAATCGGTAAATTATACATTCGAATCAAAACTTGTGCCAATATCGATTTAATCTTATAAGGGGTAAAATCAGGGACCCAATTTAGAATTTTAAGAAATTCGGGACATAAATTCCATGAATAAAATTGACGAACTTTTAACTAATCATCTGCGGATGAGAAACAATCCACTAATATATTGTAAATTCGTACTCAGGTACTTACATGATGACTCTCTTTATCTGTTGTCGATTCTACCCTTTGCACCAACTTTCATGAATTGATGTAAAATCCTCTTACATACTAGACTCATTCTAGTTTCCACAAGTAAACTCTCCTGAGTTTACTTCTATGTAATCATTCAAAAATCTAAGTGTTAGAAAGAAATTCTAAACACTAGGACGCTAGACTCCACGTTGGAACACTAAAGCGAACAACTCTAGCTACAACTAAAAATCTAAGGCTTAAAATAGGTGGATCACTAGATAGATTTTAAACTCCGTAAATTATGCACTTTGGTCAATCCATAATTGAGATTGGTAATGCGTCTTTTATAGAGGAGTAAACCCTCTTCACTTCGGGGAAGGCAAGATAATTTCATTTGAAAATACGAATCTTAATATGGTAAGACTTTCGTTGTTGATTATGGCTTCTAGAATCTTTCCTTATATGATCTGCAATCATGACTCACCCTTGCACAGGACAAATAAGACTAAGGGTATTTTGGTACTTTTATCATAAAAATGGCTAGCAGCATTATTTATTATATTATCGATTAGAAATAAGTTTTACTAAGTTAGAATGACTATTGAAAAAGTTATCTCTTTGACATTTCCCATTTATTTCAAATTATAAATTACAAATGTATCATTTTTTATATTTTGAACTTGAATACGAATATAAGTACGTGAACCACACCTTGTGTGTTTAATAAATATTAAATATTATTTAGTGGAGCAAGCATATGCAGAACATATTGCTTTAATTTCTGAAAATGGATATAATATTGTTAATAGATCATATAATTAACAAGTCACTCATAATATTATCATATGGTAGGAAAACTAAAGTAAACCCAAATGAGAACAGACATATGTAGGCTTGAAAAAAAATGGGACTCTAAATTTAGAGGTTTTGTGAATTGCCTAATGGGTGAAAGAAGATTATATATTGTTATCACTAGCATGTAGATCTGTTAGTATTTTTCTTCCATTTGAAAAGATGAGAGATTTGGGTACCAATATTAATCACATCCCCTATTTAAAGAAAAAAAGATTATATATTCATATTAATTAACAAAAAAAATTCATACATGGGCTTAAAAATTTAATATTCTTTTTTGTTCGGGTAAAAAGAAAAAAATATTCTACTTGATCTCGGTTACAAAACACCATTTGCAAGTATTCCTTTTACACACTTACATTGTAATCATAATTTGCAATAAGTAATTTATGGTGCTCTGTATATCTCATCTTACCTTAAACTGAAACTATAGCGCCCTGAACCCGGAGGCCCGATGCGCTAAAGGAAACACACACGAGAAAAGAAAAATCATAATAAATTTTTTGCAAACCAACATAAATCATTTTCTCGAATTATAAAAATTCGGATAGCACTTCATTTAGAATCATAATAAATTCCACTCTCGTAGGTGTTTACCATTCAACAACCAATCACACATAATAAGACTTTTCAACCAAACTATCATTTTAAAATCACACAATCCGAACAACAAATTGAAAATATGTTCAACTTTGACTAGTCAAAAATCCATTATTTAATAGTCAAAAAATCCATTATTTAATATTCAAATATTTAAAGAATCCATAAACATAAATCAGAAAGCATAAATAATCATATTTGTTGATCAAAACTAATAGAGTCAACATTTCAAAAATGGTCAACCATACAAAATGTACCCGTTAGTCAACGTTAGCTACCTACCATCATCGACTACCTGAAAATAATTTTAAATAGTGGGATTGAGTGCTAGAAAATACTCCGTGGTAATACTCATAGATTTGTCCAATAATTTACAATAAGAATATCAATAAATCTATATTTGACATGTCATAAATCATACGCTCCATAAACATAGTGAAGACCGACCCTAATGTGATCACTGAATAAATTTCACTTTTGGTCTCATTAGAATAGGGTCAAAACACTTTTAGTCCCAAAAGTTACTTTTTTGGTCCCATAAGATAGTTTTTCAACAATTTTGATCCCATAAGATATTTTTCCGACAATTTTAGTTCCATATGATATTTTTCCGATAATTTTAGTCCCATAAGATAGTTTTTCGACAATTTTAGTCCCAATTAGAATAGAGAAAGTCAATTGCCATCAAATTCAAGGTCAAAACACGTGAAATGATGGTTTTGTTGGGCTTTTCTTTTGTATCTATTGATATGGTTCAGTATTAGTGTTGGAATTACTTTGCACTTCTTTTGTATCTATTGATATGGTTCAGTATTAGTGTTGAAATTACTTTGCACTTTTTTTGTTGGTATTTATTTTGATAATGTTGATGTGCTTGAGGATGCCAATTTTTTACCTTGATTTTAACCTTTGTTAACTTTCTCTAATAGTTTGGGACTAATATTATCGAAAAAATATCTTATGGGACAAAAATTATCGGAAAAAATATCTTATGGGACCAAAATTGTCAAAAAAATATCTTATCGGACCAAAATTATCGAAAAAATATAATTTGGGACCAAAAAAGTAACTTTTGGGACTAAAAATGTTTTAACCCTATTCTAATGGGACCAAAAATGAAATTTACTCTGTGATCATATATAAACTATAACATATTCATAATATGAACATTTTCATAAGTAATTACACTAGAGTGCCATACTCGGAATCTTCATATGAGTCCTATCAATCCACATTGAGCAACATAAGCATAAATCATTTTTCATAGTGGACGAAAGTTTAAATATAATTTCGAAAGCATTTTGGTAAGTAAACCCATCTTATAGCTAAATTAGCTAAATTCACGACTTCTCGTCCTAAGCCAGCTGTAGGATTATGACCTTATGCTTAAATATAGGTATAACATTAATCATCGGTTGCTCGTCCTAATCGTGTCTCGAGTCAGGACCTATACATTAGAAATATGTCTTAATAACATAATAGTGTGCTAAATATATATTATAACGTAAATTAATGGCCTAAGCAAGTCCCTAAAATAAGAGTGTAACCTGACATCGCTTAAAGGTCGAACGGTTGATCATGGCTTAAAAATGTAACGGAGCCCTCGATCGTACAAATAAATACTTTAAATACATAAAGAAAAATTATCATACTTAATATATGATTTAAAGAATCATATAATAAAATGAAAAATTGATTTATTATATCATACACTTAATTTTCGAACTTAATTTCAATTAAGCAAAATAACAAAATAAGATGAAATGATAATATAATTTTGTAGCCAAGAGGGTTTGAACACATAACCAATAACATAAAAAAAAAAAAAACAATAAGAGCATAACCACTAGGCTAGAAAAATTTATACAACATTAACTAAACAACTTTAATTAAGTACACTCATAAATACTTAAGTAAAAAGAGAATTATAAAATGCATCAAAGTGGCTAGAATCTTACCTTTAGCATAGAAATTAAACTCTCACCATAAGACTAAACATCACTTTTAAAAATTAAAATAAATAAAATGTATTCCAGAGGTTTTGAACCTTAGATCTATCATATAATAAAATACAGAATATAACCATTAGGCTAAAGGACATTTTCGAAAAATTATAACAGATTTTTATTTATATATAGTGCAGAATCATATTGGAATAAAATGCATAAATAAAATATTACACGTGGGTTTCAAATCCTTAACCTATATATTTAATAAAATTTGATTCCAATCATTAGACTAGACATCATATTCAAAATATACAACTTGCTTTTAATCTTACAAGAGATATTATGAATGTAGAAAGTCATAAAAATTAAATAAAATTAATTTTGAAAACTGCATGTAAAGGGTTGAACCTTGAACCTCTTGTATAAAATCTAAACTCCCACCAATAGGCTAAACATAATTTCCAAAATTTATGCTAAGATTTTATTTAAATATAGCTTAGAAATATCTTGGAATAAAAATAAATTAAAATATAATGCGCACAAGAGGTTTGAACGATTGACCTTTAATCAATAAATCTTGACACTAATCATTACACCATATAACATTTTTGAAATTAACAATTTGAATTTAATTAAATAAAGTTATTAATTCTACCCCATACCTCATAATATAAAAATAAAAATTTATCCATTTAGGCTATAATTGAACTTTGAAATATATCCCAAGATTAATAATTAATGTGTCAAAAACATATGTTTCAATTAAAAATAAATTGTTACTAACAAAGATTTATCTATAGATCTTGCAATTTAATCGTAGAGATTTATCCATTAGACTAAGCTCCATTTTTTTATAAATATCCTCAAGCTTTTTAATTATATAGATCAAACACTATATATAAAATAAAACGATAACAAAAAAGAAAAATAAAAAAATAACTCACGCACACACCCACACAAACTGGACTCACACACACACACACACACAAAACATCCAAATTTACCTATCTTTATTCCTTCATCAACACATGCAACTTGTTAAGTATTCAAGAACACTAAAAATTAAGATAAAAATAATATTTAAAAATACATACTAAAAATAGCCTGTAATCCATATTTACACTACAAAAAAAGTTCATTCTAGCGACGGGAATTAGCGACGGGGCCGACAAGGGTCGCCACTAGCGACGGAAATAGCGATGGGAAATTTTGCGACGGGGTTAGCGACGGGGTTCCCCCGTAGCTAATTCTAGCGACGGAAATAGCGACGGGGTTCCCCCGTAGCTAATTCTAGCGACGGAAACCCCCGTAGCTAATTCTAGCGACGGGAACCCCCGTAGCTATTTTTTTTTTCACTTTTTAATTTTTTTAATTTTTTTTAATTTTTTTAAATTTTATTTAATTATTTTTAAAATAATTAAATATGATTTCAATCTATTATAATAAAAAGATTCTCCCTATTAAAATCATTTTTATATTTTTATTCATTTATTTTAATTTTTGAAAAAATAATATCGCAATTATACACATTTATTAATATCACATCTTTAAATTTGTATTATTTTCTTATTAAATAAAAATTTATACAAATTAGCTTTATTAGTATTCTTATAAATAAACTAATTAGTATATTATTATATATTTAAAAAATGTATTAAGTTTAACATAATATTTATTATAGTTACTACTACAAGATTAATCAATTATACATTAACAAACTAAAATATACTATGAAAATATATATACATAATATAGTATATAATGGATTTTAATTTTTAATTATAAACTAAAGTAATTTTTAATTTTTTTAATTTTTTTTTATTTTTTTAAATTTTATTTAATTATTTTTCAAATAATTAAATATGATTTCAATCTATTCTAATAAAAATATTCTCGCTATTAAAATCATTTTTATATTTTTATTCATTTATTTTAATTTTTGAAAAAATAATATCGCAATTATACACATTTATTAATATCACATCTTTAAATTTGTATTATTTCCTTATTAAATAAAAATTTATACAAATTAGCTTTATTAGTATTGTTATAAATAAACTAATTAGTATATTATTATATATTTAAAAAATATATTAAGTTTAACATAATATTTATTATAGTTACTACTACAAGATTAATCAATTATACATTAACAAACTAAAATATACTATGAAAATATATATACATAATATAGTATATAATGGATTTTAATTTTTAATTATAAACTAAAGTAATTTTAAATTTTTTTAATTTTTTATTTATTTTTTAAATTTTATTTAATTATTTTTAAAATAATTAAATATGATTTCAATCTATTCTAATACAAATATTCTCCCTATTAAAATCATTTTTATATTTTTATTCATTTATTTTAATTTTTGAAAAAATAATATCGCAATTATACACATTTATTAATATCACATCTTTAAATTTGTATTATTTCCTTATTAAATAAAAATTTATACAAATTAGCTTTATTAGTATTCTTATAAATAAACTAATTAGTATATTATTATATATTTAAAAAATGTATTAAGTTTAACATAATATTTATTATAGTTACTACTACAAGATTAATCAATTATACATTAACAAACTAAAATATACTATGAAAATATATGCATAATATAGTATATAATGTATTTTAATTTTTAATTATAAACTAAAGTATTTATTATGTAAGTAAAAATAATTTAATTCATTATGATATTTAGCATGAAACACAAAGTAAGACTATTTAACCACATTTTCACCATGATATATATATATATATATATATATATATATAATTTTAAAATAATTTAATTAATAAATTATAGTTCTATATACAAATATATAATACAATATCACCTTTATTATAATTTTTGTATGCATGGATACTTAATAAATATCACCTTAAATTATAGTTCTTATATACAAATATATAATACAATATAATATCAATATTATATATATATATATATTTGTGCACAAATAGATATAAATATATTAAATGGAATATAACAATTTTAATTTATAGAGCTAAATAAAAATAAATTATGAAAAAATCGTATAAGTATATATATTATTTAAACTATCAATATAACATCAATTGAACTTGCCCCAATGGATAAGTGCTTGGCCCTCCTTCTAGGAGGTCACAGGTTCGAATCCTCTTAGGTGCATATTATACAAAATTATTCTTGAAGGGCTTGGGAAGGGCTTGGGCGCGACCCTTTCATCGGGTCGGGTCAAGGGCTCATTAATGGGTCGGGTGCTCATCGCGGGCCGGGCCAATCAATAATTTCAAAATTTTAAATTTGGCGGATAGCGACAGGGTACCCCGTCGCTAGATCCGTCGCTATCTAGCGACGGGGTGCCCCGTCGCTAGATCCGTCGCTAAGCCTTGGCGACGGGCGAACCACCGTCGCGCATGATTAGCGACGAGCGATTTAGCGACGGGGGTTTCCAATCGCTAATCCCGTCGCTAAACCCTGTAGCGACGGAAAACCCCGTCGCTAAATCGAATTTTTTTTGTAGTGTTATAACAATAAGAATCGAAATAGAAATCGTAAAATAAAGAAATAAATGAGATTCTAAAAGGTTTGTATTTAACCCACTCTTAGATCCAAAAATCGAATATCTAAATCTCAAAATCTTTCAAAAATAATCAAAGAAATGGAAAGAGATAAAAGAGGGGAATCTAAAAATGCAATTATATGTCGAAAAGGAGGTCGTCAGAAAAATACTGGCGACGTCGGTGGTATCTCCGACGGAGGAGGGGAGAGGCGAGAGAGAGGAAGGAGGAAGGATGGGGGGTGACCTAAAAGTGTTTCCCCAACAAAATGACCTAAAGAGAAAATAAGGAGTATTTATACCACTCCTCTAAATAACCTTAATTAGAATTTAAATTAGATAAAAAAATCATATCTTGGTTAATTAAATTCCTATATTAGTAAAATCAAGTTCTATGGATTCGTAACGACGATCACTGTTGTCTAATGTATTTGTTCGTCTCGTTTCCACAATAATTGGGCCGTAAATAATTAAAATCATAATTCGTCTAAAAACCCATAAAAAGCCCATCATTTTAGCCTTTTATTAAAAAGGGTTACAACTTAAGTATTTGGGCTCTAGAAAGTTTATTGCCCCTCTATAATTGAATTTAGGTGTTACACAAACAACATAAATTTTTTTTCCTTTTCTTTTGACAAGAGAGAGAATAATAGTTAAAACAAAAAAACAAAAAAAAAACACAACTTATTAATATGAGTCGTATAAATATGCTTACAAAGAGGACACTAACGAAAGACGGTTTCCAGTATTTCTTGCAGCAAGAAGGATCCCAACCTCTCTCTCTTCACCACCCGCATCATGAATATTCTTCCTTTCTCTCTCTTCCTCCCCACGCCTTCTCGACTTGCCACCATCATCACCAAACTCCATTCTCATCACTTCGTCCAACTCATCTCTTTCAAAGAAATACTTAGCCGCCCAGCGCTGTATTTTCCCAGAAGTAGTTTTCGGAACAGTACGACTCTTAGCAAAAATCACAACTGCCACATCAATCTTCTCCTCATTCAACACCGCATCTCGTATCCCTTCACACATTTTCACCAAAAATCTCGTTTCCACATCGATTTTCAGCAACTCGGCCACTACAACTATGGCGCCCAGCTGCTGGAACGCCGCTAGACAGCCCGGTCTCAGCAGCTTCGAGCAGCTGTTATACGCCGCCGTTTCTATGTAATGAGGGTGCACTTCCACGCCGTCACCTCGTTTGATTATGTCCGAACACCTCCCCATCACGTATAAATACCTTTCTTCTCCGGCGACTATTCCCCTATCTCCGGTTCGGACGTAGCATCCGGAAACCTTGTTCCGTATCCTGCCGTTGAATACTTCCCGAGTTAAACTCGGGTGGTCGAGGTATCCGGTGGCGTTGCTCGGAGAAGAAATCCAAATCTCTCCTTCGATTCCATCGTCGACTGGCTCGTGAGTTTCCTCATTCACTACCAAGATTTCGATATCTTCTTCTACCATTTCTCCTCTTGAATTAGGAAGCTTTGCGCTGGGCAACAAATTCCTGTGAGTTTTAAAATATCCGTCTCTTCCACTTCTCCACGCCGTCGACACAAACGTGCAATTCTCCGCCAATCCATAAGACGGAGAAATGCATGACGGAACAAGCCCGAAAGGCTCAAAAACACGAAGGAATTCCTCGATCGAGGCTGAGTAGATGGGCTCATTTACGATGATGAGATTTTTCAAGGTGCCTAGGTTTATATACGAGGTTCCTTCATCCATGCCGCCTCGCCTAATGACGAGGGGAAGCGCGAAGGATGGAACGGGCGTGCAAGTCGCCTTATACGCCGTAATCAGTTCGAGCCAGAGGCGAGGGCGACTCACGAACGCATTCGGTGAAGCCAGTACGCACGTGGCGCCCGATACGACCGTGAGCAACAAAAACATCAAGCCACAGTCATGGTATTGAGGCAGCCATGACACGATCATGCTGTTCGGGTGGAGGAAGTACGATTTCCGAGCTGCTCGGACATTGTGAGCGGCGGCACCCGCCGTCACGACCACTGGCTTAGGGATGGCGGTTGCGCCCGAGGTGTACTGAATAAGATACACATCATTCGCTTTGCATCCATTATATGGCGACGACAAGTTTGAATTTTTATCAGGTTCGGCTTTTAGGCCATTGAAATCGTCTGTTGCAATCCATCTAAGCTTCTTTAGAAGCATAGATAGACGGTTTGTGCTCAACGACGAGTATTCTCCAGCGCGGTGGATGTAACTGCGCGTTGCTAAGGCGGCCTTAGGCTTTGTCTGAGATAGCACTCTAACAAGATGGTGGTGGTGGTGGTTGAGTAGAGAGAGAAGAGGAGGGGTGATGGGGATGGCGAGAAGCCCGGCCCGTTGGCAAGAGAATATGATCTCGACAAGCTCGAGGCCCGGTTCGCATAGTATGACGACGGCGTCACCCCTTTGTAAAGAGAGCAATAGGTGGGAGGAAATGGAGTTCACTGCAGAGTTGAGCTGCTCGTAGGTTAAGGAAGAGGTGGCGCCGCCGTCTTCGGCCCAAATGAAGGCGGGCTTTTGGCGAAAGGCGGGGAGGTTGGCCCATATTGGGAGGTAGAGATCGACGACGGGCTGGTCGGGGAAAGTGAGATCGTAGTTTTCATGATTCATGATTCTTGATTATTCTGTTGTGTGTGTCTGTGTGTTTTAGCAGATAAAGCTGTAAGATAATTTTATAATATATAGTGGGAAAATGAGAAACTACGGTATTAGGATTGGGACTGTAACGGAATCGTTAGTGCAGATCGATACAAAATTTATGAATATGATTGAAAAATATTCGATGGATATGCGAGGGTTTTAGTTTAAAACATGGTAGAATTGGCTTTTGTGTGTGTTTGCTCCGTTATTTACTATGTAAATGACAGGGGTTAATCCTCTCGGATATGCCACCTGCGTCTCTCAACTAAAAAGATTAGGGACACACTCTTGTAGTATGATTTAACGGGTTGCTTTTATTAGACGGGTCCTAACCTAACTTGGACGATGGATCTATTTTTTTTATTTTTTTTTGGGGAGCCCAACCCCACCCCACTCCCACTCTCTCTCTCTCTAACACGCAAGCTGGACCTTTTTTCCTTTTTTTTTGACAGCCCCACCTGACCCACACTACCTATCTCTAACAAACAAGCTCTGGACCCTTTTTTCTTTTTTTTTCTTTTTTTTTTTGCAGTTTTTTTTTTGTCTCCAATTTATGCGTCACTACGAAGAGTTAGGAGTTGTGTATTTTTTGTAATGATTTTATTAATGATACTTATATTTTCATTAAAATGAAAATTACCGCAAAGAAGTATCATTAATTATGAAGTAAGTATCACTAGTAATAAAAAATGAAGCATCACTAATATAATGAGTAGTTACTACTCACTATCATGTTCAATTTTTGAAAATGCAACATTTTCTTTTATGTAACTAATGATTCAATTTTTAAATTGCAATATGTTTGAACTGATACTTTTTTTTCTAATTAGTGATATTTTCTTCTAATTAGTGATACTTTATTCTGCAATCAGTGATACTTCTCTTGTAATTAGTTAAACTTTTTTCCGCAATTAGTGATACTTTTCTTCTAAACAGTGATACTTTCTTCTGCGATTAGTGATACTTTTTTTTCTAATTAGTGATACTTTTTTCTGCAATTAGTGATACTTTTCTTCTAATTAGTTATATCTTCTTCTGCCATTAGTGATACTTTTTTTGCAATTAGTGATATTGTTGTTTCTAATTATTGATACTTTCTTCGCAATTAGTGATACTTTTCTTCAATTAGTTATACTTTCTTCTGCAATTAGTGATACTTCATCCCTAATTAATGATACTATAATTATTTTAAGGATACTTCAATATATATATTTTTTGAAATAAATCTATACCCTAAATTGAAATTAGTGAACCATAAAATTGAATTGAATTTAATTTATTTTTTTAATAAAATTTCACCACATAAATATATTTTTTTAAAAATAAATGTATATCCTAAAATAGAATTAGTGAGCACTAAAATTGAATTGAATTAATTTTAAAAAAAATAATTATTTCAAAACAAAAGGAAGAAAGAAAATGAAAATAAAAAAAGAAAGAGAATAACAAAAACTGGCGTGAAAACAATGAAAAAGGAAAAAAAAAAAAAAGTGAAAACGACCTAGCCCAACTGGGCAGGCCCAAAAAAAAAGTAAAATATGCACAGGCGCATGAGCTACACGCGCCGCGCGTGGGGTGCGTGCAGCTCACGCAGGTCTGGCGGGTTTGGACGGGTTTTAACCCGTCTAACGTAAAGGGATCCGTTAGACGGTCTCATACAAGTTTTTGTCAAAAGATTAATTCTAAAAGTTAATTAATTACCTTAAATTTATGAACTTTGAGTTTAGTTACAAATTTATAACATTAATTTTAAAAATAGACAATTAAAACATCAATTTTGAATTTTGTGTGCGATTCAACATCCTTAAATTTTTATAAAACAAATTGATCTCCATTAATGGAACATACAATTTGCTCGTCTCTTCAAGTCTGTCATGACTCGACCATCAATTTTGAAAATTATGTGAAATTAGTCACAATTATATGCTGCATTGAAGGTCCATTTGTTTTATAAAAATTTGGATATGTTGAATAACATACAAATTCAAAGTTGGTATTTTAATCGCATACTTTTAAAGTTCATGTTAAAATTTACAACTTAGCTCAAAGTTCATGATTTTTAAGAATATTAACTCATTCTAAAACTACATATATTATGGGGTAGGCTTGTATGCATCTTATGCACCATCATACAGTCAAACGTCAGACAAGCTAAGGCATATTCAAAGAGAAGGGAACCAAGTTGCGGATAAATTGGCAAGTACTCATTTCCCATAAGGATGGTGGAGTCACTTGCTTCCTAAAGTTAATGCATTGGTGGAGTTGGACTTCTTTGCGAGATGATATTTTAGGCTTTGTGATAAGGATTGTTTCTATGTATTTTTTCTAGTTTATTTTTGTTGTTTTCCATCATTACCTGTTTTTGTTGGGTTTTATTTTAGGTTAATTGCCTTAAAATACATAAACTTTAGGTGTTTTTTTGTTTTTTACACGTTTTAACAAAATGTAGTTTTAATGACATATACTTAGTCCTTGTTTGTTTTTTCACATGATTTTCAAATTCGTCCAATTGAATCTGACGTGGCCGCCAGAGACTGCCACGTGGACATCAAATTGCTTTAAAATTCACGAACTTTGAACTGCTTTTGATTTTTCACACGAATTAAAAATGACTAATTTTAGTTTGTTTGTTTTTTGGCTTTTTGTGTAATACGGTAAATTCATCAATTATTACTCTAAAGTTGTTGTGGCAGATATTGTATTTTATCATTCGATGTGTTTCTTATAGAAATTATATTCATTTTCATGTGTGTACAATGAATTATTATTATAAATTTCATTTAAAATTAATAATTAATGATAAACTAATCTACAAAAGAAGCAAATACATATAATGAGATATGTTTGAATTTTCTTAGTTCAACAATATACAAAATTCACACTTTAAAAAACAAAATAAAATAACAATGACACATTTTTAATTAGTTCTCTATGTGAAGAAAAATATCCGACTTGAGCTAGTGTAATATTCAGTATTCAAAGTCATAATATTATATCAAGTGAATAATGGTCTATGTGGACCATGACATATCGTTGATAAATGATGCAACTTTTTTTAGCCACTTAAAGTTTTAAACATACTTTTTTAGCCATGAACTTTTAAACATACTTTTTTAGCCACTTTGGACCAAAATTCTCTTTAGATATTAAAAAAATAAAAAATAAATAAATTGAAATATCCCACATATCACATCACACCTCAGATCTGCTTTTCATCATCTTCAATCTTCATCTTCATCGCCGATCTTCATTTTTTCCCTTCACACCCTAACCCAACCTATTTCATCTTTATGAAAATCTTCTTGGACCATAGTTCTCGTTGTAGTTCGACCATACTGAGCTAGTGCAGTGAGCAACCAAGTTCAACTTTTACAAATAATAAAAAAAGTGATTTTATTTTTAATTGCACGCTGAATTGTTCTTAACTATGCTCAAGATTCGGTGCGCACAAGTCTTGCGCGCATGCAATAACAAACATCAACAGAACATCGACAGACATCGACATAATATCAATTGATAATTTCCGAGCATCGGTAGAACAGCAGCTGATAATTTAGCCTCAGCTGCGCGCGTGCTCACACAAGGCATGCACACGATTTTCTTCTTAACTGCGCGTTGAATTGTTCTTAACTGCGCTCAAGACCCGGCACGCACAAGTTGTGCATGCATGCAACAAGAAATGTTAATAGAACATCGGCAGACATCGGTATACTATCGGCTGATAATTTTCGAGCATCGGCAGAACATCAGCTGATAATTTGGTCTCGTGTGCTTGCATGCGGGCACAAAGCGTGCACACATAAGACATGTGTGTGCAGATAGCTATGCATGCAACAAAGAACATTGACAGGCATCGGCAGAACATTGGCTGACAATTTGGCATGCACAAGATGGCTCCGCACGCAACAACAAACATCGACAAACATTGAGCAATAGTTTGAGCTCGGGTGAGGCACGCACGCAACAACAAATATCAGCATACATCGGTGCAGACACATTTACCGCGTACTGGTAACTGCGCTCTAGGCTCAGTGCGCAAGCTCTAGTGCGTAGTTAAGAACTTCACTTTTCCAGAATTTTTTAAAGGTTGCAGAAATACTTATTTTTTTCCAGATTTTCATAAATGAACTATATTATGGATGATTTTTAAATACCTCTAGTGTTTAAGCCTGTCTATTATGTCTAGAAAATTCTTCTACTCAATTTTCCCCCAAATCAAACTTCAAAACCAAACAACACCAAACAATCTAACAATATTAATAATTAGATCTGAAAGCAAATAGGGATAACTTTTGTCAAATTTTTTGAAAATATTCCAGAATGGTTGATGGGTTGGGAACTGATTTTCTATTTCTTCTCTTGAATTTTCAGAGGTCGGCGGTGGCTCTGTTGTTGAAGAAATTTTAATTTCTTCTCTTCAATTTGTGTAGATCGACGACATTAGGAGAATTCTTGACAAATTCCATTACTACTGCAGATCGTTTGTGAAGATGATGAGATTGTAGAAGAGAGAGATAATTTTTAAAATCTGATTTTAAAATGTGATACGGGCGGCTGGTGGAGGAGATGAAGTAGGGTTTCTTTTTAAAAAGGAATATAAGGGTATTTTGTTAATTTGGCTAAAAGTTAGTGGTTAAAATAAGTTTTTTAAAAGTTTAAAGGGCTACTTTAACCCATTCCCACTTGATAAATAAAATTACACACCAACTAATTAAGTTTAAAATTAAGTGATCACATAGAATCTATATATTAATTTTTCATATATGTTTAATTGCATTTTAAAGATAGCTTTATATGTTAGATAATCTCAAATAATTTTATAATTGAACATTTCCATTAATATTGTTGAACAAATTTTTAATTCTTCTATTTTATTATTCTTTAAACATATTAATAATATAAGTATATCACGACTCAAATCCTTCCAAATGTCATAGGGAGAAATTTTCACACCACACACACCTAAAGTTATAGTATGATTTTCGTGCATATTAAATGAATTACTAAGATCAGCAACATTACAATTGTCAAATGATGTTAATTAAAACTTATATCTTGCTCAATAATTATTTTTGGAAAATATCTATTGAAGTATTGATATCACGTTCACCGCATTACACGAAAAAGTAAAAAAAACCCACTAAAATTAATCTTTTTTAATTTATGTGAAAAAAATAGTCCAAAGTTCGTGTATTTTAAGGCAATTTGGTGTCCATATAGATGTACATATGGCAGTCTCCAACTGCAACATTAGATTCAATTAGTGGCTAGAATTTAAAAATCACGTGAAAAACCAAACAAGGTGTAATGACCCGACTACCAAATTGATGGATGTCCCCACAAACCTACACAAGTATTTCTAGCGTACTTTGTCCTCACTCGCACGGTCCCAAATCTACACAAGTCTTTCTAGCGTACTTTGTCCTCACTCGCACGCTCTCTAAGAAACTTCCTAAGGGGTCACCCATCCTACCATTGCCCCAGGTTAAGCATGCTTAATTTTGTAGTTTTGGTGGAACGAGCGCCAGAAAAAAAAAAGCATCTTGTGGTATGAGTAGCACCTATCAAATACTTTAAGCTCTCCTTGTCTATACAGTCCTATTTCTGTATAGACTCAGAATCCCTTTCTTTCGGGTGGAGTCAATTCTTTCATATGCCCCTTCACTTGGAAGTCTTATTATAGGAGCCACTCTTTGTCCGTGCCTGTGCACCGACAATCACTCAATGCTTTGGCTTCAGGTATCACATGTTGGAAGGAAGACCAAGAAATAAGGAATCAAGACTCATTTGGACCGAGAAATCTGGATCAAGATTGATACCAAAGATATGTTGATTATTTCCTTTTTCATACAACTCTTTTTCTCTCTTTAAAAGAGACTGTAATCAATCTATTGAAATAACACAATACAATGAAGCTTTTTCCTATCTATCTAATTCATCTATGGCATCTGTACCATTTAACATGGTATCAGAGCAGACGATCAAACCGGAGACTCAGAAAGCAACTCATCATCGTCTCTAAACCCTCTCTAACCAAATAGCCAAGATCATCAAATCTACATCATAATTAAAACCAAACACGATGTCAGAATCGAGTGAAACCATAAAAAACCAAAACACCGAGAATATTCCAAATGAATTAACCTTTCAGTTTGCAACCCTTTTATGCAACAGTCTCGGTTTGCACCAAACACAAAATACAGAGTCTCTGAATATTGGGTTCAAACTAAGTGGGGATAATTATTCCTTATGGTCCGTATTGATGAAAAAGGCGATTGGGGAAAGGGGCAAAGCCTCGTATGTCACCGGAGCTCTATCTTTCCCGTCCCTATCTGATCCTTCATACAATAGGTGGGAACATGATGATCAATATGTGTTTACGTGGCTCGTTTAAAACATTGAGCCAAACCTTGTTAATGCTGTGTCAAAACACTCCACATCCAAAGCTACATAAGATAGTCTTGCTCTCACATATGGTGTAACAGCCCGGTGCCTAGATGGTCATTTTTAACGGGGACGGGGTGTTAGGCGTAAAAATAGCAGAGAAAATTTAAAATCCAAGGGGGAGTGTTTTTAGAATCGAACTCAGTAAGCACCTAAACTCAGGCAACTTATCGTTTTCAACGATTAAAAGGGGTCAAAGGGTTCAAACAAGTCAAAGAAACACCAAATCATAGGGTAACCAAAATTGAACAGAATCCAATGACAACAAATAAGAGTTTATCTTATTTAGATAACTCATAATTAATAAAGGAATAAACGAGTGTGTCAAAAGAACACATGCTTCTTTTTCTCAAGACTTTGTTGATATTTAGAAATCATAGCATTGCTATTGTCATGAACCAAGTTACATATCAAGACTAAATACTAATATCAAAGTACTTAGCAGAAACATAGCGGAAGAAAAACATGTAACCATATAGAGCAACAACTTGAAACCTCAAACAACCTCACCAGCAGCACATTACCGACCTCAGCATCTCAACCTGAAAACATTAAAAATAAAGGTTGTGAGCACTAATGTACTCAGTGGGTTTTATGAGAAAATTCTTTAATAAACTTCAGAAATATCCAATTAACAACTGGCGGTATATGGAGAGCAAAACGCAAAAGCCCTCTCCATATCCGCAAAACATTTTACTTTATTTACTTAGCGCCATTCCTGGCTCAAACCTGATGTCTACTGCACCCTTAGATATGCCTTAGGATAAGAGAGGGGTTACCTCAAGTATCCTCTGAGTATGCGAGGGGATTACCCAATAGTGACTCCCATTAATCAAGATTCAACTTTAGTAACACAAAGGTCACAGCATGATAATGCAATTAAACTGTTCTTTGAGCTCGATAACTTGCCTATAGCAGAAACTATATCCTTTCTTAACTTCATTCCTTACTGAACCTTCCTTCCTTTCTTAACCTTCCTAGCAAATACCAAGCCTGGAGCAATTGTCTAAGGCTAAACCTTTATTTTAACATGATCTTGGCCGATAAGGGATTTATCACGACCCTAGAAGGCAATACTTAGCTAAATAAGCTTTAACAAAATCCAATATTCAAATACGAGAAAATGAATGTACATAAACATAGATTGCAATTAAAGCAATTCTAATTATCTCATACCAGCATAAACAGTAGTTAAACATTTCTAGCATATCTAAAACTGCTCGAGAACTCAATAACATATAACAACTTCCTTTACTTTATCAAACTCAAATAACAATTCAACATAATCATGCATAAAACTTCCTTCCTTCCTTTCCTTGTACAGAGACTAAATAGGCAGAGTATAAAACACTTTTATTGGATATTTCACCTTTGCCCTATCATGCTTCTAGAGCTTACTAGCTCAAACTTTATACCTGGTTTAGAATTACCCACCTTGATGACGAGCACTTCGACGATGAGCACATAGACGAAGTAGCTAGCTGCAAATCCTTTCTCGGTTCTCCTCAGAGCTCACCTCTTCCTACAAAAGCCGATTTATTGACTTAGCGGCCTCCTTCGAAGATTTCTAACCTCTAACAACAACTTAAACAACCTTTAACCTTTTCTCCCTTAACTAGGACTTAAAGACAGATTGCACGACTTTAGAACCTTTAGAAAACATGAGGGTTTGAAAGACTCGTGTTTTGAACACACCCGGAGGCAAAATATAGCTGCAGAATCCTTGTGAGGGCCGTGCTAGGCCTTAAGACGAAGCAAAACATGCCAAACTTTCTGACACGGTCCGTGCTAAGCTAGCACGGTCCGTGCAGACCCTTGCACGGGCCATACAAGCCCTTTAGAAAATAATACCGAGAGTTATGGGCTGAAATGCGCAGCTTTGCACGGGCCGCGGTCCATGCACTCTCACGATCCTCAAAATCTTACGATCAAAGTGTTGGTCAAGGCATTACTCGGTCGCCTTTCCCATTCCTCGACGTTTTAAACTTAAAAACAAGGCTTAATGCTTAGCCAAAACTTAGAAACGAGCATACTTTAAACATGAAAAGAAATTGACATTATAACGGCATAAGCACGACTATATCTTTAACTAGACGAAACTTTAAATACTGAACTTTAAATACAGAACTTAAATGAAATAAACGAGCAACAAAATAACGAGAGCGATAATGAAATAAGATAATGAAAGATGGAAAAGAAATGCGGAAATGAAAAGAATAGAGCTTGGATCCAACGTCGACGAAATAGAATGGACGAAGTTGAGTTGCGCAGAAGGAAGGTGGCTAGCTTGGCATCTCGTCGAGTCGCAATGGCGGCAGAGCCACTTGCTACTACCCGACGGTTCCTCTAGCACCTTTTCCCGAAGCATATCTTCCTCGCCACTCTGCTCATCGACTCGGGGGTGAACTCACAAACAGACTCCTCTCGACTTTTTCTGAGAGCTTTGCTACTCTCTCAATTTTGGAGAAGTGAATGAAAGATAATGAGAAAGAAAATGTGAAGGGGGCCTCTTCTATTTATAGTAAAAGGTGTGGCTTCCCTTGGAAGCTATTCCAATGCAGAAACATTGCAAAAGTTGCACCGGGTTTGGTTAAAAGCTTCTTTATTCAATGTCGAAGTCCAAATGAACTCAGACACGAAATCTAAAAATACCGGGATGTTTGTTGGCTCGAGTACTATTGAACCAACTTGTCTCGGGATGAAAACAGGTTTTCAGAAGAAAGATGAACAAAGATTCCTTTTAAAAAGTTACTTTCACTATTCATCTCAAGGGACAAATAAAATTCTCGAACGAGCAATTGACCTCGTAATGAAAATCCGTGAATACGAACGAATTTATTGAGTTGAAATTCATAAGAAGGGCTTGACAGAACAAGACTTGAATTAACGAGGAGGATTTCATAAATTTTCCAAATCACGAACGCTCGCAAAATTTACTATTCATAAATCCTTTAAATACACTTTTCATCACCGGAACCTCAAACGACTTCAGAATTAAAATATGAAAACAGCGGCGTACTCCTTGCGTTAAAACCTTTCTAAAAAGCCTAAAATCGGCCATATTTGAGTTAAGATCAAAATTTTCAAAAATACGATTTGACGAAAAATGACCCCTAAAGTCGTGACTGACATCTGACTTAACTTAAACCTTATAAAAATTTCTTCCGTAACTCCTTAATTACGCTTAAGAATTCTCTAAACCTTATTTGAAAATCTGGGGCGTTAGATTTTACCACCCTTAAAGAAATTTCATCCCGAAATTTACTTCCCCTAAAACAGAAACCTAGATACTTCTTCAAAGCCTTACTGGAACTATATTGGCTTAAAACCTTTACATACTTCTATCTTTTCCTTCCTCATGAGATCTCTCTTAAAGTACGAGCTCCTTATGATCTTGCATACAAGCAGACCCCTAGAAGCTATTCGCATAATAAAAGAAAAATAATTCGCCAACTATTTACTTCCCCTAAAATAGAAACCTGAATACTTCTTCAAAGCCTTACTGGAACTATATTGGCTTAAAAGCTTTACATACTTCTATCTTTTCCTTTCTCATGAGATCTCTCTTAAAGCACGAGCTCCTTATAATCTTGCATACAAGCAGACCCCTAGAAGCTATTCACATAATCATTTTTACTCGTGCTGCGCCGAATGGTTTGGGTCAGCTTGTGGATTATTTGGATCATTATTCTGATGTCTCTGGTCAGCTAGTGAACCGAGAAAAGAGCAACTCCTACATCATGGAGAAGTTTGTTCCGACTTGGTATCATCAGATTCAATCTGTTTGTGGCTATCAGAGGGGTTCTCTGCCGTTCACTTATCTTGGTGTCCCGATCTACAAGGGATTTCTGAAGTGCTCGATTTTTCTCCCTTTGAGATAGAGATTGAGTGCTCGGATACACAGCTGATCTCACAGGCACTTGTCTTCTGGAGGTCATCTGGCTCTTATAAAGAGCACCCTTGCCACCATTCCTTTGTACATCTTTCAGGTCATGGAGCCGCCTCAGGGTGTCCTTCACCAGCTCGAGGAAGATGCACTGGATCAGTTGGGAGACCATATGTTTGCCTATTTCTGAGGGAGGTCTGGGTATCCGTCGGTTTGGTGATCTTGTCACTGCTTTTAGTTGGAAGCTCTGATGGAGGTTCAAAGCTCGTGATTGCTTATGGGCCCGATACATGTGGGCCAAGTATTGCAGTGGCGGATTCTATCCTGAGAGGGTGCCGTTGGGGCCGCATGACTGCCGGGTTTGGAAGAGAGTGGTTAGGATTGGTGCTCAGGCGCAAGATCATATCCGGTGGTCCCTTGGGGACGGTCAGGTTAGTTTTTGGGATGATATTTGGTGTGATGATGTGCCTTTATCTTCTTATTACCCTGCTTCCCATTTTGATCATGTCCATGTTGATTGGTATTTATCTGCTGAGTCTTGGTCTGTTGAGCGTCTGCATGCGTTACATGATCATTATGCTTTACCTGTTGATCTGTTTGATTCGGTGAGCCGGACTCCAGTGATGTGGGGAGAGAGGGATAGCATGCGGTGGAATTTGACCTCGATAGATGAGTTTTCTTTGACCTCTGCTTGGGATCAGGTCAGATACCGCCGGCCTGAACGTGCCATCTGTGGGTCCTTTTGGCATGATTGTCTCACTCCCACTATATCTGTCTTCCTTTGGCGCCTCATGCATGATCGTATTCCTGTAGATGTTAGGTTGTAGTCCCGTCATATCCAGTTGGTGTCTCGTTGTCAGTGTTGTGTCGTTCCGCATGTCGAGTCCATTGAGCATGTTTTTCTTTGGTCTGAGTCTGCAAAATCGGTGTGGGCATATGTTGCGAATTGGTTCCATATTTCATCTTCACACGCACACACTATTGCACATGCTTTTGGGTTTTGGAGGGGGCTGTTCCCACGGTCTCGTACGAAGCACATTAGCTTTCTGATTCCTTGTTTGGCTTTCTGGTTTATTTGGATGGAGAGGAACAGCCGCAAGCACCGCGGTGTTCCTTTCCTTGTTTCTCACATTGTTTGGCAGGTACAGAATCACCTTCATCTCCTGGTTTCGGCTGGGAAGCTCTTACCGCAGCATTGGTTGGGTTGTTACCCT
Organism: Perilla frutescens; assembly: GCA_026008535.1. Classification (NCBI taxonomy): domain Eukaryota; kingdom Viridiplantae; phylum Streptophyta; class Magnoliopsida; order Lamiales; family Lamiaceae; genus Perilla; species Perilla frutescens. Next base: position 32,406,823 of record BRKX01000019.1, on the reverse strand, counting down.
CAGGTGCCTTTCATGCCCGTCGCTGACCCTGTTCCTAGATCTCTCCGGTCTAGAATGGTGTCGTGGCGGCCTCCGGAGGCACCATGGGTGAAGCTCAACACGGATGGATCTTTCTCGACCGATCTTCAGATGGCTGCTGGTGGAGGGAGACTTGTTCGAGATCATATAGGGTCGTTTCTGGCTGGTTTTTGTGCGCCCTTGAGGGCGGCCTCTAGCTTCGACGTTGAGTTCCATGCTCTTCTTCACGGTCTTAGGCTTGCAGTTCAGTATTCAGATTATGTTTGGATTGAGATGGATGCGGCTTCTGTTGTGTCGGTGTTGCAGTCTGGGCGTCAGGGTTCAGCTGTGACCCGTCACAAGCTCACTTCCATCAGATTGTTGTGTAGAGGTCGGCATGTTCGGTTCACGCACATTCCTCGTGAGGGGAACCAGGCGGCTGATTTCCTTACTGGTAGAGGGGCCCAGACCTCGGTATTGAGATTTTATGATGATGTTTCAGCTCCTACATATGTGTTCTCCCTGGTACGGATGGATCAGTTGGGATACCCCAACTTCCGATTTAGGTATCATTGATGAGGATTGTTTTTCGTATGTTTGGCTTATTTTATTCTTTTGGTTTCTTTATTTGTTTGGAGTCTCAGTTGGTATGTGGCTGTGCTCCATATTTTAGTGCTTCCTTTATTGTTGGAGTTAGCATTCGAGTTGTGGATGCATCTCCTCTGCTTATTTTTCTGCTTTCCTTTTCCTGTGATTTGTTAGGGATATGTTCACTTTTGGGACATATCCCGCCCATGACATTGTACGAGATGTTGCACTATTTATTCACAGGCTGGGCATGGTGCCGAATGCCCCACCCTTAGGGGTGTTTTTGTTAAAAAAAAACAAAAGATAAATAATTCGCCAACTTGCTCCTCGTGCACGTGCGATCTTCAACGAGTCCATCCTTCTTTTGTCTTGCATGGCTTCACTTTTGCTCCTCGCAGCTTTGAGAGAGTTCTACGAACTCGAACTAGATGACAAACCTAAGTCTATCAGGCACCTCCTTGGATGGTTGCTCACATGATCTATCAGGTTTGAAACTCGCTTTATCTTCATCTTCAACTTCTTGAGGTTCGACTTCTTTATCTTCATGGGCGTACTTCATGATGCACCTCTAACTTAAATTCTTGACGCAACTTAAATCTAAACTTCCTCGTCGCAGTCTCTTTTTTCTTTAAACATTCATCTGACTTCATGGCTCCTGTTGGTGATCACCATCGCTTGGAAGTGTAAAGATCGCACGTCTGGACTTTGACTGCACGCTCGGAACTTACCTGCCGACATTCCTTAGATCGTCTCTGAGCCGAGAAATCACCTTAGAAACGCGTTTCCTAACCTCGAAGAATACTATCTAGCGCTCACTTGGATTCTACTTCCTACTAAGAAATACTTATCTCTCGATCTTCCAACAATAAATAAAAAGAATACTACTATATACTCTCAGCTCTATTCAAGGGTCCACACTCGGGTTCTATGAGTGGGAGCGAAATAATCGAATTCCTTTGAGTGAGGGCTTTATCTTAATCAATAATTCTTTGACAAGGTCAAAAGCTAGAAGGAATATAATACTTGGTTATATATGCCAAAAATATTGCCTTTTCAGAGGACTTATAAATTTGAAGGGTTCTTGCATATAACAAGGATATGGAAGAAATCAACGGTTAGCAACTGGAAACCGTGCTGAAATATGTTCACAAAGGTGATAGCATAGCCTAACAAGGAAGTGTTATTACTGATTCTTGATGATCAAGGAGTATCATCCAAAAATATTGCAAATTATCCAAGAGGATATAATTGAAGAATTTCAAATGATATGAAGCTATTGAAGGGAAATTGATTCATTTGACAAGAGAATAAATAAATCGATTCCAAAAGAGAATGAATAAATTTATTCTATTGACACGAGAATGAATAAATAGACTATGTTTATTTATTCCTATCATAATGAAACTCTCAATCTATCGAACACTATGTTTATCTTCTTAACGATCTTCTTCAGGTTCTCTCTTTCTTTCTTCCTTGAGCTTTACATACCTTCTTCTTTACGAGGCTTCTATGAACTAGCGTGAGTCGGCTGGACTTCAATCGACTGCACTTGTCCAAGAAAGCAACATCCGGGGATCTCTTCCTATCTATCAAAAAGGATATAACTAAACGACTTGATCTATGGCATCTTCTGGACTTAAAATAACTTGACTTCAACATCTCCTGAAAGCTCGGTAGAACACCACCAGACATATCTTCAACTATCTTAGCTACAATCGTGATGACGATCTTCATCTTCATTAATCGGCTTCAAACAAGCAACAACTCTGGGTATCGAACTTAACGTGGCCTTGAACGTATGTCTATCGAAGCAACGAGCCCCTATCGAAGGAAACGAATCTTCATTAAACGTGATTGGATCTTCAGACGAGACTTCTCTTAGGTTGAAAGTTTACGTGGGGATTCCTCGAACTTGAATTTGATCCACAACTAGCCTTCAAATCGACTGCTCACCTTCTTGCTCCTCGTTCGAAGTTAGACTTCATAGCCTCTTTCCTGATTTTACTATAATCTCAGAACCCCTTTGCCTTCTTACTACACCCTTGCGATAAAATGTTCTTTCGAACCACTTCTACTTAACCTAGCTATCGAAAGGGAACTTACTCAACCTAGGTTCTTAAGAGAACCAAAAGGGAATCCTAAAATTCTTCTTAATTCAAGCTTGCTATTGTCTATGTTCTAACTATATTCTCTATGCTCACTTATCCTCAAATCCTTTCCTCGAATCCTTTCCTTATGGGCACAAGACAAACCTTTAATAAAAGAAGATTTTCAAATCAACTTTCAAACTTTATAAATTAAAGACTGGCTTCTTGTTCGAGTTCTTAATGACTCAAAACTCTTTACAAGATAATTGATCTAGAACTTACTTCAATAAGTTCCACTTTATGTTTTTGGTATAACCGAAAATTTTATTTCATATAGAAATAATGTTTGATTTTCATTTAAGAAAAATCGACTGACCTTGCCTATGCTCAAAACTTTTCTCCTTATCCTGTACTTTCAGAAAGTTATACCAAATATATTCAAAACACTTTAACTCAATCATACCTTAACTTTGCTGAAGATGCGAGGTGATGGTGAGCTGCGGGTTGCTAATTAACACCTTTGAACAATTCAATATTCACATAGAATTCAATCAAACTTTTCAAGAAGAGACAGGTCTGCAGAGTTGCAAGCCTGCTCGGATACCATCTGTAATAGTCCAGTCCCTAGACGGTCATTTTTAACAGGGACGGGGTGTTAGGCGTAAAAATAGTAGGGAAAATTTGAAATCCAAGGGGGGGTGTTTTTCGAGTCGTGACTGACATCTGACTTCACTTAAGCATTATAAAAATTTCTTCCTTAACTCCTTAATTATGCTTAAGAATTTTGTAAACCTTATTCGAAAATCTGGGGCGTTGCATATGGAAGCGGGACTGATTCTCTTCAGGTGTTCGATTTGCACAGAACAACAAACTCCATGAAACAGGACGGAGAATCATTAGAAAAAATTTGGGCGAAACTGCAAGAAGTGTGGATGTCAATCGACAGGAAGGAACCCAACCCTATGGAGTGCCACAAAGACATAGAGACATATAATCAAATCATTCAGATACAGAGGATGTACCAGTTCCTCATGGCCCTAGATGACAAATACGAACCTATGAAAAAAGAGATCCTAAAAAAGGAACCCTTACCCTCAGTGGAGACGGCATACACGATGGTACGTCGAGAGACTGCCAAGGATCAAATTCTTTAACCAGTAATCACCGAGAAAAGGGACACATCATCGGGTATCGGGTTGGGACTAGCGGCTCGAGATCGACTGCATAAGGGACAACCACCGTACAAGGGCAAATGGGCTCGCCACACCGAGGAAGACAAGAGCAAATTGATTTGCGAACACTGTGGCCTTAAGAGACATACGAAAGAATCGTGTTTCCATTTGGTGGGTTACCCAGATTGGTGGGATAAAACAAAACGAACAAAGCAGCCCACCCACAATCGAAATCGAGAACGTAGTGTCACCGTCGCTACAACCGCCGACCGGGCTACCAACGCCAGAGCGGGCAACATCGGTGCGACAAGCAATGAGACAAAAATGAAGTTCAGTATTGCAGAGGCAAATGCAAGGGAGGTGGCTAGGGTTTGTTCTCCTCAAGAAGGTAATAAATCGGCCAATTTGCAAATTGGTCCTTCTGCATTGACTAATGTCCTGAGAGAATTGTCTACTGCATATACAACTTCTGATCCAAATACTGGTAAAAATGACCAATGAATTTTCGACTGTGGAGCCACGAATACCATCGCATTTGATGCTTCAGATATTGTCAAACTAACGGCACCACAAAAATCTCATGTGCAGTCAGCAAAAGGAAAACTAGCCCCTATTAAAGGAGCTGGAACCATTAATCTATCTCCAACACTTCAGTTGTCAAATTATTTATTTATTCTGACACTGTCGGATAAACTGTTGTCTATTAGTCACGTCACCAAAGAACTGAACTGCACTCTGCTAATGCACTCTCACTTTTGTCTGTTACAGGATATCAAGACGGGAGACATTACCGGGCGTGGCAATGAAAGATGTGTATTATACAATGTGGATGAAATATCTCAAAAAGGTGATGTGATGCTGACTCACGGACCTGGTAACCGGGAGGCTTGGCTTTGGCACCATCGGTTAGGGAATCCCTCCACTAGTTATTTAAAAATATTATTTCCTAGCCTTATTGTTTCTAGAGACATGCATTGTGATACTTGTTTTTTGGCCAAGAGCCACAGACAGTCTTTTAAACTCAATAATACATAGGTTGATTCTATTTTTTCCTTGGTCCACTCTGATGTTTGGGGTCCTGCACCAGTTGTTGGGGTCCCGGGTATCAATATTTTTATTGTTTATAGATGATTGTTCCAGAATGACCTGGATTTATTTTTTTAAAAATAAATCTGTGGTCTTCGAAAGAGATTGGTTTTTCCCCATCACAGAAGAGTCAATTATTCTGTGACAATAAGACCGCAATTAGCATCTCAGAGAATCCCGTCCAACACGATAGAACCAAACACGTCGAAGTGGACCGATATTTCATCAAGGAGAAAATCGAGAGTGGTATTATTGAGTTACCATATGTGCGATCTGAGGATCAGTTGGCAGACATCCTGACTAAGGCAGTAAATTTCAAAAGCTTTGTTGAAGTTCTTCGCAAGTTAAGTATTGGAGATCTTACTACTTAACTTGAGGGGAAGTGTTGGAAGGAAGACCAAGAAATAAGGAATCAAGACTTATTTGGACCGATAAATCTGGATCAATATTGATACCAAAGATATGTTGATTTATTACATTTTTCATACAACTCTTTTTCTCTTTTTAAAAGATACTGTAATCAATCTATTGAAATAACACAATACAATCAAGCTTTTTCCTATCTATCTAATTCATCAATGATCTGTACCATTTAACATCACATGCGCACTAGCTTCCGCTTGTTTGTCCCCGAACCATACCTTACTGCGAGAGGTTCGACTTTGATAATACATGTAATGACCCAGCTACGGGACTAACGGTTGTTCCCATAAATCAGTACAAGTCTTTCTGGCATACTTTGTCCTCACTTACACTCCCTAAGAAATTTCCCAATGGGTCACCCATCCTACCATTGTCCCAGGTCAAACACGCTTAACTTTGGAGTTCCGGTGGAACGAGCGCCAGAAAAAAGATGCATCTTGTGGTATGAGTAAAACCTATCAAATCCTTTAAGCTCTCCTTGTCTATACATTCTCATTTCCGTATAGAGTCGGAATCCCTCTCTTTCGGGTCGATTCAGTTAATTCATGTGCTCTTTTGTTTGGAAGTCATATAAACCTCTCTTTGTCTGTGCCTATACACCGACGATCACTCAATGCTTTGGCCCTGGGCATCACACGTAAAAAACATTAAAGTGGCTTGAACCTTGGACCTCTAGTATAAAATCTGAACTCTCACAATTGGAATATGACGTCCCACATCGGTGGGAGAACGAAAGTATGATGAATATATAAGTGGGCTCAATGGACTCTCTAACAACTTGGGTTAATCATTTTGGCAATGTGAGGACGGATACCAAATAGTTGCTAGCGGAGCCCATTGTATCGTCATTTCGTTGATGGACCCCACCGCGTGGGCCTAAAGTATGATGAGTATATAAATGTGATCAATGGACTCTCTAGCAACTTGGGTTAACCATTTTGGCAATGCGAGGACGAATGCCAAGTAGTTGCTAGCGGAGCTCGTTGTGTCGTCGTTTTATTACTGAGGCCTGGGGATTAGGGAATGGTATCAGAGCCGATCCTGGGTGTGCTCGATCAGGCCCTGGAGCAAGTTTAGGTGTGTGCAAACCGAACCCTAAGTGACAGTTGTACAGAGGAAGGAGCACGATAAGGACATCGTCTCTGTAACGGGGAAAAAATGTGACATCCCACATTGGTGGGAGAATGAAAACATGATGAGTATATAAGTGGGATCAATGGACTCTCTAGCAACTTCGGTTAACCATTTTGGCAATGCGGGAACGAATGCCAAGTAGTTGCTAGCGGAGCTCATTGTGCCATCGTTTCATCACTGGACTCCACTCCCGTGGGCTTGATTCAGCGTTACACAAGGACTAAGTTCATGTTATTAAAACTATATTTTTTAAAACGTGTGAAAAACCAAAAATACCCCAAAGTTTATGTATTTTAAGGCAATTGACCCTTTTATGTTTGCATTGTTATCTGTTTTATTTTCTTTAGAAGAGTAATATTCAACCCTAAAATATTTTATTACGGAAGATTAAATAAGACTAGAATGCAACTTGAGATATATATAATATAAAATACGTTTTAAATGAAATAATATGCAAAAGTATCTTCATGGTCTAGCAAAACAAATAAATGCAAAGTCTAAGTGAACAAATAAATTAAAAGTATATTTCTAAACTTTAAAATGCTTATAAATATTTTATAATGTCTTCACAATGTCATTTGACCCCCCCCCCCCCCACGCCCATGAGTTTAATTTCCTGTTTATAAATACTTATGTAATCTTCCCTAATAAAATAGTTAAATTCAAATTCTTTTGGTTTAAAATATTTACTTAGACAAATTTAAGCTCTCGTTTATTATTAAGAAAAAAAAACTCGAAACCCCCATTAATCAACTGGCGGAGACTATATACTTATATTCATAAGTCTCATTATAAAAAACCTTAGAGAGGCACTTGTGTACACTAGGTGCACCATCAGACGCACTGATCGGGTCAATACCCGAAAAACGCACGTTGACGCGGTCAACTCCAAAAAAAATCCTTCAAAATCAGTATCAACCGTAACACTAAAAAATATAACTCAAAAACCCAAAAGTATCACTTGTATCTTTAAAAAGTATCTGCCAAAATAAATTAAAAAAAATCGTCAAAATCAATATCAACCGTAACACAAAAAAGTATCACTCAAAATTCAAAAAGTATCATTTGTATCATTAACAAGTATCACCTATTTTATCATTTTTCTTTATTAAAAAGTATCACCTATTTACCATTTTTTTTTACGGGTTGACCGGATCAAAGTGATTCTCATTTGACCCGGTCAAAAGTATTGACTATCTGATATAAATTTATATATATCTAGTGTATGCAACTTTTTGCCAAAACATTATTACTGCAAATATTATATTACTAATTAACTTGTTCAAAATTTTCAAGTATTAAAATGCTTCCACACTCTACTCTTGATTGAACCTAGAAACCAAACAAAATTCTCTTTCGTCAAATCATTCTCTCACTCTCAAATGACAGCAAATACGTTTAAATCAGAAAATTTATTGTCCATCTTCCACGTCTGCCAGTTCCACACATACTTACACGCAGTGATGGAACTCGATATTTTTTATTACTGGATCCAAATTGTTCTTTATCATTTATCAATAATCATATATATATATTAGTTTTTTTATAATTTTTGAAAATTACGTGTAATTTTATTTTTTTTTGGGTTTGGGGGCCTAAGCTCCCACCACCCCCAATTACGCGCCTGCCCACACGCGACCACTCGGATATCACTAGATATAAAATAAAGGATCACTATGTGTGAAGTATATAACAAACTGTGAAGTTAAGTATCATTAACTATGAAATAAAGTATTATTAGATATAAATTTGGTGAAATACCATTAACTATATATTAAGTGAAATATCATTAGATATATATCTGGTAAAGTATCATAAACTATGAAGTGAAGTATCATTAAATATAAATTTGGCGAAATATTATTCACTATTAACGGAAGTATTATTAGATATCTATATGGTGAAGTATCATTAACTCTGATGTGAAGTATCATTAGCTATGAAATGAAGTATAATTAACTATGAACTGAATTATCATTAGATATAAATTTGGCAAAATATCAGTAACTATTAAGTGAAATATCATTAGATATACATCTGATGAAGTCTCATTAGGTATAAAGTAAAGTATGACTATGTGTGAAGTATCACTAACTGCGGAGTGAGGTATCATTAACTCGGAAGTGGAGTATAATATGATACTTGACTTCGCAGTTAGTGAACTTCACTTTGCAGTTAGAGATACTTCACACATAGTGATACTTTACTTTATATTTAATGATCCCCAATAAATCATTTTATTTTTTAATTATATATTTTATTCAATTCGAATTCGGGTTGAGATCCATCTAACGTAAGAAATCCGTTCGACAGTCTCACGTAAGTGTGCCTCGTAAGTGATGATCGGTTTATAAACTACCCGTCTCAACTATTGGCAAAAAAGTTATGATTAAAACCTACTTCTTAGTCATACTAATTCAGATGCAAAAATGTGCGTGAAAAATATGAAGATTTTATTTGATATGGACCTTATGCATGCAAGATGCAAATTCATGGCATTACATCAACATGCTATATATTTGTCTAACAACACAAAATCATGTTTCAAACACTATCTCGAAATTTCAGAAACTATTGAATCAATTAAAAATATATAGAAATTTGGAAGATTACCTTGACTAAAAAGTCAATTCAAAATTTTTTTTCTTGTGAAACTGCACTTGCTATACCACAAAAAAAAATAAAATCGAAATATTAATTTTAATTTTAACTTTTGTAGGAAACTTGAAAGACGAGATAATAAAGAGAATTAAATATTGACATATACCTGAAATCGGGTTGAAAGATATGTGAAAAATAATAGTTGAAATAAAAGGTCTTAATTTATATTAATTAACGCATATTTAGGGTTTTAAACTCCCATCTTTTGAAAACTAATTAGATATATTTCAATCCTTTGGGATTAGGATTCCAATATGAAAATCTCTTACGTGACTCAAATTAAAGTTTTCGAAAACGAAGATTAACAACTAATAAAACAAATCCCATGATTCAGATTACCGAAAAAACACAAACTTTTCAAACTAAACACTACAAAAAATGCGGGGTTTTACCGACATATTTTTCCGTGGTTAAACCTCTAATAAACAAATGTAGCGATGGATCATTTGTGTCTTTATTTTGCTTGTCGTAAAGCAGACTAACAATGAATTTATATTCGGTCGTTAGAGTTAGTGAGGATTAAAGACGGACTACTGGACCAGTCACCGGATAACTGGAGATCAAATAGCGATAAACCAGTCCATCGGGACTAGTGACGGAATCATTTTCATCCATCTAATTACATGCGACAATTCCATCACAACTTCGCCGCTAAACCTTGAAAATACGATAAAATATTCCAGTGCTAGTTCATCACTATTTTAAAAATATATATTATTGATAACTTAATTTAATAAAAATAATATTATAAATAAATGGGGACCAAAGAATAAGATAGTTGATTTCTTCTTCAATGTCACACTGGGGACCAATGACGCATTGATACTATGCAATTTCAACGTCAACGAATGGCTATTTAATTACAATGTACATGTGTTCTCTATTTAATTTCTTTCCATATTACAAACACTTCAAAAAAAAAAAAAGCATGAGCTAGATTATGATTTTAGTTGTCATTTTTATTGAAATTCAGCAGAAATATATTCATCGAAATATTAAAGATCTATTTGTAAAGATTAACTCAATCAGCACAAACGAAGTATATAGCTTCATATGTACACTCAACAAGCTAACTTGGAGCAAAATTAGTCAGTTACAATCCAACAAGGGGCACACTCCTGTAGGACGGTCTAACGGGTCGCTTCCGTTAGACGGATCCTAATTCAACGCGGATCAAATTTTTTCCTTTTTTTTGGCACCCAGCCCCACCCCAGCCCAGCCCCACCCCCACTCTCTCCCTCTAATACGCTTACTCTTTCTTTTTTCTTTTTTTTTTTCAGGGGCCCCACCCCACCCTCACCCCCACCCCCTCTTTCTCTCACATGCATGCACATCACCTCGTCCCTCTCTTTCTCTCTCTCTCTCTTTTGATGTTTTTTGGGAGCACATTTATACACTTTTTTTCCTTTTTTTTTATGAGCACATTTATGCACTTTTTTTCTTTTGTTGGGCAATTTTTTTTTTCGGTTCCAAATTACGCTTCACTATGAATAATTAGAAGTTGTGTGTTTTTTTTTGTAATGATTTTATTAATTATACTTTATCCATAATTATAAATACTTCATATCAATGTTAATGATAATTCACAAGATAAAAGTTATATTTTCATTAAAATAAAAATTACTGATGATTAAGCATTAATTGTTAAATTAACAACAAAGAAGTATCATTAATTATGAAGTAAGTATCACTAGTTATAAAAAAATGAAGCATCACTAATAGTGATATTTTCTTCTGCAATTAGTGATATTTTTCTTTCTAAGTAGTGATACTTTCTTCTGCAATTAGTGATACTTTTCTTCTAATTAGTGATATTTTTCTTCAATCAGTGATACTTTACTTGCAATTAGTGATACTTTTCTTCTAATTAGTGATACTTTCTTTTGTAATTAGTGATACTTTATTTGCAATTAGTAATACGTTTCTTCTAATTAGTGATACTTTCTTTTGTAATTAGTGATACTTTCTTCTGCAATTAGTGATACTTTTCTTCTAATTAATGATACTTTCTTCTGCAATTAGTGATACTTTTCTTTCTAATTAGTGATAGTTTCTTCTGCGATTAGTGATACTTTTCTTCTAATTAGTGATACTTTCTTTTGCGATTAGTGATACTTTTCTTTCTAATTAGTGATACTTTCTTCTGTAATTAGTGATACTTTTTTCTGTCATTAATGATAATTTTCTTCAATTAGTGATACTTTGTTTGCAATAGTTATACTTTTCTTCTGATTAGTGATACTTTATTTGCAATTAGTGATATTTCTTTTTTTTTCTATCATAAAAAATAACAGTTTCAACATAAAAAATGATACTTTTATCTGTGGTAAATAATATGTTAATTTATAACAAATAATTTTAGCCATAGCTTATATAAATCATATACGTACACCACCAGCACCACCACCACCACCACCACCAACAATAACAACAACAAGTAAAAAGAAGAAAAGTCTACAGCACATAAGTTTGCCATCAAATATCATAAACTCATTATTGTAACAACTCACATAATTCCCAATATGAAGAAAGATATGCACAACAATACTTAAGCAAAAGTCTGTGGTTGAATTAGAAGTTTGCCTCTATCTCAATCAAGGAGAAAAGAAATGGTGGTTTCTAATCTTCACTTTCCCATCTTTCGATCACAACCTTGAATTGTTTATCCTTGCACTTTGCCTACAAATCTCAAAGGCATTAGAATTAATCTTGTCATCTCAACTTCAAGAATGAATCGACGATGAAATTCGTACGTAGTTTATTAGAGAATCCAATCTACCATATATGGACAAAGACTCTACCAGCGTGATGCTAAGAATAGTGCAAGCACATGATATAGAAAGTACTTTGCATTGCTCTTTAAATCATTCTAATATGAATAATTGGATTTTATGCCACCAAGACTCCATTCCTAGAAAAGGATTCAGCAAGAGCTAAGACTATTATTATATTATAGTAGCTACATGAAACATAATAGCTCTTTCTGTTGGCGTATTCTCCGAGTCGAAGCTTTCAGGATAAAAGATCTCCCTAATTCTTCGCACAATCGGTCTGCACTGGATGCTAAGGAATCGATGAGCTTCAAGAATGAACCGGTGATGAAATTTCAAATTCTCACGAACTGATGTGACTTCGAATTGATATAATCGAACAACCTGGGGATTTGGTTTGTGAAGACTGAACAATCCGCTGAAGAATCTAGCGAAACAAGTGGGTAGAGGAGAGAGAAATCACAAGTTGAAAAACTAGGTTTCAGATTGGGGAAGATAGATTTTTCTCTTTTATTATTATTATTATTATTATTATTATTATTATTATTATTATTATTATTATTATTATTATTATTTCTCTTTATAATTTAAAAGGTGGGTCAGGCCTGAATAGATGGATCCGGGTATGGAGACTCCGTTTAACGTAAGAGACCTGTTAAACGGTCTCATACAAGTTTTTATCATCCAACAATCACTAGACTATCAATCTAAATGAACGGTTGTAGTAGATGGTCCCCATGTAGCTTCATGCAGAGCATGCCACGTAGGTGATGAGTTGATAAAGACATGCGCAGATACAAGATGTGATCTATGCAGATTTCATGAGCCCCTCGCAAGTTGGACCTGGTGCAAGTCACCAAGGTGGAGCTTTGAAAGCATTTCCCTGAAGCGAGCCCTAGACAAGGACTTTGTAAATAAATCAGTCAATTGAGAAGACTTAGGAACAAAGAGAGGACGAATGAAATCACATTTAAACTGATGCCTAGAGAAATAACAGTCCATATCTAAATGTTTAGTACGCTCATGATAGACTTAATGTTGTGTAATTTGGATAGTAACTTTGTTGTCACAAAAGATATCAACTGGTGTAGAGTAAGAAATAGAGAAATTATCCAAGATAAAAGAAATCCACAGAAGCTCTCTAACTATAAAACTGAGACTACGATACTCTGCCTCTATAGTGGAGAGAGATATTATGGACTGCTTCTTATACTTCTATGAAATTAGAATAGCTCCCAAGAAAATACAATAGCCAGATAAGGATTTTCTTGTGTTAACACACGAACCCCAATCTGCATCACAGAAAGCTTGCAGATTGAAATAATCACTAACACTATGAAAGATACCTAGTGAAGGATAACCCTTTCAATATCTCAACACATGAGTGGAAGCTACCTAATAATCAATAGTTGGAGAATTAATAAACTGACTGAGCTGTTGGATAACATAGGAAATATCCGGTCTTGTAAGATTTAAGTAAATTAACTTCGCAACAAGTTGTCTGTAAGAGTCAACCTGGGGTAAACACCAGTGTGAGTCAATGTCAGATAAGGTGGTAAAGGTGTAGAAGCTGGCTTGTATCCCAGTAAACCAACAGACTCAATTAGATCCCAAAGGTACCAGTGCTAGACCAGCAATTTCAATATCCAGAAAGTATTTAGCCTCACCTAAGTCCTTGATAGTAAATTCCTTTTGTAAGGCATCCTTAATGAGCATAATATGAGCTAAGGAATGCCCAAGTAACAGGATGTCATCTACATACACCAATAAAGCAACAAAATTATCCCATTTCCCTTTGGTGAATAGACAGTGATCAGACTCAGACTGAGCAAACCCAAGGGAAAAGAGCAACTTACTAAACTCAAGATTCAATTCTCTGGAAGCTTGCTTCAAGCCATAAAGGCTCTTGACACGTCTACAAAGATCACCAGGCTTACCCTTGGTACAACCCTATGGGATGGTCATGTAGATTTCATCAATTATATGACCATGCAAAAAGGCATTGTTAATGTCAACTTGATGTAAAACCCTAACTATACTAAGTGGCTAGAGCAATAAAAAAAATTAACTATCACAAGTTGGGCAACAGGGGTAAAAACCGCATGATAATCCACCCCAAATTCTTAATTCTATCCCTTTGCCATTAATCGAGCTTTAAACCTTTCAATGGTACCATCTGACTTCAATTTTACCTTGTAAACCCACTTGCAGCCTATTGCTTATTTTCTAGCAGGTAAAGGCATGATGTCGCATGTGTGATTCTCTTCCAAGGCTTGTAAATCCTTTGGCCATAGTATCAAGCCATTCTTAATGCTGACATGTATCCTGATATCTAGTTGGTTCCTGAATCGAGTGAACATTCAAGAGAAAGGCTATATAAGTATGTGTAATAGAGGCATGTGTAAGATATGGCAATGTAGGATGGGTACAATGCTTAGGAACATGAGGACATGCAGTAGAAATGTTGATAGTGCAGTCATAGTCAACTAAATAGGTAGGAGGCTTAGTGACTCTTGTGCTCCTTCTCTTGACAATCTGAGAAGGAGACCTTGTAGGAGGTAACTCATCAGAAGAAAGATCCTTAGAACTTGTTATGTCTTGATCCAAATAAGAGTGATGATGGTATGAAGTTGTTGAAGGAGAATATGAGGATAATTCAGAAAAGAGAAGAGATAAAGAAACAAAATTTGTTCCCAAGTCTATGTCTATGTCTGTAGCAGAAACTTGAGTAGCCTCAAAAGTATGGAAATGCAATGTGATTGGACTAGTTGCAGACTGTAATGGAAGAATCTCTAGCAATACAAGTCTTCTGAGATAATAGATCATATAATAGATGGCCTTTATTATTTGGTGCAGGACCTAGAAAAATGCATTTAGAGCTTTGATTGTTTACGGTTTGTTCTATGTACCTACTTCGATCTGGACCCGCAAGAGGACGGGGTCAATTGTTGGTATTGCTAGATCAACACAAAAATCATACAAGTTCTTCATTTTATAAATTAAAAGATAAATAAAATACAAACTTATACAAATCTATTTTGTCTCATCAGTTTTGGGACAAATCCCCACAAATGAGCTAAAGCTAAGGAAAGAAATACTAAAAAGGAGAATCCTCGTGCAAGCCTAGCTTCCGCGGATGGCTTAGAGTTGGAATCCTCTTCTTCGTGCCTCCTCCTTTAGCTTGAGCTTCTTCTCCTCCTCCTCCCCTCTCTCTTTGTAACTATGGTGGTGGTGGATAGTGAAGTATTGTGTTGGGAGAGGGAAGTTGTCAATTTCTCCCTCTCCATCTATAGAGAGTTGATGAAACTGGGGGAAGAATGCGTCCGCAATCCCCCCCAGAGGTGTCTGTGAATGAATGGAGATGGTGGATGATTTATTGGTGAACAGAGAGAAAAGCAAAAGGTGGAGTTATTTGGTTGATGGTTTTCCCAACTCCTCCTACTCCTAGTTAGAGCCACGTGCATTAAATTCTCCAACTGGCCAAGTGGAGGAAAGCATTAAAGAATAGATCTCCTGAAAATACAGCTTAAAACCGATCGAATTGGAGCTCGAATTGATCGAGGGGAGCAAAACTAATCACTTCTGAACTGATCACGAAAAGTTCAGACTGACCGCCCCGCGCTAGCGGCGTGCCTCGAGCTCGCGGGGCTGAAGAGCAGTGCGTACCGCGCTCCGATGGGGCACCACATGCTCGCGGGGGTTGGGCTAGTTGTGCCATCAGCTCAACTCCAAGTTGGAATCTTTTGTTTGACCCCAAAACTGATCAGTTTAGGGTGCGACTTGAGTTGGGTGCGACAGCGAGACCCCCGACCAGCTCAACAAAGTGGATGATTCAGGACCTATCGACAGGTTAGAGCTTCAGTTGGGAGCTTCGCCTCCTAGCCACTTTTTGGCCATAAAATCCTGCTTTTTGACATAAAAGCTCAAGTTTTACACAAACCTGGCCCAACTCACCAAAACAACAAAAGTAAAGAAAATACATAAAAAACACCCAAAAACATAAGAAAAATACAAACTTAAGCTACTGAATTCCTATGATAAAATAGGACAAATACACACCAAACAACTCTGCCACACTTAAACATTTGCTTGTCCTCAAGCAAACAAAATCATTCAAGATATGAAGCAAGAAGGAATTGCCCCCAAGAAGGTCATGTACACTAGAACATTCCACACTATTTCAAACTAGAAAGCTTATCATCAAGTAGAATGACATCATTTATTAAACAAGACATGTGGCTTGTCCAATGAGAATAAGCAGGCTAGTTGTTCTCAAAGCAAAATGTAACAACTGTCTCGGAGAACATTCCTCTCACTAACTCACCCACAATTTATTAAAAAATAACCCGGGAATGCATCCAAAGAATATAATTCGTTAGGGGAAATTATAGAGGTAAACTGAGCTTCCTAACGTGGTTTTCTATACTCATCATGGATAGATTCAAAGGAATGACACACATGATAGGAGTAGAATTCAAAATGCAATCCCGTTTATTAAAATAATAAAACAAGAGGATATGGATCAAGCTTCACAAGGTTTAGTCCATGGGGATAACATCTCCAGTGTCCTTGTGTGGTTTCTCATGCTCATAGTCGATTTAGACGACTAGAGGAGTAGAAATCCTTATTATCCTCACTTTTATTTAACATACATTTTATTTTATTCATTTTTCATTTTTCATTTTTTTATATCAAATGATAGGAAGTTAAAGGAGGGGATGATTTTTCGAGCATAACTGACACATTTGACAAGAGAATGAATCAAGCTTTCAAATTCTTAAAAGACGAGACCCCACAATACAAATCATCAAAACATAAGCATTCTCAAGACAATTCAAATTCCAGAATGAAACAATGCGAATGATTTCATGCAACATGATTATCTTAGCAATAATCCCTTAAAGATTCATATTCCAAATAACCGAGTTTGACAATTTAGACAAGGCAAATCATGCTAAGTGCGGGTTTAAACAACAAACACACAACATAACCAAAACATAATTCAAAGACAAAACAAAAATGACACATGACAAATTCCAAAATAATTTTTTTTAAATTTAACATAACATAACAAAATCCAACATAAAATCAAAAATACAATCATGAAAACATAAAACACAAGTTCACCCCCACACTTATATCATGCATTGTCTTTAATGCAAGAAATAAAGGGAAGAAAAACATTACATAATGTAGAAGACCGGCAACAGGCGCAGGTTCCTACAAAACAACACGAACAACAAACGACGAACAAAGAAAATAATACAGAAATAGGAAAATAATTAACAATGCACACCAAACACAAAATAGGAAAATAAATAAAAACACTTCACTACTCGGGTGGTTGATAAGTCGGTGGAGGTGGCTGTGGCAGTGTGAGGAGTTAGGGTTGAACTTGATCCTTATTTGTAGGGCTAAGGTACCGCGGTCATGGGAAGGTCCACGCTCGTGGAAGGGCCGCACCAGGAGGTGAAGCCACGCTTACGGTGCTTTCGGCACTCAGGGTCCCGCGCTCACGAGGAAGCGGTGCTCGTGGGGTCATTTGGCCGAGAGCCACACCCCGCGGTCACGTCAATGCCACACCGGTGGTCCTATACTTAGTCATTTTGCATCAGTTTCCTTCCCAGCAGCGCACTCTCAACTCTTCATCTCTGCAAGACAACAACAAAAATAAAAACTTAAACATACAGAAAAGAAAAAATTAAACAAAATATGAAAACAATAAAATCATGGGTTGTCTCCTATGCAACGCTCATTTTATAGTCTCGAGCTAGACATAGTTCAGTTAGCGGTCATGGAGGGTCATGGAGCATGATAGCTTTGTGCCCCTTGACTTAGATGAACGCCTTCATCCACGGACTGAAGAGCTCGATTTCTCCACACGAAAATGCTTCTTCAGTCATCAACTCCCCACTCGCTTTAGACTTTGATTTTCCCGAGAACCAACTAAAACGAGTGATGGATGGCAAGGTACATACAGTCATCTCTGTATCTCTTCTGAAAATTCTCAATATGTCTCATAGCAGTCATGAATGGATGTTCTAGTAAATTGTGTAACTCAGATAAAGTATGGCTAACAGTTGCATTAATTATTATTGTGAACTGGAAATCATGTTTGAAAACATATAAAGTTCTTTTCATCCTCCTTATTCCCAGAATGTTGTCATTCTCTTTCTACTGCACAATGCAGTATGTTTCAAGTCTGGTTGTAAAAATCGGTCCAAGCATCCGCCTGACGCTCGGCGAACTGGACCTGCAATGAAAATTGCAAAATCGGGTGAACTAGGCTGGCAGATGCAAAGGCGGTGATTAGGCAGGTAGGCGGCGATTAGACGGCTTAGACGATGGAGTTAGGCCGTGATTAGACAGGTTAGGCGGCGAGTAATCTTTCAATTTTTTTTATCTTTTATGTTTTAAATTTATAATAAATCAAAAACTATAGATTTCTAAAAAAAACAATACAAGCAGACATCAACCTTAGCCAAATCGTACTAGCCACCGCTTGCCACCGCTCACTACCACAGTCATCACTGGACATCGATCGATGCTCACCTCCTGTCACCTATCGCCGTCACCTTGCTAGAGTTGTATTTAATAGAAGGAAATCCAATAGTAGTGAATTAAGACACATATACTTTGCACTAGGCCTGATATATGCTATGTCGTTGGCATGGTAAGCAGATATCAGTCTAACCCTGGACAAGGTCACTGGACTGCGATTAAGAATATTCTCAAGTACCTGAAAATGAATCAAGATTATATGCTGGTATACCGCTTTGATAGTCTCGTGCCTTTCGGTTACACAGACTCAGATTTTCAATCCGATAAAGATCAGAGTAAGTCTACCTCAAGGTATGTGTTTACACTGGGAGGCAGAGCCATTGCATAGAGGAGCATCAAGCAGAAATGAATTGCTAACTCCACCATAGAAGCTGAATATGTAGCTGCATCTGAGGCTGCAAAGGAAGCTATCTGGCTCCGGAGCTTTCTGTTGAGCTTGAGCGTGGTTCCTGATTTACCTAAGAGTATCACGATATACTGTGATAATTTTGATGTAGTGGCAAATTTGAAGAAATCCAGAGCCCATAAGGTAAGTAAACACATAGAAAAAAATTACCATCTTATACGAGAAATCATTAATAGAGGAGATATGGCAGTGGTCAAGATTGCATTGGAGGACAATCTAACTAATCCATTCACAAAGAGATTTCCAGCTAAGACCTTTGATGGTCAAGTGGAGAAAATAGGAGTGAGACGCAGACCCGAAGGTGCCATTTGAGTTTTAGTTTATGGTTGGAGAGTTATCCAGTTAGTTTTTATGCTTGAAAGACATGCTTTAAGTATAAGTGGGAGATTGTTAGTTTTGTATACTGGAAGACTTATCTTTGTATACGTTTCTGATGATATTATATGATGATATAGATTGAATACTATTGCAGTCATTATTTGCATTTAAATTGTTACATATTTTCATGCACGTTCAATATACATACATTATAGATGATATGGTGTGGGAAATTACACGGTAAGATCATATCATTGGTTCCTTGTATTGTATTAAAAGGCTCACGACTTAGATGGTTCTGAACCTGCCATCGGTACACCGTAGAATAATCTGATAGTTAGTTTTTCTTGACTAACTGATTATTCTAGTACACCAGTGTGTGTATTGAGGAGGATCACGATAGGATACTATTCTCTACTCTAACCTTAAACTGAGAGAATAAAGATCCACAGGGTTCGAGTTCTTAACTCATATATATTGGCGGACATATATATGTTATGTTTATTGCTTTGATCTATCAATGAGTGAGGTTCCTTGATGGAATCAACAATCTCGATATTTTGGGTGATAACATTTACATATATAATGGGTCGTGCAATATATATAAGCACTGTGTCCTGCTACGCCAGGTTGATGATGTCTTCTTGAGGAAACACAAAGTTCATGTGAAACCCTGCATACGGAATTTATTCTGTACATGATAAAGCTTGTCTAGTACTACTCAAGGAATAAAATATTAATTAATTATAGCTTTCAGAAGCTTACATAATTAATTAATGGACATTATATCTTAAACATGGGGAACGACTGAACTAAAGGAGAAAACATATTTGCAAATATGTATTAAATTGGTAAGTTAGTATTACTTCTGGAATAAAAGTAATACTTAATTTATTTATTTATATCCTAAGTTTATTGGATATTAAAAATTAAATAAATTTGTAGGCCCATTTAATATTCCTCTAGAACTTTGTTGTAGCCCAATATGACTGAAGTGAACTAGAGATGGAACAAGAACTAGAGGCCCAAAACCTAGTAGGGTTAGAGTTACAGTTTTCTCCCACCTCCCTATTTATAATAGGGAGAGGGATGAAAATTTTAAATAATTAAATCAGCTCTCTTTTGTTCTCTTACTCTCCACAGAATCCACACCCGTCTCTGTAGATTATAACCCATCTTGTATTTGGGACACAGTCCAGGAATACGATAAAAGATCCTAGAGTGGAATAGCATCAAGGGGGCATCGATTCTCATACATATCAATAGCAAGATTTGTCCTGTACTCTTGTCCTCAAGCCGACATTTAGTTTGTAAGTTATTTTTCGTTGTTCTATGTTTCCGCTTATAGTAGAATCAAAAAACTGGATTGCATGATTAATTAAATTTGGATTAATTAAATACATACGAGATACATAAATATGTGATTTACATGATAGTGGATTAATGAACAACCAATAGATCCTGCGGTGGTTTAATTCGAAAAAATCCCAACAAATCTTGCATTGAATTGGACAAACAGAAGATTGTTGAATAGCTCTGTACCCAATCTAATCCTCTTTTTCGCATGTACCCACAACAACATATTTTACAACATTGAAAATGTTAAATCAAATTAGCTAAAAAATATAATAATAATAATAATAATAATAATTTAAAAGATAAATAAGCTAACCCCTTCAAATACGCTCCAGTTTCTTTCACAACCGGATGAACTACTTGTTAAGGAAAGAATTCTCATAGGTAATCTTTGCAAGTTAGGAGTTATTGTACAAAAATTCGACCACCAAGATGCTACGTAATAAGAAAATCCCAAACATAGTAATAAAGAAACTAAAAATAAATTGCTTTGAAAATAAGAAAATAAAACTATTTAATTTACCAAGATCAAATCTAGCATCATTCAAAGAACATCCTTTCATTCAAATCTATTTAATTCTTCATTCATGATTTTATCTTGTAAATCAACATCTCCCGGAAACAAGATATCCACGCACTCAATCATACCGATCGCAACATCGTGCTCCAAATGAAGAAGTGGATTCTTGTACTGATAAAATGGATTTAACACATAAGCTGTCAAATGCAATGGGCTATCAATCCTATCTTTAATATGTGCATCAATAGTTTCAATGATTGGCTCATAGTTTTTTGGAATATTATGTTCAACAATTTTGATATCCTCTTTTGGTTGGACAAGCTCTCCGTATACAAAGCCCATTGATGGCTTTTGAAGTTACATAAACTGGGCAGATATATACATGTTCATGATCATGTCCATGTACATTGTCATGAACGTGTAAGGCCAGAAAGATAAATTGAAAGCAAGTAAATAGCACAAGGTTGATAACCCTGTTCGATCAACTGATCTACGTCAGTGGGACTTCACAAGTTCATGAGAAATAGTCCACTACTCCGTTGCAAGGTGATAAAGGATATTACACGGTGACCTCCCGTCACTCGACCCATTTTCTATGCACTGCAACCTCTTTTGATGGACTGAATTGTGAGATCCCCTCACAACCTAGACTCCCTCTAGTTCCTGTAGGAAATCTCTTCCGAGACTCCTTTAAGTGTATATGAAAGAATTTCAAACACATACTAGACACACAATGATCACAAGGATCAAACTTAGTCTACCCGAATGATATATGCTTCAAACTTGAAGTCTTTTAGACTCTCTAGCTCTTATGTATTCGTAAACCTCAACTGCACTCTAACTAATCTGATTCCTAGGCTATTTATACACATAAGATATAGCCTAAACAAGGTAATCAGATTGTCCTAATTTGAATCAAACTCTAAAAGGAAACTTTCCTAGTTTAATTCGGATTCTACCTAGTTAGAAGCCTTCCTTGAATAGAACTCACCTACTTCCTTCTTGATCTTCATCTTAAACAAGACATCTTCTATTATGAAACGTCCATCTTAAAAAGACAGCTTCACCTTCTTGAATTCAGCTTGTCACGTCTCTTGGAAACTCTCTGGACAACCATGTACATGATCATGTACACGAACATGCTCAAGTACATTCTTCGATCTTCAATTAGATTGACAGTGGAATGTTCATATCATAATGTCCAGAACATGGTCTTCAAACTTGAAAAACCAAAACCTTTGTGTTCTTTGAATTGCCATAAAGATTACGGAAATCTAAAAACACTTAGTACATAAAGATGGCACTAACAGATTTCTATCACTATCAGCAGTCTGAAGTACCTTAATCAAATGCGTGAAAACTTCCAAGCATGATGCAACACCACTCCAAAAAGTCATGCTCACCACTATAGTGTAAGCCGCTTTTCCTTTGACACTCTTGGAAAACTTTCACTCTTCCCATTCACGACTTCCAAACTTTGCCTTCAATTCTAATCTTTTCTCATTTATACTTTGCAAAGTAAGAAATGCAGAAGCAAATCATGTCACCCCCGGTCTCAGTATATCTTTCTTTTTTGCAAATGACCTCATCATTGCCAAAACCTTGTGGTGTGCATAAAGAAAGATCGTTAATGCTCTTGCTTGATCAATAACTTTCATGAACCTTGATTGTCTAGCAATAGATTCAAGCACAAGATCTATTGTATGAGCAGCACACGAAGTTCAAAAGATCGTTGGTCTCTTCTCCTTCAACAACTTTGCAGTCCCCATATTGTTCGATGCATTATCGGTTACAATATAACCATATTGTCTGGGCCACCTTCATCAATGCATTTATCAATGTACTCAAATTTACTTCACTTGTGTGTGCAATGTCAAAAAAATCCTTAGACGAATGGAAAACAGTGCCTAATTTGAAATTGACACACAAGTTCATGATGTTTTTTCTCTTTCTATCACTCCAACCATCAGTCATAATCAAGCATCCATTCAATCTCCACTCTGCTTCATATGCCTTCAACAATTCTTTAGTCCTATAAATCTATTTATTCAATAATGGCACAGTGTAATCATATGTAGTAGGAGTTACATATCCCGATCTATATTGACCAATCAACTCTACTAGCAACTTCAAACTGTTTAACTTGAGATAGTTAAATGAAACACCAGCTTCATAAGCCCATCTAGACATGTATTAACTCATAGCTTCTGATCTTTGTTTATCAAGTACATCTTTGATGTTTTGTTCACGTAGTTTGCTCTTTCCAGAACTCAAATAAGCCTCAGGAGATGTAGGATTTGAAACTTATCCATGGGGCTAAGACTTCGTGGTGATTTCATAGACCTAAAAGACTCTTTCAATTGATCAACATCAATATCTTCTTCACGAGAGTCATTATGAATATTGACCTATGATCTCAGCTATTCCCCTTTATCTTTCTTCCTTTTCTTCTTAAGCTTAGCCTCATTGGTCGCATTTCTACAAATTTCTTGATCTTCTTTTGAAGCTTTTGTACAGAAAGAAACATTTCCTTTTATTTGTGCAATGAATTCTTTAATTCTATAAATACCTCTAGAAGTTTTCTTCCCACGTTTGATGCATTAAACTTTATCCATATTCTTTGCATCAACTAAGATGGCGTAATTCCATCTAATATCATTTAAATTCCGTTTAAGCACAGTTTTAGATTCAGAAGTTTGAGCAGCTGAAGTAATGCAGTCAACATATGTAAAATCCTATACAAATTATAAAACCAAAACCAACTTAGGAAAAGAATAACTTAGATCATAAATAAAACCAAATGTGGGAAGATCATTGATTGAAAGGTAAATACATGCTATTTGACAACAAAAGTATATGAGTATATCTCAATGCTTGAAGATTAAATACAATATCAGTATACATTTTAGAAGATATAATCATCTGTATACATTTCAGAATATGAGAAATAATATTTTAAACAAAGTAGCTTCACCGAGGAAAAAATATACAAAAACTACATTATGTGCTAGTTATTAAAATGATGAGAAATTATCTGACTGCATTTGTTGTATATAGAACAGTAGAAGTATAATTATCCAATGATAAAAAAATTCCTCTCATAAGTATCAATATAGCAGAAATACTTTTGCCAGAATTCCAACACATACGATCAAGATCTCAGACATTTAATTATTTCATCATAAAATTGATTAATTAATTAATGTAGAAAAAATATATATTAAGATTAAGATTTGTTTTTGTATGGCATCAATGATAGATTAGGTATCCGAAGCTTAGTTCTGGAGTCAGCAGATAGTTTGAGAATTTCCAAGAGAGTGATTTGAGCAATAATATTTTGAAATACAAGTATACAACTAAACAATATAATTCTTATTCACCTTGAATCTTCTAACACCCAATAAATCTAGTCATTGTAGTTTTCTGAGGACATTCCTCTTCAAGTACGTATTTCTGTCCATCCGGCTTTTGAGGACATTCCTCTTCAAGTACGTATTTCTGTCCCTCAGCTGTTAGGATGAGGTTAAGATTACGAATCCAGTCATTGTAGTTTTCACCGATTAACTTGTTTTCTTTGAGAATTAAGGATAGGTTGGAGAGTTCCATGACGATATAAAATAACTAAAAAATAAACATACAGTATAGTCACAAACTTTGGGATAAAGGCATATAATCGAAAATCCTCAAAAAATTATATGTATATCTACCGACATTTTAAAAACATTTCTTATAATCCACGTTAGTGTGGACGTTTATAAAATTCATTTTTTACTAGGTTAATTAACCTTTAATTTACCTTGCAGTCAAGTTTCCTTATGATAAGTAAATTAATAGTTGGAAACCAACCCGGTCGTGTAACCTTCTAATTAATAAGCCACGTTACTGTGGACATTTATTAATATATTACACCTAAGTGTGCATACCGTCATCTTCACCCCAAGTACATTGTTTTGAATTGATTGCTCCAGTTAGAGGAGTCAATTTCGTTCTAGTAGTGTTCTATAATTATCTATTTAAGAGGTTTAATTTCTAGAGAAACCAGTGATATGACACATCCATTATGCAGGAAGACCTATTGTCAACTCGCATGCCCATCACTTCTCAATTAAGCCAGATTAATGGAGACTGTTTGAGATTTCTACATACTTTGGTATGAATCTCTCCCACTTAGTTATTTATGTTTGAGGTTTCATTTTAACCCATTATAAAACATGAAACATCACATAAAATGATAACCATATATTGCATGATTCAAACAACATAATAAGCAAAATAAAACCAACTATCATGGCTTATATCTCATGTTGATTGATGAGATAAAATTGGAAAGTCAGCTCCGGAATCTAAGGCATGGCTGCCGCCCCCATCACCGCGCCTCGCCAAAACCCTAGCTCGAATTAGGGTTTCGAGATGTGAATAGGGATGTCCTTCCTTTCTTGGGGCTGCACTACTTCGTTCTTTGAGTCGATCTTCAATCTTTATTCAATATAAAATATCTATTCCTAAAAGGAAAATCCTAATATTTCTAGAATAAAAATACAACTCAAAACTTTAATGATTTTCGAAAATCACTACTAGGTCTGACGGTTTTATTTTTCAAATTAAATTAAAACAACATAATAAAATAAAATACCTAGACCTAATCCATGGATTTTCTCCTGGATAAAAATCATATAGCCAAATCGGTATACGGCCAATCATACATTCAACATTAAATTAAAACATACATCACATAAATTGGAGCCACGATAGTTGGTACAACCTGCAAATAAATTAGTCTACAAATCCAACAATCATTATTATATGATTAACATTAAGTTTCATATGATATCCACACATGATACACCATTTTCAAAAATTAGAATTAATAAAATTAAAAATTTCAAAAATAGCTACAAGATAATATTTGGAAATTAAAATAATTATCTACCAAATTAAATCTTGTAGTAATCGAAAATACCATAAGAAAAAATATGAAAATTTATTAAAATTATCCACCAAATTTATTACTTAATTTTCAAATACAACCCTAATTAAACAATATTTGGAAACTTTTATATAAATCAAAATTCTATTCCAAATATATAACTAGGATCCAAAATTTCATGAATTAAAATCTAAAAATTTGATCCACTTCAATCTATTTCCAAATTTAAATTCTATTTTCAATCCTACTTAGATTAGAATTAAGTAATTTATGATATGCACCAAAAAATTACTTTTTCAATTCTTATCTATATGATTTTTGAAAATAACAAGAATTAAAATCTGGAAATTTGATCCACTTCAAATTCTTTTTAAATTTAAATTATATTTTCAAATTTTTTTAAATTATAATTTGATAACTATTGATATATATATATATATACACACACATATATAATTACCTTATCCAATTCTAACCTAAAAGATTTCGACAATATTAAAAAAATAAATCTAAAAATTTATTCCACTTCAAACTCTTTCCAAATTTAAAATTCTATTTCGAAATCTAGAATTAGGTAACTTATGATATACATCAAAAATTACCATATCTAATTCTAATACATGCAATTTTCGAAACACACCTATTAAATAAATCTGAAATTTTGATTTTCATCAAAAACTTCTCCAAAGTAATTCAATAGGATCAAAAATTAACAAGGCAAAAATTAGGGAATTATAACATCAAATTTCTGAAAATTTGATGCTCTAATTTTCGAATACTTCACCTAATTAAATCTGGAAATTTTGATAAATCAAAAAACTATTCCAAATCTAATAAGGTATAGATCGAAAATCATGGAATGTTCAAAAACTATAATTTTCGATCTTCATCAAAAAATTTATCCAAGTTTAGAATGAATTAGATTTATCATCAAATTTAAATAAATATGTCGAATTAATCATAGGATTAAAACTAGAACAGTGCCAAAACCCACTTTGATACCAGTTGTTGGGGTTTTTTCGAATTAAACCACCGCAAGATCTATTGGTTGTTCATTAATCTACTATCATGTAAATCACATATTTATGTATCTCGTATGTATTTAACTAATCCGAGTTTAATTAATCGTGCAATCCGGTTTTTTGATTCTACTATAAGCGGAAACATAGAACATCGAAAAATAACTTACAAATTAAACATCGGGTTGAGGACAAGATTGCAGGACTAATCTTGTTGTTGATATGTATGAGAATCGGCACCCCTTGATGCTATTCCACTCCAAGATCCTCTGTTGTATTACCGGACTGTGTTTCAAGTATAGGATTGGCTGTAATCTACTGAAACGTGTGTAGATTCTGTGGAGAGAAAGAGAACAAAAGAGGGCTGATTTAATTATTTAAAATTTTTGTCCCCCTCCCAATTTATAATAGGGAGGTGGGCGAAAACTGTAGCCCTAACCCTAATGGGTTTAGGGCCTCAAGCTCTTGTTAGATCTCAAGTCCACTTCAGTCATATTGGGCTACAACAGGGATTTAGAAGAATATTAAATTGGCCTACTAATTTATTTAATTTCTAATATCCAATAAACTTAGGATATAAATAAATAAATTAAGTATTACTTTTATTCCACTAAAGAAGTAATAATGACTTACCAATTTAATACATATTTGTGAATATGCTTTCTCCTTTAGTTCAGCCATTCTCCATGTTTAAGATATAATGTCCATTAATTTTTATTATGTATGCTTCTGAAAGCAATAATTAATTAATATCTTATTTCTTGAGTAGTACAACACAAGCTTTATCATGTACGGAATAAATTCCACCTGTATGATTTCATATGAACTTTGTGTTTCCTCAAGAGGACATAATCAACCTAGCGCACCAGGACACGGCTCCCGTATATATTGCACGACTCATCATATATGTAAATGTATCACCCAAAATATCGAGATTATTGATTCCATCAAGGAACCTCACTCATTGATAGATCAAAGTAATAAACATAACATATATATATATATCCACTAATATATATGAGTTAAGAAACCGAACTCTGTAGATCTTTATTCTCCCACTTTAAGGTTAGAGTAGAGAATATTATCCTATCGTGATCCTCCTCAATACACACACTGGTGTACTAGAATAATAAGTTAGTCAAGACAAACTAACTATCTGATTATTCTACGATGTACCGATGGTGGGTTCAGGACCATCTAAGCCGTGAGCCTTTTAATACAATACGAGGAACCAATGATATGATCTTATCGTGTGATTTCCCACACCATATCATCTACAATGTATGTATATTGAACGTGCATGAAAATATGTAACAATTTTAATGCAAATAATGACTGCAATAGTATTCAATCTATATCATCATATAATATAATTAGAAACGTATACAAAGACAAGTCTTCCAGTATACAAAACTAACAAGATTGTTGAGTAAACAAAAGAGAGAAAAAGATAGAACTAATGTGGATACACTACTTTTCAATGATTCAACAAGAACACAAGAGTGGATTGTTAATGATGTTGTTGTTGTTAATGATGATGATGTAGGTGGTATGGGAGGACTGGGGTCTCAAACTCCAAAATATCGAATAGTAAGAGAATTATATGATGAGGATTTTAAGTCTGGGAACGAGGAAATTGCTGAGAATGGAGATGGAGATGAGTTGGATGGAGATCATTTCTTGGTAGATATTTGAATTTTGGATATTTTGAACTTTTAATGTTGTTTTGTTTTGACTTTTGAGGATTTAAATTTTGAATGATGTTTTGCCTGGAATTTTTGATGATTTAAACTTTGACTGTTGCTTTATTTAGAATTTTAGATGATTTGAACTTTAAACATTTTGTTTGTAATATTGTGATTTATGAATTTGACAAGGTAAATATAAATAAATAAATAACGCCTAGGTGCCGCCTAGGCCCTACCTAAGTAGCCTAGGCGCTAGGCCCCCATCGGCCACCGGACTAGCACCTAGCGACTTTTACAACCATGGTTTCTGTTCGGTATTTATATTCACCTAAACTTCAAGTGTACAGCGAGGCTTATAGGACAGCGGTGAACAAGGTCGTATCCACCGATATTTAATAATTATTCTACTAGTTATTTTAATTTAACTTCCTGTAGTTATCTAGACCACCAAACATGATTGTATTTAACTTATCTAAAAACTAAGAATAAGACATAAACTAAGTTACCACAACAGAAATCAACATAGATAAATCAAATAATGAAAAAAAAGACGCATTCTAGGATTGGATACTCATTATTTAATCCATTCTCTTAATCAATTCATTTAATGTCTATGTTGGATTTAAATCATGCTAGACCAATCACTCATGTATTCTAAATCTTCTCTCGAAGCACCTAGATTGTAAATCACACAACAAATATTAATGTATCCGTTCAATACCTATTATGCAACTCCTAATGGTTCCAAAGATTTATTGTTCTCTAAATTAATCGCAACTCTCTCGAGTGATATTGACTAACCAGTTAATTATTCCAGATCTTGTGTTAAAACTCATCTCTCGAATTGTGGATTAACACATCAAATTGCATCATTTAGTGATCAGGTAAATCATAGACACCAAATAAAATGAATTAAAAGAACTTCATAAATAACTCATAATCCAACCCTAGAATACCAGGGTTTTAGCTATCAATGTCAAAATAAATAACTAAAATAATCCACAAAGTAAACATTGAAATTCTAAGAATAAAGTAAATAAAACCCGAAAGGTTTAAATTTTCACTAATCTTGAAAGCTTTTGAATCATTTGGTCTTGTTCTTCGCATCTTCTTTTCTCTGTAGCAAACCTCTGGTGGCAACTTTTGGGTAGGTGGAATTGTGTGTAATTTTCGTCCAAGGAAATTCTTATATACCAATTTAAGAAAAGCCTAAAAATAGGTCAAAAATCAGACAGGCCCGCTCGACTCGCGACCAGATTCGCAACCTCATCGCCCACTACTAGGGTCGCGAATCCACATGGCAATACGTGGCATGACATGGCGCTGAAATGGCAGAAAATTCACGACCAAGCCCAAAATTCGCGACCAGGTCGCGAATAAAACAAAGGAGAACCCCCTCTCTGTCGCAACCATGCAGAAAAAGTGAAAAAAGGTGATTCGCGACCATGATTCGCGACCCCCTTGGTTGCGGGTAATTTTCAGCTCTGGCAGCCTCTCACTGTTTTGCTTCGTTCTCACTCGTTTCTTGTCCGATTGACCCGATTCTTTTTGCAACGAATTCCTAACTTGATTTCCTATCTTTGTAGGGTATTACCAAGCTCATTTGAAGTTCACACAAAAAATGGCATTGATTCCCTTCACAATGAACAAACACGTGACATTGCACAAAACATAGAAAATAATGCAAAACTTATCACTTCATGCATGCAATGCCCATCAAATACCACTTAAATGCATCTCAAAATACATGTAAAATATGAGGTTATCAACTCTCCCAAAATTAAAACATTGTTTGTCCCCAAACAAAGAACAAAACTAAACTTAGAATTCAAACAATACATAACTCCACAATTTATAATCTAGCATCTACAACGTCAAAATTCTAATCGGGAATGACATAAATGAGCACAACACTCAAATCATGAACACATGCGATAGATTTCAATGAGCAAAAATCAAGTCAATGATCCTCACCGGTGTGTGTGTTTCGCTCAAACACTCAAAGTGTGATAAAATAAGGATAAGCACTCATCGAAATATTGAACTATACACTTGATCTACCATAGGCTTGCATGCAATCTAAGCTCTCCACTGACAAATGACTGTGCTAAAAGATAAGATCAAATTGGACTTTTGTTAAGGTTGTAACGTAGGCTCGGGATAAGGTTAGAAATATTTGGCTAAAGTGACTTAACAATTGCAAAACAATCCACCACTTTTATTTTCTACTCCCAACTACTTTTCACGTTCAAACACTAGTTGGAATTTTTCCAATTTCCTCCTACACATCCTTAAATCATCCATATATTATTTCAACTCATGGACCTTTGGTCTCTTGTCTTATTTATTTTTATTGGCACTTTTCACATTTTTTTCTTTTTAGTAATGCTCTTTTCATAATTTTTCCTTTTCTTTTCAACAATCACATAGCACTTTCTTTTGCGCACCAACAAAAACCACCAATTTATCACCATACATTTCTCCGTCCGAACTCCATAATTCTTACCCTTCCTCATATTTCTCCACAAGAATCAACAAATTAATTCTAAATAGGCTTCCAAAGAAAAGACAATTAGGCAAAGGGCTCGCAAAGGAATATAATGAGTTTAGGACGGTGTATGGGATATCATGGGTAAAGAAAAGATGGCCTACTATCATCTCCTATTTTCAAGCACAACAACTCAATCTCAAGCAAGAGGACATGCAAGTTCTAGAGAAACAAGTGCATAGACAACCAACACACAAGAACAAAAATTTAGACAACAGTCTTATAGGCTCAAAATCTCATAGCTCACATTGGACAAAATAAAGCTCGAAAAATCTCCAAAACACATGTTCATTCAAATTATGCTATACGTGCTCAAATCATTCCCAATTAAATAATCTTGATTATAAATACTAAATCATAAACTATAAAGCATATATCATCTAAATTTCAAGTAAAATTCAAAACCAAACAAAATTAAATTTTTTTTCAAACTTTCCGGAAAACAAAAACAAAAACTGAACACGTAAAGCAGGTAAAACAAAGTAAAGGTCTAGACACCACAAGCATATATTCTCCCAAACTTATTCAAATCTACGGGATGGAATAAGTTTGTAAAAATGCATGAGGGTGTCGTTGACTACTTACAACGATCACATGGATGTCCGTTCGGGTTCAACTTCCTCCCCCAAACTTGTCAACAGACAAGTTGGTTAATTTGCAATCCCCCATATTACAACATCCATCCATTCTTTACCTGCACAACTTAGAAAAAGAAGTGAAAAACATAAATAAGAAAAAAAAACTAAATGAAATAAAATAAAACATATTGGGTTGCCTCCCAACAAGCACTACATTTAACATCGATAGCCAGATGAATTTGGGAACTCAAGTTCCCACAAGCGAGGAAGCTGGTATCCCCCATTTTGTTTCCCGATCATCCATCTCCATGCCTCCACCATCAGTAATGCATACAGCCAGATTCATGAGTGTTGATGATGTTACACTCCACAACTACCTTGTGCTCCTCTACATCAAACAAGAACCGTATTTGTTCATCTTCAAAACGGAGAATGAGAATCCCCATGTCTAGGTCGATATTGGCTCTTCCGGTGCGCAAAAATGGTCGTCCCAAAATGAGAGGGATGTTTTTATCTTCCTCCATGTCCAGCACCACAAAATCCACTGGAAAAATAAAATCATGCACTTTTATCAGCACATCTTCCAAAATTCCCTCGGGATACACCACAAATCAATTGGCCATCTGCAAACACATGGTTGTGGGCTTGAGTTCCCCACAGTTCAACTTTTTGAAAAATGAGAGCGGCATCAAATTGATACTCGCCCCCCAAATCACACAGTGATCGGCCACCTATCTTGTCTCTAATAGTGATGGGAAGTGTAAAACTCCCCGGATCCTTTATCTT
Organism: Perilla frutescens; assembly: GCA_026008535.1. Taxonomy (NCBI): domain Eukaryota; kingdom Viridiplantae; phylum Streptophyta; class Magnoliopsida; order Lamiales; family Lamiaceae; genus Perilla; species Perilla frutescens. Next base: position 32,374,197 of record BRKX01000019.1, on the reverse strand, counting down.
GGCCACGAGCTTCCTTTGGATGATGGAGATACAGTTCTATGGGATATGCACCATCTCGAATTTCTCTGTCTTCTTCTTCTTGGATACAACATCTTTGAGGAATCTTGCATACTTGGGCATTTGCTGCAGTGCCTCCACCAAAGGAATGTTGATTTGCACCTTCTTGAAAATCACCAAACATCGAGAGAACTATGCATCAACCTTCTGTTTTGGAGTCCTCTGCGGGAACGGGATAGTCACTGTGGGAAGAACTGTAGGAACCATCTGAGAACTCATTATGGTGGAATTTGGCTTGTCAGAAGCTGTCTTGGAAGGACCAGTTGCAGCGGCAGCAATAGGCGCAGGAACCTTAGTATGTAGATGGATTGCATTGCACTGTTCCTTGGGATTCATTGTGGTGTTGCTAGGGAACTATCCCAATTGGTGCTGATTTTCTACAACTGTAGCCAGCTGACCCGGTTGCTTCTGGAACATCTTTATTTGCACATTCATGGCACCCACAGTATTTTTCAGCTTCTCCACTCTAGCTTGAGACTCCTCCATAAATTTATCAGTCTTTCTCACGAACACCATCAACAGATCATCCATGTTCGGCTTCTTCTTCTCGTTGATCACTCCATTTGTTACTGAGAAGCCGGGTGGGGGCTGCAGTGCACTATTAGGATTCCCATATGAGAGGTTGGATCGGTTACCTTGGTAGAATTGATTCCCATCTTGGTAATTATTATTCTCATACCCACCTCTCTGGTTAACATAGTTAACATCTTCCACAGTTTGATTCATGGGGAGATTCACAGTCTGCGGAGACATGGCATCAAATCTACTATTGATAGTAGCACTCAGAGTAGACAGCTGGGCTGCAAGCATGGAAATCGGGTCACTGTCATCAACTACTGCAGCTCTTTTCAAAATCTTCACTTATCGATCGCTAGACCACTGATAGCTGTTAGTTGTCATGTCCTCTATGATCGTCACAGCTTGATCATGGCCCCTTGTTCAACAAAAAACCACCAGCAGAGGCATCCAGAAGCCTCTTCAATTCCATGTTGCACCCGTTGTAGAAGATGCAAACTTGATGATCTACCCCAAATCCATGGTTGGGGCACTTCCTCGGCATATCCTGAAACCGTTCCCAAGCCTCATATAATGTCTCATCCTCGTATTGATGAAATTGTGTAATTTCACCCTTGTGCTTGAGAGTCAAACCAGGTGGAAAGAATTTGTGCAGAAACTTGTGCGCAAGACTTTCTCAACTGTCCACAGACCTAGCGGCTAGAGATTGGTACCATTGCTTAGCCGTATCTTGTAAAGAGAACGAAAATAGGGGTAAGTGAATGGCGTCATCGGGGACTCCATTCATCTTCACTGTACTGCAAATCTCCAAGAACTGCGTCAAATATGCATTCGGGTCTTTAGTGGCCCGTCCTCCATATTGCTTTTGCTGAACCATAGAGACCAACCCTAATTTCAACTCGAAGTTATTCGCATTGATCTGGGGGGCCAAGAATGTCTCCATGGTTGAGCACTAGAATAAAGAGCTCATTAATTAGAGGAGGTTCTGCAGCTCTAGCGTTCTCTTGCTCTTGCATCCTCCACTGCATCTCCTCCAACTGTCTCTGCATCTGACACATCTATTTAGCCGTAACAGGAGCTTGCTATTTTGCCATCTCTCCTCTTCTTATTGCGTTGTTATGCCGAGCGGTAGCTTCAATCTCATGATTTAATTCTTCTAAAGCTCTTCCATGAGATCGTGTACGCACACACAACCAAATCACAAGAAAAAGAAGAATGTAAAATTTTAAAAGAAAATAAACTAAAAACTGAAAAATAAATGTTTAGATTAACACGAGAAATTAAATCTTAATAATAGCAAATAAAAATTAAATCCCCGGCAATGGCGCCAAAAATTTGTTCGGTATTTATTTTCACCTAAACTGCAAGTGTACAGCGAGGCTTATAGGACAATGGTGAACAAGGTCGTATCTACAGAGATTTAATAATTATTCTACAAGTTATTTTAATTTAACTTCCTGCAGTTATCTAGATAACCAAACATGATTACATTTAACTTATTTAAAAAGTAAGAATAAGACATAAACTAAGTTACCACAATAGAAATCAACACAGATAAATCAAACAATGAAGAAAAAGACGCATTCTAGGATTGGATACTCATTATTTAATCCATTCTCTTAATCAATTCATTTAATGTCTATGTTGGGATTTAAATTATGCTAGAACAATCACTCATGTATTCTGAACCTTCTCTCGAAGCGCCTAGATTGTAAATCACACAACAAATATTAACGTGTCCGTTCAATACCTATTATGCAACTCCTAATGGTTCCAAAGATTTATTGTTCTCCAAATAAAATGAATTAAAAGAACTTCATAAATAACTCATAATCCAACCTTAGAATACTAGGGTTTTAGCTATCCATGTCAAAATAAATAACTAAAACAATCCACAAAGTAAAAACTAAAATTCTAACAATAAAGTAAATAAAACCCGAAAGGTTTAATTTGTCTCTAATATTGAAAGCTTTTGAATCATTTGGTCTTGTTCTTCGCGTCTTCTTTTCTCTGCAACAAACCTCTGGTTGCAAGTTTTGGGCAGGTGGAATTGTGTGTAATTTTCGTCCAAGGAAATCCTTGTATACCAAGTAAAGAAAAGCCCACAAATAGGTCAAAAATCGGACAGGCCTGCTCGACTTGCGACCATATTCGCGACCTCCTCACCCGCGACTAGGGTCATGAATCCACTTGGCAATACGTGGCATGACATGGCGCTGACGTGGCAGAAAATTCACGACCAAACCCAAAATTCGCGACCAGGTCGCAAATAAAATAAAGGAGAACCCCCTCTCTATCGTGACCATGCAGAAAAAGTGAAAAAAGGTGATTCGCGACCATGATTCGCGACCCCCTTGGTCGCGAGTCCGGTCGCGGGTAATTTTCAGCTCCCGCACCCTCTCACTGTTTTGCTTCGTTCTCACTTATTTCTCATCCGATTGACCTGATTCTTTTTGCAACGCGTTCCTAACTTGATTTTCCATCTTCTAGGGTCTTCCCAAGCTCATTTTAAGTTTATACAAGAAATGACATTGATTCCCTTCACAATGAACAAACACGTGACATTGCACAAAACATAAAAAATAATGCAAAACTTATCACTTCATGCATGCAATGCCCATCAAATACCACTTAAATGTACCTCAAAATACATATAAAATATGAGGTTATCAGTTTCAAGAAACATAACCCTACTGTTCAAACCTTTTGTCATTTGCCCCAGTGAAATAAGATTATGGGTGAATTCAGGAGCATATAATACATTCAGTAGCTTTATAGATGTATTAAGCTGAGCATCTCTTGTCAAAAATGCCATCAGACTGTTCCCATCTAGCATGAAGATTCTAAGAGGGTGCTTCAATCTCTTAATGTTAGTGAGCAACCCAACCTGGCAACACATATGATTGCTAGCTCCTGAATCCACAGTCTACTCATCCTTTTTTATGTCTCTAGATAACCCAAAGGCATAATGACCTGTGAATTCCATGGATTCACATCTCATATCAATCTCTGCTAAGTGAGCACTGGTTGCCTTTTCCTGTATCTTCTTTCTTATTCTTATTGTACATGTATGTTGCAAAATGTTTGGCAATCTCTGACTGGATAACTTTCTCAATATCAACCATTGGACCATTATTCTTCATAGTAGTTTGTGAAACTGAATTAGATGTCCCTCTGTCATCAACATAGTTGGCTCTCCCCTTTTCTTAATCTTCCTTAAATTTCTAATACCAGTCAGGAATGCATATGACTTCAAAGCAATCTAGCTTAAGATGCACAGTCCTGCCACAATCGTCACATTTCAACCTCATCTTTTCTTCCTTTATCAGCTTCTTCTTGTATACATCCCTCTTATATCCTACTTTCTAGTTAGAATATAGAGCACTTTGCTCACTGCCCTCTGTATAGTGAGATGAGATCCGCATTTGTTCCTCCACCTATAGAACATTGCATAAGCCTGACTTACTGTAGGTAATGGATTCAAGATCAATATATGCTGTCTTATAGGCTCCTAGACATCATTTAATCCCATCAAGAATTGCATCATGTGCTCCTTCTCCTCCATCTTAGCCTTTATATCCTCTGAGGTCTAACAATTACAACTACGAGCAGTTCTAAGAAGGGAAAGTTCATCCCATAGAGCACTTAGATTATTGAAATATACCAGCACCGTTTGAGTATGTTGTGAATAAGAAGCAATCTCCCTACGCATTTTATACAACTTAGGGGCCATTTATTTTCCCAAATCGTTTGTGTTATTCATCCCAAAGTTGCTTCGAAGTATCTAGGTTTTGTAACCCACAAGATAACTCATTGAGAACATAATTACAAAGCCAATTGAACACCAAATAATCAGCCTTTACCCACTGCATATGATCTATAGAATGAGACCTAGGTTCAACTATGCTTCCATCTATAAAACTAAGCTTATTTCGAGCAAATAATCTGCGTTTAATCGCACGACACCAACTATGGAAATTTCTTCCATCAAACAGATCTGAAGTTAATGTCATGCTAGGATTTTCACACTACAAAAAAAAACAGCTTCTTGTGACGACATTTTTTGTCACTATATGTACTAAAATTGTCACTAAAACTACCTAGTGACAACTTTATTGTTTGTCGCTGTAGAAACCGACACTATAAATTATAGTGACAACATAAAATAATCGTCACTATAACTTAAACTATAGTGACAGACATTCTTGTCAGTAAAAACAGATGTTTTAGTCACAAAAAATATTTGTCACTATAATTGAAGTCTATAGTGATGATATAATATTTGTCACTGTAATTGAACACTTCAGTGACAATAAATATTTGTCACTAAAAATATGTAATATAGTGACATTAAATAATCGTCACTAAAACTATTTAATTTAGTCACATGCTATTATCATCACTAAAATATATTTTTATAGTCACTTATAATGCTCGTCACTAAATCTTAGTTTAGTCACATTCGATTGTTGTCAATAAAGCAAAATTCTATTGTCACAAATATATTTCATCACTAAAACATGTTAATTCAGTCACTAAATTATTAAATTTTAGTGACATAGCTTCTTTTCACTATAATTTCTATCACTATTTATTAATTGATAGTCACAAAAATAAAATTTATAAATCATCACAATACTAATATAATAACAAGAATTATATTATCACTAAAGCTACAACTTTTGTCACTATAATATTCGTATATCATATTTTTAAAATTAGAATAGCTTCAATTGATTTATTATTTAATCCATTGATGTGATGATAATTTATCTACACTTTCATTCATAATAATATATATAAATAATTATTGGGAGAAAAAAATATAAAAAATTAATCATCATTCAACTAACAAGATAAGATTCATGTCAAAGCAAAATAACATTCATTAGTATAAATAACTAAATAAGACATAACGAGTTCAAAAGTAACTTACTGTTTACAAACTGAAATCAAATAACTAAAAAAAACAATGTACCATTAAACAAGAATTATAAATCAAACTAATTGAACAATTATAAAATTCATTCACGACTTCGAACTTATGCACTTTGTGGATATGAAACCTGTAATTTGATCAAGAGAAATAAAAATGACTAATATATAATAAGTGATGCAATAATTCATAAAAAAGGGTTAACTTATAATTATAAAGCATGTATATAGATACTAAATATATATAAACATACTCGCACTAGATAGAATTCGGATTTTGGCTATTTTAACTGATGAAGCTTTGAAGTAGACCAGGGAGTTGAACTTTCAAAAGATCTTTGACTTGACCTTGTACATTCATTTCTTGGTTGCTAACTTGAGCTACTATGGACTCTAACTGGGAGGTTATGACTTCATTTTATTTTATTAACTCTTCATTCTCTTTTTGTAGTTCAACATTAATTCTTTCTCCTCTTTTAGAAGCCGGTTTCAAGCAATGTCCGTAAGCACGTAGTCGGTTAAATTTTTCTTCCCTAAGAACTTTGACAAAAGCTTCATCCTCAGACATGGGATATTCACCATTCTCAATTGGTTCAGATTGCAATCTAAGGAGTATCTCCTGAATAATTCAATTTATATTAATATGTATCATTTCATAATTATGTGGATAAAATCACAATTGACGAGTGTAATTACATAAACTTCTTTTGAAGGTTCATTAGTCCATTATTTTTTGTCATTATTATATAAACTCATTCTCCATGCAGTTGTTCGATTGGGCTCCTCTCCAGTCTCAACATCCCGCTATCATTTAATAAAGTTAGAATCATAAGTATTTCAAAGCTATTTCCATTATTAGATAAGTCAATTTCGATTACTAAGTTTCTACAAGTAAGAAATAATAAACATTAGCCTTTAATATTTAGATTTTTGTAACAAAGAAAAAAATTAATAAAGTCAAATAACATAACGTGAATTTCAAATATCATGATTAAAAATGAAAATATTTCATGAATATCATGAACACATTGAGTTGCCCTATTTGGATGGAGCTAAATCTATCTAGCTATGTTATTTCATGTCGCAAGAGTTCCGGATGTGTTTTGCTAACGGTTGTGACCATATTCATTTTGGAATTCTTTAAGTTGAAATCTTAAAATAAAATAAAAGACTATTGTAAAATGAGCATGAGCATGCCTATTCTTGAATAAGGTCTAGATGAAGGAATTTCATAGCGGACATGATCATGCCCATCACCGAAACTATTTGCCACTCATTCTGAAAATGTTTTGATAATGGGCGTGATCATATCCATTTTTGAATTCTTTCTGCTAAAGTCTTAAAATAAAACAGAAGACTATTGTAAAATAAATATGATCACGCCTATTCTAAAAATAAGATCTAGTTGAAGCAATTCACAATTGACTTGATCACGCCCATCACTGAAACTATTTACCACTCATTCTGGAGATATTTTGGTAATGGGTGTGATCATGTCTTTTTTTGAATTCTTTCTGTTGAAGTCTCGTAATAAAACAGAAGACTATTGTAAAATATATATGATCACGCCTATTCTAAGAATAAGGTCTAGTTGAAGCAATTTCACAATTGACGTGATCACGCCCATCACCGAAACTATTTACCACTCTTGTACCATGGACTAAGAATTCAAAATTATGAAACAAACAACTCCAAGAATAAAATCATTCAATTCATAGATTTTTCTAATGATTACATGTTAATCGAGAAATTGAATTAATCATAATAATGATACATCTAATAAATAATTAATGTTTACAAATAGAATATCCAACCCATATGAAATTTTGGTACTATATGTACATGTTGCACTTTTAAATTATTTTTTTTTTCATATTTTGTTTTAAAATTTAGTTTAACTAGTATTTCTCTCGTACGTTGCACGGATTTAAATATTTATAAATTAATATTTTAAATTTGAATGTGGCCAAAATGTAAATGACTCAGAAAATATTGTGGGTCTTAACTATACTCAAAATACTTCTATGTGATTATACAAATATTACATGGTTTGTTAGAGACCTCCATATATATTAATAATTACATTTAACATTTGAAAATATATAATTATATACATAATTTTACCAAATATCACAACATTAGTAGAATAAAAAATTAAAAATTAGTCACCATGATTATCAATATAGTTTTATTAATTTTTCAAAGTACATAAATAAATATACTATGGTTGATGTAAATCACCAATCCATTTATCTCCACCTCTTACACATATGCACACCGAGATAGAAAGCTTTAAAACACTAAAGATAATTGTGAACCATAATCAATGTTTAATTAATTAGAAGAATATTATATAAAGTCATTAATTTTTAGCCTTTTGAGGAAAACTTTATTTATAAATGCAAAACAACTATGATTTGAAGGATCATAATTTTCATGAGGAAATATAGTCACTGGGAGTGAATAATTCTTTTAATATTATAATATTGAAGTGAATAAGTGACAGATTCTAAAAGCATATAAATAAGTTCAGAATACATAAGGATGCTATCAATTACAATATTAAAAAACCTACACTTACAATATTATATAAGTAGAAATAATGTTAAAATTAATAAAATAAATAGTGGACTTGACTATAGCTAAATGTTAAAAAGAAATAAAATAAAGAAATAAGAAAGTTGCAATATTAAATTAATAGAACTAATGCTAATTATCAAAATATATGGTGGACTTGATATGTACCTAAAAAATATTATGTACTAAAATTAAAAAATTAGAAATGGTATAAATAAAAGAAAAGAATGGAAAGGGAATTGAAAAAAGAAAAAGAAAAAGAAGAAAAATGATTAATGTTAATTATCAAAATATATGGTGGCCTTGATTATGTAAATAGAAAATATTAATTACTAAAAGAAAAAAAATGGAAATGTGTAGATATAAAAGAAAAATTGAAAACAAAAAAAAAATGAAAAGGAAAAAAAAAGAGAAAAATCCAAAGAAAAAAATGAAAAAGAAAAGGAAATTCATGTTAATTATCCAAATAAATATTGATCACGTACCTAATAAATATTAATAATAAAATTGGAAAGAGTAATTGTAAAGAAAATACGGGAAAGGAACATAAAGAAAAATAAAAATGAAAAAGAATGAAAATGAAAAAGAATCAATGTTAATTATTAGAAAAATGTGGGTTCATCAAGAAAAAAAATGGAAAATTGATAGAAATAAAAGAATAGATTCAAAAGAAAAAAATAGAAAAAAAATTGAAAAGGGATAGATTGAAAAAGAATTTTTTTTAAAAAAAGAATGAAAGAAATAAAAAAAATCTTAAGGGAAACGAATTTAAGAGAAAAAATAGTTGACATGATTCAAACCCTGCCCAAGATAAATGTAAACATGTCATATGATGATGATGATGATGATGATGGTAGTGGAGGTGGTGGTGGTGAAGATGACGATGACGATAACGATGACAAGGAAGAAGATAATCTAAATGAAAGTGAAGATTATTTTTATTTTTATTAATGGATCTATAGTTTTATGTTTGCTACATCAATTTCTTATATTAATTTTATGATAAGGATTTTTAAGATCGTATTTTTATTTATTTTGTAACAAAATTATCTCATCCGTAAAAACATTTAATCATTTAGTGACAATGATATGTTGGCATTTAAAATAAAGTATTACATAATAGTGTTGATACAATTTGTCATCAGTATTTTGCATTATATTAGTGACAACGATTATTTTCGTCTCTCATTAAAAAAAATATAAAAAACTTAGTGGCGATAAATGACACATAAATTACATTTTATTTTATGGAAAAAACATAATTATCATTAATGTAGAGGTATTTTTAGTGACAAAAATAAAATTGTCACTCACTCCCTCACTAACATAATAAATTGGTGCAAAATATATAGTGACAATATATATTGACAACAAATAAATTTGTCATAAATTCTATTTTTTGTGAAGGGAAGAATTATCATCACTACATAGTACTTTTCAGTCTCAAAATTTAATCGTCACTAGCTTCCCGCCAACTATATAGTGACAACAAATACTACAACTTGTTAAATTGACACTATTGATCACTTATTTTATTTTTTTGTGACGAGAGTAATTATTGTCACTATAGAAGTATTTTTAGTGAGAAAATCACGATTGTCACTGATATAGTCATCACAAATGACTTATTTTATGACGAGAATAAATATTATCATTGTAGAGACATTTTTAGTGACAAAATCATGATTGTCACTGATATAGTCATCACAAATGACTTATTTTGTGACGAGAATAAATATTATCACTGTAGAGACATTGTTAGTGACAAAATCACGATTGTCACTGACAAAGTCATCATTGATATTTATTTTGTGACGAGAATAATTGTTGTCACTGTAGAGGCATTTTTAATGACAAAATTACATTTGTCACTACCATTGTCGTCACAAGAAGCTGTTTTTTCTGTAGTGTCATGTGGTGCAACATATAGCTCATCATTCGCTAGTAATCTATTGTTGTTAATTTCAGTTCGAGCAGGGTGATGAATTTCCATACCTCGTGCTACATGTCTATCACCGCATCTGAATGCATCACAGGTGTGCCATCGGGCTGAGCTTCATGTTGATTGTTATTGTCTTAGTGTTTAAAATTGAATCCAATTTCATCATCGCAAGCATTCTGCCACGAAAATTTCATTTCCTTCATCATTTCGGAGCAATCAATCGATTACACAGTTCCGTTGATGTGAGTTAATCGGAGTAAGAGAGAATTGATAAAATGGCTCTGGACCATATTGAAGTTTAGCATAAATATATTGATCGAAACATCAAAGATCTATTTGTAACGATGAACTCAATCAGTTTCTAAAGGAATTGCTATTTGCACTACAATTTCTATTCTTTGCACCACAAAATAAAAAAATAAAAAATAAAATAATTTTAAAATGACATAAATAGCATTAAAATTAAATTTTAAATACAAAAATGAAAAAGAAAACATCCACCCTTCTGCATCTTTGGCTTGCCCAGATCGACACCCACTCAATCGCCCCTTCTTCTCCGGCAACCTACCACCCGACACCCACAGCCACAACGACCGAGAAGAAACAATCAAACCCCTCAAACTTCCTCATGAACCAACAAATCAGTTCGCCTAGTTTGTCTTTCCCAAACCAGCAAAGAAAAGATCCATGGGTGCGTATGTTTCTCCCAATCCAGCAAATTAGTTATAGATCCCATGTCATCGATTAGAGAAAAAATGGATTCAACTTGGCATTCAGAAAATAAATTTCGAACTCCCATGGGCAAATTCGCAAATAATTTTTCGAACAAATTAAATTTGAAGTTCGAAAAATATTTTTTTCGACGTCTTTGATGATGTTTGAAAATCAGAGGCATCTTCAAAAATCATTTTTCGAACATGAATCCGTTCCTTTGAAAAATTCAGTTCACCCTGCGTATATTTCCATATTTTAAGTTAGTCGTCGGCGAAAGGCACCGACAAGATGATAATTAGTTGGCTTCTTTGGCCACCATGACCTGCAACTTCTAGAAGTGGAGATAGTGGTGAGAATCTAGATAAGGGAGCGATGAAGTGGAGGCAGCAAGATGCCAAACTCCTCGCCGACGCCGCAAAACTTTGATGAAAATGAAAAGACGGGAAAGAGGGAGTCGGGGCTAGTTGGGGGTGGGGGTTGGCAATGAGTTATAATTTTTTATTTTTTAATCATTTATTATGTTTTATTTAGTTCAGGGTATTTGAGTAATTTTAAACATAATTTATTTTTAATTTATTCAATTTGTGGTGCAAAGAGTAATTTTTATAGTGCAAATAGCAACACCCGTTTCTTATTCCATGATAATGCACAAACAAAGTATATAGCTTCCTATATACGCTCAACAAGCTAAATTGGAGCAAAACTAGTCAATTACAATCCAACGATCACTAGACTATCAATCTAAATCGACGCCTGTAGTAGATGGTCCCCATGCAGCTTTATACAGAGCATGTCACATAGCTGATGAGTTGATAAAGACACGCGCAGATGCAAGCCGTGATCCATGCAGATTTCATCAATTTTGGCAAAATTTAAATTAATTATATTACAATTTTTTCTTTAGTTCCCTGTTCTATTATATTTTGTGAAAAATGTTGGGTCATTGATATTAAAATTTACAAACATTAAAACTAAAATATAATATTAAAATATTGAGTTATTTAAATTAAAATATATATCAAACGTTACCAATCAAATTATAATTATTATAATGTTGGATTATTTTTATTTATTTTTTTGACAACTAAATAATAATAATATTTTTAATGTTGGATTATTTTTATTAAAAAAACTCAAACATAGGAATGACATTATAATCTATACATATATTAAAATAAAATGACAGGGATAAATTTCTCATTAAAAAAAGTCAGTAAAAACTTCATTTAAATTAATACTTTTGCCGAAAATTTTCAAAAGCTGTATAGTATTCCGGTGGTTTAATTAGAAGTTTGAAATTGTGCCGGGCTGCGATAGAATGCTTTCTCTATTTCCTTCATTATTTTGTTTTTTTTAATATCTTCCTTTCTAATTTTCTTTTCCTTTTCTTTTATTTCCTTTTCAAAAATTTTTGGAATTTTTTTCTATTATTTTGGATTTTTTATTTTATTTCTACCTCTTTCCAATTTATTCTTTTATTACTTAATAAATTTTAAGTGTATAATCAAGCCCACCATTTATTTTGATGAATAGCATAACTTCCTTTTCTTTTTCAATTTTTATGCTTCCGAATTTTTCGTTATTTTTTCTTTTCATATTTTCATTTATTTCTACTCCTCACTATTTTTTGGTTTTATTACTTAATATTTTTTAGGTACATGGTCAAGCCCATCATTTATTTTGATAATTATCATTAATTTTTATTTCTAGCATTTTTCAATTTGTTCTTTTATTACTTAATATTTTTAGGTACATGATCAAGCGTACCATTTATTTTGATGATTAAAATTGATTCTTTTTCTTCTTTTTTTTATTTTTCACTTTTTTCCGTTTGAATTTTTTTTTTATGTTTCCATTTTTTTATTTTCTTTTCGATCTTTTCTATTATTTCTACCTCTTTCCATTTTCCTCTTTTATTATATAATATTTTTTAGGTACATGATCAAGGCCACCATTATTGTGATGAGTAACATTAATTCTATTTATTCAATATTGTAACCTTTTTATTTATTTCATTAGTTTCTTTTTAATATTTAGATATAGTCAAGCACTGAAGTCTACTATTTATTTGTTGATTAACTTTAATTCTACCTTTTAATATTATAATTGTTCGTTATTTAATATTATAGTTGATCGCATCCTTACGTATTCATTTTCTGAACTTATATATATGTGTGTGCGCGCGCACGCGCATATCATTTCCATATTAAATGTTAAAAAATTATTCACTCCAAGTGATAATATTTTCTTATGAAAATTATAAGCAATCAAATCATAATTGTTTTGCATCTATAATATAGTTTTCTTAGAAATTTTACAAATTACTTCTATTAATAATATTCTCAAATTAGTTATTTTTCATGGTTCGAAATGCTCTTTAGTGCCTTAAAGCTCTCTATCCCGAGTGTATACATTGAGGATGTAGAAATGAATGTATTTGTGATTTAATTTATACCAACCTTAGAAGGGATGAATGATAAAGATGTTGCATGTGGAAGAAAATTGGACTCGGCCCCCGCGCATTCCACTCAAAATTAAAATTTTCATTCTATATTAAAATTATTGAAATTTGTTATTCAACATGTATTTGGCCTTGTTTTGTGTAATGTACTTTTTGGCCAATCCCAATATTAAAAATATTTATGCAAAGTTAAAAATTTTAATACTAACAATTATATAATTTTGTTATTATATTTTTTAGGAGAACGGTTACATGAATTAGTAGGTCACAATATTGCATAAGAAATTGTTATGTCAAAATTTAAAGAAAAATCATACAATGTTTAAATAAAAATGATTGAAGCACCAAAAAAGATTATAAATTTTATATATTATTCGACAAATATTTGACTATGATTGTTTGAAGGTTGAAAAATATATGATAGATATGAAACAATATAACAAAATGATATTGAGTCTAATAGTTTGTTACAACTTAAGGTATATATATTTTATATAATTAATATCCTACTCTTATTTGTGCACTTTGAAAGATTTTTAAAATGATACCAATAATCATTGTTACTAATTTTATATTCTTTAACTTAACTGATCATGTTGTGCTATTTGGTAAGGCTACGTACATAATTATATGTCTTCAATCGTTAAATTTAATTATTGGGATATATGAAAAAGGTCTCTAACCAATGAAATAATATTTGTGTAATCACATAGAAATATTTTGAGTACATTTAAGACCCAATATTTTTTTCATTAAATTACAGCGTGATCACGTCAAAATTTAAAATATTAATTTATAAATATTTAAATCCGTACAACGTACGTGAGAAATACTAATTAAGCTATTAATTTGGGACAATGTTGGTTTTTTTAAAGGGGATGAAGCCGTACGTAGAATCTTTTTATTGCGGACGAATTCCAAATATTAAATGAAACCCGGAATAATAAATATATAACCCACAAACGATCCTCTCAATAGTTAAATGCTATAACCTATCTTTAGCGAAAATAAATAATCATTTCGGCATATCTTAAAATGGATATATATCGTCTTTATTAACGACCAGCAAACAAACTGCAAAAAAACAGGCATTAAAATATAATTGTTATATAATCATTAACAAAATCATAATCCTTATTATACTTTCCGCCGCGTGCACCTCGAAGACAAGGGGTTAAGTGACTATTGAGAAATATCTAATTATTTCCTGGGATACTAGTGAGTCCATATTAAACTTTGAGATGGTCTTCGTACAAATTGTATGTAAATTTTATATTCGCAAAAACTCCTGCGCATAAGATGTATATGAGACGGTCAACGCGCGTTGACTCGGTCAAAGCGTTGACCAAAAAAATTGTGAAAATTGGTGATACTTTTTAGGGATACAATTGATACTTTTTTTAATTTCGAATGATACTTTTTAGTGTGTCAATTGATACTGATCTTAACAGTTTTTTTCTTTATTTTTTTATTCTGCCCAATACCTTTTATTGATACAAATGATACTTTTTAGCCTTTGAAATGATATTTTTCAGTATTATGAATGGTACTAATTTTGACGGATTTTTTGGTCAAAGCATTGACCGGGTCAACACGCGTTAACCCGGTCAACGCGTTGACCGTCTCATGTACATCTTATGTACAAGAGACTTGCCCTTTTATATTTGTGGAAAAAATATCACTTATAATATTAAAAATCATCACTCTAAATATTTTATAAAAGAGTAAAACAACTTAAAAAAAAACAACAGTGACATTTTTTTTGTAATTATTACTATTTTTTTTTAGATTGAAAAAGGTGTTACTTGCAACGGTAAAAAGTATCACTTCTAATATTAAAAGGTGTATGTCTGATATAAAAAGCTTATATACAACAGATGTTTATAATATTGAAAATTATCACTCTTAATATTTTATAGAAAAGTGATACTATTTTTATTTTAAAAAAGCAATGGCATTTTTTTGTATATATTACTACATTTTTTGAATTGAAAAAAGTATTACTTCAAATATTGAAAAGTATTACTTTTAATATTAGAAAAGTGTACGTCTAATATAAGATTTATATACAACAAGTGTGCGCAAGTCTTTGCCTTAAACTTGTACATGAAAAATACATATACACATACATATATGTGTTGGTTATAATGGGAATTGTGATTTATATACAACAAGTGTGCGCAAGTCTTTGCCTTAAACTTGTACATGAAAAATACATATACACATACATATATGTGTTGGTTATAATGGGAATTGTGCTTTGCGTGTAGTGAAAATCGATTTGTTCATTGTAATTTTATTACTTTTTTATTATATTCTATTGTTGAAACTATTAACACCAAAGTACAATAAGAAAAATATTATTTTTTAATAAAAATAACACCAAAATACGATAAGACAAATACAAATAATTCACTAAATAATATGATTTTCACATTTACACGCCAAATATTAATTCTCATTTGAACTAAATCATGTATTTATGGGGGAGCATGCATACATATCCTTAGTGGTCATTGTAAAAGTTGGAACCAAATAGTTAAAACTACAAGCTAAAAAAGTGAAGGGCCATATTTCAGGAAATCAAAATCACTTCAAAAAAATCATAATTATTTGGATTATATATATCCAACCAAAAAACCCTCCCAAAATATTTACAATTCTTAATAAAAACACAAACACACAAAAATCCTCCCATAACAATTTGACGAGGTTCCTGAAGCAAAGTAATTCGACGAGGTTCCTAAAGTGGCACACATTTGTGGTGTTCTTTATAATTAATCACTATGGTGTACGAACAAGTAGTTGAACATTAATATAAACATAGTAACATATAAAAGCTTATTAAGAACGCAATGAGTAGTTGTTGGGGTTTTTCGAATTAGTCCGTCATAAGATTTATTTGGATGTCATTAACTCGAAACTCGTGTAAATCATAGTTTTAAGTGTGATATTAATTATCCTATGTTGAATTAACATGCAAGTTCAATTTCAAAATCAGGGCAATATAGTAATTCTCGAAATTGTCACTTACATGCGTTGTTGGGTTGATGATCATGAGATTAAATGTATTATCTCGTTGTTGATGGAGAACACATGGATGATAATTTTCTTGTCATTGGTATTCGAAATTTTCGCACCACCAATATTTTACTTTTTAATCTTCTGTTGTATTCCCAGATCTCCTCTAGAAGCATGGTGGGTTGCAAACTATTAAACGGTTGTGGAAACGCTAGGGATAAAGAGAGCACAAAATAAACTCCCTTTAGTTCTCAAAAATAAACTCTTTCGAGTTACTTTTAAAAAATCTCTCAAAACCTAGAAAGAGATTCTAAATATTAGGACACTAGACTTCATATTGAATACTTAGGAGTGATATAAGGCTAAAACATGTTTAAAACATGGTCGATGCTAATTTGACCATTGGTGATGCTTTTTATTGATGATTTGAATGTGGGATTTTGATTGTATTTTATATTCAACGTATAATTATATGTGTTAAATAAATGAATTTTGTTTGTACATGTAAAGTATTATTTTCGCATTATTTATAATGCAATGTGAGTTTGTTGCCAATATACTTACGCATGATATTTTTGTTGGTAGTTGTTATGATGTTACTTATTAGTTATAAATTATAGTGATAATTTGCCAATTATTGGTGATTATATTAGTAGTATATAATGTTCGTAATTGCGAAAGCGGCACACATCTATGGTGTTCCTTACAAGTGTTCACTACGGTGTACGAGCATTTAGTTGAACATTAATATGAACACAATAAACTATAAAATCTCATAAAGAACGCAATGATTAATAATCCAATTCGGTTAAAATATATTATGGGAACTATCGTCCATGCAAGAAACAATCCACGAATCCAGTAAAAATATGTATTCTGGTTCTTACACGTATGAAATCCCTTCACCCATCGCCCTTTCTCTAATTTGTACCATCTTTCATGGATTGAAGTATAAGATCCCCTCACACCTCAACCAAATCACCAAGTTACAATCGTCTTTTAGCTCCTTCTAGTTCTCACAGATAAACTCTCCTGAGCTACTTTTAAACAATCACTCATAAACCTAGATGTTAGGAAAAGATCCTAAATATTAGGACACTACACTTCATATTTAACAGTAAAGTCAAGAACTCTAGCTGTGACAAAAAACCTAGGCTCAAAACACATAGAGCACTTGTTCGGTAATTATTTAACCTAACTGTAAGTGTACAGTGAGATTTATAGTGTAACTGTGAACAAGGTCATATCCACAAGGATTTTTAATAACTAAACCACTAATTATCTAAATTAACCTCCTGCAGTTATCTAGATTACCATACCTAGTTTAATTTAATTAATAAATAAAATAATAAATGCTACCACAGACAAAAACACAGTTGAAACGGTAAATCAAAGACATATTCTAGGATTGAAAAATCATCAACTAATCTATCCATTTAATCCTTTCATTCTTATACCTATGTTGGGACTTAAATTATCCTAGAGCAACCACTTTTACATTCTAAACTTTCTCTTGAAGTGCCTAGACTATAGATCACAAATTAAATAACAATGTGTCCATTAATTATCTAATATGCAACTCCCAATAATTCATGTGGTTCTTTGCTCTCTAAATTAACAGCAACTTCGTCGAGTGATATTGATTAATCGGTTACTTATTCCAGATCATGTATTAAAACTCCTATCTCGATTTATGAATTAACACATCTGAAGTTATATAAATTATGCAAATATAACCATATTCATGATCATGTGCATATATATTATGATGAACATGTGATGTCAGAATGATAAATCGAAAGTAAGTAAATGGCACGAGATTAATAACCATGTTCGATCAACTGATCTACGTCAGGGGGACTTCACAAGTCCTTGAGAAATAATCCACTACTTCGTTGCAAGGTTACAAAGGCTATTACATGATGACCTCCCATCACTTGACCCTTTTTCTACACACTACAACCTCTTTCGATTGACTGAATTGTGAGATCCCCTCATAACCTATACTCCCTCTTGTTTCCATGGAAAATCTCTCCTGAGACTCCTTTAAGTGTGTGTGAAAGAATTATAAACACAGACTAGACACATAATGATCACAAGGATCAAACATTCTACCTGAATACTATATGCTTCAAACTTGAAATCTTTTAGACTCTCTAGCTCTTGTGTATTCGTAAACGTCAACTGCACTCTAACTAGTCTGATTCTCAGGATATTTATAAACACAAGACATAGCTGAAACGAGGTAATTAGATTGTCCTAATTTGAATCAAACTCTAAAAGGAAACTTTCCTAGTTTAATTCGGACTCTACCTAGTTAGAAGCCTTCCTTAAATATAACTCACCTACTTCCTTCTTGATCTTCATCTTGAACAATGCATCTTCTATTCTGAAACGTCTATCTTGAAAAGGCAGCTTCAACTCATTAAATTCAGCTTTGACACGTCTCTTACAAACTCTCCAGATAGCCATGTACATGATCATGTACACGAATATGCTCAAGTACATTCTTCAATCTTCAATTAAATTAGCAGTGAAATGTTCATATCATAATGTCTAGAATATGGTTTTCAAACTTGAAAAACCAAAACATTTCTGTTCTTTGAATTGCCATAAAGATCATGACAATCTAAAAACACTTAGTGCATAAAGATAGCACTAACAATCTCCCCATTTGTCTATATATGATGAAATCCCAACTATGACAATTGAAGAAGAAGCCCAAGCAAGTTGATCCATGAACGTGGCGTGTTGGATCAGCCCTTTGAAGAGCCCAAGGCACCAATTAGAAGACCCAAATCCACTGGGATTTATTTTTATCTAGATTATATTTTTATTATTTTATTTTTGGTATTTAATATATGTATTTTCATTTTTATTATTAGGGGATTTTCTAGAAGGTCTTATTTGTTAGGTAATTAGAGTTTTAAACATGGAAACTTCTTTCCTAGTTAGAAATCTAGTTTAAGTAGTTTTCCTAATTTGATTCTAGTTAGGTTTCGAATTCAAGCCCTATAAATAGGACATCTATTGTACATTATTACTTAGACGTTGATTAATATTTTGAAGTTTATTTTCAATTGTCTCACGATCCTTTGATTGATCAAACATTTATCAAGTTCTTTAGACCTAGCAAATCTGAAGTCCTATTACAAACTCATTTTAGTTCCATCGAGATCTAGGGAGAGTGCTACCAATCCGGAGTATACGAGATATCGCGTTTCGTCTTCACCGCAAGACGGGGTTCGAGTAAGTATATTTCTTCTATCATTCAATTCATCACTCCATCGATCACTATCATCCATAAGTATCTCACGTACGCCTCATTATCACCCATCATTAATAATTCAGCCACAAATTCATCTCCATATTCATCCATTCTGATACATGCTCAATTCGCTCTAATTGTCACTTATACAAATCTGCCCTATTTTCGTACCCTTTTAAGTATTTTGGATTTGTGTTTTATTTGGTTGAGTTATAATCTAGGTATTTTAAGTGTCTTAATTATCGAGTTTAATTCAGCAAATTAATCGAGTAATAATCATCGTGTTTTTAGTCATTTATATTGTCTAGTTTAGTTGGATTGAAGCCCTTCTTTAGTTGACGCGTGTTTCAATTCTATAAGTCTTCCACGCATTTTCTCTTGGTGTCGATCATCATACCGGGATCACATCATTATATGTTAGCAAATCAACTCCATATTTTTAAAGAACACAATCTTCATCTGAAGGATCATGTACCTTAAAACATTCTAGAATGTTCCTATGAACATCATATGATCCAGTTGTTCCCATTCTCATAACAAAAATCACCAAAATACAAATTTTCAAACTCTTTGCCATGATCACTTCGAATTCTGATAATCTACTGGTTTTTTTAATTGTGATCTTGCAGACCAATTTCTTGAATGTCATGAATGTCTCAGTCGTGTCTCTAAGAAATTCTACCCAAGTTAATCTTGAGAAGTCATCTATGCAGACAAGGACATATTTCTTTCCTCTGTAGCTTTCTACAGCAATTGGTCCCATTAGATCCATATGTAGAAGATCTAAACTTCTCTTAGAAGTTCTATCCTGAACTTCTTTATGCTGGGATCTTGTCTGCTATCCAATCTGGCAAGGACCACATACCTTGTCTCTTTTAACTTTGATCTAGGGGAATCCTCTAACTATCTCCTTGTTGATGATCTTCTGGAGATTTCTGAAGTAAATGTGTCCAAGTGTCTGATATCATATCCCTGATTCTTCTATAGATTTTCTTTGACATGTTATTGAACATTGTGCACGTACATGTAGCTGATAATAGTTGCTAGCTGGTTTTTGTCCTTCCATGAATAAGTCATTGTTTTTATTCATCACCCTGCAACTCTCTTTGGTGAATACCACTGTCATGTCATCATCACATAGCTGACTAATACTGATAAGATTAGCTTGAGTCCATCAACTAGCATTGCTTTCTTTAGCTTAGGCATTCATTCGACAACCAGCTCTCCTTTTCCCATGACTTTTTTCTTTTTGCCATCTCCAAAGGTGACAAAGTCATATGTGCAAGCCTTTAAGTTCTGCACAACTGAGCAATCCTTAGTCACGTGTCTTGAACAGCCACTATCAAAATACCATTTGCTCTTGTCTTCTACTCATAGAGATGTATGAGCAATCAGACTGGTCTATTTGATAACCCAATACTTTTTCTGAGTACGCTTCTTCTTCTCTTATATAGCTGGCCTTGTGTTGCTGTTGTTGTAATATTCAACCACAAATATTCTTCTCATCCTTTTAAAATCATTGAGATATTTCTCACAATGTGGTTGGATGTGGCCTCTTTCTTCACAATAATGGCAGATAATTTCTTTTCTGTAGCCATCATGAACAGTTATCTTCATGTCAGTAATGTTGGTTTGGATATTCTGAACATTTTTATGTACATGTACTAGCTGACTTGTACTTTCTTTGACAAACACTTTCTTGGATTGTCCTCCATTATAACCAAGATCTAGATGACTCTTTCTTGAATGTCCTAGAGTAGTAAGAATCATGTCAAGATTCTTTGTTCCATTGTTCAGCATAGTGACATTCCTCTTGATGGATTTGAGCTCTAAAGATAACTCAACAATCTTTTTCTCTTGTTGTTGAATTGTATCATTCTGATCTAAATCAGACTTCATCAGCTTCTCATTCTCTTCTAATAGATTCTTATTTTGAGACTGAAGGGTCTTGTTGATTTACACAACTTCTAGTCATTTTACATACATCTCTTTGTCATTTTTCACAAATTCTTCTTGGCTGAACTCCTTATTGTCTGATTTATCTTCTTCTGTATATTCGAATGGATCTTTGAATTCAGAAACTTTTACTGTGAATGCAATAGTTTCTTCATCTAAATTACTACTACTTTCTTCTGATTGATTGTCACTAAGAGATGCATTATAATTCTTCTTGTTCCTCTTCAATGTCTTAGCACATTCAACTTGAATGTGCCCAAATCCATCACATTCTCTGCATTGTATTTCCCTTCTTGGATTGAACTGTTGAAACTCCTTCTAATCATTGCAGAGTGTTACCAGATGGTTGTCCTTTGTTGTTGGACCTTCTTGAAGACTACTTGTTGGCTCTTTTCAACATTCGACTGGAGTTCTTGTTAATCAAGACCATAAAGTTCATTATATCTGAATCAAGTACAGTTTTTTGTTTCTGTACATGTTCAGGTACATCTTCTAAAACTTCAGTTTTAAGAGCAATACCTCTCTTCCTTGAGGAGTTATCTTCATCTTCCAGATTCATCTTAAACGTTCTTAAAGACCCTATCAGCTCATATCATACTATTAATATCCTGGGCTTCTTCGATTGCAATAACTTTGTATGCAAACTTCTTTGGAAGAGATCTGAGAACTTTTCTTACACGGTTCTCATTGTTGATAGGCTCACCAAGAGAGTCACCTATGGACTCTCATTAGATATGCTTCTCAGTCTACCATTGAACTCACCAATGGACTAAGTTTTTTCCATTCTAAGAGATTTAAATTTAGAAGTAAGATTTTGAAGCCTATATAATCTTATAGAACTGGTCCCTTCAAAGGTGGTTTCTAGAATATCCCATACAGCTTTAGCAGTCTCACAAGTTGAGATTAGACTGGATGTTTCAAGATCAACTGAAGAGAATATAGCATTGAGAGTTTTAGAATTGACATTGTATCAGTTCTTTTGTGGCACAGTCCATCTCCTTCAATCTCCTCATACTTTCCTTCCTTGACAATAGTTAGCTTTTCCCATCCTTCAGTGATGCTTTTCCATTCAAGCTCATCTATTGATATCAGAAACACCCCCATCCTTACTTTCCAGTAAGGATAATTATTGTCTTCAAGTAATGGTTGTCTGACTATGGATTCTCCTTCCTTGATTGAACTTATAACTTGAACTCAACCAAAATCTTCACGTAGTTATGCAATTTTCAAAACTCTTTTCGCTTTTAACCAAAGGTGATCCGCTCTGATACCAATTAAAGCTACATAAACTGTGCAAATATAAATATATTCATAGCCATGTGCATGTACATTATAATGAACATGTAAGGTCACAATGATAAATTGAAAGAAAGTAAATGGCATGAGGTTAATAACCCTGTTCGATCAACTGATCCATGTCAGGGGGACTTTACAACTCCGTGAGAGACAATCCACTACCCCGTTGAAAGGTTACATAAACTATTACATGATAACCTCCCATCACTTAACCCATTTCCTACACACTACAACCTCTTTCGATGGACTGAATTGTGAGATTCTCTCACAATCTAGACTCTCTCACAATATAGACTCTCTCTAGTTCCCACATAAAATCTCTCCCGAGACTCCTTTAAGTGTGTATGAAAGAATTTCAAAAACAGTCTAGACACACAATGATCACAATGATCAAACCTAGTCTACCCGAATACTATATGCTTCACATTTGAAGTCTTTTAGACTCTCTAGCTTTTGTTTATTCGTATATCTCAACTGCATCTAACTAGTCTTATTCCCAGACTATTTATAAACACAAGATATAGCCTAAACAAGTTAATTAGATTGTCCTATTTTGAATCAAAATCAATAAGAAAACTTTCCAAGTTTAATTCGAACTCCAACTAGTTAGAAGCCTTCCTTGAAAAGAATTCGCCTTCTTCCTTCTTAATCTTCTTCTTGAATAAGGCATCTTCAATTCTGAAACATCCATCTTGAAAAGGCAACTTCAGTTCCTTGAAATCAGCTTGGCATATCTCTTGGAAACTCTCTGAACAACCATGTACATGATCATGTTCACAAACATGCTCAAGAAGATTCTTTGATCTTCAATCATATTGGCAGCAGAATGTTCATATCATAATGTCCAGAACATGGCCTTCAAATTTGAAAAACCTAAACCTTTTATGTTCTTTGAATTGCCATAAGGATCATGATAAACTAAAAACACCTATTGATGTATAATGGTGCTAACAACATCAGATTGCATCATTTAATGAGCAAGTAAATAATACAGACAAGCACGAGAATAAACAAAACATAACCAAGTCATAGACATAAAAATAAAATAGATAAAAAAAACTTCATAGTTGAATCATAAATAACTCTAGAATACTAGGGTTTCAGCTATCCATGAAAAAATAAATATCTTAAACAATATATAAGGAAAACATGATAATTCTATGAACAGAGTAAATAAAACTCGGATGATTAAATATGTCTCTAATCTTGAAAACTCTTGAAATCTTTGGCCTTTTTCTTCACGTCCTCTTTCCTCTGTTGTATTTTTCGGGTGGCAACTTTAGGGAATGATGGAATGTGCCTAATTTTCGCCCAAAAATCCCTATTTATACTTAGTAAGAAAAAGCCTTAAATCAGCTTAAAACCGGATAAACTCGGACGACCATGACCTCACTCATGACCCATTCACTCGTAGCTCAGGTCACAGGTCCACGTGGCATGATGTGGGACCATGATTCGTGGCCTCTTCTGATACCCGCGACTATGCTCGCGGTTTTTTTTTGCGGACTCCTTTCTTCGTCGCAAACTTACAGACAGGAGCCCCTTTCTCGATCCATGACTCGACCCTCGACTAGAATCGTGGGTGTTACTTGTGAGTCCTTTTCTGCTCCATTTTTATCCCTTTCTCAACTCGATTTCTTCAATGTATGACCACGGGAGATCATCAACTATCTCTTGTCCAAAAATACTACAAAATACGGGACAAAACCTACAAATATCACAACACATACCAAACACCAAGAACTGGTGAAATCCAATTAAACTGGGATAAAAACACGAGTAAAATAATTAAAATACACAACTAAATAACACTAAAACTAGTGTAAAATCTCAATTTATCAACTCCCTCAAACTTAAGACTTTGTTTGTCCCTAGACAAAGAATAGAAACCAAACATGGAATTCAAACAATACACCCAACTATAACCCACAATCTAGCTTCTACAATCTCGAAAGTCTAATTGGAAAATGACAAGAACAAGAACATCACTCAAATCATGAACACGTGTAATAAATTTTAATGAGAAAATATCAAGCCAATAATCCTCACCAGTGTGTGTTTTGATCAAACACTCAAAGTGTGAGAAAATAAAAATAAGCACTCATCGAAACGTTGAAATACACACTTGATCTACCATAGGCTTGCATACAATCTCAACCCTCATTAGACAAACAAATGTGCTCAAAATTAAGATCAAATAGGACTTTTGTTAAGGTTTTAATGTAGGCTTGTGTTAATGTTAGGAATTTTTGGTTAAATGGACTCGATAATTGTAAAACAATCCACCACTCTGACTTTCTACTCCCAACCTCTTTTTCACATTCAAACAATAGTTGAAATTTTTCCAACTTCCTCCTACACAACCTTAAATTATCCACTCAAAACATTACACTCTTCGAGTTTTCATAGCATTTTTCCTTCAACTCATGGACTTTTGGTCTCTTTCCTTACTTATTTTCATTGGCACTTTTCACGTTTTTTTCTTTTGTGCTCTTTTCATAATTTTTCTTCTCAAAGCTCAAAAGGCACTCTCTTTTGTACACCAACAAAAATCACCAAATTATCCACACATATTTTATTTTCAACTCTCTCCTCCATCCAAACTCCATTATCCTCTACCTCTTCCTTCATATCCACAAAAGTTAATATATTTAGCCCCAGATAAACTTTCAAAGAAAAGGCAATTAGGCACAAAAAGGGTTCACAATAGGATAAAATTAACTTAGGACAATGTATGGGAAAATGGCTAGAGAAAAGATGGCCTATTATCGTCTCCTACTTTCAAGCACAAAAACTCAATCTCGAGCAAAACGGTACTAAAGTTCTAGAGAAATAAGTGCATAGACAACCAACACACAAGAATGAAATTAAGACACTAGTCTTATAGGCTCAATATCTCACAACTTAACATTGGACAAAATAAAGCTCGAAGAACTCTAAAAACACATGCTCATTCAAATCATATTATGCGTGCTCCAATCATTCCCAATTAAATATCTTCAATCATAAACACTAAATTATAAACCACAAAGAATATATCATCTAAATCCCAAGTAAAATCCAAGATCAAAATTCAAAATTTGTAAAAAACTCCGGGAAATGAAAAATGAAATGAAAATGAAACTAAACAAGTAAAGCAGGTAAAACAAATAAAGGTCTGCACACCACAAGCATACATCCCCCCAACCTTATTCAAATCCAATGAATAGAATAATTTTGTAAAAATGCATGAAGGTGTCGTCGACCACTGACAATGATCAAGTGGATGTTTGTTCGGGTTCAATGTCCTCTCTCAAACTTGTCGAAAGATAAGTTAATTGATTCGCTATCCCCCATGGTGCAGTATCTGATGTAACCCAGACAATGAATCTAAGTTAAATCTAGAGGAAATGTAGCGGAAGACTTAAGGACTCGAACACGTCAGATTTAGGAAGGATTCAACCCGACTAATTGTTCTAAATAAATGACTAATCTATGGAAAACAAGACTCAAATAAAATCTGTTATAGACTCGATATTCAATACACTTAGAATTATAACACAAACTATGCAAAACACAAAACCAAATAAATAGATAAAAGGTATGAACGATTGGATGGACGGTGGAATAAAGATGGCTCTATTATAGCTTGATGAAGGATGATGAATGAACGTGCATGTGAGATGATGATCGATGGCAGATTAGTGAAGTGATTTGTACATTGTCGAACCCGTAGATTGGAATCTACAAACGCGATGAATGATACTCCTCGATTTGATAGCGATTCCCTCGTGAACTCGTAGAACTCGAAAGAACCTTGAATAAAACCTTAGATTTGCTGGATCTAAAGAGTATGGCTTTTGAACCAAAAACAATAAAAGTTTCAAAGGTGATCAACCGATGGACCGTGAGATAATTGAAAATAACTTCAAAATTAATCAATGTCTAAACTGAAAATAACATAATGTTCTCCTATTTATACTAGGTTAATGGACAAAAATAACAAACCTAATCTAAGTCCATTATGGACGAAAATAATTAAGTAAAAATAAGAGTTCTACCTTGTATAAAATTCTACACAAGGTAATTCTAGAAAAGACCTAAAATTAAATAAATAAAAATATAATCTAGATAAATTAATTCCAACTGAATTTGGGCCTTCAAGATGGCGTGTAGGACTCCTTAATGGGCTGCACAAACTCATCTCTTTCATGCCTTAGTCTTCTCGGGCTTCAACTTCAACACGTAGTCGGTATGCCCATACTGACCACTTGCGTTCTTCATGCCTTGATCTTCTTCATCTTCAGTGGACAACATAGCAATCCATTTGGGGCTGCCATGATGCATTTCTTCTTCTTTAGTTGGCATGGTCTCATTCTCATCATTCTCCCCCTACTGAAAAGAATTCAACCTCGAATTCAGGGCATCATCTCGGCCAAACTGAACTACAGGAAAAGGGAGCAAGTTAGTATATTTAAGTGTTGAAGAATGCTTATTCTTACCAACTAAATCAAGTCCTCGTCTAGGACATTCAAAATTCGCATGTTGCTTGCATGACGGGACTCGTCTCTCTTTCTTCTTCGTCTCTTTAGTGCTCGTGCAGAAATCAATAACACCCTTGAATTTATCCCTTTGTGGCTGCACATCACTAGGTAAAGAAATGAGAGAAAAATTAAACTACCCACATCCCTTAACTAAAAACCCCCTTTACCCACTTTTTTACACACATTCAAGAAATACCCACTATGTCTATTATATCCCTACTTTTTCATTTTTCAATGTAATCAGACGTGGGCCCTCTCATTTTTCAGAAATTGTAAGACAAAGTACTCATTTTCTGTCTCAAATCAGACTCATAAATACGTAAAGTTATTCCTCACGTGTGCGCTCAAATCTCGGAAACTGCAATACCGTTCGAAACCCATAATTTTGAGATGGGCGGTATCCCAGCGGTATTGCATGGGAACTGAAATAGAGTTGAAATATTTCAATACCGCTCCAATACCATAATTATATTATGGGCGGTATTCAAACAGTATTTGAAGGGAGCCGAACATGAGTAGAATATATAGGGCGGTATTCAAGAATTATCGGGCGGTATCCATTTTAAATAGAATACCGTTCGACTGCAGTTACACATTCAACGGGCGGTATCTATTTTACATAGAATACCGTTCAACTATCGTTTCACAATCAACGGGCGGTATTTATTTTAAATAGGATACCGTTCGACTACCGTTACACATTCAACGGGCGGTATCCCTTTTAAATAGAATACCGTTGGTTTACCGTCCCACATTCATCGGCGGTATCCCTTTTAAATCGAAAACCGTGGGTCCCACGGTGGCAGTTATTTATGGTAAATTTCAAATTAATAATCCCACCACTCCTTAAGTCAAAAGAAATCAAATCAATTTCAAATACCGTCCCCAAATAGAGAGCCCTAAATACACGAGCCCTAAAATCAAACCAAAAGCCAAAATCCCCAAATACACTACTTTTTTTCTCTCGAAGAACATCAATGGAGTTCGGCGAAGGAAGTGGTGCTCATCAATCTGACAATGAGCAGGTTAGTTATTACATCTCTCCCCTAAAATACATGAATACCGTCGGCGGTATAAGTTTTTTTCTAGGCGACGGTATCCAAAATTTTGTTGATAATTGATGGATTTTGGGTGTCTTTAAGTTTTTAGTTGTAGTTAGTTTTGTTTCCTGCTAGATTAGGAATAGTATATGAAAAATATCGTAGTTAGTTTTGTTTCCTGCTATATATGAACGGTATTACCTCTTGCGACAAGCGGTATTACCGATAGTATACCGCTCGTCAATTAGGATGCTGTAATTAACTTGCTCAAGTTTTAATTTAATTTTTGGACCTTGATGTTATGATTAGTTGATTAAAAACATTGAATACCGGCGGCAATGGCAAATGTCGTTCGGATACCGCCTAATATTGACGAGCAGTATACGAACGGTATTGTACCGATAGTATATCGCCCGTCAATTAGGATGTTGTAATTTACTTGTTCAAGTTTTAATTTAATTTTTGGACCTTGATGCTATGATTAGTTGGTTAAAAACATCGAACACCGTCGGCAATGGCAAATACCGTTCGTATACCGCTTAATTTTGACGAGCGGTATACGAATGGTATTGTACTTGCATGACGGTATACCGTCCTCATTTGATTATTTTTCTCGTTATTTTTACTGCTTAAATGGTATAAAACATTGAATTACATGGGTTTGAACCAATAACGTGCGGTATTCAAAGTTTTTTGAACAATACCGTACGGTATTGTACTTGATTGACGGTATACCGTCCATCAACAACGGTACCGTGTATTAAGTGTTTATCTCCTTCTCAGGCGCCTTGGAGTTGGAAGAGAGTAGAGATGCAAAATTATTACCAAATTTTGAATCTCTACTACAGGCCCAAGGTATTAACGTGCATATGGACAAGACTGATGAGAGTTGGTGGGCAAGAACTCATGGGGAGATTCGAGGAGGGGTGCTTCGGTCACCTCATAAGATGGAAAAGCAAGTCGAGCAACGGTAGAGCCTTGCATGCTTTGATATCTCGTGAGATCACTATTCCCGGTGCTCTGGCTCATGAAGTATGGTTCCATATTAATGAGAGCCATATCAGATTTTCGTTCCCCGAGTACGCTCTGGTGACCGGGTTTCGATTCGGATCATTGGCTTTTGATCCGAATGCCGAACACGATCATTCCAACGTGGGAGTGTTTAGAAGATTCTGTGGTGGCAAGGATGTCAACATTCTGGAGCTGTGGAATATTTTTGATGGAAAGGATCGCAGACTTTCGAAGAAGGCTACCCCAGATGATTATTTGAAAGTGGCTAATATTTTAGCCCTTTATTTTTTTGCTTGTGGGTACGACACTCCAAGAAAGGTTGATAGTTTTGCGTGGGTGTTGGTCGATGACCTTGAGGCGTGGAACATATTTCCATGGGGTGCCTACACCTATCCTATTTTACTCCATTACATTGGTCGATTGCCGAGGTCGACTCCTAGAAAGTATCATTTCTATGGCCCTGTGTGGGCTCTACAGGTATGCATAATTTGATGAAAAAATATTGAGAATAATACTAGTATTAATTATACTGATTAGGTTAATTTTAATATCACTTTTACAGATTTGGGCATATGAAGCTATACCGGCCCTTGGAAGAGAGGTTGCGGAGGTTGCGGAACCAGTGGCGTTGCCTCGTTGCTTGAAGTGTTTTTTTACTCCTTCAAATGTGCAAGATTTTCATACACTATTGAATGATGCGGTAATGTAGTTTAACGATAAAAATATTAATTTTCTATTTTAATTAACTAAATATGCAATACCGCCCGGTACCGCCCCAATACCGCGGTGTACCGCCCGGTACCGGCGTAAGACCGCGGTGTACCGCCGTGTACCCCCCGATCGGCCTAGTACCGCCGTGTACTGCTCGATATGGCTCAATTTAATAATTAATATTTCATCGATTATTTTGTAGGGTGAGTGCCTAGAAACGCTTCATGCGGGCGCGGATGAAGAAGTACGTGACTACTGGATCAGCGTTCTGGTCCCCGATGCACTGGGTGTTGTTTACCGTGCATCGGTAAACCCTGTAAAGGCATAACACGGCGGCGACGATGTCGTGCAGCGCGTTGTGAGGACTGCAGCACGGGTGCAAAATATATCATGTCGCTCTGCAGCTTCAGTTTCAGCAAGTGCACCGAAACGACAGTCCCGGAAAAAGCAGAAGCAGGCTACTCCGCCAGAATCGGATCCGGAGACTGAGACTGATGGTGATGTGGGTGGGGCAAAGAAGAAGCATACTCCTCCACCAACTTCGGGAAAACGGGCTAGGGAATCGAGCTCGTCTTCTTCAGGGAGTCATGTTTGGGAGAGACGTGAATGCGGTTTTATTTCAAAGTTGAAGGAAGCAGTACTGCCAGATTTGAAAGATTACATGAGGTATGAGTTGCTTCCTGATCTGAAGAGTTGGATGCAATCACTTTACCATGGAGACCGTCGATCACGATCAGGGCAGAGTCATCATTCGCATCATTCTGCCCAGCCATCCCATCAGGCTCGTCATCCCCATCAATCTCGTCAACCAAAGCCGTCCCATCACTCCCATCAATCCCATCAGTCTCACCACTCTCACCATCCTCATAAGTCTCACCACTCTCATCATCCAGAGCCGGAGGATCATTCTGCAGATCAGTTCGATCAGAACTATCAGTACACTGGTCATCGTGCCTCGTCTTACATGCAAGAGGCAGACCGCACATCTGTAGACGGAGGACTTAGTCGGAGATCACTACAGATGCAGATAGACCCCCGTGAGCTAATTGACATGGAATCATTTTGGAGGTCTATGGTGGGGGTACATCCTACTGCGGTGCCTACCGCCTCTGCTTTCCTGAACCAGGATAATGAGGTAAAGTATTGAATTTTTCAAAATTATAGTTTAATTTGTTTATTATTGTTATTACTTGTTAAATTAGTGTTAACATTAATTTTTATTTTAATTGTTGGTTTAATTTTTATTTGTTTCAGGAAATTCAAATTGATTGTCCCGCTCAAGACGTAGGTGTTGACTCGGACGAGGGTAGTCCACTCCGTTTCACTCGTGCGGATAAAGGGAAACAAATTGTAGAAATCGATAATCCTCCACGTCGAGTGAAAAAGCAATCCGCCGCGCTTCGCTCGCCATACGTAAGCACGATGCCGACTCCAATCAAAGCTGCGGCTCGTAATGCTTACATAAATTGGCGAAAGAAAAGACCAACTCCATTTGTCCGTACCCGCACGACTAATTTTGAGTTGGATCATTTATTTTTTGATCGAGTGGAGAACGTCAAGTCCGCCATGGATGCCACGGTAAATCTTTATATATTTTTTATGTAATTATTATTCCGTGCCAAATATGGGAATTATGTTGAATTGAATTAACTTTTTAATTAAACTTAACGTTACAGATAATTGATCTCTTCTGCGAAGCTATGGTTGCCAAATTGGAGAGGGGCAAACAACTATTAGATGGAGTAGATGCAGGGAGTACACGCATCGTGGGACCTACATTCTTTGTGAGTATCCAAATTTTTTTGGTAAAGATAATAATACCGTCGGTATTAAACGGTATTTATTTTTATTAATAATACCGTTCGATTTTTATTAAAATACCGTTCGATGTTCATTAAAATACCGCTCATACAGTTTAATACCGTTCGAGCGGTAGTAAACGGTATTTATTTATACCGTTCGAATACCGCTCGAACAATGGGCGGTATTGAACGATATTCTGCTATACCGTCTCTCCGTAGTATTATACCGTTCGATAAATTCGAGCGGTATCGTCCAGTGATTTCCCTATACCGTTTGATTTTGAATTTTTTGTTTAATATATTGTTACCATACTAGTAATCTAATTTTCAAGTATTCAACAGTTACAGTTACAAAAAGAATGGCAGAAGACTGTCGACCAACCTTACTTTGGGCATTGGAGAGGTGAACATGCAGACGTTTATTGATGGATGCCTCTCTCCAGTATGGTTCAAATGGTTCAAGGGCGAGACGTTCCGGGGGCTCGATCGTGGTGGGATGCTAAATAGGTAAATAACGCTCGACAATCGAAATACTGCTATATTTTTATATTTTGATATATAATGTATTTTTTTTTCAATGTAGATAATCTTCGTGTGCAACGTTAGTTCACATTGGATCACCGTGTTGCTTGACTTGATCGAATGGAGAGTCGACGTATACGACTCCATGTTTCATAGGCTGGACCCAGATGACAACAAAATTCGAGGACTTCAAGTGAGGCCACTGACAAAGTTGATGAAGCAAGTCTTGCACTATGCTGGTTGGTTTGTGTAGAATGTACATGAGATTAGGAGACCCCGAACACCTTCCTTGCCCTGCCGGATCATGACCGGCAATTTCAAGCAAAGCGATGATGTCAGTTGCGGGCCTTATGCGTGCATGTATATTGATCGACTAATCACATGTTCGCCAAAGCTTAAATGGGGGAACAAAATTGCTAACGTAAGAGATTATCGTTTTCAGATGGCAGTTAGAATATTTGATTTGTGTTCTCAGTAGAAACGTACTTTGAGACATTTTTTTTAGAATCAGACTAATTTTCGTTCTCGTTCTTCAATTTATTGAATATTATTATATTCCAAATATATGACTATGTATTTCCATAAATATTTATATTAAAATTTTTATTTTCAAATCGCGGTATCTCGGTATCTGCTCGGTACCATCCGTTACCGGTCAATACCGGTCGGATACCTAGCGGTACCGCTCGGTACAACTGTACCGTTTAAATAATTAATTGAATGGTATTAATAATGACTTTGTACATTCAATAGTATTCATGATGACTTTGAAAATTGAATTGTCTCTTCAACATCACAATTCATATAAAGACAACATATAAAGACGTGCAACACTATTTCACTATTGAAATATCATGTCCAATCACAATTCATATAGTTTGGTTTTTTTCCAATCACTAATCGAAATATATAACTATTTATTTCCATAAATATTTAAATCAAAATTTTGATTTTCATGTAGCAGGTATCTGTTCGGTACCGCCCGATACGGGAAATACCGCTCGGTACCGGTCAATACCGCTCTGATACCGCCCGATACCGAGCAGTACCGCGTAGTAATGCTCTACCATTTACAATTAAATATGCAAAACAATATCCGAACATTAAATAAATAAAGTCATTATACATTGAATAGTACTCATAGTGACTTTATTCATTGAATTGTCTCTTCAACACCTTGTTTTCTTGCGAGACAACATATAAAGACGTGCAATATAGTGGTTTCACTATTGAAATGTTATGTCCAATCACAATTCATATAGTTTGTTTTTTTTATGTGACATGCATAGTGGAATCCGAAATATATGACTATATATTTCCATAAATATTTAAATCAAAATTTTGATTTTTATGTAGCAGGTATCTGTTCGGTACCGCCCAGTACCGAGAAACAACGCTAGGTACCGGGCGGTACCGCGCGGATACCGCTCGATACCGGTCGGATACCGGCGGTAAAGCTCTACCGTTTTCAATTAAATATGCAAATCAATATCCGAACATTAAATAAATAAACTCATTATACATTGAATACTACTCATAGTGACTTTATTCATTTATTCATTGAATTGTCTCTTCAACACCTTATTTTCTTGCGAGACAGCATATAAAGACGTGCAATATAGTGGTTTCACTATTGAAATGTTATGTCCAATCACAATTCATATAGTTTGTTTTTTTATGTGACATAAAGAGTGGAATCTTATGTACCGGAAGATACCGTTCGGTACCGGTTATATAAAGACATGCAATACTGATCCATACCGCCCGGTCCCGCAGTGTATCGAACGTTATTCATATGTACTTTATAGAATTAATGGGGAATCTACATTGAATTTTCATTTCCAATCATAACTAATATAGTTTTATTTTTTTATGTGATAAATAGTGTGGAATCTTAAATAATTTACTATTTGTCCTCATATTTGTTGTCCACATTAGAAAATAATATAATGACATGTATTTCTTCACAATATAAATAAGAGTCCTCATATCGTAAACCTTATTTCGAGCTTAGTAAATATCTTCACCTATATTCTTAATTCCGAAAGCGGATGAACGTCAAGGTTTATTGATCAAGCTTTCGGTGTTAAGAAATTGGTGAAGAAATTTACGAACTCCGCTTCAAGTGCACAATTTTCTTCACATATAAATAAGAATTGAAAACCTTATTCCGAGTTTGGTAAACATCTTCTCCAATTTTCTTTATCCCGAAAGCTGATGACTGTCAAGGTTTATTGATTGTGTGAAGCTTTCGGGGTAAAGAAATTGGAGAAGAAGTTTTTCGGGGTAGAGAAAATTGGAGAAGAAGTTGGCGAATACCGCCCATATACCGCCCGGATTCCGCCCTGCACACCAAATCTCTCTCTCCGGAAACCTGGCTTGTTGTAACAGTGAGAAGCAACGAGCAGTTTCCGAAGGTAAGGGCAATGGGAGATGAGGGAGAAGATCATTTCCCAACCTCGTCATTTCCCCGTCTCCCTTTTATATTTTACTATAGTTGTAGTCCAATCACGAGGGTACCGCCCGGATTGGAGAAGAAGTTCTTCGGGGTAGAGAAAATTGGAGAAGAAGTTTTTCGGTCTAGGAGAGACCAAGGCATATGGCTAGAGAAACAACGAGCAGTTTCCGAAAGTAGTGGGCTCACAAGTGTATAATTCAAGCTTTCAATTGAAAGATTACATTGTAATTTGACAGTCTTGTAAAATGAATATATTTCGCAAAATTATAAAATCATTTGACTCACAAGTGTACAATTCAAGATTTCGATCACATTGCCAATGATCACTTGCAATACTACACTAATGTCCCTAGTGTGTATTGCTAATGCCTCGAGTGCATAGTGGCTTGATCCTCACAAGTGCGAAATACATAATATGTTGAAAGATTACATTATAATTTGATACTCAATTCATATATCATGGATGATCGAATCCAACGCGGCCATAATTGGCTCTAGAATTCACAATACCGCTGAGTAGACCCAGTACCGCCCGTATACCGCCGGATACCGCCCGACGGTATCCAATCGTGATTCACCGACTTGCAGCGGTATTTAATTTTCCCTACATAGTTTAAGTGTAAATTCAGTCCAAGGAACACCTGGAAAGGAAGTACTATGTAATTTACAAAGTAATAAATCATTCTCAACCTCTTTTTGCATAATTATAAAATCATTTGACTCACGAGTGTACAATTCAAGATTTTGATCACATTGCCAATGATCACTTGCAATACTACACTAATGTCCCTAGTGTGTATTGCTAATGCCTCGAGTGCATAGTGGCTTGGTCCTCACAAGTGCAAAATCCATAATATGTTGAACTGTGATTTGATACTCAATTCATATATGATGGATGATCGAATCCAATGCGGCCATAATTGGCTCTAGAATTCACAATACCGCTGAGTAGGCCCAGTACCGCCCGTATATCGCCGGATACCGCCCGACGGTATCCAATCGTGATTCACCGGCTTGTAGCGGTATTTAAATGTCCCTACATAGTTTAAGTGTAAATTCAGTCCAAGGAACACCTGGAAAGGAAGTACTATGTAATTTACAAAGTAATTAATCATTCTCAACCTCTTTTCGCATAATTATAAAAGCATTTGACTCACGAGTGTACAATTCAAGATTTTGATCACATTGCCAATGATCACTTGCAATACTACACTAATGTCCCTAGTGTGTATTGCTAATGTCTCGAGTGCATAGTGGCTTGGTCCTCACAAGTGCAAAATCCATAATATGTTGAACTGTGATTTGATACTCAATTCATATATGATGGATGATCGAATCCAACGCGGCCATAATTGGCTCTAGAATTCACAATACCGCTGAGTAGGCCCAGTACCGCCCGTATACCGCCGGATACCGCCCGACGGTATCCAATCGTGATTCACCGGCTTGTAGCGGTATTTAATTGTCCCTACATAGTCTTTTTTATTAGGTCAAAGATTTGACATGTGGGTCCCTCGCAATAATATTAGGGTCCCTTTCAAAGCCCAAATAAATCACCCTCTCTTCAACTCCCTCCTTCACACCCAAAGAAAACACTTTTTTTCGAATCCCATTCCAAAACGGTAATTGCTTGGACTATCTATTCGATTTTCACCCAGCGGCAATGTCGAGCGGGGGAAGTACAAGTAGTCGAGATGATTCTGTTGAGGTATTTGTGAAATAAAATTCTATTTATTAATTTTTTTTGCGATTTATCGGATACCGCCGGACTCTTGCGAGCGGTAGTTACCGATACCATTCGGAAACCGCCGGCGGTTGATGACGGTACTAGACGATACCGTTTGAATACCGCCGAGCGGTACCGACGGTATGTTTTATTTCTTCTGATTTTTCTATTTATTTTTCAGTTTTCAATTGTCTTTCTCTTGTTTTGTAGCCTTCTTGGACATGGAAGAGATCTGAAACGCAATTAATGGATCCCGTCATTAATCTTTACTGCAAAGGAAAGATTTTGAACAAAATTAAAACACGATTATTAAAAGTTGGTCGTTTGGGCCTACTACCAAGGTTTGAGGAAGGTTGTTTCGGCCATCTCTTGAGATGGAGGGAGAGTCGGAGTTGCGGCAAAGCACTACATGCTTTGATTTCGCGGGAAATAAATCTTGGAGATGCTTCGAAGTATGAGGTATGGTTCCGTATTAGTGGGAATAATATTAGATTTTCATACCCCGAGTTTGCGCTCGTGTCCGGATTTAGATTTGGAACATCTAATTTTGATCCAAATGCTTACCACGACTGTTCTAATATCGGCGTTTTTATGAGATTTTGTGGTGGGAAGTCGATAAGAGTTCAAGATTTAGTGACCAAATTTGAAAGCGATGTGGCTAATGCAACAGAAGATGATTATTTGAAAGTTGCTAATGTCTTGGCCTTATATATGTTTGCTTTGGGATATGACCCTCACCCGCAAGTTGAGAGCTTTGTTTGGGTTTTGGTCGACAACCTACGAGAGTGGGACAGATTCCCTTGGGGGGCCTACATATACCCCACTTTAATAAACTATATGTCTCTATTGCCGAACATAACTATCGAGTGTGGCTCGAAGTATCATTTTTATGGACCAGTGTGGGCTCTACAGGTACTTTACAATTATTTAGTGTTTTTAAATCGCAAAGTAAATAATAACAATATTATTTACAATTTTCTCATATATTTTGTAGATTTGGGCCTGTGAAGCCATTCCAGATCTTGCCGGTGAGATTGCACAATGTGTTGACCCGCATGCTTTGCCTAGGTGTTTGAGATGGCTTTTAGTGCCGTCTTCCATTGATGACTTTGATGCGTTTTTCAAGGCCGGGGTAAAAACAAGTACCTTTAAAAATTCAAATTTTTTGGTACGTATAATTACTGAATAGTTTTTCCTATCATTACAGTTCGCGCATCCGTGTCAGCAAACATTACAAGTAGAACCCGATGAAGAGCAAAGCGACTACTGGATCAGCATTCAGAGCCCAAATGCACTTGGTGTTCATTTCCAGCCCTCGGTGATTCAATCCAGGAAGATGGCGGCTAGAGTGCATGCAGGAGAAAAACAAAAAAAAATGATCCTCATTATTTTGCGGAAAATGTCGAAGTTCAATGCAAGAGAAGAGAGGATAATGAAAATCGTCATCAAGAGAAAACATTCTCGTCTTCACACAGATGGGAGAAACGCGAGGGTCGTTTCATCTCAAGAGTTAAGAATGAGTTTATACCCGACTTGAAGGACTTTATAAAGGTTGAGATGAAGGACATGATCAGAGCTATCTGGCCTGGTTCGAGATGATCAAAGTCGCATCGCGGTCATCATACTCACCGCACATCCCCAAGAGCTCGATCACCCCCCTCCGTCCACATCCCCGCTCGTGCCTCGTCATATGTTTCTGGCCGCCAATCTCCAAAGCAAGATATCTCTGGGAGGAGTTCTCTACAGATTGAAGTAATGCCGACACCTATGGATATAGATGAGTTTTTGACGACAACACAGCCGTTGTAGGCACTATTCTAACACGTGATATTTTATTTTTACGATTGATTAATTTTAAGAATCGCTCAATTTAAATTATTTTACATGTTACCAGGTTATATCATTCTGTCCAGACCTCGACCCACAATACGAGCCTGGTGTTGATACATTCTCTAGAGATATACAAGATCATGGTCATAAGGTATAGATTCTATTTTCATTAATTTAATTATGCAATACCGCTCGGTTATCGCCCATTTAATTAATTCAATTATGCAATTTCTTATTTTAATTTATATCATTGTGTCAGGATGTAGTATTTGGTTCTGAACAGGAGACGGATCATGCGCCTCACACAGTAATTGAGGTGGAGGAACCTCATAAGGTATAACTGATACCGTCAGTATATTGTAATACTGTTTAAATACCGGACGGTATTTTATAACACCGTAGGAATACCGGTCGGTATACCATAATACCGCTGGATTTCTGCCGGTATCATGAACGGTATTCCAGCGGTATACAGTAATACCGCTCTCGTAATACCGACCGGTATTAAGTCAGGTACCGCTCTCCTACCGTTGGGTACCGCTGCGCTACCCACCGGGTACCGTCCGAATTTTGCAAATTGTTAATTTAATTTATATCATTGTTTCAGGATATTGAGGTGCTTGAGGTTGACGAAAATAGCCCCCCGCCACGATTCACACGTCGGACTAAGGTCAAAAATGAGGGAGCAAAAGGAAAACAAAAAGTGGTTGAGCCTGCTCCTTTCCATTATGATATCCCGACCATACCTTTCGCTAATGTCGCGCCTCCAATGCTCCCTATCGAACGCCGGATTGCATATATTGAGTTCCGTAAACTTGGAACAAGAGTGTCGGTCAATCTGAAATACAGTGGTCACCCACTCAGACAAGTATTTTTCACCCGGTTGGAAGACTATAACACCGATATGGAGTTAGATGTAAGTTTTTCTCAAATCTCAACCAAATGTTTTTCTCATCTAATTTTTCTAAAAAAATTCTATACAGACGGTTGCTATCATGATGGAGGTGATGAAGAAGAAATTGGTAGATGGGGACCATATCTTGCCAAATGTGAATGCCACTAACACAATTATCGTTAGCCCAACATTCTTTGTAAGTCACTAGTATTTTTTTTTTGTCTGAATCTCTATTTGATGAATATGTTTATAACTAGATTTCAAATTCAAATTACAGATCAATTTAGAATCTGAATGGCTACGCAAAGTTAAAGATCCGAGAACCGGTAAATTAAAAATTGCAGAATGGAGTCCGACGGAATCGCTGGTGCAAGTTATCCAAGGATCTGAGTCTGCTACCTCACAACCTTGGTGGGGTGCAACTAATGTAAGGTTTTTCAACACTATATTGAAAATATTGGATACCGCAGGAATACCGGTCAGGTACCGCTCGGATACCGCCCGAATACCGCCGGGTACCGGTCGAATACCGAAGCGATACCGGCCGGTACCGGTCGGATACCGCTTGGTACCGGTCCCAGTACCTCCCAATTTGGTTTCTTCCATTTGTTCTAATAACTTTTTTATTTTACTTAGGTTATCACCGTGTGTCTCATTGGTCGGCATTTTGTAACGGTGCACATTATTTTGAGTGAGTGGCGTGTGGTAGTATATGACTCGCTTGCACATACACTGGAGCAGTCGGCTCTCAAGATAAGGAAAGCTCAGTTGATGCCATTACTTCGATTGCTGGAACGACTTCTGGAGGTGAGTCTATATTGGGACATCAACCATTGGTCGTTTAAGCGACCTCGGAAAATGTTGGGAATTAAGATGGGAAATGATTCAGAGCAGTTTTGGCAAGTCGACGAACATAGTTGTGGCCCATATTCGTGTATGTACGTTGAGCGCCTAATCAGTGGTAGACCAGCTATAGCTTAGGGGAATGTGGTCGATAATCTAACCATATATCGGCGGTACATTGCACAGTTGATGTTCGAGATGTGTACCGGTCGTGTGGATCCATTTTGACTATTTCTTTAGTTATTATATATAACTTGCAATTTTTTTCACTTTCCATATTGACTATTTCTTTTGTGATATTTATTTATTTAGAAAATCATTAAATTTTGCTAAATAAAAAAGAAATTTCAATACAAAGCAAACAATAATTAATATTTCTCATACAACTGATTACCAAATTAACTAATAATGTCTACCGTTTTTGCAAGAAATAAATACGACATGTGGTTCATCTATCTCTATTAGTGCAATTATTTCTAGTGTGATTTGGATTGCGACATATGCTGCACTTTCTCGGTCCTCGACGTCTGCGATTAGCTACTTCCACCCCAGATGGATGGCGACGTCCTGGGGGACGACCAGCTTGACGGGTCACTATAAGTGGCGTCACCTTTTGCTGTGCAATGTGATTTGGTACCACCCACTCGTCTTGATGAGGCAGGGACCTTACTGACCCTTCGTATGTTTCACGCCAATTATCCGTCATTTAGTATGAAGAGACATAGTCAAGAATTGATTCACCGTTTTTCCTGCATAAATAATAATAAAAAATTAAACATCGTTATAATGTAAATATTCGATGTACCGGTGCATAATAAATATATAATATGTACATAATAGCAGCAACTGCATGAGAGCATGGCGTCAAATCCAGCTGAAACTCGCGACATTTGCATGATTTCTGATGAAGATCAACAATGAATGTTTGCCTGCCATCATGAACTTTGAATGTTGAATTTAAGGTTGGGACAACGGTATACGCCCGAGATTTTTCCACTTCCACACTCAGTTTATTTAAGGCTTCTTCAGTCAAAGCATTATCACGTGCATTTGCACGTGCTCGTCTAGAATCGAACCACTGCTCGATCACATGCCTGATGCACTCAATTATGAGCAGATTGGAAGACGCCTTGCCCATAACAAACGTGCATTCAAAACTTCCGCTGCATTGGACGTAAGAAAACCATAACGGCGTACTGGGCATTTTGATCGTGCCCATCGCTCTGGTCCAATGTCCATCAACTTTGTATAATCTCCATTTGGGCTTAGAGTATGTATAGCCGCCATTGCCTTATCATATGTTGTTCGGCGATAACTGTATGCAGCCTTGTAGAACATGCTTGTAACTCCTTTGCCATACCGCGTGAATTTGTTTAACAGGTGATAATAGCAAAGTCCGTGGGGTGTGCCGGGAAACACTTCTTGAACGGCATTACTTATACTGATGTGAGCATCAGAGACAATCAGTGTCTCAGGATTGCATCCAAATGCTAGTCTCACCCTGTTCAGAAACCATGTCCATGACCGATCATTTTCGATTGCTCCAATACCAATTGCTAACGGAAAGCACTGCTCATTTCCATCTTTCGTTACTGCAAGAAATAAAATGCCCTTGTTCTTTCCCTTCAAATGTGTTCCGTCCACAACTATCACCGGTCTTAGAAATATGGCATATACAGTGCAATAAACATTAAGAGCAACAAACACGTGTTGGGATTGGTTATCAGGCTCAACTTCTAAGTCAGTAAACGTACCAGGATTGACTTGTTCCAACATGTATAGGTAGCTAGGGAGCATCTTAAAAGAATATTCATGCCCACCATAAATCATCTCGATCGCAGCATTTCTGGCACGAAGTGCAACGCTGTAACTGGTTCGGATACCAAACTCTTCCAACATCTTCGCCCTAATGTCTTTTGGTTTCATTATTTGGCCCTCACCGCGCATTTTTTTGGCAAAATACGCTGCAATCACTTTTTCATGGACTTGTCTCGGAGCGACACGACTCAAGTCATTCATGCATGTATGTTCTTCCGTGAACTCTGTAACTGAACTAAGGTCAATTGAATAAAGACTCGAAGCATTTAGAGCTGTTTTACCAGTAAACTGATCTTTGATCAGTTTAGGGTCAGCTCTGACTGATCTCTTGATTGGATCAGTTTTAGCTTGCAACCTGACTCTGTTCATCATTCTATCTTGGTGTTTTGCTAAGACTGTTGGCTAACTCATCCGATGATACCTACCGGTCTCCAAAGTTCTGTTCCCCCTTTTCAGCTTATCTCAAGCTTTGAAGAGTTTACTCTGACTGGTCTGATTAGGTAACCTGTAAGCTGATTGACCTGTTTCTAAGTAGTTGTCTCTCATCTCAGATCAAAGTCTTACTTGGTCATTGTCATTGATTTCCAGCTTATCATAACCTGCAGTTTTTCATTAAATCATCACACATATTTTGACATTTCATCAAAACTATCAATTGGGATTTTCCCAATAATTTTACTAACAAGAACTTATACAAGAACTTGTGGGCTAATCCTTCCCAGCTCTTAATAGACCCAACACCTAGAGATTGGTACCATAGCTTAGCCATATCTCGTAAAGAGAATGAGAATAGACATACGCAAATGGTACCATCAGGGACTCTAATCATCTTCATTGTGCTGCATATCTCCAAGAATTGGGCCAGATGAGCATTGGGGTCTTCAGTGGCCCCTCCATATTAGTTCTGCTGAACCATAGAAATCAACCATGGTTTCAACTTGAAATTATATCATTGGGCCAGGAACGTCTCCATGATCGATTGAGTGCAGGGATAAAAAGTTCGTTGATTGGTGGAGACTCTGCAAGAATTTAATAATTAAACTACTAATTATGTAAATTAACCTCCTGCAGCTATCTAGACTACTAAGCATGGTTTAATTTAATTACTAAATAAAATAATAAATGCTACCACAAAAATGAACACAGTTGAAATAAACAGTGAATAAAAGACATATTCTAGGATTGAATAATCATCAACTAATCCATCCATTTAATCCTTTCATTCTTATACCTACGTTGGGACTTAAATTATGTTAGAGCAACCACTTTTGCATTTTAAACCTTCTTTCGAAGTGCCTACGCTATAGATGACAAATTAAATAACAATGTGTCCATTAATTATCTAACATACAACTCCCAATAGTTCCTATGGTTCTTTGCTCTCTAAATTAACTGCAACTCCGTCGAGTGATATTGATTAATCAGTCACTTTTCTAAATCATGTGTTAAAACTCTTATCTTGATTTATGAATTAACACATCAGATTACATTGTTTAGTGATCAACTAAATAATACAGAAAAGTACGGAAATAAGCAAAACAACCAAGTCATAGACATAAAATAGATCAAAACAACTTTATAGTTGAATCATAAACAACCTTAGAATACTAGGGTTTTAGCTATCCATGACAAAATAATATCTAAAACAATCCACAAGGAAAACATGATAATTCTAAGAACAGAGTAAATAAAACCCAGATGATTAATTCCATCTCTAATCTTGAAAACTCTTAAAGGATCGAATGCACGTCGACACTAAGGGTTCTAAGGACTCTAATAACCGAATAACTAACTGAACTATGCGGAAATACAAAATTAACTAAAGGAACAATCTTGACAAAACTTAGACGACTAGAACTAAATAAAATACCTAGACTACGACACACGAATCAAAACACTAAACCAAACCAAAGGGCTGTTTTAAGGCTCAAATTGGCTAGGGTAGTTGATGGGATATGTGTATATGGTATAAGGTGAAGAATGACTGAGGTAGATAGGATATGATAGAGTTTGAACAAACTTACGATATATGTGCTCAACTCGTCGCGAATTGCATGTGTAGGTAAATCTGATCCGGATGGCTTCAAACGGGCTTGATACTCAAATGATGGACTTGAGGGTCGATGTTGAGACGTACGAAGGTCGCTGGTGGATGACGTCGGTTGTGGAACACGGACGATGGTTGAATTATGTGAATTACAACCCGAAAGTTGTCTTGAATCTCGAACGTACACAAGGCCAAATTCTGTAAGTTGTTCTTCAAGTAGCGAGTTCCCAATAATCCCTCAATGTGAATTACGGAGTTCCCTTCGAATAAAACGTAGAGATGCTAATTCTAAGAGTATGAATTTTCGATCAAAACTCACAAAGATGTAAAAGGGGGTGAGACAATATTGAAGACAAAAGTTTAATAATTCAAATATAGTCTAAAGTATCAATGTTACAAAGAGCCTCTATTTATAATAGAGGGGGCCGACAATCTCAAGGCTTGGGGCCGAAAACTATGACTCCAAAATAGATAAACTTGGACTAGGAAATTTCCTACACTAAAGTTCTATTCAAGGTAGGAATATGCCTTAAATAAAACCTAATCAACTATGACTCAAAAAAGGCCG
Source organism: Perilla frutescens (assembly GCA_026008535.1). Classification (NCBI taxonomy): domain Eukaryota; kingdom Viridiplantae; phylum Streptophyta; class Magnoliopsida; order Lamiales; family Lamiaceae; genus Perilla; species Perilla frutescens. Next base: position 32,329,660 of record BRKX01000019.1, on the reverse strand, counting down.
AAAATTACATCAAGTCAAATAATAAAATCTGATCTAAATATAGTCTAAATTAAATAAAATAAATACTATAGTCTAATAAATCAATCCCCTTAATTAAATTATCAAGGGCCAATTTTCTTGGACTCTTCATGCATACATGCTTATCTCAAGCTAAGTGACACATGCACACGTACACGTCCTCTTCATCATGCATTGCACTCCATGTCTTGATCTCCATCTTCCAATATCAACAAGTTCACTAACCTCGAGCTCTCGAACACGCCATCTTCTTCTTCGAGCTTCTTGCGAATTGTAGCTTGCAAATATTCTTGCAACTTCTTAGCTCTTAGTTGAGTGACGGGGCTTTTGAATTGCAGCTCCAGGTTTAGATCCTCATTGCTATGGATGGCCTCATCATTCCCCTCCTGCTGAAGAGAATTCATCCTTGAATTTGGATTCTCATCATGGTCGAATTCATATGTAATAAAGGGAGACAAATCAGCAACATTAAAAGTGGATGAACACTTGTACTCACCTGAGAGATCAATGCAGTATGCATTGTCATTGACTCGGCTCAGGACGGTGAAGGGTCTATCTCCTCTAGGCAATAATTTGGACTTCCTCGGATTGGGAAATCGGCCAAGGCTCAGGTGAATCCAAACATGATCCCTGGGCTGGAAGACAACTTTCTTACGCTTTGTGTTGCGTGCGGCGGCAATTCTCGAACCCTTGTGCTCAATCCGGGCACGAACCTTCTCATGCATCTCTCTAATGAAATCAGCTCTCTTCATACATTTAACACTCATTAGATTCTCAACGGGTAAAGGAAGCAAATCAGTGGGCATTAGTGGATTAAATCCTTAAACAACCTCAAACGGAGACATGTTAGTAGAAGAATGAACTACTGGATTATAAGCAAATTCAGTATATGGTAGACACTCTTCCCATGACTTTAAATTATTTTCAATTAAGGACCTAAGTAATGCAACTAATGTACGATTCACAACCTCAGTTCGACCATCGATTTGTGGATGACATGTAGTAGAAAATAATAACTTAGTCCCTAATTTTCCCCACAAAACACGCCAAAAATGTCCTACAAACTTAGAATCCCTATCACTAATGATAGTATGAGGAATTCCATGCAATCTAACAACATTAACAAAGAATAAATTGGCAATGTAAACTGCATCGTCGGTTTTTCTACATACAATGAAATGAGTCATTTTGGAAAACCGATCGACTACAACAAAGACAGAATCTTTACCCGACCTATACCTAGGCAAACCCAATATGAAATCCACCGAAATATCAATCCAAGGGGCTATAGGAGTGGGTAATGGCATGTAAAGGCCGAATATGTGAGAAGTGGATTAGGCTTGATGACACGTAATGCAACGACTACACACATTCTCTACATCCCTATGCATATGCGGCCAAAAGAAGTGTTCATTTAGCAAGTTTAATGTCTTATGCACACTAAAGTGACCCATCAAACCCCCTGCATGTGATTCCAACACTAATAGCTCACGCATAGAACAATCCGGGATGCACAACTTTGACTCTTTGAACAGAAAACCATCATGAACATAAAAACCATCAAGAGACCTAGGCTTAGCACTACACATGCATATATAGGGCTGAAATACTCATCATGCGTGTATAAAGACTTAATGTATTCACAACCTAGCATATGGGCATGCATTAAGTTCAGAAGAGCGTAGCTTTGAGACAAGGCATCGGCGACTACATTGTCTTCACCTTTCTTGTACTTGATAACATACGAGAAGGACTCGATGAACTCGATCCATCTCGCATGTCTCTTATTTAAATTGTTTTACCCTTTTAGGTGCTTCAAGCTTTCATGATCCGTGTGGATGATGAACTCCTTAGGCTAAAGATAGTGTTGTCATGTGTCCAACGCACGCTTCAAAGCATAGAGCTCTTTATCGTACGTAGAATACCTAAGGGAGGTGCCATTCAGTTTCTCACTGAAGTATGTGATGGGTCGGCGATCCTGCATCAAAACTGCACCAATACCTATGCCTGAAGCATCACACTCGATCTCAAAAGTCTTAGTAAAATTCGGTAAACAAAGAACAGGAGCAGAACACAATAAAGACTTCAAAGTATTAAAAGCATGCTCTTGTTGTTTACCCCACTCAAACTTCCGATCCTTCTTACTTAGCTTAGTAAAAGGGGTGGCTATACTAGAGAAATCTCGCACAAAATGGCGGTAAAATCCAGCTAAACCGTGAAAGGAACGGACTTCAGAGACAGTTTTGGGCGTTGGTCATTCCTCAATCGCTTTGATTTTGGAACGGTCCATCTCAATACCTCGAGAACTAACGACAAAGCCTAGAAAAATGACCTCATCGAGACAAAATGAACACTTAGACAAGTTTTCATATAAATTTGCATCACGCAATAGAGAAAACGTACGCCTAAGATGATCTATGTGCGCCTGTGCATCGTGACTGTAAATCAACATATCATCAAAATAGACAACTATAAATTTACCAATCATGTCACCCAAAGCATGGTTCATCAATTTCATGAAAGTGCTCGGTGCATTAGTGAGACCAAACGGCATAACTAACCACTCATAAAGACCATGCTTTGTTTTAAACGTAGTATTCCACTCATCCCCTTCATGAATTCTAACTTGAAAATAGCCAGAACTCAAATCAATTTTAGAGAATAATTTCGAAACACTCAACTCATCTAGCATATCATCAAGTCAAGGGATAGAAAATCTATACTTCACCATGATTTTATTGATAGCGCGGCAGTCCATGCACATCCTCCATTCATTGTTCTTCTTTGGCACTAAGATGACTGGAACTGGACAATGACTCATCGACTCTCGGATCTGCTTCTTCTCCAACAGCTCTTTAACTTGGCGGTCGATCTCCTTCATTTCTTCAGGTGTGGTGTGGTACGCTGGTCTGTTTGGAAGGACGGCGCCGAGCACGAAGTCAATCTGGTGCTCGATCCCACGAACTGGAGGTAATCCACTTGGAATTTCTTTTGGGAACACGTCTGCGAACTCCTCCATGAGTGGTTGCACATCACTAGGAAAAGAAACATCATTACTAGCACTATCCTTATAAGATAAAAGAATGAAATGTAAACCTGCTTTCAGTGTTCTTTCTATTCCTTTACCAGAGATAAACAGAGATTGATTTTCTCTTTGTTGGGAGCTGATCCAGATGCTTTCTCATGAACCAAGGAGTCATTGGAAGGCATTCTCAGGGCTGTATTGGCTAAAGGGACGATGGGAGTCGGCGGTGAAGTCTCGGCCGAAGGCACGCCGTTCACGGCGGTGGTTCGGGCGGCGGCTGCGGCTGCTTTTGCCCTTTCCTACTTAAACCTCTCTTGCATCCTTTCTTGATCCTCTGCAATAGCTTTTAGGGTCAGTGGCTTCAACACTGTGGTTTGACCATCTCGGGTGATCGAGTAGGTGTTCGCGAGTCCGTCATGAACAGCTCGTCTGTCAAACTGCCACGGTCTTTCTAAGAGTATGTGCGCTGCTTCCATTGGAATAACATCGCATAACACAGTGTCAAAAAAATGACCAATAGAGAAAGAGATGTGTACCTGACCTTTCACGCGAATCGATCCTCTATATGTAAGCCATTGCAATTTGTAGGGCTTCGGATGTTTTGTTGTGGTGAGGGCTAACTTCTCGATAGCATACTGACTGATTGCATTAATCACACTGTCACTGTCTATGATCATCGCACAAGTCTAATCTTGGATAGCAACCCGTGTGTAAAAGATGTTCTCACGCTGGGATTACTCTTCATCTTCGCGATTGATGTTCAGACTGCGGATGGAAACAAGACTGACATGATGTAACTCGGGGTCCTCATCTTCTTGCTCAACTTCAGGGATGTCGACTACAACTGGGGTGTCAGTCTGGGGTTGTTCTTCATCTTTACTAGCTGACTCGAGTCAATTATGTTCATTAAGGAACATAACACGCCGGTTTGGATACTGATTCTGAAAATGGTCCCAACCTTGGCATTTATGACACTGTATGTCTCGGGCTTGACTGGGGGCTACATTGGGCATTGCATTGGACTGATTAGGCTGTTGGAATGGTGGCCTTGCAGCTGACGCAGGTGTAGACTCAGGTCTACGGCTGGGTTGTGGTGTAGAACAGTCGAAACGCCATTCGGGTTGTCCAGATTGACCTCGGGGTCGTGTGGACTCAGTAGAAAGGGTATAAGATGATGTGGAATGTGTACCTTTGTTCCAAAAAGGCCATGTAGGAGCTGTATTATGGTGAGAATGACGGCGGCCTTCCCTCAACTGCTTTTCCACGATCGATGTGTAGTGCACCATCCCTTCTATACTTGTGAAGTTCTTGAGCTCAACTTCACATGCAATGTCGGGATTCATGCCTTCAATGTACGGAATGATGGTAGCATTTAAGCTCTCTTATTTCCCAACTCGATTCAAGGCGGTATCGAGCTCTTTGTGATATTCTTCAACAGAACGCGTGCCTTGCTTGATCCGGGTGAGCTTCTTCTCGAGCTCTCTTTCATAGTACACAGGAATGAACCGACCGCGCATCAAGCCTTTCATCTCTTCCCATGAGTCTGCAGGCGGGTATCTCTCTCGTTGACGTCGTTCCTGCTGCATCTCCCACCATGAGGCTGCATAGCTTCTGAACTCCAAGGATGCTAATTGAACTTTCTTGATATCAAGAAAGTCGTAGCATGTGAAAATCTTGTCTACTTTACGTTCCCAATCCAAGTATAGATCGGGATCGTGTAGACCCTCAAACTTTGGAATGCTTGTCTTGATGTTGTTGAGCAGACCATCACCATCTCCAAATCTTAGCCTTTCGATATGATCGGCGTACCTATAGGGCCCTCGGGGTCGATCATGGTGATTTCCTCGTCTCTATTGTATGAAGTCGGCTTCATACTTGCTGAATGCATCGAACTCGTGTCCGTAATAATCTTCATCGAGGAACTAATGTGCGACATGCCTAACTGCGGCTCTCAGTGGTTGGTGTGGGCCAACGAGTGCTTCTTGAGGCTCTGGCTACCTCGCTACATTTTGTGGAGGCTCAAGTTGCCTCGCTGCATTCTCTTGAGGCTCAACAGTTCTCTCAGTGACCTCTTAGGCTATCGGGGCTTGAGTGGATTGATTTGTGAGTTGCCCGAGTTGTTCGGTGATTTTGGCTAACTCCTCGCCAAGTCTGTTCTCCAATTCTCGATTCTGGCGACTGAAATAGGATTTCAGTGCATCGATTTGGTATTTGGCATCTCATGTCGGTGCATTAGAGTAGGACGCATCTTCTAGGGTATTGGGAGATCTCGGCTCCTTTAGTGGTGTTTCTGATGTGTTGCCTTCCTTCATGGTACCTACAAAATGAACAAACGTGAAAGGAAACAAGGTATGGTCCTCACAACCTCACGATCACTCGTATTTTCTCTCTTGATTTTTCCACTCGTGTATCACTCAATATGTGGGTTCATAGTGTGTAGAACTAGTGTATATAGGCTGATCGAAAATCTTAAGAGAATCGGCTCTCAGAAGTTGTATTCGCGGAAACAGTTTAATTACACAGGGCATAGAATAAGTATGCTACTTTGGAACAAGACGGAATGTGGTGATGTGTATCGAACAAGTATGGTGGTGTTGGTAAGGTATATCGGTCGAGTATTGGTGTTGTAGGGGTGGTGATTAAGTACTAAGAAGGAAAAAGAAAAGAATTAGATAAATTATTGAAGTCCCAAATAGATTAGGAGATCCAAAAATAAATTTGGGTGTAAAAGAAGGAAAGAATCGAAAAAGGTAAGGAAGGAAGGAACAAAGAAGGAATTAGGGTGATTTGGATGTGTATCAATCTATGTGACACAATCTAAATATCTTAATTAGACTAGACTCTAAAAGGAATTAACCAAAAATAAAATACAACTCTCAAAGAAGTTGCCTTCTATAAACTAGAACATGAAGGAAAGTACCAAATATATAAAGACACAAAAGGAAACAATGATTATACCACTTTTTTTTAATTTCAGATCTTTTCTTTTTTTTCTCCGGTTTTTTTTTAACGATCTGTTTTTTTTGTACTATTTTTTTTAACTATGAACGAGAAGAGAAAGTAAATTACAACTCGAACAATCCTAACAAAGAGCTAAAGACATGAACCACGAACCCGACGTGGCTTTGATACCACTTTATGATGTGACCCGGGATAAGGATCGAACGCACGTCGATATGTCAGGGTTCTAAGGACTCTAATAACTCGAATAACTAACTGAAATATGCGAAAATACGAAATTACCTAAAGGAACGATCTTGACAAAACTTAGACGACTAGAACTAAATAAAATACCTAGACAACGACACATGAATCAAAACACTAAACCAAACCAAATGGTTGTTTTAAGGCTCAAATTGGCTAGGGTAGTTGATGGGGATATGTGTATATGGTATAAGGTGAAGAATGGCTGAGGTAGATACGATATGATAGAGTTTGGACAAACTTACGATATGTGCTCAACTCGTTGCGAATAACACGTATAGGCAAATCTGATCCGGATGGCTTCGAACGGGCTTGATACTCGAACGAGACGTACGAAGGTGGCTGCTGAATGACGTTGGTTGTGGAACACGGACGGTGGTTGAATGATTTGAATTACAACCCGAAAGTTGCCTTGAATCTCGAACGTACACAAGGCCAAATTCTTTAAGTTATTCTTCAAGTAGCGAGTTCCTAATAATCCCTCAATAAGAATTACAGAGTTCCCTTTGAATAAAACTTAGAGATGCTAATTCTAAGAGTATGAATTTTCGATCAAAACTCACAAAGATGTAAAAGGGGGTGAGACGGTATTGAAGGCAAAAGCTTAATAATTCAAATATAGTCTAAAGTATCAATGTCACAAAGAGCCTCTATTTATAATAGAGGGGGCCGAAAATCACAAGGCTTAGGGCCGAAAACTATGACTCCAAAATAGATAAACTTGGACTAGGAAATTTCCTAAACTAGAGTTCTATTCAAGGTAGGAATATGCCTTAAATAAAACCTAGTCAACTATGTCTCAAAAAAGGCCGAAAATTACATCAAATTAAAATATAAAATCTGATCTAACTATAGTCTAAATTAAATTAAATAAATACTATAGTCTAATATATCAATCCCCTTAATTAAATTATGAAGGGCGATTTTCTTGGACTCTTTATTCATGCATGCTTATCTCGAGCTGAATAACACATGCACACGTACACGTCCTCTTCATCATGCATTGCACTCCATGTCTTGATCTTCATCTTCCAATATCAACAAGTTCACCAACCTCAAGCTCTCGAACACGCCATCTTCTTCTTCGAGCTTCTTGCGAATTGTAGCTTGCAAATATTCTTGCAACTTCTTAGCTCTTAGTCGAGTAACGGGGCCTTTGAATTGCAGCTCCAGGTTTAGATACTTATTAGTATGGATGGCCTCATCAGGGGTCAATAAACTGATCCAAATCTTAACAATAATTACAGAATAGATAGGGCCCTTTGACTCGCGGAGTTATCCGTGCACTTGGTGATCAGTTGAGATGATCAGGTAGCACGAAGTGCAGTTTATGTGCTAGAGGTGGGCAGTTAAAGCATGCAACTGAAAGCAGTAAATTGAGCACACAGACAATTTTATAAAGGTTCGAAGCTCAACTTCTACATCCCCTCTTCCTAACTGAATAGGGTAATTCACTATGCAAGTGTAAAGTTTTTTTATTACAGTTACACAGTGAAGACAAACTGTTGAACCTGGCTAATAGTGCCTTTACGAGTCACGGTCTCCTTTTCAACTGGTGTTGTCCAAAAAATAGCGATCTAACAAACGTAGCCTCCTCAGTCGGTTAGGTTGACAGTCTCATACTTGCGATCCTCAACTGCTCGCTGGAGAGATAAGGTGCTATTGGCCATCTTTTCAAGGTTTTAGATCTCTTTCGATCTTCAAGAACTCAGTCTTGAAACTGGTATCAACTGGTGTGCTCCTTTGCGCTTCTTTGGCTTGAGCTGGGTAGCTGATCGGTATAGAACAGAACTGAGAGACTGGCTCTGGCTAGAATTCTTCAACAGTTAGCTTGATGAGTAGTTGCTTCTTCTTCTCAGTTGGGACTATTGTTGTGGATGAGTTTGAGCTCTTTGAGAGCTTTTCAAAGGTCTTGCAAAAGTCTAGCAAAAATCTAGTAAAAGTCACAGTCATAATTTGAGTCACTCATCCTTTATAGTTAAGTGGCTTGCAACCATTGCGGATCAAAGAATGATCATAAATGATAAAGCCATTGAGAGGCTTTTCATTTAAAGAGCCGTTAAGTTTCCTTTGTTCTTCTGACATGCTTTTGATTCAAGATCTTGGTTACATTAACTTCAAGATCCTCATGTTGGTATATCTGAAATTTAAATTTCAGTTACGACTTCTGTCTTGATCGTCAGTTCTGAGCTTCAGCTGGCAATTGAAATCCTCAGTTCAGATATTTCCTCAGTTGTTGGTTCTGCACATCTTGTTGGCAGTTTTGCAAGCTTCAGTTTTGATCATCTTCAGCTGGCAGCTCTGGACTCTGGCTTGATGCTTTCTGAGCTCCGATTTGGTTTGCTTCAGCTGGCAGTTTTGAACCAGTGTTTCTTCAGCTGGTATTTTGGACTGATGTCCCTTCAGTTCGAACTTCTTGAACTGGTGTATCTTCAATTTGAATATTGGACTGGCGCTTCTTCAGCTGGTATTCTGAACTGGTATGTGTTCAGCTGATATCCTCTGAACTGGTACTTTTCATCAGCTAGAACTTCATTCTCCAGCTGGAACTTTCTTGAGCTGGCATATCCTTCAGCTCGTATCTTGGACTTTGTCCTTCAGATGGTATTCTTCTTCAGCTGGAAACTCTGATCTTTGATGATCAGTTGGCACTTTAGAACTAGTGCCTTGAACTGGTATTCTGTTCAGTTCATGACTGTAGACTGAAAAGCTCATTCTAGCATGTATACCTTGATGGTAGTTGGTACTTCAAACTTGTCGGTACCTGCATTTTCAGTTTACTTAACTTGCTAACTGATCTTGCAATCAAGTTACAGTTTTCTTTTTCTTTTCTCAGCTCTTGGCTGGATTTTTTCTTTTTTTTCTTTTTCTTTTCTCTCATTTTTCTTTTCTTTTCTCTCTTTTCTTTTCTCTTTTTTTTCTTTTCTTTTCTCTCTTTTCTTTTCGCATTATTCATTCTCAGACTTTGATAGCTCATTTTTTTTTTATTTTGATCAACCTTGGTTTTCTGCTTAATTTCTTTTCAGTTTTTCAATGGCTCTTTGACATATTTTAACATCTCATCAAAACCCCAGTAAGGAAAACTCCGGATGGTTTTTCCTAACAACTTTCCTTATTGATCATGGCTTCTAGAATCCTTCCTTATTTGATCTTCAATCTTGATTCTTCCATATATGGACATCGGAATCTTTTTTAATACATCTTAGATAAGTCTTCAGCAATCTATGGAACTTCAATCATCCATCATAGAACCATCCTCGATCGATTTGAAGTTGAATGTTGTTGCTTGTAGTGAACTATCTTTGTACGTTGTTCTTAACATTGGTGGGAACATGTCCTCTGAACCTTGTTGTTTTTTGTGCACAACGAGTTTATGACCACTCATCGGAACTTCAATTTAAACATTTTACCCAAAACATCATGATGTGCCTTTAAAATAAAGACAATCAATTACGTACTTGTCTAAACTAATAATCTTCCTGATGCACCTTGCATCCACAGTAACTTCTCACACTCAATAGAATCAAGTAAATATAAGTGTTAAGTAATTCCATTGATCTAAATGATACCGGAAAGAACTTAAGCATGAAGAGTTTTTATTCTTCAAAAGTTTATTTATCAAAAATATTCCATCTTACATATAATCGTAGGCCAAGAATAAATAAAAGCATGCTGCAGAATACAAAAAGAGAACAAATACTAAACTCTAATTAAAGAGAATGTAACAGCAGCAACAATTAATTAAGAAGAGAAAAACTCTAAGCACCCTTTGGATGATCCAATCATTCCATATAACCAAATGCAATATGATCCACATCATCTCCCCAAGGTGAGAAAGATTCACCTTAGAATCCACGGGTTCATCATTAGAGACAGAATCACCAACATACAGAATCAAATGCTTCACATTGAACACATCGGAAGTGCGAAGATGACTCTAAAGCGCAAGACGATAAATATTAGGATTAATACGCTCTACCACTTCAACGGGTTCTATTTTTTGAGCAGCCAACTTGTTATACTCATGAGGGAGAAACCGATCGTTAGTGAGAATAGCCCAGATAAAATCCCCAACATCAAACAATACCTCACGATGACCCCGATCAGCTGTAGATTTATAGGAAGCGGTCGAGGTGACAAGGTTAGTGTGGACAAGCTGATGAACCCATTGTGTGTCAGATACAAAGTCAGCAGCAACACCATGTGAATGAAGCCCTTCGAAAAGATGAGACAAGGCCAATGGGCCACGAGGAACAAAGTCGTATACAATATGAAAATGGCTAAAACCAGTAGAACAATTGACAGCCATGTTATGAGCAAATTCAGCTTGCGGCAACTTGGAATCCCAGGACTTAATATGCTCCCTAACCAAGGCACGAAGAAGAGCTCCCAAAGAATGATTGACGACCTCAGTCTAGCCATCCGTTTGAGGATGATATGTTGAGCTAAAATGGAGAGAAGTATTAACCATGCGCCATAAACTACGCTAAAAATGGCTAACAAAAAATAAGTGTCTCGGTCAGACACAATGCTAATAGGCAGCCCATGGAGATGATAAATGTTGTGAAAAAATAATTGGGCAACAACCACAACATCAGAGGCCTTCTTGCAAGCAAGAAAATGCGCCATTTTTGAGAAACGGTACACAACAACAAAAATAGGGTCAAACCCACATTGAGTGCGGGGGAGACCGAGCACAAAATCCATAGATATATTAGTCCATGGCTAAGTAGGAATGGATAGTGGAAAATAAACCCCAGCATTGGTGGCATGGCCTTTGTCTAAGTGACAAATATGACAACGAGAAACCAGACCCTTCATATCCCGCTAAAGCGACGGCCAAAAATAGGAGTGTGCAACCAAATGAAAGGTCCTATCCTGTCCGATGTGACTCATGTTATCAAGCTCCTCAAGGATCCTCAAACGGACACTACTAGTAGGGATACAAAGTTGAGAACCACAAAACAAAAGGTTGCCGTTGTTTCATGCTTAAATTTATATTTTCCGATTTAGACTCAACACGGTAACTATTTCAAACCAAACCCGCAATTGGACGGGGTCAATCATAGAGGTGATGAGCTAACCCAAGTCAAACTCTCAAGGAAGACTTCTTGTGGGCTATTATCTTAAAGCTATGCATGCAACGTGCTAGAACGATGAAAATAAAACCTAAACATTTTAAACGTAGGTTTGATGGTGATTTAAACTAAGAATTAAAACATGCGATTTAACTTAAGAAAATGCAAATAACGTGGATCAAGATTGAAGAAAATATTATGATACGAGCATTAGGGTGTGGATTCTCTCATTGGTTTTTTCATTAAGCTTGCTTCAAGTTGGTTATATTAATCTCAAACACACGATAGACCCGTCAATTAGTTTAACTTCAATTACTGTCACCGTGTATCTGTTAAACCTCTATCTGCTATATCGTACGAGCAAGATCAATATACTAGGCTTATGAACCCAATTCACCTAGCGTTGAAGTAACCTAGATCGGGATTTAGAATCTCTTCTTGGTCTCATCTAAAACCTAGCGACGCTAAGTGGTGATCAAGCACTCAATATAAACGAGCACAATTCCAAGAACAATAACCAACCATCACAAGCTGTAGCGCCCCGATCCCGAAAGATCGTGGAAATGGACGCCACGGGAGTTGGAATTAAGAAGCGGTAAAGAAAGGGGGTAACCTGATCAATGAGAACTCAATAGAAGACTCAGAACAACCAAACATGCTTTATAATATAACATATACTTATCAATAACGCTATGACTAGAGTTCTTAGCGTTTAACAAAGGAATATTACAAGTGCGGAAGCTCCATTATTAACAGGATACTTAACAAAAAGAGATAATGAGAAATAGGTAAATAACAAAAGCCCATGTCTCAGCATCGTCACGTCCACGCGCCAGCCTACTAACCTGAAAATGTTTGGAAATATTTAGGCTGAGTACTAATGCACTCAGTGGGTAAGTTTTCACAATTCAAGTTATGCAAATCATTTTGTTAAAGTAATCTATCTGTGTTTATGCAGGTAGTGAAGCTTAGGAGGTTTTAAAATTTGAAAGCAACCTAAGTTCACCAAAACATTTTCTCATGAAGCGCTTACGAGTATAACCCGTCACTGCCCGCAACCCGAACTACATCACCAGCGCATAAGGTTGAGTATGGCCATAGTATACCCAATGAGTATACCCAATAAGTGTTTCATTTTAGTCTCACCGACAAGGAGTAGGGCAGGACAAACAATGAATGCATGTTGTAGCTACTCACAGTGACACAGCGCTGGTATATGAGACTCCGACAACATACAGTAGCATGTAAATATTTAACACAGATAGTCACATATGCAATTTTAGCAAAGCAGAGCTTAATAACTCGAAAGATACAATTTGCAAAGATATAGTATAGCCCACCTGGATAACAAATCTGCAACACCTATAAATTTTCAAATTCTTGGTTGGTCCTACTCAGATTCTGATATCTCTTCTAGGCCTACAATAACCCGTCTTGGCTTAGTTAGTCAAAGGGCCTCTATCAAAACTCAATCCCAAAGTTTTTTTTATTTTATTTTTTTATTTTAGTTGAACTTATGTATTTTATTTAGCAGCTCTTAGGTTTTAAAATTAATTTGAGTTTTTTTTAAATATATATATTACTCGTGCTTGTAAACCTTAGAGTACTGTGTAAGAATATCAGACATAGGTGGTCAATCACTTCTTACAGACAATTTTTTACCAGATTTATGATATACGTACACCTATCTATCTAAATCGACATAATATAAAATCCAACTAATTATGTATACTTATATTCATTCATTTTTGGAATATTCATTCATTCTCTAAAAGATGTTATCTACACTCGATGATTATACTTAAAGGACATCTACTAGCTATAAAGCCATATAAGTGTAAATTAGATTGTAATAGATATTTTGTTTTAATAATAATAATTACCATTGCCATGATTAACTCCTAGATTCGTATACAGTAACATAATTCTATGCCATATGAATAAATTAGTCTAGAATATGTCTTTCTTAAAGTAATCACTCATTAATTCGGTTTTTCTCTTTCTTTTCCAATTTTTCTTAGACCAAGGAAGATTTAGTAGTGGATTGACGTACATAAAATTGCATAAATAGCATCTATGTATCTATAATTTTAGAGAATTTGTATTAATTAGACAAGAATAAAACTGCAGATAATAACTTATATACCATGATTCGTGATTTTCTTATCTAGGTTCCAATAAAATAAGATTTATTACTCAAATACATAAGCTATATTATCCTCTCCTTAATATATCCAATTATTGCCGGATATTTATAAAAATTGCACCTTAAATAAATTTTGGAACTAACCTTGCAATTATTCTTCCTTAAGTCCAAGGAACACTTCACTTTCTTTCTCATCTCTAGTTAACATTAAGTAAAATTATTGAAAGTAAATGAATAAAAGGCTATAGTCTCACCTTAATTTATTTCCTCTCTTGTTGTTTATTAAGTTATTTTATACATATATCCTAGAGATTTACAAATATCCTCATTATGCAATACCTTTAATTGACACTCCAACACTTGACAAGTGTAACTTATGTGGAGTAATGCATGTCTTTCTTATTTTCTTTTTCTTTTTTATATATTTTTATTTATTATTAACTTTGTTTTTGTAATAATCATTCTCATTTATGAAATAATATATGTGCATACCCTATAGCTAGAGTTGGGTGCATGCATGTATGTATATTTATACATAATTTATATTTACAATTAGTTACACTAGGCTTCTCTACTCTAAACCCACATGTAACTACATGGATAGAGGTTTGTACATGTTTGTCAAGTTATTTATTTCACTATTTTATCTCTGCTATTTCTTTATTATTATATTCATTATCAATCATTAATATTATGACTATATATGTATATATAAGGATTACCATTATGTAAGTATTATACATTGAACTAATATATATTTAGATAATTCTTAAATCCCGGATATGATTATACCTGAAAAAAAAAATTATAAATAAAAATACAATAAATGTCCTAGGTATGTCTAACCCATTAAACAACACACTTCACCTAAAAGGTGATCAACAAAAGTCCATTTTCTTCTCTAATTTACCCTTAATGGTAGCATATACTATTCCTTTAATATAGAAAAGTTTTGGATATTACACTTATTCTAACTATTAGATTTAAATTCCTAATTAAATTTAAATAATAGAATTTTGGGGTATTACATTCCTCCCCTCTTAAAAGAATTTCGTCCCGAAATTCAAGTACCTAAAGACATCTCAGGATATTGCTATCTCATCTTGCTTTTAATTGCACAAACACCAATAGAATTTGTTTATTTCTTAGGACTTGAACTTTTCTATCAAGAATCTCATGGGGTTTTTCTTCGTATGTCATATCAGAATGTAGAACTAACTCACTTTCTTCGATAATATGTTCTGGCCCAAATATGTATTTCTTGAGCATTAACACATGATACACATCATGAACTTATAATAGGTTCAGCGGTAGGGCTAATCGGTATGTAACATCACCAATTCTTTCAAGTATTTTAAATGGTCCAATATACCTTTGTTTCAATTTTCCTTTCTAGCCAAACCTCACAACACCCTGTGTTGGAGATACATTTAAGAAAACTTTTTCGATGACTAGAAATTATAGGTATGTTATGCACTAGCCGTTTGTCTATTTTATGTTTCTTTCATTCTTATTCGAATTCTGTCGATTATCTCGACAGTGGTTTGTACGATCTCTGGACCCAATATTTTTCTTTCTCTAACTTCATCCCAGTACAAGGGCATCTATGTTTGTGACCATATAAGGCTTCATATGGTGCCATCTTTATAGTTGATTGATAATTATTGTTATACGCAAACTCTAACAAGGATAAAACGTCTTCCCAACTGGTATTTCCGTCCAACACAACTCTACAGAGCATATCTTCAAAATTTGTATCGTTCTCTCTAACTGGCCATCTGTTTGAAAATGGAGAATGGTAGTGAAGCTTAAATTCGTTTTATTTACTTCTTGAAAACTCCTCTAGAACCTTGATGTAAAATGAGTATCACGATCCAGCATGATAGAAATTAGAATTCCATTCGAACGAACAATTTCTTTTATATAAATCTATGCTAATTTGCTTAACTCTGCTGTTATTTTGATTGGCATGAAATGTGCTGCTTTCTTTAATCGATCCCCGATGACCCACGCTATTGAGTTCCATTTCACTGATCTTGTTATGCTTACCACAAAATCCATCATTATATGCTCCCATTATCACTTTGGAATTTCCAACAACTGTAATAAACTTGAAGGTCGTTGATGTACGACTTTCACTTGATGACATGTTACACATCTCTATACAAATGCTACTATCTCTCTTTTCATATTATTCTACCAGAACTGTATTTTCAAGTACTACAAGGATCAATCCTTAATTCAGCATCAATATAACCACCTTCGGAATTAATCTAATATTCACTTTATTTTAATGGAAGCTTTATTCATTTTACTTCGACTAGGAATGTACAATACTCGAGCTTAAAACCCAACATGACTCGATAGTAGGTTCTTAAAATACTTTTCAATTAACTTTAAATGAATCCAACGAAAAATTTAACGGCTTAAAACAGAGAAGTAACTTTTAAAAATCATAGAAAATTCAATTCAAATCTGATCAAAACACAGTCAACAGCCACGCATTTGTTGTAAAGAAGCCTACAAATGCTCAGAGGGAGTCGGAGACAGATTCCGATCACCCTAGCCTAAAATTGGCCGGAAAGGAAACTATTGTTGTTTACTGAATATATTGATCAACAAGAAGTTTGGAGCTCGATCGAACTCGATACTCAACGGATTTCTGATCAAAAGTACAATTTATCATAGTATGGAAGATAATGATATTAACGAAACAAATGGGTCAATAATAAAATGGCTACAAAGACTAGAAATGAGCAAGGAATGCAGTATCTTTAACATAGTTGGAATCTTCCGGAAAAGAGTGTGGTTTTCAAGAAAAATTACAGCTTGGATACAGAAAATCAAATGATATCTGATCTTAGATCGGACACAAGAGATTGGAAGGTTACACGGAGGAGTTGCCATAGACTAAAAATTAAGTCCATACCACAGAAAAAATGGAAAAAAACATCCTCTGAAGTTGCACTCACAACACAATGATTTATGTGGCAGATTTGATACATCGATTTATGACGTGCCTTTGATATACCAAATGATATCATATTGATGATCTGAGACTTGTTATGAGAAGGTTGAAGTGCTAGGTGTACAATGACATAAATCGGGGGAAGAAATGGCTGAATTAATGGAAAAAGATGTCGTAATGAGACTGCAATACAACTCGGTGACCGGCAACATCACTGAGGTTCTAGGCCCATTTTATCAACTTTTCGGGCACCAGATGTAAATGACATCAAAACGAATTTTGTTCTACTATGAGAAAGAATTGTGTGTGTAAAGTTTCAGAATTTTTCTCAATAGATTTCATTCCTAAAAGATTGAAAGAAAGATGGTTTCTTAGGGAGGAGAGGGCAGAGATGATAGAGATATAAGGTAAATGAGTGATGCTTCATTATGTTTGCTCATTATTTTCATGGTTGAGGATGTTCAGCCCCCCACCTTTAACATGTGCGGTGACACATGGAGCAAGATAAGGTTGAGAAGTGACAATCAATTTGTGATGTATTATAATATATGGTATATGGTTGAAATAGACAACGAATAAAATTCCGTTGGAAGGTCAAGCGAACTCCGTTTTTAATGAAATAAGTGACCGCATGATAATGAAAAGATTTGAGACTCCTAGTCAAAGATGAAATCAACTTCAGAATTTAAAATAAAATGGGGGAATTTTTAAGGATGAAAAGATGGTCTTTCAATAATTAGGACACACAAGATTCAATAAACGTCCAAATGATGAATGGAAAAGGTTCATGAAAATGTCTCGTCACGAGGAACAAGATATGTGATCGAGAAAGATTTAGAAGATGACATAATTTAAAGAGTAGAATTGAGTCTATATCGAGAGTCATTGTCAACTTCTTCTTACACTCTTGAAAACTCTGTTTACTAGCTTATGTACACTTAAAGACTACATCTTCCTAAATACAGTATCATAGGAGAGGCTATCTTCGAGAATTCTTCAACAAATCTACGATAGTCTCCTGTAAGGTCGAGTAAACTATGTACTTCTAAAGAATTTGTTGGTTTAGACCAATTATTAATGGCTTCGACTTTATTTGGTGTAATGACCTGATTCTGGAACAAAAAAGGCAATAAATGAAGGATAGGGTATTAATTAAGAAGAAAAATGAATTTAGAGACATAATCAATGGAAAGGCATTCAAGAATAGTATAATAGAAAGCCTGTAGATCTAAAAGTAGGTTATGCCTTTTGGAAAATCAAGCAGCATAAATTTTGTAGCTAGAGCAAGTCTCTATCTAATAATGGCTTATAAGAAGGAAATAAAACCTAGAATGAATCAAGATGCTCATTCATAGACGAAGAAAGAAGTAAACTAATATCAACAAGTAAATAGACATCTTCATAGGCCAAAAGAAAATTAACTAAGTCCTCTTCATAGGACGGAACAAACAAATAATAACTAAAATTTGCATAAAAACATGTGTACCTTTTAAGCTGTTGCGTGAGTGACGAGCTAAGGGCTTATATAATATCACACGGAATTTCAATGAAAGACGAAATAAGACCCAGCAGGTCTGCAGAGTTGCAAACCTGGCTCTGATACCACTTTGTAGCGCCCCGGTCCCAAAAGACCGTAGAAATGGACGCCACGGGGGTGGGAATTAAGAAGCGAGAAAGAAATGGGGTAATTAGATTAATGACGGGGTGTTATTCCAAACATTAATCATTTTGGATTAACACCCCGTCATTAATCTAATTACCCCATTTCTTTCCCGCTTCTTAATTCCCACCCCCGTGGCGTCCATTTCCACGGTCATTTGGGACCGGGGCGCTACACAAGCATAATTCAAAACCAAATTGATCCTCCACCCCTTAATGGAGAGATTAGCCCATAAACATGCTTGAAACAACACAAATATCATAAAAGTGCATCATCTCATAACCAAATGAAAATAACAACAACTTCTTCAATATCCAATATTCTTCACAAGTTTGGGACAACCCCACAAATCATCCAAGTTTAAGAAAGAAAATACCAAAAGAAAACCTTCAAACGAGCCTAGCTTCCGCGGACGGCTCGGAGTCGGACCTCTTTTCGTGTCTTCTTCTTCAACCCTATCTTGTTTGCCTCCTTCTTTCTCTTCTATTCCTCTCTTGAATGGTGGTGATGGTGGTGAAAATGGTTTAGAGAATGATGAAGATGATGGTGTGCGAGTGTGTAGAGAGAAAAGAAAAATGAAAGAATGGAGAAGAAGAAATGGTGAGAGAATGGTGAATGATGATAGTCTCACCCTCCTATTCTCCTCTTCCCTTTAATAATATAAAATATCAAAAGGAGAGAGAGAGACAGAGAGAATGAACGAGAGAGAGAGTGTGTGTGTAGAGAGAGGAAAGTTGATGGCCTTTGATGGTGAGGGATCATTTAATGTGGGAGATTTTTATCAAGATTTGTTGGGGGATTTGAGGCAAGAGAATCAAAACTAGGCAATTAGGGGATAATGAGATCCTACACTTAGATGGCACAAAAGTCCTCTTATGGCGTAAAATATTTCCAGCTGTGAAAATAGGAGTGAAATGGAGTGGGATTTGCAATTGAAATAGGGGTGGAAAACTGATCCGGGCACGCTTAGGGAGAGGCCGTTGTGGCGGCATGTGCCGCGAGCACGGGGGCTCTCCGCCGAGAGCCTCCATGCGCCGCAGCGGCGGGGTGGTGGGCCTCGGCTCTTCCTTCTGTGTTCCGTCTTCAAGTGCAATCGAGTGCAATTCCAAGTCCTCCTTGTCCCCGTCCTTTGTATCCTTCCTTTCGACTACTCGAGCTCAATTTCCTCTTTTTCCATTTACCACCAAAATACCATTAAATATCCTGCTTTTGCAATCAAAAGCTCAAGTTCTTGCACAACTTGGCATAATCCACCATTAGAGCAATAAATGAAAATAAACATGAAAAATCACACATAACGACATAGAATACTAGAAAATAATTTACTAAATATAACAAAATTAATAACATAAGATAACGCATTTAGACACTAAACAGACGTCAAGAAAATAATCAGATCGGAGGCCGGAAGATAAATCAGAAAGCACTTTGGAGAAGAAACCATCATCAATATATGATGCAGGCAGCATATCAAACTCAATGACATGAACTCATATTTCAGCCAACAAGGAATGACAACAGCTCAACTGATGCGATCCTCACCGGCATACGACAAAGACAGCAGATGTTTTATCCACGATTGTAGCAGATTATATGGAATGCATGGATGGATCCAAACCCTAGCCTCTCAAAGATGTCAAACCTCGAACACGATGTAGTCGAGACCCTCGATCAATTGGAAACACGAACTTGGATTGGGTGATGACGCCATAAACGGGGATGCGAATCCGTTTGATAAGTCAATTGAATCTCACGCTGTGTTGTGAAACTCGAATAACTCTCTTTGAGAGAAAAGTGAATAACTCACGTAATAAATTTAATGAAATCAAAGTTGTCCTCAAAAATAAGAGATTACAAGCCTTATATAGTTGGTCCAAAATAAACTAAGACCTAATTAATTATCCCACTTGAATTAGGAAACAAAACATAAGAATCGCGCAATTCCGGACACGCCCAGATGGGCGCGACACGGGGTCAATCGCACCTCCACTTACGCTGTAGGTCGCACCGGTCTCATTCCGTGTAGCGTCTGTGGCACGACCGGCTTCACTCGCACCTCAAGTCGCGCTGTAGAATGCGCCGGTCTCATCACCCGAAGCGTTGGTAGCGCGGCCGGATCCACTCGCGTGTTCACCCGCGCTGTAGCTTGCGTCAAGCGGCGCGACCGGGTGCTCACGTCCTAGCTCGTGCTGTAGTCCGTGCCCGCAGCTCGAGATCACTATCTTCCACTTGGGCTCGAGTTCTTGTCCTTCTACGGGTCGTTTAGCCAACTCTTGGTTCCAGATCTCTCGCATGAACGTATTTAGGCTTTCCTTGAACCTCTTAGCTCTTGCTCGTGTTACTGGTCCTTCTGGTACCTTGATTAGATCGGACACTTTCTCAGCTCGGGTCATATCATCCCCCTCCTCTTGAAAAGGATTTGTCCTCAAATCTAGCTCGTCACCTACATCAAAAGGACTTAAGTCAACAACATTAAATGAAGAACTCACTTTGTACTCACCTGGCAAGTCCAACTTGTATGCATTGTCACTAATGCGTTCCACAACTTGGAATGGTCCATCGCCTCTAGGAAGCAACTTAGAACGCCTCTGAACTGGAAACCGCTCTTTACGCATATGTAGCCAAATCCATTCACCGGGCTTAAGCACAACCTTCCGTCGCCCCTTGTTGGCCTTATTGGCGTACTGCTCGGTTCGCCTCTCTATGTTTGCTCTAGCCTTTTCATGTATCTGTTTAACAAAATCAGCTCTCTTTTCCCCTTCAAGGTTAGTATGTTCATGAACAGGTAAAGGAATCAAATCCAACGGAGTTAAAGGATTAAATCCATATGCAACTTCAAATGGGGAAAAGTGAGATGCAGAATGCACAGACCTATTATATGCAAATTCAACATGTGGCAAACATTCATCCCAAGTTTTGATGTTCTTTTTAATTATTGCCCTTAACAATGTAGATAAAGTCCTCTTTACTACTTCCGTTTGACCATCAGTCTGTAGGTGACAAGTAGTAGAAAACAAAAGCTTCGTACCTAACTTACACCACAAAGTCTTCCAGAAATAACTTAAGAACTTAACATCTCTATCAGAAATAATGGTCTTGGGCATGCCATGTAAACGCACAACTTCTTTAAAGAACAAGTCAGCAATGTAGGATGCATCATTTGTTTTAGAGCATGCTATGAAATGTGCCATCTTGGAAAATCTATCCACAACCACAAAAATAGAATCATGACCACGTTTACTCCTAGGCAATCCTAACACAAAATCCATAGATATATCTATCCAAGGTGATGTAGGAATAGGCAAAGGCATGTATAAACCATGTGGTTGGACTCGAGATTTGGCTTGTCTACATGTAACACACTTAGCACACACACGTTCCACATTACGTTTCATATGAGGCCAAAAGAAATGCTCTTTCAATGCAGCTAGAGTCTTCGCTACCCCAAAATGCCCCATCAAACCACCACCATGTGACTCCAACAATAAAAGCTCACGCATGGAACAATTAGGCACACACAACCTATTTTCTCTAAACAAATATCCATCATGCCTATAAAATTTCCCATCTCCAGATTCTTCACATGCAACATATATATCCTTAAAATCACAATCCTCACTATACATACTCTTAATATGCTCAAAACCAAGTAACTTAGCATCTAAGGTGGAAAGTAAAACTTACCTCCTCGATAGTGCGTCAGCTACTACATTCTCTTTCCCTTACTTATACTTGATGACGTATGGAAACGTCTCTACAAACTCCATCCAGCGGGCATGTCTTTTGTTCAACTTGTGTTGCCCCTTCAAATGCTTTAACGACTCATGATCGGTGTGGATCACAAATTCTTTAGGCCACAAATAGTGTTGCCACGTCTACAATGCCCGAACTAGTGCATACAACTCCTTGTTATATGTCGGGTATTTTGCAGTGGCGCCGCCAAGCTTCTCACTGAAGTAGGCAATGGGTCATTTCTCTTGCATCAACACTGCACCAATTCCAACACCAGAAGCATCACATTCTATCTCAAAAGTTTTAGAAAAGTTTGGAAGAGATAGTACCGGTGGATGTGTCAATTTCTCCTTGAGCGTTTGAAACGCTTTCTCTTGTGCTTCTCCCTAATGAAATTCCACAGTCTTCTTAATCACCTCGGTCATGGGTGCTGCGATACTACTGAAATTTGGAACAAAACGGTGATAGAAGCTCGCAAGTCCATGGAAACTTCGAACCTCACTCGCATTTGATGGCTCGAACCTTCTCTTCATCCACCTGTACTCTATCTGCACTAACAACAAAACCGAGAAACACAACCTTATCTGTGCAAAAGGTGCATTTCTTCAAGTTAGCATATAGTTGTTCCTTTCTCAAAGCAAGTAAACAAACTTTAAATGTTCAACATGGTCCTCTTCATTCTTGCTATAGATTAATATGTCATCAAAATAAACCACCACAAATCTACCTATAAAGGCATGTAAGACATGGTTCATAAGACGCATAAATGTACTAGGAGCATTTGTTAACCCAAACGGCATAACTAACCACTCATACAATCCTAGTTTTGTAATGAATGCCGTTTTCCACTCATCCCCTTCTTTAATACGAATTTGGTGATATCCACTTCTTAAGTCTATCTTAGAGAATATGCATGCACCATGTAATTCGTCTAATATATCATCTAAACGGGGAATGGGATGTTGATACTTTACCGTAATGTTGTTGACGGCTCTGCAATCGACTCACATCTGTAGCGATGAATCCTTCTTCGGCACGAGCAAAACTAGACTCACGTATGGACTCAAACTCTCCATCACTTGGCCTTTCTTCAGTAGCTCATGTATTTGACATTCTAGCTCTTTTGTCTCCTCAGGGTTGCTTCGATATGCCGGTCGGTTGGGCAATGTGGCACCGGGCACGAAATCAATTTGGTGCTCGATTCTCCTAATTGGTGGCAATCCCGGTGGCATATCTTCGGGAAAGACATCCT
The DNA here is from genome assembly GCA_026008535.1 of Perilla frutescens. Taxonomy (NCBI): domain Eukaryota; kingdom Viridiplantae; phylum Streptophyta; class Magnoliopsida; order Lamiales; family Lamiaceae; genus Perilla; species Perilla frutescens. The sequence goes on along the minus strand of BRKX01000019.1, from coordinate 32,306,577 downwards.
TTAATTCTTGCAAAAGAGACACAATAGGACTAGGCAAAGATGGATCAAATGGGTTAGCACTCATTAACACATCTCTGCGGATCATCAAGTACATTGGCTTCTCATTTTGCACAGCCCATTTGACATCACTGGTTGTTGCAAAACAAGCATGTTGGACCACCTCCTTTCCAATGTTGGCCTTTTTTCCTTTCTTCCTCATGGTATCGGCCTCCTCTTGTAGCTTCACTTGATCCTCGTACACTTGATATGGTGTTAGAAGGACTAGTGCCACCGTTTTCTTGTTAAGTACAAAAGAGTACTTGTTTGTGAAGCCATCATGCTTCACCCTCCTATCGAATTGCCATGGACGCCCTAGCAAAATATGTCCCGCTTGCATAGGCACAACATCGCACAACACTTCATCTTCATACTTGCCAATCCGAAATGGCACTCGAACTTGCTTGTTCATCTTGGTTTCTCCACTATCATTCAACCACTGCAGCTTGTATGGCTTAGGATGTTTGAGAACCGTCAATCCTAACTTTGTCACCATCACAACACTTGCAACGTTAGTATAACTACCGCCATCAATAATCATACTACATACCTTATCCTTGATGTGGCATCGGGTATGGAATATGTTCTCCCTTTGCTCCTCGTCAACGCTCTTGGTGTGCAGGCTAAGAGATTTGCGTGTAACCAAAATGAGAGCGTTGGGCGCTGCGCACTCCTCCTCCCCACTCGACTCGGATAAACCCGACATCTCCGGATCAACTTCTTCTTCATCCGTCACAATCTCACCATTGTCCTTTAGGATCATCACACGTCAGTTTGGGCACTGGTTGGCTATGTGTCCTCTACCTTGACATTTAAAGCACTTAATGTCTCGGTTTCAGTTACCCGATGAGTCTTGGTTGCTCGATCCTGTCACTGTAGGTGCCTCAGTCTTCGGCTTAGTAAACGGTTGCTTCTCGTCTTTCTTCCCTTGATTTGAAACTTTCCATGGAGCTGTGTTGGTATTTAAGTTTGACTTCCATGTAGAAGAACTCGCTCGGTTGTTGTTCCCCCTCCTCTTGAGTTGGTTCTCTACTTTGATAGCCATTTGTACCATGTCCTCCATCTCGACATAGTGCTGCAACTCCACCACCTCTCGGATCTCTCTATGCAAACCGGCTAGAAAGCGAGCCATTGTGGCCTGCCTATCTTCCTCCACATTTGCTCGGCTCATTGAGACCTCCATCTCCTTGAAGTAGTCATCTACACTATTCCTACCTTGTCTCAAGTTTTGCAACTTGTTGCATAGCTCTCGATAGTAGTAGCTTGGTACGAATCTCTTCCTCATCACCACTTTCATCTCTCCCCACGTCTCTATTGGGTGTTCTTGATTACGCCGTCTGTTGGATGTCAACTGATCCCACTAAACTATGGCATAATCTGAAAACTCCACTGCTGCTAACTTCACTTTCTTCAGCTCAGAATAGTTGTGACAATCGAACATCATCTCAATCTTGCGCTCCCATTCAAGGTACAAAGCTGGGTCATTTTTACCTTGGAATGAAGGCACATTCATTTTGATGTTTCCGAGATCGTCGTCTTCTTGATTCCTTGCTCTCCCGTGTCTCCTACCTCCAGCAGTTGAATATCTGTCTTCCTCTTCTGAGTCTCCCATCTCAGTGTCATAGTAGTCATTCCGCTGTCTCTCTACATGTGGATAGCGTGTAGCCTCTATCCGAACTCCGCGTCCGCCTCTTCCACCTCTTCCGCCATGGTTCTCTCGAGGAGCTTGTTGAGATTGCTCCTATATTGAACTTTCTACTTGGTTTAGCCTCTCATTCAACGACGCCATCTCAGTTTTGAACAACTTCGTGAGATGTTGCTGAATGGCTTCCACTGTATTCTTAGGGTCAAAAGTAGTGTTCATCTCATCACTTGATCCAGCGGCTGCTCCCTTGGTACCTGCACTTTTGTTAGACATGTCGATTCTCTTTTTTTTTATCGACTCTTTCTCTTTTTTTTTTAACGATTTTTTTTTTCGTCCTGTTTTCTTTTTTTTAACCAAAGAACAAAACAAATACTAAACTAGGTAAAGAAAACGAACTACTAATGTGACAATGAAATGAAACAAACCTAACAATTTTCGAGCTCTCAACCTCACGTGCATACTCTCGTGTATCACACAATCGGCTCTTTTCACTCTAATAATCCCACACACTCTTGCCTTTTACCACTCGTATTCTCTCCAAATGAAATTAAACGAGAAACATAATCACAACAATGAAATCCCAAAAGACCAATCACAGATTCAAGAAAAATGTGCTGGAAAAATTTCAAAAATTCGAAAATTTCTGAAAAAATATCGACTTCTCCCCAGGCAATATACGCGTCTCCAACAACCCAAATATCAAAATCAAATGTAACGAAAACACCAAAAAATTTCCCGCCTTTTTACTTATTTTTTTTATATAAATCAGCGACTTTTTCTTCTTTTTTCTTTTTTTTTTTTGCTGATATCGTCTTTTTTTTTTAATAGGCGAGAATTTAAATTACAGAAATTAAATGATAAATGGAACCTGATACGACCTGGCTCTGGATACCACTTGATGCGATCCTCGCCGGCATACGACAAAGACAGCAGATGTTTTATCCAGGATTGTAGCAGATTCCACGGAATGGATGGATGGATCCAAACCCTAGCCTCTTAAAGATGTCAAACCTCAAACACGATGTAGTTGAGACCCTCGATCAATTGGAAACATGAACTTGGATTGACTGATGACACAACAAACGGGGTTATGAATCTGTTTGATAAGTCGATTGAATCTCACGCTGTGTTGTGAAACTCGAATAACTCTCTCTGAGAGAAAAGCGAATAACTCACGTAATAAATTTAATGAAATCAAAGTTGTCCTCAAAAATAAGAGATTACAAGCCTTATATAGTTGGTCCAAAATAAACTAAGACCTAATTAATTATCCCACTTCGATTAGGAAATAAAACATAAGAATCGCGCAATTCCGGACACGCCCAGATGGGCGCGACACGGGGTCAATCGCGCCTCCACTTGCGTTGTAGGTCACGCTGGTCTCATTCCGTGTAGCGTCTGTGGCGCGACCGGCTTCACTCGCGCTGTAGAATGCGCCGGTCTAATCACCCGAAGCGTTGGTGGCGCGGCCGGATCCACTCGCGTGTTCACCCGCGCTATAGCTCGCGTCAAGCGGCACGACCGGGTGCTCACATCCTGGCTCGTGCTGTAGTCCGTGCCCGCATCTCGAGATCACTATCTTCCACTTGGGCGCGAGTTCTTCTCTTTCTACGGGTCGTTTAGCCGACTCTTGGTTCCAGATCTCTCGCATGAATGCATTGAGGCTTTCCTTGAACCTCTTAGCTCTTGCTCGTGTTATCGGTCCTTCTAGTACCTTGATTGGATCGGACACTTCCTCAGCTCGGGTCGTATCATCAACGCATCAGCTGCGCGATTGGAGATGCCTAACTTATGTTTGATCACAAATGTTAATTGCTGCAAGAAAGAATGCCAAACAGCGTGGCATGTACGGATTTTATCTTGACTACCAATATGACGTAAGGCATCGTGGTATGTTAACAAAATGAACTCGCGCTAAAAGAGATAATGCCGCCAATGCTTGACAGCCTGCACAACAGTAAAAAATTCAATATCATATCTACTAAATATGATTTTTGCCCCTCACAGTTTCTCACTAAAGAAGGCAACTGGTCGTCCAGCCTGACTAAGGATAGCCCCTATTCTCAGTTTAGAGGTGTCACAATGAAGTTCAAACGGCACTGAAAAATCAGGAAGCGCCAAAATAAGTGCAGAAGTAAGGCGTTGTTTGATCTCTGCAAAAGCATCGGCGGCAACGGAGGTCCAAGAAAAATTAACCCCCTACATACAATTAGTCAAAGGTGCCATGATAGCACTAAAGTGAGGGATAAATCGATGATAAAAAGATTCCAAGCCATGAAAACTCCGCACACTGGTGATTGACGTGGGCGTCGGCTACTGAGAAATAGTCACCACTTTGATTGGATCAACAGCTAGACCCTCTACAGAAACAATATATCCTAAGAGCTGGACAGCGAGCACACAAAATAAACATTTAGAGAAGGTGGCAAAAAATTCTGCACGGTGAAAAACCAAAAGAACATCGTGAAGCTGCTCCAAATGGACGTCTATAAACTCACTATAAATTATTATGTCGTCAAAATAAACAACAACACATTTGCCAATAAAAGGATGAAGTGTTTGATTCATAACACGCATAAAGGTGCTTGGGGCATTAGGCAAGCCGAAAGGCATGACTAGCCACTCATAGAGACTCTCCCGAGTCTTAAAGACCATCTTTCATTCATCACCCGGACGAACATGAATCTGATGGTACCCGCTCTTAAGATCAAGTTTAGTAAAATAAGAAGCACCGTGTAGCTGATCCAACAAATCATCAATACGGGGAATTGGAAAACGGTATCTAACAATGATCTTATTGATGGCTCTACTGTCAACACACATTCGCCAAGAGCCATATTTTTTTGAAATCAGAAGAGCAGGGACTGCAGAAGGACTGAGACTCTCACGAATGTGGCCTTTAGATAAAAGGATCTCCACCTGTCGATGAAGCTCATCACACTCAGCAAGGCTCATACGATAGTGGGGTCGATTAGGGAGCTGCGCACCATGAACAAGATCAATATGGTGTTGAATGTCATGCAAAGGAGGCAAACCATTAGGAAGCTTAGTGGGAAAAACATCTTGAAAGTTAGATAACAATTTCTACAAGGGTAGAGACATAGGCTGGGAAAGAGAGTCAAAAACATGCTTCGCTATCAACATATAAATAACATCGGACTTCACCATAGCATGTTGAAAAAGCTTACAAGACAGTAGAGAAACCATCCGGCTAGTGGGAGGTGTCAACACAGGAGCAGGACTCTGCATTAAAATAATCTTTTTGCCAAGAAATAAAAAGGAATAAGTATTATTCTCACCATCATGAAAGTAGACCAATCATATTGCCAAGGACGGCCCAACAGAAGATGACGTACATCCATTGGAAAAATGTCACACAAAATTTCATCCGAATACGATGAACCAATAGATAACGATATTCGAGTGCAACGAGAAACCATAATATCAGAACCTTGACTTAACCAAGCAAGTTTATACGGACATGGGTGAGCCTCAGAAACCAAAACCAATTTAGAGACAGCTGATTCAAAAATCACATTCTCACAACTTCCTGAGTCAATAATAAAACGGCATACCTTACCCGCAATAGTGCAAGTAGACTGGAAAATAGAGCACTGTAACCAATCATCAGAGGTGACTCGTGGTGTCAGAAAAGAATGACACAACATCAAGATCGATCTAACATCCCTCTCCACATGCTTAGTGATGAATTGCTCGCCCTCAAGGTTCTTAAAAAATTATATCACAGGATCGGAGTCGAGAGCGATCAGTGCCCGGGAAGGCAGTGCATGACACTCTGTGATGCGGTGACCAGGCTCACTGCAATTAAAACAGCGGCCACAGGCTAGAAACGAAGATCCTTGTAGCCTATTTGGAGGCACAACCGCAGCGGGTGTGAGTGGTATAGAGATTGGTGGAGTGCGTGCTTGGGTAGGAATAGGGGCTGCAAGAAGGCGTGGTGTCGGCATGGCACGATGAACAAATTGTTTCTCAGCTTGAATAGTGCGCTGATGAGCCTCTGCAACAGTAAATGGATCGAACATATTGAGTATGTCCTGTAAAGGAAGACGAAGCACACCAATATAACGCGAAACAAGTTGAACATCAGTCTCAGCAAGTTTGGTTCTAGCCAAAAGCTGGTAAAATGCAGACGGAGTGTTGGCCCTGACACAGGTGTTGGAAACGGTGATAGAGGTCGCGTTCATAATTGTAAGGTAAGAACGCAGCCCGTAAATGTTTTCTAAACTTCTCCCATGAGGTAATTCGAGACTTCCCATTACGAGCATGAACCCCCTTCAATTGTTGCCACCAAGCTTGCGCACGTTTGCGTAAATGAGTGGCGACGAGAAGAACACGTTGAAGAGTAGGGACAGCTTTGAAGTCAAGGGTCTCGTCTACGGATGCAAGTCAATCCATGAAATCATCGACTGCGAGATTACCGGTGAACTCAGGTATTTCCACACGAAAGTCAGCCTCCCACTGACGATCATCCGTGCGAGATGGAGGATCGAGGGGGCAAATGGATTGTCGACTGATTCACTATCAGATGCAGAAGCCTGCATCCCCGCAATTTGTTGAGTCAAGAGTTTGATCTGCTGGTGAAGTTGTGCAATCTCCTCGCGGTGGAGAACATCGCCGATAACCACCTCATTGGGTCGACGTTGGCGCGGCAACATCAGATGGATCGTTCTGTCTCATGATACCAAAATAATGCACCTCGCATCCATAGTAACTTCTCACACTCAATAGAATCAAGCAAATATAAGTGTTAAGTAATTACGTTGATCTAAATGATACCGGAAAGAACTTAAGCATGAAGAGTTTTTATTCTTCAAAAGTTTATTTATCAAAAGTATTTCATCCTACATATAATCGTAGGCCAAGAATAAATAGAAGCATGTTGCGGAATACAAAAAGAGAACAAATACTAAACTCTAATTAAAGAGAATGTAACAGCAGCAATAATTAATTAAGAAGAGAAAAAGTCTAAGCACCCTTTGGATGATCCAGCCGTTCCAAATAACCAAGTGCAATATGATCCACATCACTTCCCCTTTGACTTTATTGATGGCAAATCTTCTATTTTGGTCCTTGATTTTTTGCAGCACTGGTTTTCTTCCATCTTCGTGTTCTATGACTCTTTTAATCTTAGAAATATACAAAGATATAATCACATTCTTCATTTGAATGTTCAACGAGCATTATTCTTTCCCTCTCAAAAGTAGTGTCTCTACCAAAAAAACGGTCTTTAGCGACAATATTATTAGCGACAATAAATGTCGTCACTAATAATAAACTTAAGTAACGACATGTCGTCTTTAATAATTACATGTCATTTCTAATGACATTTTTTGTGACGACAATGTTGTCACTTAATATAAATTTTAATTTATTTGGGATGAACTTTTAGGAACGCTCTATTTGCGATGACATATTGTCGTCACAAAAAATATTTTTAAGCGATAACATAATGTCTTCACAAAAATTTTATTAGAGATGACATCTGATGATTAGAAACAACCTGTCCTTACTAAAAATCTAGTATTAGTGATGACATTTGTCGTCGCTAATAATCTTGTCTATAAAGACTATTTTTTGTAGTGTGTATTAGGATTGTTAAGCGAATGAGAGGTGGAATGATCGAAAGATATGGATGATGATAATGGATTTTTTCATTCATAAGCAGAGCGGAGTAGGACAACTTGTACATTACCAAAGAAAAAAAAAAAACAAAAAAACAACAACAACCATCCTAGCTAGCTAAGGATGATGCTAGACTAATTTTTTCTACAACTATTGGTCACCAAAAAGACAAAGATAGGCAAGAGGTGATGTGGAGCAGCAACTCAGCAAATTTACTTTGTCTCTACGGACACTTCTTCATCTTCAGCATGGTGAGACTGATCATCCACAGAATAGTCCTTATGCTCAGCGCCTAATGCTTGTTGTTCAACAGTTGTACGAACAAGGTCAGATAATGTGTTTTTCCTCATCAGGAAACACATGATGGAACATCACCGGAGGAAGGCCCTGGCTTGCTATGATTTGATTCAGCGGCAAGTGCAGCAAGCATGGTCACTACAACATCCTTTTCAAGTTATGTGCTCTTCAATATCATGAGAGTGAAATTCCAATATTTCAAACTCCAGGAAGGTGACTAGAGCAACTTTATCAGCAAGCAAGGACTTCTTCACTGTAGCAATGGTAGCAGAGAGCAACTGGGGCAACAAACTTCAGCTTCTTCAAAACACTTGAAGGACCACCTGACTGAACACCTACAGGAGCAATGTCTTTCTAAGGCTATCCACATCAGTGACACTCATCCAACCTGACACTCAAATAAAATATTAATTTTTCTCTCCTCCACATCCACAACCTCCAACATTTTTTAATTTGCACTCCATCAGTGACACTCATCCAACCTGACACTCAAATAAAATATTAATTTCTCTTTCTTCCAATCTATATAAAATATTTATAATTTTATTTTTTAAATAAAATATTATTAATAATTTTTTATTCTTTACTTAAAAAATCAAAATTAATTTATTAGATACATTTTTAAAATTCATAATTAAAAAAAACTCATATAATTATAAATTCATAATTTATTTGACAACAAAATGAAAATTATAAGAGTTAAAACAACAAAAAACATAATTAAATTTTAAATTATTAATATATATATATATATATATAAAAATAAAGTGGCACCCAATCAATGGGTGCCACGTGTGCAGGGTCATGACCCTGACATCCAGTCGGCTGACCGACTTTCTTCGCATTTTGCATGACTTTTGCAAATATTTTTTTTTTAAATCTCTTTTGTCCTTTTCTGGTGTCACCGCTGTGGATTGTCTAACGCTTAATGATGCCGAAGATGAGGGATGGATACCCCGTGGGCGGCTGAATCATTCCAATTGAAAATGATTTGACCATAGTCAAACGTTGTTCATATCCCGATGCAGTAGAGCATATCTGCTTGACTCATACCCGCAGTCGTACAATGATTTGTGAGCATCTAATTATGAATAGAGATTTTGAAAAGAGCACAGTGGTTTTCCTACTCAATGTAGAAGCATGAATGTCCTTCTACTTACATTACACCACGGAAAATACGATTTGACAACGAACTTAGCGACATATTATATTCTGTCGCTAGATTACTGATAAATTAATGACGGAAAACACGATTTAACAACCAACTTAGCGACACCTTTTGTTGAGTTTTCTTCTTCTTCGGAATAGACGAGGCTGGAGGAGAGAAGACTTCAACAACAGCTTCTAGCACCTTCCGCTTCCCAACAATCTTCATGGGGAAAGCTGGAATGTCCTCAGCCAATGTGGAGGATGAACTCTCAGTCACAGTCACTGGTTTAGACTTAATGTTCACCTCTGCTATCAATTCGTCCAGTGGATGGTGTGGACTGTCCATCTGCTTCCTTCCTTTTGGCCTCAGATTCTGATGCTTTAATGAGCTTCAAAGAAGTTTCTGATGAGCAGGCACAGATGAAGACTTGTTCTTCTTCTCTGGCCTCTGGGGCTGTGGCAACTCCTTTGCCCTTAGCAAGCCTCCGTCATACTAGCTAGAATTGTTTGTGTGCCCTATGTTCAGGTGAATTTTCCTTCAGAGCTTCTGTAGCTGCTGGTTCGGCCGCTGTTGGAACAAATTCAAGTATGGTGGCAGTGATAAGTGTAGCATGTGGTGGTGTGTCAATAGCAGGCTTTCTTTGTAAGAGCAGACTTCTTGAAAGAGGTAGGAACACCATTTGTGACACCAGCCTTCTTTTTGGGTGGTGCCTTCTTCTTAATTCGATGCAGTAGAAGTGGTAGATGACTGCAATGCTGACAAATGAAATGGCATCTCGACAGACTCCGATTCTGTTTACATCCTAAAATCAAAGGAAAATTAACTAACAATAATAATTAAATCTAAAGAATAAAAAACATAGAAAACAAATCATTGTTCAACAAAATAAAAACTCAGAAACTTCATTCATGATGTAAATCCAAGTTTCGACTCTCCATGTGCCTCCTGATTCTTGAAAATTGGGTTTTCAAAAAATGATTTTTGAACCATAGAGGTGGAATTAAGAGCAGTGACATTGGCCGGCGGATCATGGGAAAAAAAGGCTTCGGGAGCGGCGACGACAAAAACTATAATAGAAAGAAAGACGAACACAAAAAAAAAAATCTCATCTTTTAGTAATGTGAATTGTCGTGGTTGCTGTTCCAACATGCGGGGGGCAGTGGGTTGAGTTGGGGAGAGAGAAAGTGAGGGTGGATATAATTTTTTTTTCTTTAGAATTGATTTCTTTAATTCATTTCAAAATTTTGATTTTTAAAATGGAAATGTATAAATGATATTTTTTTGTGGTGTGTAATAAAAAAAGTCTTAAAATTACAAATTTCTGGGGGTATAAAGAAAAAAAGTGGCGGTACATTTATAATCATCCTAATTTTATTAATAATACATGTGATCAAATTAATCATGCATTTCAATTTATATCCGCATATATTTGAATAAATTTAAGATTATCATACACATATATGAATATTTTTATGTAAATTTATCTAAATGTATGTATATATTTATGTAAATCTATTTTGTAGAAACAAACAGAGCTGGTGCTGATATATTTTTGAAATTTATCATTAGTATCAATTAATGTCAACTTTAACAGTATGTTTGAAATCATCTTGAAGTTTAACACAACTTTAACAGTATGTTTGAAATCATCTTGAAGTTTAACACAATATTTACGTAAATTTCTACCAATGAAGACAACTTCTTACAATTGAATAAAAGAAAGATAAAGATATATTCAAAAACTTCATATTAGTTAAAGATAAAATAACAATATTCACTAATCACTTATACAATAAAATAATTGATCTTAGAAGACTCCCTTCATAGATAATGAAATGTTCATGAATATTTTCATCAAATTATTTCGGACTACGAGTGATATGATTTTTCAGGAAAAATAGGATCAATATCCGTGCTTAAATATGATGCTTGATCTGCCTGAAATAATTCGATACAAATTACACTTCCAATAGTCCTTTGCAAAACATTCATACACAAGATCCAGAATTAACAAAAACTCAACTAAAGCACTAATTCATTTAAGGATAACCTAATAATTCCAAAACTGTAAATCTAGCAATGTCTTAAGCAGTAGTCATCACACTTCCGATCTAGCGATGGGATTTTCCGTCGCTATACCCTTGTGTATAATATGCACCTAAGAGAATTCGAACCTGTGGGGCCAAACACTTATCCATTGGGGCAAGTTTAATTGATGTTATATTGATAGTTTAAATAATATATATACTTATACGATTTTTTCATAATTTATTTTTATTTATCTCTATAAATTAAAAGTTTATATTATTATTAATATATTTATATCTATTTGTGCACAAATATATATATATATATATAATATTGATATTATATTGTATTATATATCTGTATATAAGAACTTATATCATGGTGTGTGGTTAAATAGTCTTACTTTGTATTTCATACTAAATATCATAATGAATTAAATTTTTTTACTTACATAATAAATAACTTTAGTTTATAATTAAAAATTAAAATCCATTATATACTATATTATGTATATATTTTCATAATATATTTTAGTTTGTTAATGTATAATTGATTAATCTTGTAGTAGTAACTATAATAAATATTTTGTAAAACTTAATACATTTTTTAAAATATATAATAATATACTAATTAGTTTATTTATAAGAATAGTAATAAAGCTAATTTGTATATATTTGTATTTAATAAGGAAATAATACAGATTTAAAGATGTGATATTAATAAATGTGTATAATTGCGATATTATTTTTTCAAAAATTAAAATAAATGAATAAAAATATAAAAATGATCTTAATAGGGAGAATATTTGTATTAGAATAGATTGAAATCATGTTTAATTATTTTAAAAATATTTAAATAAAATTTAAAAAATAAATAAAAAATTAAAAAAAAAAATTAAAAAAAAAATAGCTACGGGGGTTCCCGTCGCTAGCCCCATCACTAAGTTGTAGCGACGGGAACCCCCGTCGCTAGATTTATAAAAATAATGATATATTAAAATTTTAAAATCTAGCTACGGGATTCCCTGTCGCTAGAATTAGCTACGGGGAACCCCGTCGCAAGATTTCCCGTCGCTATTCCCATCGCTAGTGGTGACCCGTGTCGGCCCCGTCGCTAATTCCCATCGCTAGAAATGACTTTTTTTATAGTGTCACTCATGTCCTTCCATAACAAAGCCATAAAGGGACAATTTTTTTAATGATAATTATAATCATTCAAAAAAACAAACATAACCAATTAATTATGAGAAACACTCTTGTAACTTAAAATCCTTTTTATCAAACCTTCAGGCGGGCAACGCACGACGGTTGATCCGCCCTACTCCGAAAAATAAAAAAAAATTAAAAAAGGTATCATTCATACCACTAGAACGTATAACACGTAGTCTTAAAAGTATCATTCATACTACTTTGCGTATATGAGTTTATTACATCCCAATTATGATTTAATACATCTATATTAAGATTTATTATTCTCAATTATGGTTTATTAATCCCAATGAGAGTTAATATTTAATTTGAAAAAAATAATTATCAAGCGTATTGCAGGAACCCACATGTTAGTGTCGAGCGAGTGTATTGTGCAATGAAGTTTATTTAACTCGATTTATGCTCACAAGTGGACAAACACATTGTTGGGTATCAGCCTAGCCATCCGGTTGTGTGTCTCTGGTCACTGCTACTCAGGCAGCTAAGGTTCACAACTTTAACTAAAGAGAGCCTATCTTTGAGTCTCAGAGTTCAGATTCTTCACAGACTCTCAATCCTCAAAACAAGGGACACAGATCTGCAGAGAGAGAGAAAGTTAGAACGAGCAGTAGAAAACTCAAATGTAAAGCAAAAGCCAGAAACAATAAAGAACATAAATAGCAAGGTAAAAGAGATGGAAAAAATCAGAGAGTTGAGAAATGGGAAAATGTGTCCAAGGGACACAGATCGGCTCAGATTTTCCCACAAATGGTGGCGTTGGCACTTCCGGCGACTGTAAAGACCCGAGACCACAAAGAGGAGGATGGAACAGGGCCTGAAGCTCTCACAAACACACACAACTCTCAGAAAACACTCAGCACTCTCAACTCACAGCCACTCAGGAGACCACAGACAGGAATCCGGCCAAAGAAACAGAGAGATCAGCAGAGGTTTTCTCAGGATGCTGATAGGGTTAGGGATTTTTGGAGGGTAAGGCTTGAGAGAGAAGGGAGAGAGAGGCGCAACTTTTGTAGAAAGATTAGGGTTCTAATCATAGAAGATTAGAGTTATGGAGATATATATGGGAGGTACCGGGTAGTGGGCTAGGGTTAAGCTATTGGGCTCAAATAAGTTTGGGCCAGGGAATAAAAGATATTTGGGCTAGACAGAAGAAAGAGCAAATAGGGCCAACACTCCACACACATTATAGCATATATTCAAATTCACATCGAAAAAGGGAATTGAATTGGCACGTACTATGACATCGGCTCTTATTTATTATCTCGATGATGAAATTGAGATTGATTTGATTAAGAAGTAAGCAAATGAGCAAATAAAATAAACAAACAATTTAACTATAAATTTAGACAATCAAAGGAAGAAATACTTTAGGGATTGCTTTATTTAGATTACTTAGTACAAAATTTGATTATCTAAGATGTTTACATCTTGATCCAAACACACAAAGTCGATCACTAATGTATCATAAACGTCCTCTCAAAGCATTTAGGAAGTATGACACACACACCTAGGATTATTGTCTTCAATTAATACCTAGAATGCGCTTACCTAAAGCACCAACGATCTTAGCCTTAACAAATACCCCTAATCTCTAGATTTAGGTGACAAATTTTGTTTAAATTCTTAGATTCCCATGTTGAAGTATCTCTCGATTAATGAATCAACATATATAATCATTCTATTAGAAGACTAATTAACTCTCACCAATTAACAAAAAAAAAAACCATTCATATAAGGATGAAAATAGGCTAGCCAGGAACATACTTAGGCTTGGAAGGCCTGGGCGCTCAGCCTATTATTAATTTAGTATTTTTATATAGGCCCAAATTTGGCCTATTTAATTAAATGATTCGAGCCTTAAGTTTTTTAAAAGCCTTTTTAAGCATATTAAAAATAAAATTTTATATTTGTATAAAAAAGATACACATACATGCATACAATTTATTTTTTCAAGCAAGAAATCAAATTAATGATTTACAAACATAAATATTTCTTCTTGTTAAAATATAAATATAATATTTATTAAACTAATTATTTAACTAACAAAGTGTATTAATAAAATTTATACAAAATTTTTTAATTTTTATTAATTACATAAATGAGCCGGCCTATTAAGCTTGATGACTTTTTCAAAGGCCTAGGCTTGACCTATTTATATAAAGAAGCTTCCTAAAAAGCCTCATTGTAGTCAATTTACTAAATAGGACAAACTTATGTAGGCTTAACAAGAATTCAAAGCATAAACATAAATAATCAAACATCCAAAATAACCATAATTTTTACACCATAATCTAAATACAACCAACACCCAGTATTAGGTGTTTAGCTCATCATCTTTACATGAAAAACTAAAATCATTACGAAGATAAACATGACTTGACAAGCATAAAAGAACACAGTAAAATGCGAAGGTGAAACCGGCTTTCTTCTTACTTCAATTTTGCTCTTCCTTGCCTTCAATTTCATTAGTGGTCCCACAGGACACAGTCGAATCCGCAAATGGTCCCAATACTTTCGAAAATAGTCCTGAATCATCAAAATTGGTCATTCTATCACGTTTACTGTTAATTTTACTCTCATTTTTGATCCCACACGTTAAAACTAACAATTTTGGATTTGTCAACTACAAAATGTGTGGATGAACATACTTGACACTTTTCTTTACCTTTTGACATTTAATATGTGTGGTTAAAACCTTTTAATCACATTTACGTTTTGGTAAAATGAAATTCAAATTTATTTTAAATTTGTTATGTCTTTGTGGCATTTAAAAATAAATATTTTTTTTATGATATTTTGTTAAAAAAACATGTAACCACACATAATCACTAGTTATGTAAATGTGTAGGTAAAAGGCACATGAATTTTTTGCCGTCATGGTTCATAATTTTTTAAAATTTTCTGTATTCCTATTTGGCATTTTAAAATATATATTTTTTAAAATATTTTTTTTCATAAAATTATTAAATAAATATTTATACACTCATAAAATTTGGGTTCCGTTCTTATAATGTAGTATTTTTTTGTCCGTAAATTATATATGTTTGTTGAAAAGATTATTGTAAAATTTATTATGAAATATATATATATATATATATATATATATAGATGACACGTGACCAAATTAAAGAATTAAATGTATAATTCTTAATTTCTTTATCATATTTCTGTCTAATTACTGACTATATAGTAATTATTTTCTTTAATCAATAGAATCCCCAACATTGTTTTGTTTTATTTATATGTCGATTAGTAGTGGATAGAGGAAAAATAAATTAAAATGCAAAAAGGGTCGATAACTAAAGTTTAATAAATTACATTATCCAATGTCTATATGATGAATCATATTATTTTAGATAAGCAATACATAAAATGAAACCAAGAAAATTATATGAAGGATAAGTCATAATCTTCATCCCATATATTTATGTTTATTTTAAAATTATTTTTATAATTTTATTTTATAGTTAATGCATTAATGGTATTAATTGATCCATATGTTTATTTTACTTCTAATGGTATTTTAATGCTAATATCTTCATATTTATCCTATTCGATGATCAAATTAAAAATATTTTCATCAAGGATATTCAAAATTTTAGCATTTCCCTTTTCTTAAATATTTTATCTAGTAAAAATTGTATTTTTAATTTTATAATTATCATACATAAAAATAAATAATAGGCCTCATAGTATAAAAAAATATAAAACAAACAAAACAAAGCTTTGATCATTTTTTTAAAATTCTCAATTTAACAAAACAAAACAAAAAACATAAAACAAAACATAAAAAAAAAATATTTTTCAAATTTTACCCATTTCTTTTAAAATTTTCAATTTAACCATATATTAGTTAATTGAGTAAAATTATGACCAAATTATTGCTTTGATCAAAATTAAGTAAATTTTTGTAACAAGGCAGAGACTGCAAGATCTACAAAACATTAATTATGCCATTAATAATTAATAATAATTATAAACTATTTTGACTAACAACACCAATAGTTATTGTTTATAATTAATAATTAATATTTATTAATTATTATTTATTTTATCTATTTATTAACAAAATGAAATCAAGAAAAGATATCTAGTAAAAATTATCTTTTTAGTTTTGTAATTATCTATACATGAAAATAAATAATAGGCCTAATAGTATAAAACAAAACAAAACAAAGCTTTGTATTTTTATTTTATTTTTTGAATTTTACCTATTTCTTTTAATATTGTCAATTTAACCATGTATTAGTCAATTGAGTAAAATTAAGGACAAATTATTATTTTGATCAAAATTAAGTAATTTAATTTTTATGACATTTTTTGGGAAGATCAACAAAACATTAATTATGCCATTAATAATTAATATTTTTCTTATTAATTAATTATTTCATCGATTTTGGGACCATTTGAGGATTCAGGGTGTCCAGTGGGACCAAAAATGAAATTTACTCTCACGTGCAACTCACGTGGAGGCCCCCGTCTACATTTGACGGCCCCGTTAAAAAAATGGGACTAAATTTGAGAATTTTAATCGAAGGGGATTACATTTGATGTCAAAATTTTTGTAAGGACCATTTTAGAAAATTTTGGAACCATTTGTGGATTCGGGTGTATTCGGTGGGACCACAAATGGAATTAATTCTCTTCAATAACATGTCTCTTCTATTTCTTTCTATCATTTTGTATATATGGTGGGGGGATTTTGTTTGCCATTATCGTATATCCAGAAATCAGCACTAGGGGCATGATACGGGCTCAGTCAAGCACCCGATCGCCCTGCAACTCGCGCCAACGGTGAAGAAAAACTGGTCGCGGAGTCGAAACTTGGCCACTCACGTCATTGGTCACGCTGGAACTCGCGTCAATTCGAGTTGGTCGTGCATCTGGTTTTACTTCGACACCTTTCATGATTTTGATTCATTCTCTCCTGTATCTTATCTGATTGAGATGATTCAACTTGCATCGCATTCCAAATTCATTTTGTAATCATCTCATGACATTTATTCCCTCAAAATTTCATTACTTCTATCCTCAATTTCTTACAAAACTTCAACATGAAACAAAACTTCCAACCTAGGAAGTTAAAAGCTTAAATTAATTTAACTCACATACCAAACTCTTCAAATCATGTTATTTAAACCTAGATAAGTCGTCAAAACGCCAATTATGGGCAAGTCTCTTGTACATAAGATGTACATCAGACGGTCAACGCTTTGACCAAAAAATCCGTCAAAATAAGTACCATTCATAATACTGAAAAGTATCATTTGTATCAATAAAAAGTATTGACCAGAATAAAAAATAAAGAAAAAAACTATTAAGATCAGTACCAATTGACACACTAAAAAGTATCATTCGAAATTAAAAAAAGTATCAATTGTATCCCTAAAAAGTATCACCCGTTTTCACAATTTTTTTGGTCAACGCTTTGACCGAGTCAACACGCGTTGACCGTCTGATGTACATCTTATGTACAGGAGTGTTTGCAACCAATTATTAGTCGTCGAATAAAAAAAAATTAATTCACTTTAATTTTAGAGTTCTCTAGTTCCATTTTAACAATACATTTTTTAGGGAGAAAAAAATAAAAAAAATGTAAAATTTGAAAAAAAAAAAAGAGACGGGGCGCGGGTGTGTTAATCAAAAATCATAATACATTAGACGTCAGTACAAAACTAATCCCAATTGAGACAGCGAACGACTGCAATTTACTATTCAAGACAATAAACCAATCATATTAAAGCATCTCTCGGGAGACATTTGGTATGACATTTGCCAACCTCTTTTGGGAGATCCAAAAACTAATTATGTAGAATTGGGAAAATTATGTTTAGCTACAACGTATGGTCCGTGTGTGGTTGATTATTTGTTTGTCTTCTTCCTCATCTGTTTTGCATAACATGGGTACCCTTTTTTCATCAATTAAAGCTGTCAAAGATGCAGATTTCATGGAGGCAAGCAAGATAATAATGAAATAATAGCAGTGGCCCCTTCAACAGTTGAGTGGCAGCATCATTGATTACACAGAAAAAGAGGCCCGACACCATATATATACAATCCACGTTAAACGTAGAAGCTGACACGACTCCTTTAGCCACGCTGTCGTCTCCAAATCAACTGCCACAACAACGTTTTCTTGATTGAGAACTATCCAGAACTCTGTTTCTATAAGCAGGCGGCTTCCATTTTTGTTAAGTTGTTCCGTTGGAGAGAACTCCATTATTAGCACCGCTCTCTTGATTGAAACCGTCATGAAATCATTTTTCTGAAGCGGGCTTCCATTTTCTTGAATTTAAGTTGTTTCGTTGGAGAGAACTTCATTAGAAGCCGATCGGTACCTGCCTCTTGATTGAGAAGTGTCAAGATTTCATTTTTCTGAACTGTGCTTCCATTTTCTTGATTTGAGGTTTTGGTGAGGGAGTGAGAGAGAGACATGAGTTTCCGGGAGGAAGTAGAAGATGGGAAGGGGGATCTGCGGAAGCCATTTCTGCACACTGGGAGTTGGTATAGAATGGGTTCGAGGCAGTCTAGTATGATGGGGTCTTCTCAAGTTATTAGGGACAGCTCTATCTCTGTCTTGGCTTGTGTCTTCATTGTCGCTTTGGGTCCTATCCAGTTTGGTTTCACTGTACTACACTTTTTCTCTTCCACTTTCTCTTCCTTTTTCGCCTTTCAAAGATTTATTTATTTATTTATAACTTATTTTTTTTTATATATATATAAATGATTGTTTGATTGCTAGCGGTTGAGATGAATCAAAACTTGTTAGTTAGGATGTTACAGTACAACTCTACTTTATATGGTTGATTGTATAGTTATGCTTGATGTTGATTTCAATTGGTGCTTAACCTTGGACTACGTTAATTAGTCATATTTGGGACTTCAAATATAAATTCATGTATAAAATCAAGTGAAGTTTCTTGATGTTGCGCGTCCCTGGTTCTACATTCTGCAATAGGGGCTTAGTAAGTAGAAGATAGAATTGGGACTCAATAAAAATCAGTTAAAACTGTACTCTTGCATTGAAATTTATCGTTGATGTGATATGTTCTTGAACTGTGTCGGCATGTCGTTTTCCTTTTTAATTCGTAGAGTAAAAATATTTGAACTGAGAAACATTTGAAGTATTCTGGCCCTAGTTTGCTGGTTTTATGTACTATTTTCTTCCATAAATATGAATACTACTACAGAGCAGCTAAACAAGTGGTCAATTTCTTGGTTATGTAGTGTGGTTATTCCTCACCAACACAAAATGCTATTACCAAAGATCTTAATCTTACAGTCTCACAGGTTAGTGGCAGTCTATTTTACTATCGTGATAGTATGAGCATTTCTTAATTTCATATGGTTATTCAAATGATTGTAATAGTTCTCCTTATTTGGTTCTTTATCGAACGTGGGAGCTATGGTTGGAGCAATAGCTAGTGGCCAGATTGCCGAGTACATTGGAAGAAAGGGGGTATATGTTGTTTCAATCTAAGTTAGTTACTTGAGCATAAATGTTTAAACTTTAGTACTAAAATCTTGAATCTTTATCTACATTGTTAACTTGCAGTCTTTAATGATCGCTGCCATACCTAATATCATAGGTTGGCTGGCAATATCATTCGCCAGGGTGAGATTTTCCTATCATTTTTTGGCATATAGTTCCCCTTCCACTCAATGTTTTATTTCTCACCAGTCTTTCTTCACTTACATTAGGACATCTCTTTTCTCTACATGGGAAGACTGTTGGAAGGATTTGGTGTTGGTATAATCTCTTACACGGTAAGTTAAATGCAATCATATAATTATTTTAGCCGTGGAAAAAAATTATGATATGCTCATTTCCTTTTATCAATTTTCTATTTTGTAATAGGTGCCTGTATATATAGCAGAGATAGCACCTCAAAATCTCAGAGGGGGCTTGGGTTCAGTGAACCAGGTTAACTGAGTATACAATTTCATCTTTTGTCTAAACTTGTTTCACTACAAGATGCAACTGAACTTTACTTGATTCCATGTTATAGCTCTCTGTTACGATTGGGATATTGTTATCTTATCTTCTAGGACTCTTCGTTGAATGGAGAGTGCTTGCAGTTCTAGGTGATTTTGTTTACTTGTTTCAGTTTTTAAATTCTTTTCACATTCTTAATCATGAACTATTACTAACTGAAATGGTAATTTTATTATATCATCCTCAATCAGTTATTTTTGTGTTGCAGCTTTTAGTTAATTCTTATTCATGTAATTTTATATGAGAATAAATTATTGATGCATTCATCAAAGCAAAACTTCCATGCAAATTCTTAAAGATGTATTTAAATAAATAAAAATCCATCACCAATTTCGACAATTAAAGATTGAATCATGTCTTTTTAAGACTTGCTAATCTTCTTATTCATTCACAGGAATATTGCCCTGTCTCATTTTGATACCTGGCCTCTTTTTCATCCCAGAATCTCCTCGGTGGTTGGTGAGATTACAAAGATTTTCTTGTTTTCTCTCCCTGAGTTTTGAAACTCATACAAGCATAATATATTTATTTCCTCAAATTCAAAAATTAGGCAAAAATGGGGATGACTGATGACTTTGAAGCTTCCCTGCAAGTTCTTCGTGGTTTTGACACTGATATTTCACTTGAAGTAAATGAAATCAAGGTTTGTTTTCTTTAGTTAATCTATAATGCTGTAGAATAGGAGATGAAGATGATTTCCTGCCTTAACATCTTCGGTTTAACATGCCAAATGCACATTTACTTGTTGATCTTGGACACTCTGGTCAGTTTCTTATGAGTCTCAAATTGGATATCATATCACAATTTTTTGTGAGTTGCAGAGGTCCGTAGCTTCAACAAACAGAAGAACAGCTATACGGTTTGCAGATCTCAAAATGAGAAGATATTGGCTACCTTTGATGGTTTGTTCTTTTCAAGGCATCTAGTATGCATTTGGACATTACCACCTCCTGCTTTTAGAATGACATATCTAATGTGCTCTTATTCTCTGTTTGTCCTTCAGATAGGAATTGGGTTGCTTATCCTCCAACAGCTATCTGGAACTAATGGTGTTATATTCTACTCCACTACCATATTTGAATCAGCTGGTATGGTGAAACTAACATCCTTTCTCCTTAACAGAAAATTGAAGATCACTGTTGCTCATCTATTTAAATTCAGCATAGTAGTATTACTGCAGATTTGAGTTATTGCTTTTTACATGCAATTTTAGTTTTTTCCAGTCTTTCTACCTTTCAAGTCACATATCCAGTTTAAATATACTTTAATATTTAGTTTTTGTTGAAGGGCTTTTACATGTTTACCTTCTATGAACCAGGAATCTCTTCAAGCAATGCTGCCACAGTAGGTGTCGGCATTATTCAGGTTGAGCATGGCAAACTGAACTGCTAGCTTCCATTTTTTCTTTAGTTATTTACATCATAAAAGAATTCTTGGTTGTCTTTTCTGGTGTTTTATATACATATATATACACACACATATGTATGTATATAATTTGTTTGTTCTGTTTGTTTTCTTTTTGGGGCCAATCCTTCAACAATCTAAACCATTACCATTGTTTAGGTGATTGCTACTGGAGTTACTACATGGTTGGTGGACAAAACTGGGCGCAGGATTCTTCTACTTGTAAGTTCAAAGAAATAATTTTTGATTTAGGACTTGTCAGATCACTTAACAAGAATGCAATATTTGTTTCAGATATCCTCTTCTGGTACAGCTTTCTGTCTCCTAGTTGTTGCCGTCTCATTCTTTCTTAAGGTAGAAATGATCTGTTAATATTTTATGTATAGTAATGGAATGGGTTTTACAAATCTTGTAATTTTCTACTAATATACTGAAATTTTTTACTTTTGCAATCCAAACTTACTCAAGGGTGTCGTAGCGCATGATTCTTCATTATATAGCATATTGGGGATCCTCTCGGTTGCTGGTGTTCTGGTATGCCTTCTTACAGAAGCACAAGCAAGCTATAATTAATTCAATTCCCATTTTTGTAAGTTTCACTTTGTTCAACTGATCTTGTTGCTGTAGTGCATGATTGTCTGTTTTTCGCTTGGACTGGGTCCCATCCCCTGGCTTATAATGTCCGAGGTACTGTCTTTTTCTCACTATTCTCCATTACATATGATGTTTTGATGTTTACATGAAACACCAGGATATATTGTTTGGCTGTCTCACTGATCACACTTAAAAATAAGTAAATCAAACAGCTTCCTTATTTGCCTACAGCGTTTTGCTCTGTTAAGCCTATCATAACCTTGTCTAGAAATAAATCATGCTGGAATTATATATAGGCTCTTAGAGAAGTTATCGACCTTACTTGATTGGCACTAAGTTGAAGTACTACCTACTTCTTTAAAGATAATCTGTGCATCAGGTTCTATTAATTAGCTTTCTTTGTTGCAACATTGAAACTTAAATGCTCAAAATGAAGATTAAAGATCAGAGTTTTAATTTGGATGCTGGCTCATGGATTAGTTCTGGTTCTATTTACTGTATACATTTACAGTTCGTAACACCTCACCTTGCTTTAAGACTGCTGTTTGATTATCTGATCTGGATTTTAGCTGGATTTTGTCAGTCTTATGCTAGTTGACACAATTACTCCCTATATTTGGTGTCTCAGATTCTTCCACCTAAAATCAAAGGCCTAGCAGGAAGTGTGGCGACTTTGGCTAACTGGTTCTGTTCCTTTGTTATTACTATGACGGCGCCATTGCTACTTGATTGGAGCAGTGGAGGTTCGTACAGTCCAACTAAGTTCATTGTTTCATGTGAATATTTCTATGCATAGCTTTTTTTATACTAATAATTACATACTTTTCCAAACATTTAGGATGGCCTATTAACAAAGATGACAAAATAATAATAGTAGGGAAAGTACATAAACTTCACTATTAAACAATGCCTTAAGACTTCCAAATAGATTAAGGAATTGTCCCATTGATTCTCCAGATAGTATTGCTGAACGATGGCAAGACATAGAAGAATGGAAGGTTTTATGGTACGATTTAGTAGGCGAAGGACAAACATGATCAATTATTTGAGCCTAGCCTCTCCCTCTAGTTTGAAGTTGCTAAAGGCCTGAAATAACAACTGTTTGGACTAGTAGGCAACAGTTAGGAGATTATTTTGAGTGGGCCGATTTTAGTTATATAGCTTCATGAGATTATAGTCGAACATAGATGGCTGCGCAGTAAAATCTACCAATATATGATGGATATAGGATTATCATTCTACATAGACGAGAGGCTTTCTACCATGCAATTCTCTTTTGATCTGATAAAATGTTGCAGCAAGTTTTGAAGGCGAACTAATCAGAAATGTGGCGATCTTGACAGGAACATTCACTTTCTACGCAGTCATGTGCATCGTCACCGTGACATTTGTGGCAATTTGGGTTCCGGAAACGAAAGGGAGGACTCTAGAGGAAATCCAGCACTCCTTCAGATGAAGGTTGCATACCTCTTCACTTCTTTAGTTTATTTCAGTATCAGTCTCCTTTTTTGTGGTATTTACCATGTTTCTTTTGCGAAATGCAATTTGTAATAAATTTATATGTATTGGAATTTGTAGGGCGGTTATTGAAGTTCTTTACAGGGAAAAAAAAATACAACATTAAGGGGTGCACGCCATGATATTCCATGATTTCACGATGCAATTGCATATCTTGAATGATGCTTGATAATAATTCTCACGCTCAGTTGAGATAGATTGATCATCTACGATAAGAGTTGATTTCCATTATTGTTATTGAAATTTGAGAACCAAAATATGCTTATTTAACGAAGGCTAGTTTTAATTCTTATATAACTTTTAATTTTTCAGAAAAGGGAGTTTTGTTTGATACTGTTTTGTGGGTCAAAATTCCTAAAATTAGTGAAAATTACTAAAATAATAAATTACAAGACGAAATTGTATGGGAATGCGGAATCATTTTTAGGGTCATGACTGTAAATCGTAAAGATTCGGATTAAAATTCATATTCAATGACATATTTATAATTTTATTAATATTTAATTGTGTTTGAATTCGGATCTTACTGTCTTATCCATTTTGATCCACAAAACACTCTTCACAAGACTCCCTTAAATTACAAATGTGTCACTAAATATATGTTAGGATTCAAAACTCATGAGATGTTCTCACATAATTTTTTTGTATTTGTGCTATTATAGCAAGTTAATATTCGAGAACTTCACTATTCCAAATCGTCAATACGTTCTCTTAATATTATGAAAAATATATCAAGTGAGAGGTGCATAATTTGAGTGGAGTAACACGTTAAGCATGTTTCAACACTTTGTGGAGTTCACAAATATAATATATATAGATTAGATTATATCCACCTATGATATATATTATTTACATCCTAAAATTTAGAATAATATAAAAATTCGTGTGAGATCGTGTCACGGATCACAATTTGTAAAAGGTAAATACTTACATGCACCAAGGTGCATATAAAGCTTATTTCAGACGGGTGGATCAAATTCGTGGGTTAACCATAAAAAAAAATTCCGGTAAAATAAGTATCAATAGTAACATTAAAAAGTATCACCCAAAATTCGAAAAGTATCACATGTATCATTAAATAGTAAGGGGTCTGCCACTTATTTTAGGGGTTTTTGGGGGTGTTTTTATGGGTTTATTTTGTGTGTTCCAGGGTTTTTTGGGATGCTTTTAGGGGTTTATTTTGTATTTTTTGGGGGTGTTTTAGGGTTTTATTTTGTATTTTTTTGGAATTTTTTTTTTGGGGGGGGGGGGTGTTTAGGGTTTGATTTTATGTTTTTTAGGGTTTTTTAGTGGTGTTTTTAGGGTTTTATTTTGTCTTTTTTTAAGATTTATTAATTACATTTTAAGGTACAATTTTATATTTATTTATTTCAAAAAAATTATATCAATTCACTTTAATTTTAGTGTTCGTTAATTTTATTTTATGGTATAAATTTTGTTGGGAAAAAAAATCGCAAAAATAAGTTAAAACAATCGCCGAAACAGGAAAAAAAAATGATTGGCGCGTGACGCGCCGCGCGTGGGTGCGCGTGGACGCCACGCGCCGTCTGATATAGTTGTATATATCCACCTTGGTTCAAAATCCGATCTAAATTCATATCCATTTATATATTTGTATTTAGGTAATTTTAAACACAAACCTCATTTTACTCTCTATCGCCCTCATATTTAATTTAAATATAAATATTATTTTGATAGATTTTTTTGCCCCTTATGACACCACTTAAAATCCTATAGCCCCGTCTAACGAGTCGCTACTTTTATTGTTGCACTCTTGATTTATTCCATTCAATTTGCAACAAACAAGAGAATTTTATAATCGACAAACATGAATATTGACGCAGGGTGCTTGCTATTCTTCCTCCGAACAAACACTTAAATTTAAAATCTGTTAAATTTATACATAGCTCTTCAACTTGTTTCTCGATTGCTAAAGTAGCCACCAATCAAGATCACACTAGTAAGGCATAGATGTTGCCGAATTTCATAATTTCTCTGCCCCTTTCCAAAATGCAAGAGCATGCCAAGCAAGGCTTTGAAATTAATCTGTATTATTTATAAGATTACAGAAATGAAGGTAGAAATGAGGTAGGGAATGGTTGCCCAAAAATGCGTTTGGAGAGAGGTTGTTATGAAATTTCTCATCGGAGCGACAAAGACGAAAATTACGACAACATTCTTGTACAACAATGTTCACCTAAGAGTGGGGACTTTTTGTTATTTTTGTTAGGATTTTAGAAGGGCTATAAATTCAAAAATATCAATTTAAATAATATCTATATTATATTTAAAAGTAAGATAGTCTATATAAATAGAAACTATTAAATTTTCCCGCCTAAACTATCTCTCCAGAAAAAAAAAATATAACATTTAATTAAAAATTTGGTTATATTAATTAATATATCAAATAAACTACTATAAATTCTATCCAAAAAAATACTATAATATTAATCATATAATTACATACGTTATATCCTATCCATAAATAGTGTTAATATTGTCCATAATATTATACATATCTACATAAGATATAATATCCTATAATTACATTAATCAATATACAAGTTATATTCAATTTCTATATTTATGCTATCTATAAAACATATAATATCTATAATGATGTCATAGTATTAATTAGATATAATGTATATAATTATTTTATATATAGAAACATAATAATAAATCTATCCTACAATGTTTACATATGATATAATGTATATACACATAACATATATTATTCTAGATATAAGTTATTCAATATATATATATATATGTCTATATAAGTTGATTTAGTTCATGTTTAATTTTTTATTATTATTATTATTATTATTATTATTATTATTATTATTATTATTATTATTATTATTATTATTATTTGAGTGAATATGAAACACAAAATTTTTGTAAAAGTTTGTTTCTTACTAAGACAATTGATTGAGATTCTTATTATTTAATTAGTCAGGATTGCTACACCAAGATTTTTTTTTGTGGTACTTTTAATAAGTTGTGTATGTTTTGAAATTTTTCCTTTGTGTTCCTTGATATTTGTATGGAATTTTCAGTATTATCTATCATATTTTTACTGATGTAAAAGTAAACAACCTTCCATAAATGAAGTTTTCTCATGTACTAAGATGCAATATTGCCACCAAGTATTTCACATAATTGGAAATGCATGGAAGATGATCATTTTTTTACGCATTAATTTCATTATTTCTTTTTCGATAAACGATTTATTATATTCATAATTAATTTTATTGTATATGTTTTCTAAATTATCGACTATCCAATATGTTTATTTATCACTATCTCAATTGAGACTTTTTATAAAGAAATTTATTCCCAGCTACAGTCAACTTTATGTTGATATTTCCACGGCCAAAAGATGTAGTAGCATAAAAATTTTAATATGTCATAAAATATAATAACACTCCATGTATAGTCATGTGCAATAAATTATTTGAATTTATTTTATTAGTAGCGTATTGCACATATCTTTATTTATCTATATACAATGTGGAATCAAAATTTAATTTAATCTAATTAATTTTTAATAAATATTTTTTTATCAATATAATTATTTTTTGTATTTATAATCAATAATTTATATTATATATATCATGACAATGAAATACAATATTTAATAGCCGTGCAACGCACGGGTGATATGCTAGTTTATATTAAAATTAAATACGGGACTATCATAGGGTTTTAAAGTATTTGGGATTAAGGGGTAAAAGAGTCATTTCATATTTATAAATATAAAATAGTGGAGTTATAGATATTAAAACAAAGGCCATGTTTAGAATTTCCTTTTGTATTTTTGATGTCTAATTGTGTTTGAATTTAGAACTTAATTCGTTTTACGGATTTTAACTCGTAAGATAGTCTCACACAAGACTTCCATAGCATAATATTTAATTCTATTGTGGTGTCCTGATTATATAATTTTATTAGAGGCACATTTTTATGAGATAATCTCATGCACTTAATCTACAAGACGGATCCTCTTATCCGACCTGATCCAGAAAATGATAATTTTAATATTAGAAATAATATTTTTCACTATTATAAATAATACTTTTTTCTAATTCTAATAATTACAAAAATGTTATCGCCCTTTTCATGATTCAAATAATTACAAAATTGTTACCATTACTTTTTGCACACCAAAAAAGAAATATTGATACTTCTTTTTACATTTTTCAGTATTAAAGATAATAACTTTCAAACAAAATAATTACGAAAAATCCAGCACCTTCTTATATTGGATCCAGATTAAAAGATCTGTCTGACGAAGTTTGATCTATCAGATGATCTTACACAATTTTTTGCCATTTTATTATGATACCTTTATGTGATTTTCAAATTTAATTTATATATAGTAATAATATTGTAAGAGAATGACTTTACACCTGGATGTTTGGATGTATTAAAAATTTTAATAAAATTATCATTCCCAAAATATTCTTTAATTTGTTACAATATACCGTAAGAGTGTTATGTGATATGGTTTTAACTAATACTAGTATTTATTCTGTGCGATGAACAAATTTATTTATTTTTTCGATTTTTAATATTATTATATATGTTATTTTAATTTTTTTATAATTAAGAGTACAAAATACACATTTATTAGATAAATAAGATAAATTTTGAGTAGTTAGGACCAACAAAAATTAAATTAAATTTTAGGAACTAAATGTGAAACTACACACGATGTGAGGTATTTGTTCTGCAAATGTTCACAACAATGTACTTTGAACATTGTTAGACAAAGTTCACTATAATGTGCATGAACGTTATAATGAATTTAATATAAACTGCAGAAAGTAAAGCACACAAAGAGTTTGTTAACCATATTCGATCAACTGATCTACGTCAAGGGGACTTATCAGATCCATAAGAAACAATCCACTACTCCGATGTATTGGTTACTATGGATCTTACATGCAGTTGACCTCCTGTCACTCAATATATACTCGTTCTACCCGTACAACTTCTTTCACTCGATTGAACTATGTGATCCTCTTACAGCCTAGATATCTACCTATCTAGTTCCCACTATTGGTTTTGTATACTGAAAAGCTTGTCTTTGTATACATTAAACAATATTAAGATGATATAGATTGAATAATTATTACAGTCACTGTGTGCACTTAATTATTCTTAAATTTAACTGCACGTTCCATATACTTGCATTGTAGATGATATGGTGTGGGATACAATAAAGATCATATTATCGGATTCCTTGCATTATATAAAAAGGCTCACGGCTTATATGGTCCTGAACCCACCATCGGTACACCGTAAAATAATTTGATAGTTAGTTTATCTTGACTAACTGATTATTCTAGTACACTAGCTTGTGTATTAAGGAGGATCACGATAGGATACTATTATCTATTATGACCTTAAGTGAGAGATAAAGATCTCATAATTTGGGTTCTTAACCCATTTATATTGGCAGACATATATATGTTGTGTCGACAACTTTGATTTATCAATAAGTAAGATTCTTTGATAGAATCAACAACCTCTATAATTTGGGCAGTGTCATTTACATATATAATGGGTTGTGCATTATATATGACCACTGTGTCCTGGTGTGCCAGGTTGATGGTGTCCCCTTGAGGAAGCACAAAGATTATAGGAAGCCGTGAAGGCATAATATTAATTTATTTTTAATATGATACGGAAGTCATGCGGTACTACTCTTGGAACAAAATATTAATTAATTATAGCTGTCATAAGCTTACATAATTAATAAATAGACATTATATCTTAAACATGGGAAATGGCTGGACTAAAGAAGAAAACATATTCGTAAATATGTATTAAATTGGTAGGTCAGTATTATTTCTTTAGTGGAATAAAAATAACACTTTATTTATTTATATCCTTATTATGGATATTAGAAATTAAATAAATTAGTAGGTCAATTTAATATTCTTCTAGATCCCTATTGTAGCTCAATATAACCATAATGGACTGGAATAGAATAAGAGTTGGAGGTTCAAACCCATTAGGGTTTGGAGAGTTGATTCTTGTCCACCCTTTTATTTAATTAAGGGATGGGGCACGAAATTTAACACAGTTAATACAACCCCTCTTATGCTCTCTTGATTCACAGAGTTTCGATACAGTCTAATAGTTTATAGCCCACCCTACATCTAGATAAGGTTTAGGAATACAACTGAAGATCGAGAAGTAGAATATTGGTGATGTAGAGATTTGAACTTCATGGAGAGGAAATTCATCGTCCATGTGTTCGTCATCAGCAATGAGATTAGACCTTTAATCCTGTGAGCAATTCGACAACGTTTGTAAGTACTGATTTTGATAGTTCTATTTTCTTCCACTGCGATAGATTCGAAATTGAACTTGCATGTTAATTCAACATAGGATAATTAATGTCACACATTAAATTATGATTTACATGAACATAGAATTAATGGAATCCAAATAAATTATGTGGGAGTACAATTCGAAAAAATCCCAACACCCATAGGAAATCTCTCCCGAGACTCCTTTTGACAGTGTATGAAAAGTATTTCAATACACTATGACTAAAACACTAATCTCTAGCCTAACAATGACAACTGAAACCTATGTGGATCTTTAAAAAATTTAGAGCTCTTGTGCAGAATATATGTAATTAGTTGTTTTAGGTGTTTTAGTATCTCTAACTGTTGAGTTTTTTTTCGAATTGTACCCCACAGTATCTAACCGGATGTTCATTAATTCAATAACATGTAAATGATATTTTATATGGGATTCTAATTAAAACCTATGTTGAATAATCATGCAAGCAGAACAAATCTAACGCAACAGAAAGAATATAATCGTTCAAGCACTTACATCGCGTAATAGGGTTGCAGATGAGATTAAAGATCTAATCTGGTTGTTGGAGCAAGACAGAATCGATGCCTCTCTTTCTTCTTGGTGATGATCGAACAATTTCCAAGTTGATATTCCACTCTTTGATCTTCTACTGTATCCCCAAACCTTGTGTATGATTTTCGTGCCTCTCTCTCTAATTAATAGAGAGGGGAATGAAAATTAAGTCCCTTAACCTTAATGGATTTAGGCCTCTCTACTTATTCCATTCCCCAGTCCACTTAGGTCTTATTTGAGCTACAGTAGGGATCTAGAAGAATATTAAATTGACCTGCTAATTTATTTAATTTCTAATATCCACAATATAGAAATAAATGAATAAAGTATTATTTTATTCCATTAAAGAAATAATATTAACCTACCAATTTAATACATATTTGTGAATATGCTTTCTCACTTGTAGGGTTTCACATGAACTTTGTGCTCTCTCAAGGGGACATCATTAACCTGGCACACCATGACATAGTGGCCACTTATAATGCACGACCCATCATATATATAAATGTCATTACCCAAAATATCGAGGTTGTCGATCCTATTAAAGAATCTCACTCATTGATAAATCAAAGTAGTAGACATAATATATATATATATATATATATATATCCATCAATATATATGGGTTAAGAAGCCGAAATCTGTGGATCATCTTCAGAATGATGTTTATGAACATCTTCAGTGAACTTCTTTCACAAATCCTCTAATTCAGCTCATTCATTTGCAAGAGTCTTCTTCGTCCTACTGAGTGTGAAATAAACACACTCACAAACCATCTAGGCTGGCAAATGGTAGATTCAAAGACTCAATGCAGATCTCAGCTTCTCAAATCTTGCAATGTCCAAGCCTTTGGTGAATAAGTCCGCTAGTTGATCTTCTATATTGACATGTTCTATCTTTAGAACCTCCTCTTCAACTAGACTTCTGATGTAGTGATGTATGATATTAATGTGTTTGGTCCTTAAATGCTGGACTGAATTCTTTGATATGTTGATGGCACTCATGTTGTCACAGAATAGAATAGGGACATCATGTGCAGCTTTATACTCCCTCATCATCTATAGAATTCACACAATCTGAGTACATCTGCTTCCTGCTGCTATGTACTCGGCTTCAGATGTTAATAGAGATATGCTATCCTGCTTCTTACTGAACCATGAAACTGTGGCACCCACAAACGGATATAGAAGAATAGACTAACAATATGAGCATGCCTTGTAATTTTTTTTAATAGAAAGAAAAGTATTGAAAGACTCGAGAAAGGATAAGATTTACTTTCACACATAATCTACATAAATATATTAAGGGAAAAAAGAGTACTCCGAAGTCAAAAGAGTACAACAGGAAATATAAAATTTTATATACAATCAAAACAGTGAAATTCGAAGAAGTTTCATGCTTGAACAAAAAGAGTCAAAAGGTGGTGCAAAAAGCTCATAAACAAAAGCCCATCAGGTCGTCATCCATATACATAGACCCACAGGAACTTGTATGAACTTCACATCCCGTACCATGCATCCTCATGCTTTATCTGAGTCACCTACAAGCATGAACTACATGAGCTAAAGCTCAGTAGGCAGAAATCATGCATGCGACCTCATACACGATGCATAAAGAAGACACCACACCATGACTAATGCTCGTGATATAAAATATTTTCATCTCATAAGCATTTTCATTGTTTAGGAACTTGGCTCCCTTCACCAGACACCAACATGAGTCATGAGCTCATAATATATTCAATATCACTTGGCCAGAATGTGATTAGTGCACTCATGTGGCTCATCCTTCCTGGACCCCAAGGGACACACCCCCTGCCTGTTCCCTTTGATCCCACATGAAAGTCATCCCACATCAGCCACTAATCACCTCAAAGGTTCAGTCGAAGTGGACCATCCTCCCTGGACCCCAAGGGACACGCCCCCTGCCTGTTCCCTTTGATCCCACATGGAAGTCATCCCACTCGAGGCACAAATATCAACACAGCACAACACGGGCTGGTGGTGACCAATCCCAAACAAAACATTTTCTCTCGCTCAAAACCATTTCATGCATGCAACCTCGATCATGTCTGTATGACGTGCATGCATATGCTCGTGCTCATGTACAAAATATTCAATGCAAATAGATAGAACGCCACAAGCATATTACACCACACATTTATGAGGTAATAAATTATAACAACACAATAGCAAATAATAATCACATATAATCAAATAATAATATATTCATGCATTGTAGTTGCAAATGGATTTCTACTTACCTCAAATCCGAAGCTTATAGTATTTGTAACCCTAAATCAAATGCTTTTTCTCCAAATCTAACCAAACAATTCACAACGTAATTAGTTAATATCCGATAGCTAATTAAATAAATTAATTTACTTACCATAAATATTATACATATTCTATTGATCTTATTATTCTAATTTCAATTTTAATTACAAACTATCAAGCAGAATAGTGATAACTATTGTTATACAATTAATATTTCCAATTAACTAGATTTATCATTTACTTAATTAATCCCTTACAATTGGAAATTCTAGCCTTACTATTTTATTTGTTTCATTTCAGTTGCTAAACATACAAATTTGATGCTAATTAGGATAACAATTTCCTACAAAATAATTTGGTATAATATAAATTTTTAACAAAAATAATATTAAATATACAATACAATATATAAATTAATGAGATTAATAATTTAATTACACCTCAGAATCAATTTTCATAGCAAATCACAATACCTATTTCCAAGATAAAATTTGATTATAGATTACTTCATTGAAACACAATCTATGTATTTCAATAATTATGATATTATTGAAAATATAACTAGCCATGACCAACTATATACTTTAAATCGTAAATTAATTAGAATACATATATAAAAGAAATTCAAAACACTAACCTTCAACTTTAAAATCTCATCAAATCGATTTAATTAATTTGAACATTTGGGCATGTTCCTTTTTTTTTTAATGAAGAAACGTTCAGATAATCAACCCACCCTTTTATACAATTGAATCTATCTATCAAAATATAAAAGTTAATAATTCTTGTTGAAGTATACATGTACACAAAAAATCCCATCCACCTCTATTCTCTTTTCTAAGAACACGTGTAACTCCAAGTTGCATCATTCATCATTTTCAATTATATATATAATATTAGCTATACCTTTATTTATTTAATAATAAATACTACTCAATAATAACATTACACAACCTAGTTATTCTAATATGGACACGTATACCTAATATATATATGTAATTAGAATCTTATATTCATCACACTTTCAAGGTCATGATTAATTATAGATACAATTAGTAAATTCTATATTTATTTTAGTTGATATCTCAACAGTATTATTTTAATTGTTTAATTATCCACTAGCTAACCTAATACTTATATATACAATTATACAATACATTCGCTTATAGTAAAATATAAATTTTACTAGAATATGCATGATACAAACATTAATTTATTAAATTCCTCATAAATCTAAAATTATTAGATATATTAAATAAACAAATAGGCATGATTATGTTTACACATATACCTATATAAACACAATTGGGATGCAAATAAACAAATAATACTCATATGAAACATATGTTAAGATAGTCCTTAAGTAGTGAGAGGCTCAGTTACTACAGAAACAAGATTGTTTCCCATAAAAAAACAAGCACCTGATGTGCTTTTTCTATCATCTGGGGATGCTGCCCAGTCTGTATCACTATAAGCCATAATGCTTGAATTTGTGTCACTAGAATACCAAAGTCCATACTCAGTTGTTCCATTGTCATATTTGACGATGTTCTTCACAACATTCATGTGACTTTTCTTTGGACATACTTGATATCTAGCACAAACTCCAACACTGTATGCTATATCAGGTCTACTTGCAGTCAGATATAGCTAGCAAGCTTCCAATCATGCTTCTATAAAGAGTATGATCAACTTCAGTTCCTACATCATCCTTGGTGATCTTTGTTGATGTTCCAATAGGAATTCTCTTGTGTTTACAGATTTCCATACAAATTTCTTGACAAGATTCTTTGCATATTTGGATTGAGATATAAAAATACCTTCTTTAGTTTGCTTGATTTGTAATCCTAGGAAGTATTTCAGATCTTCAACTAGGCTCATCTCAAATTCAATCTCCATGTCCTTGATAAAGTTCTTGACCATCTTCTCGGACTTTGATCCAAATATGATATCATCAACATATACTTGGACGATGATAACAACATTGTTCTCATTTCTGGTGAACAATGTTTTGTCTTCTTCACCTCTTCTGTATCCTTTGCTTAGCAGGTAGTTTGCAAGCCTTTTATACCAAGCACGAGGAGCTTGTTTCAGACTACAAAGATTTCTTTAGCTTGTAAATATGATCTTAATTACATAAATAATATACCATTAATTGGTTACGAGCATGTTATATATATATATATTATATTACTTGTAAGCATGTTATATTTAGTATTAACTTATTAAAATTAGAAGTTTACGTGCATATTAATTGACTAATTTATAAACATTAATTATTTTTTTAGTAAACTTACTAGTCCAATAGAGCCTCCATCTCTCTACACATTGTTGCCATTTCCTTTTCCTTGTAGGCAATCATCTTCTCAACTTGTAACCTCTCCGCATTTCTGTGCTTTGTAGACGACTTAACCTTAGGATCTATAGGTACTAAATCTTTTGTACCTTGGGTTTTGGGATATTGTGATCATAAATTACATGCTAAACACCAGAAAAAAAAAATCAAAACATAGCAGCGAGAAATAAAAACACATAAAAGAGAAAATAGAAATAATTACAAAAATAAAATACACTCTAAATTAAAGCTAAACAATTAAATTAAATTAAATATTAGCTGTAAATTATGCTAGTCCCCGACAATGATACCAAAAACTTATTTGATACTTTATTTCACCTAAAATACTACTCTCAAGTGAATTATGTAAATTATAGCAAAACTATGACGAGCAAAGCCGTATTCACACATACTGACTATGCAATTCAACTAAATACTTGATTTTATTATTCTACTTTATCAAAATAAGTGAATAAAAGGGTTGATTTTAATTAAAATAACTAGAACATGATAAATAAAATAAATAACTAGGAAATAACTTCAAATTAGGAAAACAGTGAAACTGTAGATAGAAAATAGATACAGAGAATTACACTTCTATGGATTCTATTAATAAATTAAACCAAATTTAATTCCTAAATTTGCAGGAGAATCACTATGTTATCTAGACGCTCTTTTCCGAGTAAGTTCTAAACGTAGATTAGACTCCAATTCATATATTTCGATCTTAAATTATTATCTAACTCCTAATGGCTCTCAGGATTTATTCTCATCATGATAAACTACTAATCTTTCGATCTAGCAAGCTCGTGTTATACATTCCAAATTCATTGACTAATTAACCTCTCTCGAGTGATAACTAATTAACTACACAAGTGTAATTATTGGCCAAACATTCACACAAGATAACATAAATTGAGCAAGCATAAGTGAATAAAAGAAAGTAATAATAATATTAATTAAAATCACAGAAATCCATATGTAAAACCCTATAATTTCTAACAAATTAGTTATTCATAATGCATTTCAAATCCACATAAATAAAATAAACAATGGAAAGTAGCATGATAATTCTGACAGAAGAAATCATAAAGTAAAACTTTCACTAAAGTCTTGGATCTTCATTCTCTATCTTCTCTCTGTTGTCTCTGTATTCTTCCATGTTCTCTGCTCTTCTCTAGTGTAAAAGTGGATGGAACTCCCCCCAAAATCAGTTTTTAAATAATGGAGAAGTCCAAGAACAAGGTGGAAGAAAACCCGATCCGGAAAAAAAACTCACCAAATTATGCGGAAGGAGGCACGTTCGGTGCTTGATGAAGCACTACCCATGCCTAAGTGGACAAAACTTTCTCAAAAGAAAAGAAATAGACCATGGTTCAGTTTTATGTGGTTTATGGAGCATGGACCGTGCTCTTGGAAGCATGGGTCATTCTTCAATGACACACTTCAACGTTTTGCTCCATTCTCGCTCGTTTCTCATCTAATTGACTTGATTCTTTTTGCAACACACTTCTAATTCAATTGTCCATATTTTTAGGAACTTCTCAAGCTCAATTTCATCTCATAAAATATTTGACAGTAAATCCCTTCAAGATGAGCAAAAACTTGACATTGCATAAAATATGAAAAACTATGTGCAACTTGTTAGAAAAATTATTGGGAAAAACCCAAATGATGGTTTTGATGAAATGTCAAAACATGTGTGATGATTTAATGAAAAACTGCAGGTTATAATAAGCTGGAAATCAATGATAATAACCAAGTAAGACTTCAAGCTGAGATGAGAGACAACTATTCAGAAGCATGGTAAACTAGCTTGTAGGTTGCCTGATCAGACCAGTCAGAGTAAACTCTTCAAAGCTTGAGATAAGCTGTAAAAGGGGAAGAGAACTTTGGAGACTGGTAGGCATCCGCGGATAAGTTAGTCATCAGTCTTAACGAAAAGCCAAGATAGACTGATAAACAGAGTTAGCTTGAAAGCTGAAACTGATCTGATCAAGAGACCAGTCAGAGCTGACCCTAAACTGATCAAAGATCAGTTTACTGGTAAAACAGCTCTAAACGCTTTGAGTCTTTACTCAACTGATCATAGTTCAGTTTAGAGAGAGAAAGCTCAATCAGGTAGTCAACTGATAAGTCTAGAAATGGAAGCTCTTAAGCTTAGCTGATGAGTCAGCCGAACTAGACTATATCATGACAGCTGAAGATCTACCGAATAGACTATCTCAGAGCTGAAAGCCGAGACAGCTGAGAGCCCATTAGCTGAATGTCCAAGAAATGATAGCCGAATCATGTGCTCCTACTGATAAGCAGTTAATGAAGATCTTAACATAAAATCTTTGGAAGATCCTGATGATCTTAGGGCAGAGGATATTAAAGTCAAAATGGCTAGTTCATATAAAAGAGCTTCAAACGGCTACAGGCATTAAAATGCCACCAGTGGTTTATAAACATCACTAATCATAACGGTCAAAATTCACTTATCTATTTAAATAGGGTGAAATTAATTTTGGCCAAGACTTTTGCCAATCTAACTTTGCTATTTTTCAGAATGAACTATTTCTTTCTCTCTCTACAGCTCAAAGCTCAATATTCTCAAAGTGCAAAAAGTCTTAAACTGAGTAGACTTGCTTCATGTTCAAAGAAAGCTACTAAGCTGACACAGAATTCCAGCAAGAGCAAAACTTCTCAGTTCTATCCCTTAAAGATCAACCACTCAGCTCAAAGAGAAAGGAGCATTCCAGATTGATGACAGTTTCAAGACAGTCTTCTTGAAAATTGAGCGAGATCTAAAATCGTGTAAAGAAAAGCAATAGCACCTAAAGTCTCAGTGAGCAGTTGGGACCGATAAGTGTGAGCTATTGACCCAAGAACTGGCTGAGGAGGAGCGTGTACTGACGGATCCGTTCTTCTAGGACAGCAACAGTTGGAAAGGAGGCCGCGCTCGGGTTGAAGGGTGCCGTTCTCAGGTCCAATAGGAATTCTTCACTGTGTAATTGTAATAAAGAAACTATACACTTGCATAGTGGATTGCCTTTCTGCGGAAGGAAGAGAGGACGTAGAAGTAGGAAGCTTCGAACCTCTATAAAGTTCTGTGTGTGTTGCTCTTACTGTTTTACAGTTTTGCAAGTTCTTTAACTGCACACATTCACGCACACAGACTGAACTGACAAGGTTCAACCATGTCTTCAAGCTATCATTTTCAAACTTATCAGCTCACCAGCTAAGCCTCTGTCAGCTTCTCTCAACTGATCAGTCAGCACAGATAAATCTCAAAAGCGAGTCAGGGTCCTATCTATTCCGCAATCTGTCTTAAAAGTTTTTGAAGTCAGTTTATTCACCCCCTCTCTAAACTGACAAAGGCTCACACTGGGACCAACAAGTGGTATCAGAGCAGTTGATTCTAAGGATCAGCTGTTTCTGCAGATCATTTGAATCATATCTGTTTATCTGTGCTAACCGTTCTAGCTATGGGAAACCATAAGCTACCTCTCTTTTCAGTTGACAACTATGACAATTGGAGCAGGAGGATGAAAGCTCATCTATTCTCCATCTATGAGAATATGTGGGAGGTGAACGAAGACGGTCCAATCATCATAATGATAGACAATGAAGCCCACATCATGGATGTCAACCAACCGACTAGGATCCCAAAACCAACTCATCTTCTCACGGGTGAAGAGAAGAAGTTGAAAAATCTAGAGTTTGTTGCTCAAGCAGCACTCTTTCAAACTTTAGATGAGGATCACATGAAAGACACAAAGAACTGCAGAACAGCGAATGAGATTTGGGACCTTCTTGCAGATCTATGCAAAGAGTCCAAAGCCATCAAAGGAAACAAGCTCCAGCTGGCAGTTGATAAATATGAGTCTTTCAAAATGCAGCTGGAAGAAAGCATCTCGAGCCTATAAATGAGATTTCTTGGCATCATAAGCGAGATGAACAATCTGGGAAGAAACTATCCCAACAGTGAGATGAACTCAAAAGTTCTTGATAATCTCACTAATGAGTGGGATATGAAAGTAATTGCTACTAAAGAGTCGAGAGACTTGAATAACATTACTCCCAGAGAATTATTTGGATCTCTCAAAGCTCATGAGTACAGCCCGAATTGAAAGAGAGAAACATCCACTTCCTCTTCTCATGATGCTTCTGTCTATGCTAAAAGAATTCGATTCAGAGAAGTCCATGGAAGAAACAAATTCCAAACAAGAGGCTCGCCTATCAGAGAGAATCTAGGGGGATCGGTGACTGATCGAAGAAGAGAGTCAGCCGATAAAAAAGAGATCCTGACTGAATACTTGAATGAGCAAATCCAGTCAATGATAAGATTGCTGGAGAAGCTAAGAAAAGTCAGGGATCAACAATCAGCTCAACCCCAAGCTGATAAAGCTGCTAAAGGTGAGAGGAACTAACAGCCAGCTGATCATCCAACTGAACAATTCAGGATGGCAAACAGGAACATAGAGGAATATTTCCACTGCCACAAGCAAGGACACTACAGATATGAGTGTCCAGAGCTTTCTGAAGATAAAAAGGCCAAAGTGAGGAGAAGCTTCTTCAAAAGGAAAGCAATGATCATAAACTCTGAGAATGCTGTGCTTGACAATTCAGACTACCCATCTGGAATTGACTTAGACGGCTAGAACTCCGATGATGAAGCTTTACTATGCCTCATGGCCGACAACGAAGAAGAGGTTAGTCAAGCTAACTCAATAACCTCATTCTATCATATACATGAAGCATCGATCTTTAGGAACAAACTGGATGAACAGTTAAGAATCCTAGAAGATCAATTAGCTTATGTATCAAGTATGCATATTAAACTGAAGGGTGAAAATGATGAGCTAAGAAGCAGATTTGATGAGCTAAGTGCTGAAAATGAAAGACTAAAAAGTCTTGATGCTCAGTCAACAGAAATGGATCAGCTGAAGTTGAGAAATGCAGAACTGGAAGCTGAGAATGAGCAGCTCAAGTAAGAAATTCTTGAAAGAGATGAATTATCTCTCAAGTTCAAGAAGGGATCCCAGACTCTTGATGAAATCTTGAGTCATCAGATGTAACAGCCCGGTCCCGAGGATGGGGACGGGGTTGTTGTGCGTAAAATAGCACGAAAAATTAGAAATTCAGTGGGGTGTTTCTAGAATTAAACTAAGTTAGTGCCTCAAAAACTTAGGCAACATAACTTTATGATTAGGAAGAACTTATCATTTTCAACGAATCAAATGGATCAAAGGGTTCAAACAAGTTGAAGGAATGCCTATTCATAGGCTAATCAAATTCAAACAGAATCCAACAATTAATAGATAGGATTCCGACTCTTCAAATAAATAAGACCTCTCCATAGGTCACAACAACTAAGACCCATCAATAGGTCAGAGGCAAATAAACTATTTTATGTCCTATTCATAGGACAGAAGCAATTAATCAAGATAAGACCCATTCATAGGTCAACTGGAAAATAAACAAAATCCAAGACTTAACTAAATATGACCAACTCATAGGTCGAAAACTGTAATGAAACATG
The DNA here is from genome assembly GCA_026008535.1 of Perilla frutescens. Classification (NCBI taxonomy): domain Eukaryota; kingdom Viridiplantae; phylum Streptophyta; class Magnoliopsida; order Lamiales; family Lamiaceae; genus Perilla; species Perilla frutescens. The sequence goes on along the minus strand of BRKX01000019.1, from coordinate 32,266,023 downwards.
CTTGGATTTATGAAAAGAAGTGGGACTTTATTATCATGATTCAATAAAGAATACAATTCAGATAAGCCCAAAAATAAAACATAGCATGCAATCATACTATGGGACAACTGTATCAGAGTTTAAGTAGAAAATAATGGAGTAATATTGTATCACATAACAACATACTCATGAGCAATAATTTAGTCTAAACGAGACAGCAAGGAATGATCAACCCACAACAGTACATCGAGCCATCACCTCTCGCATCTCAACCTGTGAACAACATTTTGAAAATATTTTGGGCGTGAGTACTAAAGTACTCAGTGGGTTAAACTTTTAACTCATTCTTTAATAAAAACTGTAACAGAATATCCAAAATATAAATACAGATAATGGAAAGCAAAACGCGAAAGCCCTTCCCATTTCTGCAAACCTGTACTTCTCTTTGGTACCCTGTAGCTCCTTCTGTCGTCTACTGCACTCTATGACATGTCGCTATTAGAAAAAGGGAGGGGTTACCTTGCTAATCCGAGAAGAGTGTACCAGGGATTACCTAGCATTGACCCTGAGTATACCAGGGGTTACCTAGCATTGACTCCTTATAGTGATGCTCAAATCACGTGTATGTGCAGGGGTTACCTCACAGTGACACCTTTAGTGATTAACATCACAACTGCAAGAATCACAGTTCCTGCCTGTCCTTTGATCTATGTTCTCTATAAAGCCCGTAATATGACATAAGTACAAAAACTATGTTATTCTCTTAATATAGCAACCATGCTAACCTTTAATTCCTCTAGCAACTTAGTTCGATTATGCTTCTTACTCCTTAAATGGAAATCATTCTATAACTTGAGCTTAATACTAAAAGCACAAGCTAAAAAATACAGCTCATTATACACAAGTATAATCAATACACAATAAACATTTAATATACTGTAACTTTAAACTATGACTATTAGATTTGAAATATAAACTTTAACCTTAATCTTTAAACTATGAACTTTAAACTCTAACCTTAACTTTGAACCCACAAACTTTAAATATGACAAGGCATAATCTATTCTATTTAATTATGTCGAAGCATAATCTATATTCATTTATTGTGATAAATCATAATCTATATTCTCAATAATTATGATAAAGCATAATCTATGTTCTCAATAATTATACATCAGTATAATACTATGTTCTCATTAATTATACGACACTATAATACTATTACTCTAGCAGAGACTTGAGCAGATAATTCATCAAATATTTTATTTGGATATTCTAACTATGACTATCACATTTATGAGTTAATAACTCAAATATAGATAGGTTTTGCAAATAAACCCACCTCAATTAGACCAACTCAGGTGATCAAACTTCTCGATAGTCATCCATTAGCTCCTCTGACTGGCTCAACAAGTCCTACAAGGTCAAACCTTATTTTAAGACTGCTACTCTAATTTTTAGAACTCGACTTTAATTTAATTGGAGCTTTTATTTACTTTAATCATATTTCAACTAAAAATGCGCGACTATAGAGACCTCGTACAACTTTAACACAGAAGGAAATAAATTCCAAAATATAATTTTCAATTTAATGGGACCAAAATATTTGACAGAGGTCGCTTTCCGTAACTTGCCATTTTAATCCAATTTTATACAACAAACCTTGATTGCACTTTTTACTTGTCCAAAAATTACGAAAATAGTCAGACATGACCCCACATATATCTTTATTAAACTATATAATTTTTGGAATTTTCTGAAATCACATGCTTTAATTATAAAAATAACCGCTTGATTAAAATAGTCGACTTTAATCAAAACTTAACAGAAAATTATGAAACTTGGTAGTCCTATAGGAAATAATTTTTCGAGCAACTTTACAGAAGAAACTTTTTAGATTTGACGATCCAAAATGGGTGAAAACGGGCAAAAACCGAAACTGATCGGCGCCCCTTTATTTTTCATGTTTTCCGGTGTTTTCGCCAGTTTCCGACCACCAGACGACAACGCACTCAACATACGAAATGAAGCACTATTTAAAACACACAACATATTAAAATTTCAACTATAAAGGATGAGAAATGGACCGAAACGAGACATCCGAAGCAGCGGCACGACGACGGCGTTTCCAGACATCCACGGCAGCACCCCTCCCCCCAAATAAAACTTAACCTGGGCCTGCATGCGCGATTTACTCGGCGCAGGCCCGGGTTTCTCTCGTTCGTCAACACGAACGAGAGAGAAAAGGAGAGAAGAGAGAGAATGAGCAAGGAGAAATGAGCTCCCCCCTCCCCTATTTATAGGAAAAGGGACTTTAGGGCGGGTATAACTTTTTCGGATATAAAATACTGATAAAGTGATTTCTGGATTCAATAAAAGTTGCTTTATTCAATGGCGAGGTCCAAATGACCTCTGATACAAAATCTGAAAATACCGGAAGACTCGTTGGCTCGAGTACTATTGAACCAACCTAACTCGGGATGACAAGGAAGTCATTTGAAGAAAAATGAAGAAAGATTCCCTTTCAAAAATTACTTTTACTATTCATTTTGACTGACAGATTTTGCTCCCGAGCGTTCGATTGACCTCAGATTGGCAATCCGTGAATGCGAACGGATTCCTTGGGTCATTTCCTATAAGATAGGCTTGTTAGAACAAGTCTCGGATCAAAGAGGAGGATTTCGTAAATTTTTCAAATCACGAACGCTCGCATAAATTACTATTCACAGGTTTTTCCTTTACGGTTTTCAATTACGGGACTTCTGTAGAGGTCAGAATAAAATTCTGAAAGCACCAACGGCTTCCTTTAGGTCGTTAGATTCCAAAAAAGACCAATATTGACTATCTTTCGGCGGCAAATGCAAAATCTTATAATCGATTTTCACATAAAATATACAAAAAAGGTCGCGACTTACATCTGTTTTACTTTATTTTAGCTCCAATTATTTTCGTTAGTCTTCTAAATAAATTTAGAAAACTCACTAAGGTATTCTGAAATTCTGGGATGTTACATCAGAAAACTGAATCTGGAAGCCCAGGGCTGGGATATAGTAAGTACACTGCCGCAGAGAAGGACAAGGCATTTGTAGAGAGCTGTGAATCTGGAGTCCTGAGATGATTCACAAGACTAGCTCAGTCCACCCAATTAAGGAGCCGAAAGACAAGGGCATCTTGGAAACTCCTCAAACTCAGCCCAGAGATCGGACTGATCATTCGAGAGGGGCAACTCAAAGACAGTCGGTCTTTCAAAGGCTTGGAGCTCAGTCAAAGCCATCAGTTCAACATCGATCAGCTCAGCAGTCCATATCTACTGCTAGATCAAAATCCAAAGCTCATCAGAGGCCAAATCCTCAAAAATCTCTATATCATTCCAGGTCATCAGTTCAACCAAAACCTGAAGTTCACCCAAGGCCAATTACAGACAAGAGCATTAGCTCAAAGTAGGCCATCAGTTCAACGATCTAGAAACTCTTCCAGCACATTTCAACATGGGAGTTCTTCAAACCCAGAAGAAGTGAACACACAAGATTGTATTATGCAAAACAACATAATCCAATTTCTCTGGAAGAGTTCCCTCCAAGTGACCTTGCAATCCAGTACAATGAGTTTTTAAACTCAAGGGATGAATTAAGATTCAATCCCAGTTACAACGGGTTTGCGAATTGGCCACACCACAAAGGCCAAAGAGCTCAAAGTCAAAAGATCAGACGAAATTAGCCAATACAAGGATCATTAACGTCATAAGATGAGAGGATATTAGTTGAAGTCTTCTATCCTGAATCTCATCGGAGGTATAGATCACTGGACTCAACTCTCAACTGAAGAGTCACAAGAAGTCCAATGCATATCCAGAGATCCAATTCTGAAGGATCTCTTGGAAATGAAATCCCAAAAGTATGGCATATGTGGATTCCCAAACATCTAGTTAACCTCTCAAGACCCGATATCATATGGGTACCTAAACCCTGACTTTTGCTTTGCAGGGAAAGAGCATCATATCCAAGAAAAAGGTCAAACATACTTAGTATCTGGATAGAGGGTGCTCAAAACATATGACCAGAGACAAGAATGATCTTGACTATTATAAAGAGGTTAAGGGACCACTAGTCACCTTTGGAGACAATTCAAAGAGTCGAACCATTGGAGAAGGGTTCGTGGTCAAAGGAAAAGTTGTCGTGAATGGCGTGTCACATGTTGAAAGACTGAGGCACAAACTGCTGAGCATCAGTCAGCTTTGTGACAACGGGTACTCAGTCGACTTCAGCAATAGCTCATGTCACATCAGAGACAAGTCAACTGGAGCCATACCCCTTACTGGAGTAAGAAAGGGTAACATGTATGTAGTTGACTGGTTAACTGGCTATTCAGAAGCTTGCTTTCTCTCCAAAGGATCAATTGAAGCAAGCTGGTTGTGGCATCGACGACTGAACCATCTCAACTTCAAAACTATCAACTACCTGGCCAAGAAAGAGCTAGTTGATGGGCTTCCTAAGGAAATCTACAAGAAAACTGGCATCTGCGGACCATGCCAGAAAGAGAAGCAGGTGAAGTCGTCATTCAAGAACAAAAGCCATCCTCCAAGAACAACTGACATCCGTCAGCTACTTCACATGGACCTGTTTGGACCTGTGAAGCCACCAACCCCCAGAGGTAAAAAGTTTACACTTGTAGTAGTAGATGACTACTCAAGGCATACCGGGGTGGAGTTCCTGAGAAGTAAGGATGAAACTTTTGAGAAGCTATCAACATTGATCAGAAGACTGCAGACTGACAAAGGAAAATCAGTTCAAAGGATAAGATCCGACAACGGAACTAAATTTGTCAATCAGCAAATGATCAAGTTCCTGAGTGAACTGGGAATCACTCATGAACACTCTGCTGCAAGAACTCCTCAACAAAATAGCGTAGTAGAAAGGAGAAATCGCACGCTAAAGGAGATAGCCAAAGCAATGGTAGCAGATGCCAACATAGTCGAATGCTATTGGGCAGATGCAGTTAACACAGCCTGCCATACACATAATAGAAGTACCATCGTCATCACCCATGACAAAACACCCTTTGAGCTCTTCAAGGGTCGTAAGCCTTCTATCTCTTACTTTAAGATATTTGGCTACAAATGTTATATCCACAATAATGGCAAATCCCAGCTGAAAGCTTTCAGTGCCAAAGCTAATGAGGGAATCTTTCTCAGCTATAATGCCCCTCATTCTCAAGCTTACAGAGTGTTCAATAAAAGGACACTGGTTGTGGAAGTAACATGTCATGTGGTATTTGATGAGCTTGCCATTGAGTACAGAAACAAAACGGAGAACTGTACATCAGAGCAAGCACTGCCTAATGAAAGCCTGTTGGACTATGTTGATCACATTGTCCCAGAGCAGTTTGAAGTGTCACTAGAAAATGATATAGAAACTGATTCTAGACCAGTTGGAGATAATCATAAAACCTCAAACCCCATAACTGAAACAGGGAGAAGAATCAGTGAAAATGAAGAACAAACCGGAGTAGATACATCAGCCAAAGGAGCAGCTGAAGAATCAGCTGATAAAGAAGCCGAATGATCAGTTGTTGGAACAACTGATGAAGCAGCTAAAAGCGTAGATGAAGCAATCATTCCCAAATGGCTCTGAAGCCATCCAGCTAACAAAATTGTTAGGGATCCAAGAAGCAGAGTCCAGACCAGAGGCTCAACGGAGCATGTACTCTTCACATGCTTCATCTCATAGATGGAACCAGCCAACAAAAAAGAAGTGATTGAAGTTTCAGACTGGATTATAGCAATGCAAGAAGAGCTGAACCAGTTCACAAGAAATGACGTATGGTTTCTTATTGATAGGCCGAAAACTCAAAAAGTCATCGGGACTAAATGGGTCTTTCGTAACAAACTGGATGAATAAAGCGTGATCACAAGGAACAAGGCCAGACTGGTAGCCAAAGGTTACTCACAAAGTGAAGGGATCGACTTTGATGAGACATTCGCACCAGTTGCAAGATTGGAGGCAGTCAAACTGTTCCTCGCCTATGCAGCTCACAACAATTTCACAGTCTATCAAATGGACGTGAAAAGTGCATTCTTGCAAGGGATTCTCAAGGATGATGTATATGTAGAACAACCTCCAAGCTTCGAAATCGGAGACCAAGTCTACAAGCTGAAGAAAGCTTTATATGGTTTGAAGCAAGCACTAAGAGCTTGGTATGAAACCCTCACAACATTCTTACTGAAGAATGGGTTTCAGAAAGGAGTCATTGATCATACTCTATTTAGAATAGAACGATCAACTGAGATCTTAATGGTTCAAATTTATGTGGCTGCCATAATATTTGGATCCAAGAGCAAAGATCTCTGTAATCGATTCGCACAACTGATGCAAAGCGAATTTGAGATGAGCATGGTGGGAGAAATGAAATTCTTCCAAGGACTCCAAGTGAAACAGCTCGAAGATGGAATCTTCATCAGCCAAGGTAAATATACCAAGGAGCTTGTCAAGAAGTTTGGAACCGACAAGGGAAAAGCTCTCAAAATTCCAATGAATACGTCAGTGCAGCTGACCCTCGTTGAAGAAGGAGAACCAGTTAGCCAAACACACTACAGAGGAATCATTGGATCCCTTCTCTACTTGACAGCCAACCGACCAGATATCACCTATTCAGTCGGACTATGTGCAACGTTCCAAGCCAATCCGAAGAAAAGTCATCTTGAAGCATCAAAGAGGATTATGAAGTATCACAAGGGAACTATAAATCTTGGATTATGGTATTCCAGAGATGACAGCTTGAGTCTAACCAACTATTCAGACTCAGACTTCGGAGGATGCAAAATCGATCGAAAGAGCACTAGTGGAACATGTCAGTTTTTGGGAAACAAATTGATATCCTGATTTAGCAAGAAGCAGCACTCAGTTGCCAGGTCAACAACTGAAGCCGAATATGTAGCTGCTGGAAGTTGTTGTGCTCAAATCTTATGGATGAAGCAACAACTCAAAGACTATAAGGTGAAGACTGAAGAAGTGTCAATCTACTATGATAACAATAGTGCTATTGCAATATCTCAAAATTCAGTATTGCATTCAAGAACGAAGCACATTGATATCAGACACCACTTCATCAGAGATCATATCGAAAAAAAAGACATATGCATCAGATATGTCAACACAGAGAAATAGATAACTGATATCTTCACCAAGCTATTGCCAGAAGCTAGATTTATTGAGCTATGCATCCAATTTGGATTGCTCGAACTAGCTTTAAAAGATGATGAAGATCATCCAACAGAAGGAGTGAAGAGGAGCACTCTCGCTGATAATGGGAACCGACTTAAAATGGCATCAGTATGGTAAAAGGCTGCAAGAAAGCTGTTGAAAATGAGTAAACTGATCGCAGAAGGCATCAGTTCTCAATCAGTCATATTTAACTAATGAGAGCAGTTGAATTCTAAAGTGACTGATGAAGACAAAGCTTCAGCTAATGGAAACAGCTGACAAGCTTAAATTGAGCAAAGCTGAAGGAGACAGCTTAAGCTGACAAGGAGTCAAAGCTGAGGAGACTCCAGCTAGAACTGATCACTCTAAGCTAAGAGGATCATCAGTTGAGAAGGCAACTGATGACATCAGCGGCTCAAATGCCACGTGGAGACTGGAGGAGAGCTGAAAACTAGATAAGTTCAAATTGAATTTATTACTAAATGGTAAAATGATGTGTCTCTCAAATATTACCGTTGGACCCACTCTCTCTCCCCTGATTAATCTCAATGGATAGATATGAAATTAAAATCAACGGATTAATCTGAACCGTTCAATTTTGATTTGTAATCAAATTCCTTTTTACCGTTGGATTCACCAATTGCCTGAGCCCATAAGTCAGCTATTTCTCCTAAATCCCTCACACAGCTGACAACAGAACTCAAACAATCAGTCTCTCCAAAACTCATCAAAAGTCTCTCAAATCCTTCCAAAATCCTGCCGTAATGGCTCAATTCTCTGCTAATAAACATCGCAGAAAGTATAACTTCAAACTTTCCGGAGAAGATTCCACGGTGTTTAGAAAAGATCTATACCGTGACAAATTTCTCAATGCCATAATCTTCATAGAAATCTGTGGTAACTCTGAGTTATGTGAACTAATCCTCACATTAGTAAAGAAAGCCAAGCTAAAAACCTTCACTGAGAAAGTTCCCTCAAAAGTCTATCCTGAAGCCGTGGCAAACTCTTTCTGAACTCACAGTACAAAGAAAATTCTCAGGAGAACATTATGGAAGTAAGAGGAAGAGAAGTCTCCATCACTCCAATGATTCTTCGAAAGTTTTTTAAAATTCCAACTGGTGGCAAGAAGATTGAGGACGTGTGGGTAAATCCTGCACTACATTACAACGAGTGGAAGAAGAAGTCAATCACTACATTACAAATTGCTCCATCTCCTCACTCCAAAAATGGATCATTAGTTGATTTTTAACCCTGCACTGATCCAGATGAGCTTATTCCCTTCATTGGAATTCCTCTATAACTGACTGAAGACAATATTCACACTTTCTACAGTAGCGAATATGAAGTCAAGAGTGCTCAGAAGGATGTAATGAATCTCCTTCTCACTCACTTCACGTATGTTGCCGAGCAAGACAATCAGCTATTCAAAGAGCTGCACTGGTATATTTACTGGTACAACTGGAGACACTCAATGTCAATCCAGTCACATTTCTTGCTTACAGCCTTTCATGGCATGAGTTTTTGGCAACGTGAAGAGACTTGGAGCATCAAATGGATTGGAGCCTCAAATCCATTTCCTCCAAACATTGTGCAAGTCCAGCGGATTATGAAGCATCAACTTGATAACAACATTCCAGCTAAGCCCCTGCTAGCTGATGTTCAGGCCAGCTTGAGAACATAAGGAGTTGCAACTGAAAAACAGCTTGCTAACAATCCAATCAATCTATGTTGCCTGCAACTGAATCCTAATCTAATTCAGTCTGAAAAGGCACATCTACAAGCTGCGGGTACCACTGAAGAGATAGACAAAGATCTCTCTCATACTTAAGCAGTGGTGATCCCAAGGAGTCAACATCTTGGACAAGGTGAAGTCAAAGATGATGAAGATACTGCCACATCTCCAGATCTCTTGTCCAAAGGCTATGTTACTCATCTTATCAAGTCTTGCTCAAGAGTTGCAAAGCTGATGATAAATCAATCCAGCTCATCCTACAGAGGAATTAAAGAGCTGACCTCCTTGAAGCTGACTACCTCAGCAGTTGCTCTTCAGCAACTTCAGCATGCTGAGACTCAAGTCGGAACTGATCCTTCTCAGGACATCTCCAGTTCAGCTTCCAAAAGGAAACAGTTTAACAACTCTAAAGAAAGCAGTGAAGCTAGTCCAATTCGACCACTCAAGAAGAGGAAATTGACAAAAAGTCAATCAGCAGCTGCTTAACAAAACTGATTCAATCAGTTAAAGGTGATATCATCAGTTCAGCAGGAAACTGACGCCTCGAGCCCCAAAGTCCCATCTCTCATCAGCTGCCTGATTAATCCTCTTCGATAAGCTTCTCTACTCTCTATTCCTCGCAGCTTATTTTTGAAAAAGTTAACGTTAACAATTTCAAAATAAGCTTACTGTTCATTTGAGTTGCCATTAAAGTCTCTATACTCAGCATTAAAGTATAAAGAGACGAATTTTCTGAGGTATATAAATAGCAAATCTTCTGGCAAAATATTGTGCTATTTATGGCAACTACTCAGAGTTTCAAATCCTCAGATCTCAGCCGCTTGATCAAAAAGGCATTATCCAAGTGGACGGCTGAGATGTATGTATCATTTATTCAGCTAACTTTCTTTCAAATCAAATAGCTGATCAGCCGGTAAGTACTTTATTACTTTGGTTTAATGCATGCAAACTTATTGCCTTTAAAAGCAGTAGAGAAGATGAATGAAAAATAACAACAACAATAGAGATAACAATTCTCTGAAAACATTTTTCATTCCTTCTCCTTGTCTTCTCACTTATCCATAGCCCCTTTTCTTCTCTTCTCATATCATCGACGAATGGCTTCTTCATTCCAATCGATGAATATGGAGCTTCTTATAAAGTAGCTTAAAAAGGATAAACTCATTGATCGAGCATTTCTTCAAGCTCGAATCGGTCATGAGAAGACCAGCATGATCTTCCACTTGTTGGAGACATACGGGCTCTTGTCATTTATGACAACACAGTGCAAAAAGAAGCATCTTCCGCTAGTAGCCGAGTTCTACTATCACGCGGAAATCTCAGGACACAAAATCATCTCTATTGTCCGAGATCAGGTTATCATCAACAAAGATGTGCTAACCGAACTGTTCCAGCTTCCCGGTCATGGCCCTAAGGTGTTTGAACTAGTGTTCCCTTCAAAGTTGGAGCTGTGGAATGATTAGAAACGTCCACACGTTGATCGCAAAGACTTCTCAAACAACTTGAAAGATAGCCTCTCTCCAACCATGGTCCAAATCCTGGACATAGTGATGCACATCTATCTAAGTAGCATCACCAATGCACAGTTCAATGATAACACCTCTCATCTTATGGCTGCAATATACTATGGATGCAAGGCTAATTAGGCATCCTATATATTGGTACAGCTTCGCTGTCATGTGAAGCATGCTGAGATCGATCTAACCTCTGGCACATTCAAAGCTAAGTTAGGATTTGCAAATTGACTCAGTCATATCATCGTGGAGCAACTCGGAACAATCCCTAGTGGATAAATTCTCACCAGACGATATCTCTTTCCTACAGTCTTACATTCACCGATGATATCGAAATGTAACTGACCGCCCTAGGAAGTTGAGACTTCAGCTCATGGAGGACCACATCCCAGCTAAAGGAAAGCAACCACTCCTTTATGCTGATCCTCCAGCTGACGTAGATCAGTTCTTAACTGATAGTGACTCTTACACTTACACAAGTGACGACTCTACTGCACTTGCAACCAGCGAACCTCCTTATGTCGCTACCCTAGAATCTCTGGAGAAAGACTTCAATGCAAGCCTAGATCAATAACTGGAAAATTGTTTTGGTCAAATAAGGGAGCACAGTCCCTTTCTCTTCGAACACCTTTGAAGATATCTCCTGTATCACCTCTGGAGGTACCAGGTGGATGATGCCACCATGTTAATGATGGCAAGCAAGCGAGGCTACTCATATTGGATTGAGGAAGGGGAATGGAGCCGAAGCTGGATGAGCTATCCACTTAACACGCCTCCATCAGTTCCAGAAATCATGGATTCCATAATTAAGAGGTTTCAAACCTCAGTGCCTCATGATGCACCCCTTCCTAAACATGAGCCTTCCAACTCATCCACAACTCCTCTTCAAGAGAATTCCATTCAGGATGAGCCACTTCTCGATATCGCATCAGCCTCTTCTCTTCGGTAAGATCAACTATCTCTCCCAGATCTTGACCAGCTGATGACGACAGAGGAGTCTTATGCATGGCTGTTTGCTCCTATGCCTGAACCCCAAGCTCTCCACTTCATCAACAACTTGCTGGCCACTTCCTTCTCTCTTTTGCCACATTATGAATTCCATCAACTCGCCCTTTTGGATGATGCCAAAAAGGGGGAAGGATATATTGATGATGGAAAATCATATGTTTCAGCATATGCTTTCTGGCAGGGTGATATAACTCTTTGGGATAAGATCCAAAGAGAAGTCCAAAGAGAGGTACAACTTCAGAGGCAAGATGTCTTTCAGGGAGAAGCTACTCACGAGGGGGAAGCTACCCATCAGGGGAAAGCTATTCGTGAGGGGGAAGTCCAACTTGAGCAATGCCTAGCTCAAGAATACTATTAGACTTGGGAGAATGCTCAGTTGAAACAACAACAAGAATGGGTTATCCACAGCATACCCAGCATCTCTCCCTGCAAGTTTGAAAAAGGAGAATCGAGCAAAAGAAGACGGAACTGAGTGGTGAACAGTTCCAACTGAAGAAGGAAATTAAATATCAAGTCTTGATATTCTCTCTCTCTATCTCTCTCTCTCTCTCTCTCTTACTTTCTATAATTCTTCATCTTCTATACTCAATCAGTTTCTAAAACATGCTCTTTTGTTCCTAATACAAATTATTCTAATCATGCTGATTTGTCCCTTTGAATAGCTTAATGCTTTCCATGTGCTCTAAAAATTTAAAAAATCTGCATGATAATCAGAACTGAGCTGTGTTTAGAACTAAAACATTTGAAGTCTTTAAAGCTGTCTAAATATCTAAAGGTCATTTTAGTTGTATTTTTCAATCAGCAAATCTCTGATACCTTACAGATAAAACTCTTTGAGCTCACACATTAATGTATGCTCCAGTACTCATCCCTTTATCAAAGCTCTGATAATTATATCAAAGTATTGATACTCATGAATATTAGCTTTTAATAGCTACAAGCATCTAAGATTGTTCTTTTGAACATGGTCTAATTTCAACCTCGTTACCAGAACTGGTACAGGTTCAGATGCTCATTCATGAATGATAACCTTGCACAGTTTTTCCATCATCAAATCAGCTGGTTTTGACATCATCAAAAATGAAGAAATTGTTAGAAAAATTGTTGGGAAAAACCCAAATGATGGTTTTGATGAAATGCCAAAACATGTGTTATGATTTAATGAAAAACTGCAGGTTATGATAAGCTGGAAATCAATGACAATGACCAAGTAACACTTCAAGCTGAGAAGAGAGACAACTATTCAGAAACATGGTAAACCAGCTTGCAGGTTGCCTGATCAGACCAGTCAGAGTAAACTCTTCAAAAAAGCTTGATATAAGCTATAAAGAGGGAAAAGAACTTTGGAGACTGGTAGGCATCCGTGGATGAGTTAGTCATCAGTCTTAGCGAAAAGTTAAGATAGACTGATGAACAGAGTCAGCTTGAAAGTTGAAACTGATCTGATCTGATCAAGAGATCAGTCAGAGCTGACCCTAAACTGATCAAAGATCAGTTTACTAATAAAACGTCTCTAAATGCTTTGAGACTTTACTCAACTGACCATAGTTCAGTTTAGAGAGAAAAAGCTCAATCAGGTAGCCAACTGATAAGTCTAGAAATGGAAGCTCTTAAGCTTAGCTGATGAGTCAACCGAACTAGACTATATCATGACAGAAGCTCAAGGCAGCTGAAGATCTGCCGACTGGACTATCTCAGAGCTGAAAGCCAAGACAGCTGAGAGCCCGTCAGCTGAATGTCCAAGAAATGATAGCCGAATCACCTGTTCCTACTGACAAGTAGTTAATGAAGATCTCAACAGGAAATCTTTGGAAGATCCTGATGATCTTAGAACAGAGGATATTAAAGTCAAAACGGCTAGTTCATTTAAAAGAGCTTCAAACGGCTACAGGAATTAAGATGCCACTAGTGGTTTCTAAACATCACCAATCATAACGGCCAAAATTAACTCATCTATTTAAAGAGAGTGAAATCAATTTTGGCCAAGACTTTCACCAATCTAACTTTACTATTTTGCAGAACACGTTATTTCTTTCTCCCTCTCTACAGCTCAGAGCTCAATATTCTCAAAGTGCGAAAAGTCTTAAACTGAGAAGGCGTGCTTTATGTTCAAAGCAATCTGCTAAGCTGACACAGAATTCCAGCAAGAGCAAAACTTCTCAGTTCTGTTCCTTAAAGATCAACCACTCAGCTTAAAGAAAAATGAGCATTCCGGATTGATAACAGTTTCAAGACTGTCTTCTTGAAGATTAAGCGAGATCTAAAATCATGTAAAAACGGACAATAGCACCTAAAGTCTCAGCGAGCAGTTGAGATCGGTAAGTGTAAGTTTTCGAGCCAGGAACCGACTGAGGAGGAGGGTGTACCGATGGGTCCGTTCTTCTGGGATAGCAACAATTAGAAAGGAGTCCGCGCTCGGGTTGAAGGGTGCCGTTTTCAGGTCCAATATGAATTCTTCACTGTGTAATTATAATAAAGAAACTTTACACTTGCATAGTGGATTGCCCTTCTGCGGAAGGAAGAGAGGACGTAGAAGTAGGAAGCTTCGAATCTCTATAAAGTTCTGTGTGTGTTGCTCTTACTGTTTTACAGTTTTGCAAGTTCTTTAACTGCACACATTCACACACACAGACTGAACCGACAAGCTTCAGCCACATCTTCAAGCTATCAGTTTCAAACTGATCAGCTCACCAGCTAGGCCTCTGTCAGCTTCTCTCAACTGATCAGTCAGCACAGATAAATCTCAAAAGCGAGTCAGGGCCCTATCTATTCCGCAATCTGTCTTAAAAGTTTTTGAAGTCAGTTTATTCACCTATAAACTGATAAAGGCTTGCACCGGGACCAACACAACTTGTCAACTTATACATGCAATTCACATCAACTACTATCCAAATATATCTCTAAAAATGCATGAAAACCATAAAAAATCATGAGTTTGTAAGTGGTGAAAATGGAGATAAAGTTGGTGGGCAACAACACGTGTTCAAATTTCTCTACATGAAAATCGAATAAGAATACTAATACAACTCCTTGGAAGTTGAATCAATGGAAAAAGAATGAGGAGCAATGTTTAACAAGGCCGACGTCAGAGCTGCAAAGAACATATTATTGCCTACTCTTACTTGTACAAAACAGTTCCAGTACATGACTATAATCAACTAGTTGCATCAATCTTTATTGAAGTAGCATATTCAACATGCTTTACCATATCATTCGAACTCTAGAATTGCCACCACAACTCCTATAACATCATTAGTTCAACCTTAACTCCTATAATTTGCATAATTGAATCATGTATACATGCTATCGCATATCGTCACTGCTAAAATCCTTAAATCACATGCCCATATTATGAACTCATTCAATCCAGAACTATTCATAGAATTGTCATCACTTTCTTATCTTTAGCATGCTACTATACTAGGCTTTTCATAGACTAGTTATATTTAAGTATAACCCATTACACTAAAATCATACCAATGGTACATCATCTTAGTTATAAAGAGTATAACAACGTAACAGTGACGTTAAACACACAAAGCATAAAACATTTATTTGGATATTTCTACTTTAACTAGCATGCTACTATAGTTTATTAACTCAAATGTATATAGGTTTAAAAATAACCCACCTCATTGAATGAGCTCAGCTATGCTAAACACCTCGAGATTCCACTTGTCACCTTTCTCGTAGGTCCCACAAGTCCTACAAAGATAAATCCTTGACGCATGATCACTATAATTATTTTCGGAATTAATTTAATTGAAATTGCTATCCTTTTATCCAACTCGACTCAGATTGTGTGACCTTAGAGACTTTTAGTCAACTCAACATAGTAGGGAAATAATTTCAAAATAATATTTTAAAATTTAGTAAACTTAAAAATTGGAGAGAGGTGACTCTGTCACTTGCCATTTTACTCGAATTTTACTAGATCACTTTTTACTTGTCCAAAAATTATGAAAGTATTCTGGGGCACTCCTACATATATGAGGACTAAAGTATGAAGTTTTGAAATTTTTTCGACAAGGCATGTTTCGGTATAAAAATAACTGATTTAATTAAAAATTGAGAAATTCCAAAACACGTCTAAAATTATGAAGTATGACATACAAGTAGGATAAATGATTTGGAACAACATAACAACTCTAACTTTTTTTATTTTACAGTCTGAAAGGACCGAAAATGGAAAAATGGTACTAGATTTGAACATCATTTTTACGTTTTTTGCTGATTTTCGGCCACTGAATGATGACAAAATGTACAAAACGAAGATCTAATTAAAATATACAACATATTGAAATTTCTAAGAAAAAGGATGAGAAAATCTCTGAGATAAGGCAGCGGACGGCGGACAACAAACAACGGTGGTGGGCTGCTGGTGGTGGCTAGGCGGTCGGCGGTGGCTTCGGTGGTGATGAGTGGCTACTCCCCCATCCCTCCCTTGGCTCATCGTCGCTCATCGCTCATGTTTTCGATTTTTTGAAAGAGAAGTGACATGGAAATGAGGAGAAGAGGCCCTCCTCCTATTTATATGATTTAAAAACCCAAGCGAGTGTAGATTTTCTTGATATAAATATCTAATAAAGTGATTTTGACCTTATTCCCTTTTCAAAACAATTCAAAAAGTTACTATTCATGAAGCACTTTATTGTCATTATTGACATCAGGAATTCATTTGATTTTGACCTTATTCCCTCAAAACAATTTAAAAAGTTACTATTCATGAAGCACTTTATTGTCATTATTGATGTCGGGAATTCATTTAACCTTTTACCCGAGATCCAAAAATTCTGACGGATTCCTTGACTCACTTCCTATTGAACCAAGCTAAAATAGTATGTGGATTATGTCGTTTGATATACAAATGATGAAATATTCTTTTTTAAAAATACTAAAGATTGTGGTCTATATCTATTTTACTTTATTTTAAGCCCAATTTCTTCTCGTAGTCTTCTAAATTTAATTTGAAGACCCCTAAGCATGTTCCAAAAATTCGGGGTGTTATGTCTACATTATTCGGGTTCTCAATCTATATATGTAACGCCTCAAAATTAAATTTGAGCCCAATCTTTTATTTAGGGTTCAATTATTGAGCTCACCTTGATCCCATCCGTAAATATTTTTATTTTCAGTCCAATTATTGTTGGAACGACAATGAGTGAACACATTAGATTATAGTACTCATTAAAACCCGATTTGGCCCAATTACTTGGCTCATTTTAAAATTTATGTTCATCTCATTTTATTCTAATTAGAGACCATTTATTTTGAGCCTAAATTAGTTTATATTGATACCCAAAATAAATAAATAAATAAATCCAATAGATATATTAATTTATTGTGTGTGTATACATATATTATTTTCCCACCCCCTTTATATATTGATTAGAGAGAGAGTGAAGAGAGAAAAAGAAGAAAAAAAGAGAGAAAGCAGGGGAGAAAAGAGGAGAAAAGGAGAAGAGACGAGAGACAGGAGAGATCAGAGAGAGGGAGGCAGATCAAAGAAAAGAGAGAGAGAAAGAGAAAGGAAAAGAGAAGAGAAAGAAGAAAGAAGAAAAAAGAAAGAAAAAAGAAGAAAGAAAGGGTGAGAGAGAGAGAGAGAAGACGAGAGTTAAGAGAGGGGGGGCTGCTGGGCAGGAGGTTTTCGGACCTGCCACCGGCACTGAAACAGCGGCAATAGGTCACCGGAGCGCCGGCGAGCACCCACAACAGCAACCGCGAAGCTCGCCGCAGTCTGCCACCTTCATCGACATCATATTGGTCCATTGCTTGTCCTTTTCAATTAATTTATAGATATATCGTGTATTTATATGTCCTCTATGTTTTATCTTTTGATGTCGTTATCATCCAATGGTTGGAAACCATCCAAATTGCCGGAAAACAGAAACTGTTACATTTATCAACAGTTTTCTTGCTCCCACATAATTTGAATTTTAGACCTTTTACCAATAAAATCTGGGAATGGGTATTTGAAAAATATTTTTAGATATATGTGTTGGGGTTCTACCAAACTTGGAATATTGTAATTTGGAGTTTTCCTTTGCAAGCTATGATTTATTTACTAAAACTGCCACAGAGGGAAATGTAGCTGTAAGCAAAAGTTAAGGATTTATGGTTTGGTTTTTGAAAATTTGTATGAATTGTAAAAAGACCTTAAAATTCTTTGATTATTCAGTCATAGCTTCTTCCTTGACATGGTATTGACAATGAATAATTAATCTCAGGAATGATTCTTGTCGGTATATAAGTTTGAATGTGTTTATGAGTTGGTCGTGAGCTCAGAGGTGTATTGAATGAATATAAACACAGTCTTGGATTCTCATAAGTTAGGAGCTCTAAAATATATAGATAATCAATGTGTAAGGTTGATCTTTTTATATATGGATCTAGATTGAGAGATTTGAATGACAACAATTGAGGTTGTGTATTGTTCTTCAATTGTAGGAGCTGTTTAAATGTTTTAAAACAATCTATAGTCTTTTATTATTATTATTATTATTATTATTATTATTATTATTATTATTATTATTATTATTATTATTATTATTATTTCCAAAGGTCTGGATCAATTTTCAAATTACTAAAAAAATATAGGGTTGCACTTTTGAGAATTTGTTATAGGTTTGAACTTAATTGCAAATATTTAAAATAAGATTTTTATTCTTCTTCAATATTTTGAAAATGGGTTGTTATAAATAGACTTTTACCTCGATCATTAGATCCAAAAATAAATCACATCATTAGATTTCTCATTTTCTACTCATGTGAAAAGTGTACTCTTTTGTAAAAAAACCGATAAGAATCGAGTCTGATCGAAAAAAGGGGGAGATGACAGAGTATCGTCTTTTATCAACATTTTGACTTGGTCAGCCACGAATTAATATTTTATTTAAATTCCCTTTACGTATCGAATCGAGTAGAAGTCTCAAAAGTTGTGCACCCTGTGTTGAGGTCGTAGTCAAGAGAAGGGATGAATCCTTTAATTATGTGTTTGAGCTCTAGGATTTCGATAGGGTTAATGAGTCATTAATTGACTTTGTGTAGGACGATTGAGCTCGAGGAATCAGAGAAACGGACCCTAAGTCGCTGCTCTACCCCAAGATTTTAAATGAGGTGGGTAATACTATATTTATCTATGGTTTGAGCTAGTGAGCTTTTAGGTTGGCTAACAAAAACAACTCCTGACAAGACCCATTTAAGAAGGCACTTTTTACGTCCATTTAGTATAACTTAAACTTCATCCAAGCTGCCATGGCGAGAAGTAAACGAACTGACTTAAGACGAGTAACAGGGGCAAATGTTTTGTCGAAATCAATTCCCTCAACTTGGGAATATCCTTGGGCAACCAATCTTGCCTTGTTCGTGGTTATGTTCCCCTCCTCATCGGTCTTGTTATTGAAGATCAACTTTGTTCCTATAACATTGGCATCCTTGGGTCGTGGAACAAGATCCCACACTTCATTTCTTTCAAATTGCAAGAGTTCACCTTGCATGGCATGGATCCATCGATCATCCTTCAAAGCCTCTTTAACATTCTTAGGCTTAATAGTGGATGTATAACACACATTGGCAATTAGTTTATGATAGTTCTTACAAACTCCTCTCATTCGGATCCCTTCACTCATTTCTCCAATGGTGTCCGATGCAGAATGATTCTTTCAGACTCCTATCGATGGTTTGTAGACATCATGGTTTTCAGGCCTTGATTGAGTCAGATCACTATTTTCACAACTGTCTGGCATAGATGCAGGAACATGGATAGTAACATCGAAGGTGTCATCATCAATCTGCGTAGCAGGTTCTTCCAGATCATCAACAACAATATTTATTGATTCCATGACAAATTTGGTTCTTTTGTTGAAAACACAGTAGGCATGGCTATATTTCTTGAATAACCAAGGAAAATGCATTCATCTCCTTTAGCATCAAATTTTTTAGCAAGCTACTTGCTATCTCTCAATATGTAACAAGTACTTCTGAAGATGTGAAAGTACGCTTCTTCCCTTTTCATAGCTCATAGGGAGTAATTCTTGTCTTGGGTCTGAAATAAACCCGATTGATAACATGGCACGCAGTATTCACTGCCTCGGCCCAGAGATTGTTAGACATAGATTTTGCCTTCATCATGACTCGACTTATTTCTTAGAAAGTCCAATTTTGATGAGGCCATGAGAGACGATGAAGAGCAAGACCCGAAGCTACAATTTCAAGGCCCAATTACTGGATCAAGAGCCAAGAAGCTTCAAGCAAACTTGCAAGTGTTGATTCGAAGGAGGTTCGAGATTGAGGAAGATGAAGTTAAAGGCAACTCAAAAATAGTTAATTTATTAGCTATTGAAGATCAAGATCACACCATGAAGAATACAACTTGAAGAGTTGAAGATAAAAGCAAGAATAAAACAAAATGCATGTGCATGAAGGATTCTGCCAGAAACCGTAGATGAAACCGCATGCATTTTGTAGCAGAATTTTCAGCTTCTGCCAGAAACCGTAGGCGAAACCGCATGCGTTTTGTAGCAAAATTTTCAGCCCTTTTAATTTAATTAAGGGGTTGAATTTTATTTAGACTATAGTATTAGTTTAATTATTTTAGACTATAGTTGGGTCAGTTTTATTATTTAATTGTGTAATTTTTGGATTTTATTGAGTCCTAGGTTAACTAGGTTTTATTTAAGGTAATTTCCTACCTTAATTAGAATTCTAGTCTAGATAAGTTTCTAGTCCACTTTGGACAAGCCTTTTAATTATTTATTAGCCCATAATTTCGTGCTCCCCTATATTATAAATAGGGATCCATTGTGAACATTATACTTTAGACATTATTGAAGTTATTTTGCTTTTGCATCCAATTGTGTCTCAAACCTCTATATTCTTTTGATTGTTTTCCATCAAGAAAATTATTTTTCTTAGAATTAGCACATCTAAGTCTTATTCAAGAGTATTGCTTAATCCACATGAGGGATTAACCGGTATTCGCTACTTCGAAGATCAACTTAGAGATTTTAGCTTCGAATACGTTCGAGATTCGAAGAGACTATCGGGTTGTGATTCACATCGACATTCATCCTTCCATCTACACCAAACAACAACCTCCATCAAGTCATCCACGTTCATATCCTTCCAAGCCATCAAATCGACTGAGTTTATCCATAAAGACGCGTTCGAGTTCTTCACACGTAAGTCCATTCCATCTCTATCATATCCTACCTGCTCCAAACCATTCTTCACTAGTAATACTCGCTCCCTACCCTTTTAAATCATCCATAGCCTTTCGTTCCATCCTTGGTATCTGGTTTATTTTGTGTTCCATAGTTTGTGTCATAGTTTAGATATCGTGATTGTCTAGATTAGTTGTTTATTAGCTTTATCGAGTCGGATTGAAACTCTTCTTTAGTTGACGTGTTTCATATCCTAAATTCTTCCACTTCATTCTCTAGATTTATCCTAGATTAATTGTTCGGGTTATATCAAATTTTTTCTCTAAACCACACCATTTTGTTGTGGTGTTTTTGGTGCAGAAAATTCTTGGTCAATGCCTTTTTTCTTCACAGAACAGTTTGAAGAATACATTTTCAAACTTACAACCATGATCACTTATTGGTCCCAAGCAAGTCCGAATCAGTTTAGGGGGGTGAATAAACTGATCCCAAATCTTAAAATAAATGCGGAATGAATAGGGCCCTTGACTCACGTAACAAAACTTACCGGTGCACTTGATCAATTGGGATGATCAGTTGGCACAAGGTGTGACTTGTGTGATGATGTGTGCAGTTAAGAACTTGCAACTGAAAAGTAATAAGATGAGCACACACAAGCAGTATATGGAGGTTCGAAGCTTAAACTTATACGTCCTCTCTTCCTTACTGAAAAAGGGCAGTCCACTATGCAATGGAAAAATTTCTTCATTACAATTACACAGTAAAGAAAATGTGTTGAACCTAGCGAATGACGAATTTACGAGTCGCGGCCTCCTTTTCCACTGGTGTTGTCCTGAAAATGGCAGTTCCAACAAATGTGATCTCCTCAGTCGGTAGGTCGACAGCTTATACTTGCGATCCCCAACTGCTCGCTGGAGAGATAAGGTGCTATTGCCTATCTTTTCAAGGTTTTAGATCTCTTTCAATCTTCAAGAATGCAGTCTTGAAACTAATATCAACTGGTGTGCTCCTCTAGCTTGAGCTGGGTAGTTGATCGGTGTATTTCTGAACTGAGAAGCTTGTTCTGACTTGACTTCTTCAACAGCTAGCTTGATGATGGACGATTAGCTTCTTTTCTCAGTTGGGACTTTTACAACTGATGATTAGAGCTTGATCTTGAACTAATCTTTGCAGAAGCTCTATTGTTGCAAAGAGTGCTTCAGCAAGAGTGTTTTTTTCAAGAGTCTGTTAGCAAGAAGTCTCTTGGCTAAAGTCTCGTGGCAAAAGTCTCGTATCACAAGTTGAATAACTCATTTTTTATAGATGAGTAAGCTTATGACCATTTGGATATTAACAAATGATTCATTAATAATTCGTTGATTTTTAAAGCCGTTGAGGGACTTTTTGTTGAAGCAGTCGTTGCACTACCTTTGCTCTCTGACGAGCTTTTATTCTTGGATCTTGATTGCATCAACTTCAAGATCTTCATGTTAGCAGTTCTGGAAATTTTGAATTCGAGTTTCGACTTCTGTCTTGATCTGTCAGTTCTGGGCTTCAGCTGGCAGTTGTGATCTTCAGTTCAAAACATATCCTCAGCCGGTGGTTCTGCACATCTTGTTAGCAGTTTCTAAGCTCCAGTTTTGACTATCTTTAGCTGGCAGTTATGGGCTCTGGCTTGATGCTTTCTGAGCTCCAATATGGTCTTCTTCAGCTAGCAGTATTGAACCAGTATTTTCTTCAACTAGTACTTTGGACTGATTTCCGTTCAGCTGGAACTTTTGAACTGGTACTTTCTTCAGTTTGGATACTGAACTGGTGCCTTTTCAGCTGGTATTCTGAACTAGTGTATCTTTAGCTGATATTTTCTGAACTGATACTCTGAGCTGGCACTTTCTTCAGTTGGTACCTTGAGCTGGTACTTTCTTTAGTTGGTACCTTGAGCTAGTACTTTCTTCAGTTGGTATTCTTGAACTGGTACTCTCTTCAGCTGGTACCTTGAGCTGGTACTTTCTTCAGTTGGTACTCTTTAACTGGTACTCTGAACTAGTGCCTTTTTCAGCTGACTTTGAATTGATGTATCTTCAGCTGCAACTATCAGTTAGCACTTTCTTCAGCTGGTACTCTTAAACTGGTACTCTCTTCAGTTTGTACTCTGAACTAGTGCCTTTTTCAATTGACTTTAAATTGATGTATCTTCAGCTAGAATTCATTCTGATCCTAATGATCAGTTGGCACTTTCTTCAGCAGGTACAGATCATGAATTGCAGACTTGAATGCTTCAATCGGCATGTGTACTTTTTTGACCCTGATGGTCAGTTAGTACTTTTGAACTTATCAATTTCATTGTCCTGACTGTCTATATCTTCAGCTCTTGGCTGTATTTGATCTGTCTCTCTCTTTTCTTTTCTTTTTTCTCTCTTTTTTATTCATTTTCTTTTCATTTTTTTTTCTTTTGGATTGGTCATTCTCTGGCTTTGTTTACCTCAATCTTTTGTTTGATCAATCTTGGTTTTCTGTTTGATTTTCTTTCAGTTTTTCAAAGCATTTTGACATTTAATCAAAACCACAGTAGGGATTAGGTAACTCTTGATAGTTTTTCCTAACATCACTTCTTATTCTCACCACGTTTGTTCATTTCTCAACTTCAAGCTTGAGACAGAGTTTTTTGAACATCTCAAAAGTCTCTGCCTTATCTCTAAGAAACTCTGCCCAGGTAAATCTGGCGTAGTCATCTACACAAACAAAGATGAATTTCTTTTATCCAATACTTTTAGTTTGAACAAGCTCCATCAAATCCATGTGTAATAATTCCAAGGCATTTGAAGTAGTGATCTTCTTTACAGATTTATGAAAAGTATGTATCTGTTTTCCAACTGGGTATGGGCCATACACCTTTCCACGATCAATATTCAGACTAGGAACACCAGTCACAACTTCAGTTTTCACAAGTCTCTGAAGATTTCAATAACTGATATGGCCAAGCTTTTTAGGCCATAGATTTACTTCACTTAGCTAATATCTGAAGCACGTTTCCTTCATGTTGAGAAGATAACAGTTGTCTTGCGATCTATCATCGTCCATCAGCAGAACACTTTCTTTATCCTTGACTAGACACTTGTCTCTTATAAAGTGAAAAAAGAGACCTTGGTTGCACAACTGACTAATGCTAATTAGATTAGCCTTTAGTCCCTCCACAAGAAACATATTTTCCAAGTTAGGCATGTTAGGTACATTCAACTGACCACGTCTAAGTACTCTTCCTTTGACACTGTCTGCAAAGGTAACAGATTGATATGAATAATCTTTTTTAATATTGTTCAACATGCTTGCATCTCCGGTCATATGTCGTGAGCATCTGCTATCGAAATACTAACCGCTCTTTGCATATATGTCGGTATGTACCACATAATTTCTGTGGTTGTTCCTCGATCTGTTTCTGCTGTTGTTTCTTGTGGAAAACTAATCTAGTTGAGACAGACCTCGTCTTTTCATCATTCTAAGATCATTGATGTAATTTCTGCAATGCGGCTGAATGTGACCTAGTTTTTCACAGTAATGGCACACATCACGTGTCCTTTGAGGTGACTCCTTTTGATGGGATTGCTGACTATTTTTTGATCCAGTTTTTTATTCTAGAACTGTCGAATCTTTTGTTTCTGAAGTCTGTCCGTGACAAAACCTGTCATAGGTCTGACCGCCACTATATTCAAGCCCAGTATGATCTTGAGGGCTCTTTCCTTTGGAGATAATTTCATCCAGTTGAGACGATCCAAAGTTCATCATTTTAACAAGCTTCTTCAAGTGCTGAAGTTCACTATTCTGTGCTTGAGTATTGTTCCTGGACTGCGACAGTTCATCATCCAGCTCCTTAAGTCTGATGGAGAGATCATCTCTCTCTTTAGTGAGGTCTGAGTTTTCTTTAAGTAGATCTTCATTAACTTTAACCACCATGCCCAACTGGAATGCAGCTTTTTATACGCCTCCATAGCTGATTCTTTAGTGAATTCTTCATCATCACTGCATTCTGATGTTTTCTCGACCTCATTGTTAGGAACAAATATAGACACAAATTCCTTGACAGAATATGTCATGAAATCAATATGATTGCTTACACATTCTTCATCACTTCCACTTTTATCAGGATCATTGCTCCCACTTGAGATAGAACTGTAAGACTTGTTCTTTCTTTTAAGAGTGTTAGCACACTCAGCTTGGTAATGACCAAAGCCACCGCATTCTCTACACTTTACTTCTTTACATTTTTCTTCATTGGAATCATCATCCTTGATTCTTCGAGGTTTAGAAAACATGTTCTTTCCAGCATAATTTTGAGAGGACTTCTCAAAACGTCTTGCACCGGTGGACTTTCAAAGAAGAATGAGATGCCAATCAATACAATTGTTGAAGTGGAGCTTTTTGATGTTTCGGGCATCGACTTTATGGGTTCGTTCCCGATTTCTTTTGGGTTCCAGTACATTCTCCTCGTGGTGGATTATGTGTCTAGGTGGGTAGAGGCGATTCCTATACCAACTAATGATTCTAAGGTGGTAATTAAATTCCTTCAAAAAAATATTATCACTCGTTTTGGAGCCCCACGTGCCCTTATCAGTGATGGAGGATCCCACTTTTGCAATAAGTGATTGGAAAGCGTGTTAGCCAAGTACGGAGTGAAGCATCGAGTCACCACGGCTTATCACCCTCAAGCCAATGGTCAAACGGAGATGGCTAATTGAGAAATCAAGCAAGTACTGGAGAAAACTGTGAACTCTAACAGAAAGGATTGGTCTCTGCACCTTAACGATGCATTGTGGGCATATAGAACGGCGTACAAAACTCCTATTAGTATGTCCCCGTACCAGCTTGTGTTCGGAAAATCATGTCACCTACCTGTTGAGTTGGAGCACAAGTCATTTTGGGCTGTCAAAAAGCTTAATCTCATCTTTTCAAAAGCGGGAAAGGAAATGGTACTCCATCTTAACCAGCTCGAGGAATTCTGGAATGAAGCTTATGAGAATTCCTCCATCTACAAGCAAAGGATGAAGCACTATCATGATAAGATGATCAACAAAAGAGAGCTTCTTCCGGGTGACAATGTACTCCTCTTCAACTCCCATCTCAAGTTGTTCCTGGGCAAGTTGAAATCGAAGTGGTCCGGGCCTTTTGTGATCAAAAAGGTTTTGCCAAGTGGAGTAGTTGAGTTATTAGCACCAAGTGGAGAAACATTCATGGTCAATTGCTAGAGGTTGAAGAAGTTCTACAGCTCAGAGCAAAAGAACGAGGTCTTGGCCCTCGACTTACTTGAAGCATGAGCTCGAAGACGTCGAGCTAACGACGTAAAACTAGTGCTGGTTGGGAGGCAACCCAACATGTTTGGTATCTTTTTATTGCGTCATTTTTCTTCTTAGTTTTTCATTTTTTTATTATTTTTGGTGTAGTTTTTGTTTTCATTTCGTACCAGGTGTTTTGAGCTCTATGTGAGTCCAGAAACCCCTGCACGGTCTGTGCGAACATACATCCGTAAGCGCATGGACCATGCCTAAGAATAAAAAAAGAGAGAGAAAAAAACTCCCGCACGGACCGTGCGGTGATGATGGAGCGAGCGTATGAACCGTGCGCCTAATTAGTTTTATGGCCGAGAGACCAGAAAGTCCCGCACGGCCCATGCGCTCCACCTCCGCGAGCACACAGACCGTGCGCTGGTGTTCTATGTACGCGACCCTCCTTCATATCAGGTATGTTTTCTTTCTCTCATCCCACACGGCCCGTGCCCTCATCTCCATCTTTTCCCATTCGATTTTTCCATGCCTTGCACTCATCAATCACCATAATCTTTCATCTTTCCATCCACACCACTCTTCTTTACACCATAATTACAAGATTGGTGGTTGAATTCTCACCTCACCCTAGTGAAAAACTTTCTAAAGGGCATTTTCGAGATTTGCACGTTTTCTCCACCAACGTACGTTTTTCTTGCTCTCGTATATCTCTTGAGTTGTTTGGTGTTGTAATTGCATGATGGGTGCACGAAATTCATGCTCCAATTCTTTGATTTTTTTGATGACTTCTTTTGGGTATTTTCACAAACACGTGGTGTGCGCTTGAGTTATGAGGGATTTGGGGATACTTTCGATTTGTATTGCTTCTTTCTTTGAATTTTCCTTTTAATTGGAGTTCTTTTACATGTATGAGTTATCTTGGAGGGTGTTATTACTTGCTATTGGGTAATAGGACACTCATTGGTGTCAAATGTTGCTAATGGGTAACCAAAAAATTGCTTGTTTTTCTTGACCAAGTGCCATACACACCCAAGTTTGAGGGAAAATGCATGCGTAAGGGGGGGGTTTCTCTTGTGTCCATAGCTACTAAGTCATGTGTTTCGTGAGTCATATTGAACATTATAACACCATTTATCACTTGTTATTTTGTGCTTGCGCTAGCTTAAGTCAAGTATATGGACTAGTAGCTTGTTGCCTTCTATTGTTATGTCATCTTACTTTGTACATGATTAGGTACTTCGGAGGCCAGAGACGACGTGAAAATCAACGCCCCGTGGATCCAAACCACCCATTGAACTATGGAGTGGTCCTTACTGATGCAAAACATTTGGCCACATGGGAAAAATTGGTTCAGTTGGACTTTCAACCATCAAGATACCCCGATCCCAATGCCTTGTTAAACTTGGGGATCAAGGATTGCTTTTGGGAGTTGAGTAGATGTGGTGGACTTACCACCATTTTCCAAGGGCGTTGGCCATCCTACAGGCGCATGACTCTCGAGTTTCTAAGCACACTGAAGGTGGTGAAGTCAAAATCACCAGTCAGAGTCCAATATCTGGAATTCAAGCTTGATAACCGTGATTTTGTGGTTACCGTAGAAGAATTGAATGCTATCCTTGGTTGCTCTGGAGATGTGTTTTTCGAGCCGGATGATTACAATAGGGATGCCTTTTGGAATCAAATTATCCTTCTGCCTCCCGATAGGCCCCAGGTATTCACACCCCAGTCGGCTAAAACCACACATATCCGAAACCCAATCCTCCGGTATCTCCAGCGCGCGTGTGCTAGCTCGCTATTTGCTCGGTATGATAGCGGAGTTGTGGAAACCACTGAGCTATTTTTGCTTTGGAACATGCTCCATGGTCGGGCCCTTGATTTTAAGGGCTTATGTTGCTCTTCATTTAGAGAGAGCCACTTCCAAGCACGGCGGAACGCTTTGTTGTGGAGGCATTATCACTCCAATTGCTAACTACTGTGGGGTTAACAGTGATGCTTGGGACGCAGCCCCAGACAAGGAGTTGATTACTGCGGACGTGCTGAAGAGTATGGACTTCCTCAAAGTTGATAGTAATTACCAGGGTTTCTTTTTCCAACGAGCGGGTGACCATGTCTCTATTCCCAACCCCACTCTCACATTTATTTCTGGCTGGGAGGATCGTAGAAATTGGAGGATGGCTGAAGCTACCCATGCTCAAGCCATAGCGGCTCATCCCGTCAGGTTGCCTTAGCGCCACAGTTATGACCCATGTTAGGGTGCTCCTCCTCAGTTCTTAGTGATAGAGGGTGGTCAAGGGGCCCCGCTGAGCCCGCACATATCCCAGAGGACGATGAGGATCTGCCCGGGCCATCTACTAGAGGCCGACGAAGAGAGAGGTCGTGATCTCAAGCAGAGCCCCTTGAGACTATGGGTCATCAGATTGAGCAATTGGAGCATAGGATGGAGTTGAGAATACGGTAAACACCATGAGCGGCTGCATGGATTCTGTGCATGATCGATTGGGCACTATTGATGACAATGTTGCTATGATGATGCAGATGATGAAGCAGTGGCACCCTTATCACCCTCAGCCTCCTTCCGAGTGACAGGTGCCACTCTAAAATTCACCGTCTTTCTCAAACTTATTCCTTCCTTTGTTTTGAATAAGTTTGGGAGGCTGATACGGTGGATTTTGAGTGTTTTTTTATTTGCTTTATTGCATATTAGATATGTGCATTTGCATTAGTAGTGCAGGAAGCACGTTTATTTGCTTTAGTAGGTTTTGATTTGGATAGAATTGGTGCTTTAGCCTTGTTTGAGACTTTTGCATGAGGAGATTTGATAAGCTGCTTATGATGATGCAAACTTCTGAAAAAAAAAGTAACTGAAAAATGATGAGTTTAATGATGATATCCACTGCGGTGAATTGCTTGTTTGCCTTGGTTGATGATTTTACCTAGTGAGATTTGAGCTTGATTTTCTTTCTTGTGTGAATTGTTCAAATGCATGCTACTTGTTTCTAGAACTTGCTCATGATCTATTTGAATCCATGATTTGAGTGTGAAGATAGAAAATGAAGTTAGGCCATCTTTCTGTAACCTTGTTTATCCTTTTAATATTGACCAAAACTCATATATTGTCTTAGTGAGCCCTTTTGAGCCTAAAGCCTTTTATTTGTCACGCCAATTTAAAAAATTTAACCTTGTTCTTATGTTTATTTCTTTGCATGGACTACTTGAGTGAGGAAAGAAATATTAATGTTGTGGTGGTTGAGTTGTTGGTGTTGTGAAGAAAGGGCATGGTGAAAGAGTTTGGTTGAATAAGTGGGGGGGGCTATTGAGAAGAAATTGGGTATGTGTTGTTCTAAAAGGAAAACAAAATGTGCAATGAGGCTTAGCAAAGCTATTTTTTTTAGAAAAAAAAAAGAAAGAAGAAGAAAAAAAATTCATTGTTGGTTGATGGAAAGGAAGAAGAGGGTTAGACAAAGTCTTTCTCTACTGAGAATTGTATGGAATAGGCGGGTGTGAGGAGTAGTTGAGAGTACCTAGCTCATGTAGTCTAAATTTAGTCACTTAGCCAATATTTTCCTACCTTTTCCAAAAGCCTACATTACAACCTGATGTAAAGACCTTTCTGATTCTTGATTTACATTATAGCCAATGAGGAGAGTTGAGATTTTGAGCAAACTTATGGTAAACTTGTGCATGGTTATTTGAATTGAGAGCATACACGTTTAACCTTAAACACTTGAGAGCTGAGATATTTGATACACTTGTGAGGTTTATTGATGCAAGGTGATTTACGAGTTAGTAGCTGCAGTGCATTGTTTCAGTTGCTCATTAATCTTTTATGTGGAGATTTAAAGTTGTGTTTTGCCTGAAGAAGCATGAATTGTCTTAACCCTTTATGCTCGAGTTTTTCTGGAGGTGTTTTTCTCTTTTTGTTTGAGGACAAACAAGTGGTTAAGTTTGGGGGGTTGATAAACTCGGTTTTTCAACGCATTTCGGGGTTTAACTTGTTGCATTTTGTGTAGCTCTCGGGTTATTTGGGTGCATTTATGTAATACCCCAAAATATTTTAGAGGGTTTTACTCAACTTATGTTACCTGAGGGTAATTTAGGTAAGAAGTTGGGTCCTTAAAGGACTCAAAATAAAGGAAAATCGCAGCCAGGGAAATCTATTAAAATTTATTTTGGTCAAAAATTGCTTTAAAAATATGTTATGATATTTTTCTCGGGTTGATAGAAAAAATTTTCAAGCATCGTGCCAAACTTTGAATTTTCCAATTTCGAGTTCAAATGAACACTTAGCACAATTTTAGGGTGAAAGGTAATAGATTTGGATAACTAAGGCACATCCGTCATTATCCAATTTCTTTTTCGAAATATTATCCTATTCTTTTTCCATCATTATCCTATTCCATCATTATCCTTTTTCTTTTATTCGTTATTATCCTATTTATTTTTCTTCTATAAATAGGAGGTTAAGGTTTCATTTTTCATTCATTTTCAAAATCGAAACGCCGAGCAGCTTCTAGAGAAGGTACGTCTCTAGTTTCCTATTTCAATTCTGAAATAGTCATTTTGAAGGTGTCAACGCGTAGATCACGAATACGTGATTGAAATGATGACACGACAGACAATCATGATGACAAATCATCGTGACCGCCGCTAAAAGTCGCAACCACCTTTCGAATCGGTGACTCTTTCGGGTTACCGGATCAAAAAGTGTCTTTAGGGTTTTATGTTCTATGTATATTTATATACATTTTCCATGTTGCCACTTTTTAATTTCGGGTATATTTTGGGAATCCGAATTTTAAATTGTAGTCTTTTTCAGATCTATCCTTCATGGTTAGTCCTATCGTATTTTTAGTCTCAAAAGTTGTTCCGTCTCAAAATATAGTATTTTTATTTAAAGTTTCATATTTTTCCAATGGGCGGATCTTGCGGTATGAATTTATTTGTACCGAATTAATTTTAGGATACGGGTTTGACCACCCCGTATGCCAAAACTTCCTAAACGGTTTTTCTTTATAAAAATGCCCTGAGTAAAGTTCCCTTAAGAGTCAAAATATTTTGATGATTCGGGTGCTGCGTATTAAGATAGTAGATATTATAATATTTATTTCATAACTAAGAAAGGTTAGATTTTGACCTAATGGTAGTCATTCATCGAAACTAAGTTGCTGGATAATCTTGTAGGCACAGAAGAAAGAGACTTCTAGTTGAGATCAGAATCAGAATCTAGATCTAGCTCAGATTACCAGGTGGGTTTTTATTATATAAAAATATATATTTCGGGTTATTAAGCCCTGATATTTATAAAATGAACGTGATTGAATATCCAACTCATGACTGTATTTGATGTGCTCTCCTGACTCATGTAAGTCTTACTACTGTTTTTCGTGATGAAACTACAATGGTTCACGATATCGAGCCCCAAGCAAACAGGGCAGTGTCCAACATTAAGCAGCCGGGTTGTGTACACGAACCGACTCACCGTAAGCGTTCTAGGGGAGAGTGGCGCGCAATGATGGAACTAAAATGATTTAGTATACATGGAATTCACAAATTTTCTACTTTAAAAGCTTTCCATGATATGCTTAAAATATGATTGGATATTCTGTTTTATAAAATGATTGTGGAGGTTTTTCTCAAAAGTACCCATTGAGTGCATTAGTACTCACGCCCAAATCTTTTCAAATATTTTCAGGATGAGCTGCGGGATGGTGGACGGCTGTGCTGAGGCTGAAGGGCTATCTTTTGATGTATATGTTTCTTTTATGTGTGGAGTCCAACTGAGAGCATGGTTACCTTTTGTGTCTGAATAAATGCACTGCGTTTTTTTCCGCTTACTCTGATTATTGTTATGGAGTGTTCGGTTCTCCGAATCCCATTTTATTTACTGTTATGGAGTGTTCGGTTCTCCGAATCCCATTTTATTTACGGTTATGGAGTGTTCGGTTCTCCGAATCCCATTTTCTTTACTGTTATGGAGTGTTCGGTTCTCCGAATCCCATTTTTCTTTACTGTTATGGAGTGTTCGGTTCTCCGAATCCCGTTTACTTTTCGTTCCTGACAGGCAAAAGCCTGGCATTTATTTACTTTCCTTATTCAGACAGGCACAAGCCTGGCTTTACATTACTTTCCATGTCAAGGCGAAAGCCTAGCTTTATATTGCTTTCACGACAGACGAAAGTCTGGCATCTCTTTACTTCATGTATTTGGACAGACATCCGTCGGGCCTTTTTCATGCCTAACCTATTAACAATTAACCTTTGTACTGTTATTATTTACATTGAAGTTTTCTTTCTTGGGTTTATTCTAAGACTCATGGTATCTGGTTTGAGTCATTCCATACGCTTTAAAAGCATGAATTGATCCATTTATAGAAGTTATGCTGCCCAAATTTTTGGGGCACTAACCCTATTTATTTGATTGCTTCTGTTCAACAACCCCTTTCCCCTTCCCCCAAGTAGCGCACCGGTCCCCTACCCTTCTCCCGGGATCGGGGCGTTACAATTTAAGTTTAATTGTTGTTTGATTGTTAATTTCACGAGTGTGTCAAGTTTTGCGTGTGATAAGGGATGAAAATAAGTCAAAAGACAAGAGGCACAAAAGTCAACATACTTCACACATAGAAGGCACCAAGGTCGAACGACCCGCCTTTAAAATGTTTTGCATAATGTCAAGTTATATACATCATGACTACAAAATAGGGCTAGTCCCATCCCCAATAATCATCGATTATAAACAAAAGAGAGTGATCAATGAAATAATAATAATATGAGTATTTTCAAAAGAAGAGCATGCAAAAAGATAAACACAAGCTTGTGGGGTTCTCTTGTGTTCACAACGCTCCTACTCGGGCCTCGACTCCTCAACCTGAAATTCATTGAATGAATGGGGTGAGTATTTAACAACATACTCAGTGGGGAACACTGTAAACAGTTATAGCCAATTGCACAAGTGAAAGTATAACATATGGATACTTCTTTTCTTTGTGGAGACTAGTCTCAACCCCGCAGGGTCCAAACATCATGATGCCCCTGTTAATGAACATCTTACCCCTGTAGGGATGCCCACAGACATATTACCCCCCAGGAAGGACATTAAAGTCTATATCAATCCCGAAGGACCTCTGTATGCCCCGAAGGGTCTCATTCTCTTCTCTCTGTTAATGAACATCTTACCCCTGTAGGGATGCCCGCAGACATACTACCCCCCAGGGAGGACATTAACAAGTCTATATCGATCCCGAAGGACCTCTGTATGCCCCGAAGGGTCTCATTCTCTTTTAATTGTTCTTGTGTTTAATGCTTTCCGTTAATTGGCCATTAATTGGATTGATTTTATGCATTGTTCCAACATTCGAGAGATGAGGTTGAATGCGTGATTGGGAACAATTTAACACCTTAATTAATAGAATCGAGAGATTTGAAATTAAGAGTGAAGACATTTGATCTTGAGAACTTGCCAGAGTTGCAAATTAAGAATTGAACGGAGACGTTAGTTTTTAATTTGTAATCTATGATTTAAATGCTTCGAGAGAGGGTTTGAATTATTTAAGTGATTGTCCTAATAGAACTTGAGTTGTAATGAACATTAAGTGAAGTTATCAATTGTGTTGATTAGTCAATGAAATCAACTCCCTAGGATTCCCTCGTTTAATTGATTTATTCTTCATTTGTGATCTTTGGTTCATTGCTTTTCATTTTTATTGCTGAAGTTTGATTTTAATTTATTTAATTATAATTCATATCTTGATTCTTGGTTTTTCTAGATAGTATAGGTTAATTGATGTCATAGTACTTAGGATTGAATTACTTAATCTCCGTGTATACTATACTCTTGCTTGCCATATTTGCTATAATTACACCGTACACTTGCGGTTTGATTTCTAGTTGAATAAAAGGTCGATCACTTCTCAGTTGGGACTTTCGTAGCTTTAGACAGTGCTTGAAACTTGAGCTATGGAGGGGAAGAAAGAAAGATTCAATTGTGAGTATATGCGATATAGCAAAGATTTGAATGGCGAAAGTCATTTGAAAATTAGATTTGCTCTTCTTATATAGAGGAGTGATCTTGTGTCTGTTGAGTTCCATTGATCGTTGGCTCTGTTGGTTCATCAATGGTAGTTGATCTTTGTAGCCGTTGAAGCTTGTTGAAATAGTTGTTACTTAGCCAATCGATCTCCATTGAGCATTAACTCCAAGATCTTCGTTTGAGCATTAACTCCAAAACCTTCGTTTAAACATTAAATGCAAGATTCTCCAGTTGGCAGTTCTATGCTCCAGTTGGCAGTTCTGAGCTTAGCAGCTCAGTTTGGCTATAGCTTCAGTTGGCTATTTTTCTAAGCTCCCTTGCCAGTTCGACTGATCACAATTGTTAGCTAGTCTGTTAGTTCAACTGGTCTTATTTTGAGCTTACTTGCTAGTTCAAATGATCACAAACTGTTGGATAGTTTGTCAGTTCGACTGGTCTTATTTTAAGCTTGGTCAGCAGTTGACTTTGAGCTTAAGCTTTAAGCTAGCTGACTTCAGTTCTGGCCATCAGCAGTTGGTTTGACTCTAGACTTCAGTTCGGCTGATAATGATTTTGGCCATCAGTTGGATGCTTCCAGTCTTCAGTTTAACTGACTTGCTATTAGTTCCTTCAATCAGATTAACTTCTCTTTCGGCTGAACTGACTTGGCTGTCAGTTTGATTGAAGTTGATTCGGCTTTTTGATCTTAACCCTCAGTTAGGTTATTTTCTAATCGGTTGATGCATCCTTTCAGCTGGGTTGACCATGCTCCAGTTTGGTTAACTCTTGCTTCAGCTGAATTCTCCTTTTTTATATTAAAAAAATTGAAAAAATTATTCGTACCTAATTGACCGATTAATCATTGTCGATACCTTCTGGGCTGCGAGGACTCGGCCTTCCCGATATTACACCTGACTTGGGTGTTTCCGGCACGGCTAGGGCTGCCAATGTTGATTTCTCCAATCATGAAAAATACACAAGTAATTCATAATTCAAGCGATATAATTCATATATTTATACATTCATGAATGGATATAATTTTATTGTTGTACATAAATATTTTTTTAATAAAAATCTATTGTGCATCGCACAGGTGGTATACTAGTTAAAATTACAAGATTTACTTTTCCATAAAAAAGTTACTTGGATTATAGTATCTTTAAACAGCCTGAACACAGGTTTACATAATTGTCATTTAGTAAGTACACTTAATAATTAAATATATATATATATATATAATACTATCACTCTTAATTAATTATAACCATTGATCTCAAAGATTAATGGATCAGATTAATTCATAATTTGCACATTAGGGACCTATATGCATACTAATCCACCTCTCTCTCTCTCTCTCTCTCTCTCTCTCTCTCTCTATCTATATATATATATATATATATATATATATATCACTATAGTAAAATTGATACAATTTTCTAAAAGTCAATGCACAAACAACCCCTATGGTCTCGTTTGGTTTGGTGGGTATTATAATAAGATTGATTGAATATAATACGATTGCAATGTTCTAATAAAAATAATCATGTGTTTCGATTGTTTTATTGTGATTTTAATAATTTATTATAGATTATCAATATTCAATTTGGATTGAAAGATTATGGTTAAATGTAAGAAAATGTCTAAATTGTCTTACACATAAAATTTTTATTATTAAATTAAAGTTGCAATTATTATTCTTTAAAAAAACTTGAAACCATGAAATTATGGTCGAATATTTTCATGTTTAGATTTGTTAGTTTATGGTTATTTATTCATGTTTTTTTTAATTTGAAATTATCCACTAATATCAATAAACGGTGTTGTTATTTGCGCCACTAAATTTTCATTATACATCACATTTTCTAATTACATCACAAATTCTAAAATAAATTGTTATTTTTACTTTGTATACCACATTATTTTCCAATTGTACCCTCAATTTTAAAAATTAGTTTTAACCAATAAAAAAAGAGGCCGGTGTTGTTCCCCTCCCAGATGAGAAATGAGTCATCGCTCTATTCTTCTCGATACGCTGTCTTCTTCCTCTCCTAAATGAGAAATCTGCATCATTACCCTCATTCTCTGCGTTATCCTCTCCCCCTTTCCCAAATGAGAAATCCATCATCGCGCTCATCCACTCCGCCGAAATCAGCCGATGTCACCCTTCTCGAATCGAACTGATGATTTTGAAGTTTCAACTCTGGTTTGATAACTTATTTTCGAAATGATTGATTAATAGCTTCGAAATTTGCGGTGCATGTTTGAAAAAAAGTTTTGGGAACCAGACTTGTCAAACGTTTTATTAGTGGCATCCGAATTAGGTGAACATTCAAAATTTATTTTGTGAATCGTATGGTTTTTTTCCTTGATTTATGTGAAGATTTGTGTTTTGTAATGGGTGTGTTGGTTTCTGGCGAGACAATTAGAGGTGGCTAGATTCTGGGTTGAGGATCTGGGATCAGATGAAGAACAAGGGACAACAAAACATAAAAAAGAAAAATAAAATAACAGAAAAAGGGTATTTAAATAATTTATTGATTATTAAGTTTTGAATTAATTTTAATAGTAGTATTACTAGTATATTAAAAAAAAAAAAAGAGTGATGTATTTAGGAACACCCATCATTAAATTTGAAAAAAAAAAAAGTTGTAAAAGCGGTCTTTCTCTCTCTCTCTCTCTCTTTCCCTCTCTACTCATTTTCAACTGATATGCACTTTAGAAAGTATCTCCAAAATTGAGGGTAGCAGGAGGCCGAAAATTATTTGGGATGAGGATAGTCTCTCTTCAAAGATGAGAGTCAATGAAATGAAAATAACTATCCCAAAATTAAGTTGATTATTTATTATGCAAAAAGGTAATTGGAGCCCAAATCCATATGCAATACCGGACTCCAGTCTAATGGACCAAACAAGTGGTTAAATTGAAAAAAATTATCAATATAACCTACTGAAGCCCAATCCAACAAACCAAGGTTCAGTGACAGACCAACTCCCCAAATAATTAGGAATAGAGTAATTAATTAGTTTGTTGGTGAACCCCTCAAACTAAAAAATAAAATAAAATAATTTGTTGGTGACACGAATTTGACCACAATTACGTCCTAGTTCATAGCACAATTAAATGGCAAGTTAACTAGACATGATTGTGACAACACATACATTGTTATGTTTATACCCGCTGATGTATTATAACGTGAATATCCATCACAACCTGGTCCACATACACTCATTTCAGACATAATTTTGGTTCTTACATCACCAGATTAACTACAGTGTGTTATGCTCAAATTTAATTTATAATTATTGTGGATTAAAGAAATTTGGTATTATTTACTTTTGAGTTAAATATAGGATATATTTGTGATTAATGCCCATTGAGATTAAACCCAATCAAAAAATATGAAAAAAGAAAAATGATGATATAAACTTAATTTTAAAATTAAACCCAATCAAAAAATATGAAAAAAGAAAATGATGACATAAACTTAATTTTAAAATTTAAATTTGGTTCTAATTACGAAAAAAATGCATTAATTTATACACTATTTTCCTCAAAAAAAAAACAACTCTCGTTTCCAAAGAAAGCATTTGAAACTTTTGTTAAATGATTTATAATCAATAATAAAATATTACCTAGTAGATTGAATTTAAACATATGATTATGAATAATATCCTATCAACCTTGTTCTCAAAAAATAAAAATAAAATATCCTATCAACCTTACCTATGCCATTAATTAATCGAATCAAACGGAGACCTAATGGACATCCAAATCTAAAATTAAACCAAACAATGTTATTAATTAATTGATGATTAATTTAAATGAAATAATGTTATAAACTAAATGAATTAAATATGTTGCCACTAAATAATTGTTAATTAGACATAATATAAATCGACAAATATTACATAATTATTAACTTTGTTAATTTATAAATTTTATGTTATGTAAAATTAAGAATTATTTAGTGGCAACATATTTAATTCGTTTAATTTTGAACTTTATTTCATTTAGGTCAATGGGTAATTAACGAATAACATTATTTGGTTTAATTTAAGAAAACGTGTCCATTGGACCTAGAAGCGTGACGCAATTTGGGGTGCGAGGGGGCACTCTGCCTATATATAATACTGGCAAACTCAAGTTGGTGAAAAGTGCTTAACTGAAGCTGGTGAATAGCGCACATTCCTTCTCTACAATTTCAAAAAGAGAAAAAAAATGGCAGAGAAAAGCAAGATTCTGATAATTGGTGGAACGGGGTACATCGGTAAATTCATCGTGGAAGCCAGCGCTAAATCTGGCCACCCCACATTTGCTTTGCTAAGAGAGGCCACCATTTCCGATCCCGCCAAATCCCAACTCGTCGAGGGCTTCAAGAATTCCGGCGTCACCCTTCTCACTGTATCTCTCTCTCTCTCTCTCTCTATATATATATATATATGTGTGTGTGTGTGTGTGTGTGTGTGTGTGTGAAATGTTATGTATGGTGAGTTTGGTGTGTGGAAAATGTGCAGGGTGATTTGAACGATCACGAGAGTTTGGTGAAAGCCATAAAGCAGGTGGATGTTGTTATCTCTACAGTAGGCCAGCTGCAATTGGCTGATCAAGATAAGATCATTGCTGCCATTAAAGAAGCTGGAAATATCAAGGTTGGTTTGTCTTTTTTTTTTTTTTTTCTAATTTCCTGAATTGGCTGATTGAGGTATTGAGTTGGGGAAATTTAGGTTGTTTCAATTAGTACATATTGAATATGTCAGAGTTTTGTGTCTCAATAGTCTCGTGGTGCCACAAATTTGGACTTTCTCATTGCAACACTCTTTTTTTGACATTTTGGCCTTAGTTTTTAGACTTTTAATTCCAGTTTCCACCATATGTATCTTGATCTGGTATTTTCTTGTTTTATTGTGATCAATTAATAAGAGAGTTTGTTATAGTAATAATAATAATATTATTATTATTATCTGGATCAGAGGTTCTTCCCATCAGAATTCGGAAACGATGTGGATCGCACACGTGCAGTTGAGCCTGCGAAATCTGCATTTGAAGCAAAGGCCAAAATCCGCAGAGCTATTGAAGCAGAAGGCATTCCTTA
Organism: Perilla frutescens; assembly: GCA_026008535.1. Taxonomy (NCBI): domain Eukaryota; kingdom Viridiplantae; phylum Streptophyta; class Magnoliopsida; order Lamiales; family Lamiaceae; genus Perilla; species Perilla frutescens. The sequence continues at coordinate 32,227,079 of BRKX01000019.1, read as the reverse complement.
CACCTATGTCTCCTCCAACTACTTCGCCGGCTATTCGCTCCCCACGCTAGCGCAGCCGGGCGCCTTCGCTCCTCCTCCGCCCAAGGACAAAGTAGTCATTTACGGCGACGGAAATGCTAAAGGTGATCACTAGTCACCCATCCAAATTCTTGATGCATGTATATATAGAATCATTCATTTAATATGCTTGCATATATAAGAAATGGAATGAACACTTTTACTATGTTGTTTCATGATTTTGTTTGATGCAATTAAATCAAATACTTGAGCCTCATGATCATCTTTAGATGGGAAAGCCTAAGCCAGCAGAAACTATAAATTAATATCTATATGCTTCTTCATCAGCCTACGAGTATGAAATGAATTGAAGAAATTAATTTAATATTTTTGGTATTAATTGATCATGGTCTCACTATTCTTCTACACATGGTACATTTGGTGCATCTAGCTGTGTTCAACGAGGAGCATGACATTGGCACATTCACCATCAAAGCTGTGGATGATCCAAGAACATTGAACAAGATCGTCTACATCAGGCCTCCCAAGAACATATACTCGTTCAACGAGCTCGTTGGGTTGTGGGAGAAGAAGATCGGGAAGACTCTTGAGAAAGAGTACATTCCAGAGGAGCAACTCTTGAAGACCATCCAAGGTGAGATATTAATTAATTATATCTGAAATTCGAGGATTAATTTCAGTAAGTCACGAATGATGTATATATGATCAATTTTACTCGTTATTAATAGTTGGTAAAATGACCAATTCGAGTTCTTGTATTTGGCATTGCAGAATCACCGATTCCTGTGAACATCATACTGTCGATCAACCACTCAATCTTCGTGAATGGCGATCAGACCTATTTCAAAATCGAGCCGTCGTTCGGGGTTGAGGCGTCGGAGCTCTATCCGGATGTCAAATACACCACTGTGGAGGAGTACCTTGATAACTTTGTGTGACAACACCTTGTGATCTTCTACTTACTTGGGAGCTTACATTGTAGTCTCATTCAATATTGGCATTGGTTTTAAGAAATTTGAAATCTTGTAATAGTTCATGCTACTTTGCTTTGTTGATCTCTCCTCCTACATACATTTCATGACATCTTATAAGCTCCCATCAAATAAAATTCAAGATTGCCTAATTCCCATCTGTGGTTGGATCAGTACTCTTACACATTATCATTTACATCTAATATATGCAAATCGAATATTGCTGGCACATATATATGTGTGTGTAAAAGCAAATTTTAAACCATCCCACTCTATATATAAACATAAATTAATCAATCCAACTTTTTTTTTTTGAGTTAGAGGAATTTCATTAAATCATTCCACACAGATGAGGGCGTTGGGTTCTCTTTTCTGGCCGAGCTCTTAGCGGTGATCGTGGCTCTTGAGTGGGCTCATAATTTGTCTCTTGACTATTTAGCTTGAGGCAGATTCTTCTTATCTTGTCTCTTTATTGTTTACACGCAGTTGGTAGATTCCTTAGTCTCTGAAAGCTCGCTGGCGTAAAGTGTTAGATTTTCTCGTCGACATTAATTTTTGTATTTCTCACATTTATAGGAGGGTAAGTTCCCTCGGGTTTTTGGTTTTAATTTATTCCTTGTATTATTGACGCTGTTCATCGAGACTTTTCTGGTACTGATTATTATCGTTCGATGTACATGGGTACTCTTTTTTCCATATGGTTTTTCCCACATCGAATTTTTCATATGGGTTTTAATGAGACCCTGGTCCCCTGAATTATCGGTTTGTGATATCTGGATTTTTAAGTTCGAGTCTTTTTTCTTTTCATTTATACAATTCATTTAAAAAAAAATTATACCTCAACCAGACTTAATATTTAGCTGTGTAATGTCACAACTCACAACTGAAAAATCACTCATGCCACATCATATACGAAAGACATCATTTTGACAAAATAAGATTAAAAAAATTAATTTCACGTCAACTATCCAAAGTCTTAAATTGAATTCAAGCTAAGTTTATGATAATTTCAAAAGGCCGAGTATGAAACATAATGATATTTTTGTGAATCACTTCAGAGGTAAGTAAAAAACTGATTTCAACACTAATTATAAATTTATAATTGAGAGACAGAGAGTTTCTTGACTTTTCTTCAGAATAATGAAAAAGATAAAAAAGAGAAATAGAGAAAGAGAGAGTTTGTCGACTTGGTCGGGCTGATTCAATTAGTTGTTACCACATAAATATATATAACATGCCAAATTTAATATGCATCTCACCATATCACCACGTATATACGTGTATATGAGTTATGAACCACCAATGGTGGCATCTACTCCCTAAGTGGAAGGATCGTGTGTGAGCAAATAAATCTTTATATAGATATATATTCCTTTGTTTTTTACAATCATGGATGGTTACATGAGCAAAAGGAGGGGGAAATGTTTGCTTTACTTTGAAGGATAAATGCGAAATTCAAATATTTGTTTATATTACATGATGTCAAATGATTTATCATTAGCATCATTGCATCAATTCTAGAACGACTAGTGGATTTAGTTTCGAAAACTACATGGGATTATCTAGTTTATAGTTGAGTGGTATATATTTCTTATTTTTTATATAGGTGAGTAGCCAGTAGGAGCGTCCCTATGGTTGGCTGTGCGTGAAGTGCGACGCACATGCCTCTACGATTCTAAGGCCACCAATTTTATTTATTTATTTATTATGTAGTATTATTAATTATGTCTTCAGTTTTTCACACAAAAGTCAATATATATTTATACAAAGTCTCAAATGAAATGTATAGATAAGGAAAAAAAAGCAAAGAACAAAAATCCTAAAAATCTTGATAATCATCAGCTGATAACTCTAGCGATTAAAGCCTCATCAAAACCGATATGAAAAACCCTAAGGAAGAAATCATACTGAAAAAGAGTGCTCCTCTAAGGAACAAAAGAAGAAAGATGGAAATAACCGAGGAGCTATCGATTTTGGTCCCACGATTTAAATGGTTCTTTTGACGGATTAACGGAGATATGAGAAAATTTCACTTTTGGTTCCATAGGACACGCTACTCTCTCTTTTGGTCCCATCGATGTCGATTTAGTCCCAAAGATTTCGAACTATCAATTTTTGTCATACCGTGACGTTTTCCGTTAAATGTAATGTTGATTTTGACAATGAAATTTTTTTATTTAGTTTAATTTAACAATATTGTTTATCAGGGTGCGCACCACATCTAATTAGAGTTTATAATTATTTTTAATATTTAATGTTCAGTTTTCAATTAATAATTCATTATTATAGTTGATTATTCCATAATTATATTCTTGTGAAGTAAAAATCAAAGGAAAATTATATTTTGATACCTACATTTTAGACTTCCACTACAAAACATTTTAGAGATGGAAGCGCGCCAAGTCAAGCCCAAAATATTAAAAATAATATAAAATACATAAAATAATAAAAAAAATTATAAATTATAAAATAAAATAAATCTAAAAATTAAAATTAATAAAAATATTTTAAAATTATATTCGTAATTAATTAGTAATTGAAAAATAAAAAATATTAAAAAATAGTATATAATTTTAAAATGAAGAAATAAAATAAATTTTAAAATGTAAAATAAATAAATAAAATTAATAAGATTAAAAAAGATTAAACCAAAACCAAAAAATTGAACCAAACTGAGCTACTTGGTTTGGTTAGTTTGGTCATTTTTTCTTTAATTTTGGTTTGGTCTTGAATATTAAAACCAAAATGTAATTTAGTTCTGTTTCGGTTTAAGTAAAAAATATTTTAGTTAAAACTGAACCAATAAAATATATATATATATATATATATATAGAGAGAGAGAGAGAGAGAGAGAGAGAGAGATGGGATCAAGTGAGAATTAAACCCTCCTGTGAGAACAGAGAACCAATATGAGCCATAGATCTGGTATATTTGGACGGTCAAGATATGCTATATACTTAAAAAAAAATGCGGTGGCAATATTGTAATATTATCAACTTTTTAATGAACCGAGGTTATTTCTGTAATTTATCAATTCTGTTAAGCGAAGATGATGAAGGCGGCAAAGGCGGAGATATCAGCGGTGTTGAACAAGATGAAGAAGGAGACACAGGTGGAGGTGGAAGAGAAGGGCGGATAAACTCTCGCTGAACCACCACCGCCGTGGAGAAAATATTCCGATAAATTAGCTCCACCTTTTTCTCGTTTCTTTCTGCATTTTATTCCCCTTTTGTTGTGTCTTCGGATGCTAGTAGTTTAATGGATTTATAAGTTAATCTGTATTTTTTTTAAATCTGTATATTGGTAAATCGATCGCGATTTTTGTTGATTGATATGTCGGTGTGTTGAATTATTTGGTTGTTGATGAGATGTATTGTTCAGTTTGTATTTGATTAGGTTCTGTGATCTGGAGTTTGATCCATAAAGTGTATGAGAGTGTTTGGAATTGAAGAAATGGGAGGTGATAATGAAGAAGATAATGGTGAGACTATGCAGAGACTCCAGTCATCATTTGAAACTTCATCATCTTCGCTTCATACACAGCAACAGTAGCAACAACACTATTTAGCACTGTCATTTTTTATTTTAGCACTGTCATTTTCTATTTTAGCACTGTCATTTTCTATTTTAGCAGCCTCTTCTTCAGATGAGTGTTCTATAGATTCTTTATCTCATTGTCTGTTCTTCCAGCTAGCTGAGAGGCAATTGCAGCCCACCTAATCATGAATTAAAATCATAATCATAATCACACCATTCCATATTTCCATTTCTTCAATCAATATATATATATATATATACAAAAATGCAAAATCAAATCAACATGTTTCCAATAATCCCATGTAACTGTATGACAAGCTTCTCTTCTTCACTAGTAAAGGGACCTCTTCTAATGTCTGGCCTAAGATAGTTAGTCCAACGCAGGTGACATCTCTTCCCACAACGAAGAAGCCTTGTATAGCAATTCATGGAAAAAATATTCCAATTAAATTGTAGTAGGATTAATGTTGCACAACATTTAGGATTGACATTAATTATATGAGAGGCAAAGACCAGTGATAAATTCCTATTGATAGATTGGTGATTCACAATGACAATAAAGTTATTGTTGATATGAAATTAATTATAAGCAAGCATGATTAATGCTTGAAACAATTAAACCTGCAAGCTTGGGGAGAGAACGCCAGCTTCCTTGGCCGTGTTTGGTGATATATTCCACAAATTTCTCATCTTCCTCGGGAGTCCTGGTCCCTTCTTCGCTTCATACACAGCAACAGCAGCAGCAACAACATTATTTAGCACTGTCATTTTTTATTTTAGCACTGTCATGACCTTTTTTAGCACTGTCATTTTCTATTTTAGCACTATCATGACTTATTTTAGCATGTACGTGACATATATTTTTATAGATATAATGACTTAGATACATTATATTTTATTTTTCTATTAATGACAGTATTATTCTTTCTTATAATTGTAAATATGCATAGCTGGTATTTCGTTTTTTGCATTGGTAATAAATGTTTTAATATTTATAGTAGGTGTGTAACATCAGTGCTAAACAAAGAAACTTAAGTGCTAAAGTATAAACCTTCAGTGCTAAAATGAAAACTTTCAATGCTAAAGTAGAATGCGAAATCTAGAGTTCAATTACTAGTGCTAAAAAAGAAATGAAAAGTGCTAAAAAAGCATATGCAAGTGCTAAAACTGCTGAACTATTCCATTTAGTGGTTTATACTTTAGCACTATATTAACATATGCAAGTAGTACTAAGTGCTTATATACGTCCTTTATTAATCACTTAGCATTAGTGCTACATACGTGTTTTATGCCAAAAACGCATTCTGAGATTGAATCTCTCATATATAGAAAAAGGTCAAACCCGTACACAAAAATAGTCTTCTATTTGGATTTTTTTTAATGTCCCAAAATTGTACTTAATAATGAACTTGAAAATTAAGTGACTTTCCCTTAACTTTGCTGTGTGTTTAAAATGTTTTACTATTGATCCATGATACATATAAATGAGCAAGTAAATGCAGTAGGACATATGATATATCTTCTTTTTTTTTAGATAGGACACATGATATATCTAACTGCAATGAAGAGAAATATTATATATATGATGCAGTAACATCATTTCAATAGATCAGATACAACTAATTTTCATTATTTATGTTTCTAGCTCGTTTAAATATGAGATTTTCTCTTCTTTTTTTATTAATTTCAACAAAAGTTTCTTGTCTTTTATGTAAAGTTTTAAAAATTAAAGAAGTATACACCATTGAATTTCTAACAATATATCATCATAAGATAAGAAAATTTAACTTCTTTATGAAATCTCTGATTTTTATAGAATAAATAAAAACAAAATGTTCTTCACTAAAATTGAAGTCGGAGGTAGAGTGTGGAATGTATTCTAAAACAAACAAATGTCCAAAGTGAGTCTATTCATGTTATTAACTGCAATGAAATCTAATTACTGCATCATATATATAATATTTCTCTTAATTAAATAGCAAAGTAGAAGAAGGTATAATGATAGTATTATTCTTTCTTATAATTGTAAATATGCATAGCTGGTATTTTGTTTTTTGCATTGGTAATAAATGTTTTAATATTTTTAGTAGGTGTGTAACATCAGTGCTAAACAAGGAAACGTAAGTGCTAAAGTATAAACCTTCAGTGCTAAAATGAAAACTTTCAGTGCTAAAGTAGAATGCGAAATCTAGAGTTCAATTACTAGTGCTAAAAAAGAAATGGAAAGTGCTAAAAAAGCATATGCAAGTGCTAAAACTGTTGAACTATTCCATTTAGTGGTTTATACTTTAGCACTATATTAACACTGCTAGAATGTCTTCAAATCTAGGATATTAAAGATCAATTATGTATACGTACAGATATAATTATAATAGTTAGAAGAAAAAATCGATGACTAAATCAAGGGAATTTAATTTCAAGTTCTTAAAAAGTTTATTGCCGGAGTACAGTTCGTGTGGAATGATAATTTATTGAATTAACTATTGAACATTGTTTCTCTTGATCTTATTTGAATTTTAGGAAAATCTATTTCTTTTCAGAAAAAAATAAAATAAAAAATAGCTCCCATACTCCCATAGTAGTAGTAGTATTTGAATTGGGGGAGGGGAATATCCCTCGTCTCTCATGTCTGCGGTAAATTGACTTGCGCAGGCATTTTTCGGAAAATCACCTAAATTAGTTTAACAATATTAGATTGTCTGGATCATCTCAACTGAATAAAATTTCAATTTTACAGACATATAATACAATATAATTTTTATAATTAAATAAAAGTTAATGAATTTGAACAACCAGTTGTCTTTTCTTGTTTTACTGATTTATGAGATGAGATTATTTTTGAATTTATTTTGTATGTTGATGAGTTGTATTAATGTTTGTGGGATTTTATTTGAATGGATGAAGGTTTTTTAAGGAACATCAACATCCTGACGAGGATCATAGACTACAAACTGAGCTATTGAAAATGTTGAACAATGAGCTAAATAAGGAAATGTAAGTGCTAAAGTAGAAACTAAAATACTTTATAAAAGTGCTAAAACTTCAGAATTCAAATACTAGTGCTAAAAAAGGAATGACATAGCTGATATTTCATTTTTTGCATTGCTAATAAGGGTTTTAATATTTCTAGCAGGTGTGTAACAACAATGCTAAACAAGGAAACGTAAGTGCTAAAGTAGAAACTACAAGTGCTAAAATACTTTATAAAAGTACTAAAACATCATAATTCAAATACCAGTGCTAAAAAAGGAATGACAAGTGCTAAAACCTCAATTACCAGTGCTAAATATTGCATAAAACTGCTGAAAACTCAGAATAGTGAATCTAAATATTAACTTGACAAACCTGGTAGTCTTATATGATAGTAGCGGTGCTAAAAAATAATTTGTAAGTGCTAAAAGTCAAAATGCCAGTGTTAAAACTTCAGAATTCAAATACTAGTGCTCAAAAAGGAATGTCATAGCTGATATTTCATTTTTTGCATTGCTAATAATGGTTTTAATATTTCTAGCATGTGTCTAACAACAGTGCTAAACAAGGAAACATACGTGCTAAAGTAGAAACTACAAGTGCTAAAATACTTTATAAAAGTGCTAAAATGTCAGAATTCAAATACCAGTGCTAAAAAAGGAATGACAAGTGCTAAAACCCTAATTACCAGTGCTAAATGTCACATAAAACTGCTGGAAACTCAGATTTGTGAATCTAAATATTAACTAGACATGATTACAGAATTGTATGTTATATGTTTAATTTTTCTTCAACTTTTTTCAAGATTTGTTGATATTAATTATTAATCCCCCTGTTGTTGTTTCATTTGAGCTACCTAGTAAACCAATTGCTAATGTAAAACCAACTAGAAATTATCAAGGCCAAGGTAGGTACCTAGAGTATCATTCTGTTAATTAAACAGAGCATGGTTCAAGAAATTAAATTCATGTTGCTTTTGTAGGAGCTTCGTTGAGCATGATTTCTGTTGATCAGAAGGTGACAACGTCGTGGATTGATGAGGGAAGGACTTTCTATAGATACTCAGCGATAGTTACAAACAAATATTCAAAGAACTTGAAGAGTTTGAAGCTTCGTATATTGAATCTGTATGGCCCTCTATGGGGTCTCAATAGGGCAGGTGACTATTACTTCTTCCCAGATTGGATCCACTCTTTGGCTGCAGGGAAAAGCATTGAGTTTGTGTATATTGACTCGGCTTCTCAAGCCAATGTCTCGGTTTTGAGCTACACTCTTGTATAGATCGATGTAAAGAAGTTCTCTCTCGAACTTCACTAATTTTGTCACATAGACCAACATGATTACAGAATTTTCTGCTCTCAATCCCAAGCCCCAATGACAAAATTCAGAGAGCAAGGGGTTCTACTCTTTGTCTTTTGTGTTTGCTACAACCTACAGGTCTCAGCTTTTAGGATTGTAAGAAATGATCGAGAGCATTCGATCGATCGACCACGATCCTCTCATAATCGTTCATATATATGCAAATCTAGTCCATAATAGCTTGCATAAATTAAAAAAGGCCATGACAGTGCTAAAAAAGGCCATGACAGTGCTAATTATCAGGTTTATGGACACATTGCATAATGTGTTAGTACATAAATGCTCTAAAATATTTTGAAACAACGTTTATTATCATTTTGTTGCAATTATATTTTACTTTTACTTTTAATACGTGAAAATGCTGGGGGAAATTATATTTGAACTAAAAAAAAGCCAAATATAGCTATCAATTTAGTATAGTGACACATAAAATAAGATGAATACATATTAAACTTAAGTATGCATAATTTTACATGCCCGATATTCAAAATGTATTATCTCAAAATTCTTGAATTATTAATAAAAATGTATAGTAATCTTGAAAATATAATTATGTAGGCCTTTCGAGTGTTGTATGTTGTCAAACCACACTAATTATGTTCCACATTCTAAAAAAAATAAACTAACATTTTAAAAAAAGTATTAATTAATTGAATTGAAAGAATAAAGTAGAAATCGGTATTGTGAATCAGTTACTTTAATCACAGTTCGTGGTTTTTTTACAATGTCGATAACATTTTTTTATGCTAATGCTAAAAAAAAGTCATGCTAAAATAAGTCATGACAATGCTAAAAAAGAACACGACAGTGCTAAAATAGGAAATGACAGTGCTAAAATTAGAATGATCGATTGCAGCATCACCACGACACAACCACCACCTTCGACTGTCTTCTTCTCTTCTTATGTTGTTCCTCTTCATCTTCTGACAATGATCAAACATCCTAACATTAAACTCTCTCATCATCTTATTAGAGCAGCCATGCTCTTTGCCACTCCCTCCACCTCATCTTCATCACCTAAGCTCAATCACAATCATTTTGATCAATTCTTGAATACATTGCTGGCACTTGTATTGCTAGTTCTCGAGGAAGAATGGGGAAGAACTACAATGAGGCTTTTGAGAGAGACACTCTACATGAGATTGATCTGCTAGAATAAGAGTAGTCATGCTAATGCTAAAACAAGTGACATGCTAAAATAAGTCATGAGAGTGCTAAAATAGGCCATGAGAGTGCTAAAATAGAAAATGATATTGCTAAAATACTAAATTGAAAAAAATATACACAAAAACTGGTAGGGTTAGCACTTTTATACATATTTTCGTCATAAGCGAAATGAAAAAGAAACTGATCAATTATCATCCAATAAAATAAACACAGCTTGTTCAAGATTAGATTTTTGTAGTGTTGTGCTTACAAAAATACGAAGTATATTGTTAAATTATCATAATATAACGCTAAATGAATGTTTATAGCAAACATAAACTGATAAAACAACATCGTATAATCGCTAAAAAAATAAATGAAATTTCTGAAAAATAACAAAGAAATACATATTACCTTGAGTTTTCATGATTGTCTGAGGATTTTGTTGATGGTTTGGGAGTTTTTGACGGTTGATTTTGATTTGTTTCCAGTTTATCTTCAAATTTCTTGTGCTTCTAGTTTTGTGCGAGTCGTGCTATAGTAGGAATGAGAAAGGTTTTCTCTGAAAAATGGCTGTAGAATTCGAATACGTTCAAATTTCCGATTTTACCCTCGCTGAGTTTTAGGGGTAGTGAAGTTCGGAGCTATTACAATTATGCCACCGCGTTTTTTTAATTTTGAAACAGATCTTGGCCGCCCAAATAGCGAAATCTGTGGCTGAGATTGGTTCTCGGTTCTCACATGGAGTATGGTTCCTTCTAGAACCCAACCCTATATATATATATATAGGGTAGAGTTCACATGAGAACCATTCCCCATAAGGGAACTAGGAACTAATCTCTTTTATTGAGAATTAGAAACTAATATCAACCATACAATGCTTTAATCTCCAATGGTCCAAATTTAAATAAAAATATGGTGGCATTATGGTAAATATGAGGAAGTCAAACTTACCCCTGGTCAGAGTTGACATCAGCATCCTTACATAAAATTTATTTAAACTTTAAACATTCATAACTTGCTCATTTTTCATTAGATTAACGCAAATTATATATCAAATTAAAGCTCTTTTCGTGCTCTTTCATTTAAGATCCATTGTCCATATGTTTATTCGAAAATATATTTTTTCGTCCATAATAGCGTGATGTTAAACTCAGAATAACATGACAAAATATTCACGATAACATGAAAATATACACATAATAGCATGAAAAAATATTTATAACAGCATGAAAATTATTCATAAAACACAAAAAATTTTACTCATAATAGCAGTAGTAGTGTTCGTTAATAGTAGGACATTAATTGTTCATACTAGCATGTATATATATTCATATTAACATGTATATATGTTCATAATATATTGTTTGTTATCTATTGAGTGCATGGAAGTCAATTTAAGCCTCAAAAAATTTACATAACTATTATCTAATACCCTATAATTTCTTTTGAAATGACTACTATGCCTCAAATCTTATTTAATTTCAAAAATATGCATTCAATCCCAATATTTTCAAGAAATGCCAAAATTTACCATAGTGGTCTTGAATGTTGCATGCTAGTCTAGAACAATTTAAAAAATTACACTTTGACCCTTGAAGTCTTACATAATATGTTTTTGTGCCTATACTATATGAAATTTATTTCATCCCTAAATCTCTTAAATAGGGGTGTGCAAATGGTTAGTTTGGTGCAAAACCGAGCTAAACTAGTAAAACCAAATATATGTTTTTTAAACAAATTGAAACTGAACCAATCAAAATTATATATATAATCAAACCAAAGTGAAAAATGATAATCCATGCTATTATGTGTGTACGGTTACTGCATGCATGTATTCTTGAGAGTGACAGGAACAGAGTCAAGAAGTAAATAAAAACGGTAAAAATACGCACGAGATTGATAATCCAGTTCTGTTAACCAACCTACTCCGGGAGAATTTCGTCCAAACTTGAAAATTCATCCACTACTTCTTCGTGAAGACTATTCAGGATCTTACACATACATGACTCCCTCCTTATGCTGCCCTTTCTTACAACATAAACTCTTTGATGAACGAAAACTGTGAGATCCCCTCACAATTGTGACACTAGACTTTCTCTATCTATCCACAACTTTAACTTATAATCTCTCCCGAGATTACGTATAAAACGGATAAAAAATCTCTCACGTGTTTTACTAAAAAACATTCAATGCTAGACTACCACGTTGAACAGTTTAAGGAATAACTTCTAACTATTACAAGTATCACAAACCAATGACTCTCAAACACGAAACTTAGAGAATCAAATATGAGGGGCGAACCACCGATCTCAATGGAATCAGTCTTCTTACACTTTTACTCTTCTTGTTCACTTGATCTCCAATCTTCATCAACTATGAAGGTGAATTAGAGTTTGTGATTCTTTCCATGTTAGTGTAGATGTCTTCCATGTTATTGAGGGACTAAATCAGTTCTGCATCTACTCCATAGGGTAGCTAAAAAATTGCTCCTTGCTTCCTATACTGATCCCAACTGGATCTTCTTTTGCAAGGTAACTGCCATAATTAAACTGTCGGGGACGCTCCTGGAACATCAGAGGGAACAGTTCACCTAACTGTTCTTTACTTTTGCACAGCGGAATCACCACATTACTTCAGGAACATATCCTCGAATACTTCGTCAAACATAAATCGTCAAAACAAACTTAGTGCTTCTAAATGGCACTAACAATCTCCCCATTTGACATTTATGGTAGACAATAATCAATAATCTGCACAACTCATGAATAAACTCGTAGATCAAATATATATATATATATATATATATATATAAAAGTAATATATAAATGTAACTATCTGGCATAGTTACTGGAACTCCTCCTGGAACAATCCTGGGAGTTTTACCAAATCTCGAGCATTGTCTTGCAGTCTCGACTGCTCAGTTAGTTGATCAAAAATAGTTACAGACCAACAAAAAAATGGGGGTAACAAAACATAAATCCCCCATTACAAATTGTCCAAAAAAACAAACTTTAAAAAGTTCATAAACTTCACAAGTTGTGAACACTCTCCTTGTCTTCACAATCTTCTTTTTCTTCTCCCCTACACTTCTTCATCTCCTCACTTCATCTCCGCACTTCTTCTCCCCTTTAGTGACTGCAATAAATGACAAAGCTCAGAAGGGAGGTGTTTCGGGAGGCACGCTAACATCTTAAGCTGCAAGAGTAGGCTGGGAAATAGCATCAGAGGTAGGAGCAGCTGGAATTGGCTGAGAAATAGTATCAGCCACATGAACAATTTCAGGCATAATAGCTGGATGAGGTTAAGAAGCAACACCAATCTTTGCAGTTGAACTTTCACCTGCAATAAAAGCATGTCTGGTGTAACGCCCTGGTCCCAAAAGACCGTGGAAATGAGCACCACGGGGGTGGGGATTAAGAAGAGGGTAAAGAAATGGGATTTCGAGGATAATTCTCAATGAACGATTCCAAATTAGTTCTATAATAGAGTACGATCATCGTAACAAATTCAGAGTTATATATATATATATATATATATATATCCAAAACATGAGTTTTTGCTCTTGCGGAAGCTATGATGTATCAAAAGAAATAATACGATGATCAGAGGTTAAGACGAGCCAAGACAACGGAATAGTTACAAGAGTACACATATAAGCCCCTCCACAGCTCATCATCTTCACGCTCCAGCTCATTGTCCTGGAAACATTTGAGAAAATATTTGGGCTGAGTACTAATGTACCTAGTGGGTTTTCAGAGAAAAATCGAGTTATCAAAAGCATTTGATAAAATAATTATCTGTGAGTATGCAGATGAATCTTAGAAGGTTTTGTAAAGGGAAATGCATCTAAGTTCATCAAAACATTTTACATGAATGTGTTCACCAGTAAACCTGAAGTGAACCTGATCCACCAGTAAACCCTGAAATGGACCCGCTCACCAGTAAACCCTGAAGTGAGCTAAGTACGACACCCGCAACCACCACTACATCATCATGCGCAATTATCGAGTAAACCCTCAAGGTAATTAAAAGATCTTTTAGCTGAAAACAACAAGGGATTGGGTGCGACTCAAACCAAGCAAGACTGTAGCTACTCACATTGACACAACGCTGGTATATGAGACTCCGACAACCACAGCAAGTAGAACGAATCATTTTACACAGATAATCATATATGCATATTTGTTTCAAAACGAGCTTAATAACTCAAACATAGCATTTTGAGAAAGATAGTATACACCCACCTTTTGACTATAATAGTCGAAGCTTTTCAATTTCTACGGAATCGAGCAACACCACAATGATTACGTCTTACGGAAAATGATCTACAAGTATCAAAATTCATCTTAGAACCTTCACGAGGTCAAGACTATCGCAATTACATAGCTTCACATGCTCGTCGGTTAAACCGACCTAAACTAACCTTAATAGCTTAGTAATTGCCTACCCCGGCAACCAATAATGGTTCAAATCTCAACAATACTAATTCATATAAATGAGACTCAACAACACCATAGTCCTATGGGAGTTTATTTAAACAAAAAGATTCTTTTAAAACACATTTATCTCATTTGAGCATAAATCGAACACTTGGCGTGCGATTATAAATGACACAATTTAAATCCATCGTTAAAACTGATCTTAGCTCAAGGTTTCTCTCAACCCTAGCTATTAACTGATAAGGACACTCCTTAGCATCATCCAAGGAGTTAAAAGATTCTTTTAAAACTGATTTCGAACCAGGGCGATTTGAAAACCGAAAATTTGTTGAGCAATCTGCACAACAACTGACTTTGATGATTTATCAAAATTTACTCAGGAGGAATTAGGGACTGGGCCCTATACCATTAGAAAGCCACTTAAGCCTAGTTTTCGGAACACTTTTCGGTGACTCAATACGATAACTAACGAAAAAGTTATAGCCGATTTACTGGAAGGTAGCAAATCTGTCATGAATTTCCGAAAGAAAAACACATGACCTGACTTTGCTGATTTTTCATAATTTACTCAGAACGAATTAGAGATTGAAAAATATACCATTGGAAAGCTAAAGAAGTCTAGTTTCTGAAAAAATTTACGGTGTCTTAATCCGACGTTTAACAAGGGAGTTATGCTCGTTTTACCGAAGGGTGGTGAGTCTGCCAAAAGTGAGGTGCGCGGCGGCGCTGCTGTGCGCCCCGCGGCGCCCCTCCCGCAGCGCCCTTGTGTGCCCCCGCGGTGCTCCTCCCCGCGGCGGCGCCCTTGCGCGCGCCCTCGCAGGTCTGAGGCCGAGGACGACGACAACCTCCATGAAAGCTCCAACTCAAGCTTTCAACTCAAATAAAACCCATAAATGAAAGCTAAAATCATACTTTAATTCATCATACAATTCATTTCTACCATTTAATCCAACATGCTTCTCAAAGTTTTTGCAACACAAATATATATATTTCACACGAAAAATTGGAACATATATCTATAAAATTTCTAGTTTTCGAAATACCTTTAAAAACAACTCGGAAAAACTTGAAGAAGCTTGTGAAAATGGCTAGAACGAGCTTGCCTTCGGCTCTCTCGCTCTCCTTCGAAAATTTGAGTAGAAATGAAGATGAAAAGATGGAAAAGAGATGAAGAAGAAGAAGAAAATGGAAAATGATGAAGTGAAGTACTCTATCTCTCTATACTATACATACATCTATTTCTATTTTTGGGGACAAAAAGTAACGTGAGGGAAGGCATGGGAGAGGTGAGGGGAGGCATGGCCTCCCATGCCTTGGTTGACTTGCAACCTACCCGGTTTAAATACCAGTTGTTTGATTATCGTGATATTTTCCGTCTCCGGAAAAATCCCAAATTGGACCGAAAGGGATGAAGTAATTCATTGATTTTAAAACCATAGATTAAACACATTTTCTCAAATATTTTAAATACGCCAAGTGACACAAATCGATAAATCGATTAATGCTCATATTAAAATATATTTCGATTATCATCAATACGACACATCGCAAGTTCGGTTAAACCACTGAATTATGAAAATTTTAAAATGACGCAACTCCCATAGCCTATAATTGCAATTAATTATGCACAAAAAGGTTCGGGGCACTACATACTCTCCTCCTTAAAAGGAATTTCGTCCCGAAATTCAAGCATCCTGAAACATCTCGGGATACTTCAGTTTCATCGAGCTCTCAAGCTTCCATGTTGCCTCGTTTCGGTCATGGTGATTCCATTGCACAAGCACCAATGAAATCTCCTTGTTTCTCAAGACTTGGACCTTTCGGTCGATAATCATACGCGGCTTCTCTTCATACGACATGTCAGGTCGCAATACAAAATTATCATCTCGAATCACGTGTTCAGGATCAAACATGTATTTTCTTAGCATCGATACATGATAAACATCATGTGCTTGGGATAGATTCGGCGGCAACGCAAGCCGATAAGCAACCTCACCAATTCTTTACAGAATTTCGAATAGACCAATAAACCTTGGTCACAACTTTCCACGTTTCCCAAATCTCACAACACCACGTGTTGGAGATATCTTCAGAAACAACTTATCACCAACTTGAAATTGCAAGTCGGTCCTTCTTTTGTCAGCATAAGCCTTCTGACGATCTTGTGCTTCTTTCATCCTCGCTCGGATTTTATCGATCTTTTCAATGGTCATTTGCACAATTTCTAGCCCCAAAATTCTGCGTTCTCCAATCTCATCCCAATATAAGGGAGATCGACATTTGCGTCCATATAAAGCCTCGTATGGCGCCATTTTGATGGTGGATTGATAACTATTGTTATATGCGAACTCCATCAACGACAACATGTCCTCCTAATTGGTGTTTCCATCAAGCACAACTCCTCGAAGCATGTCTTCTAGAATTTGAATTGTTCTTTCTGATTGGCCATCAGTCTGAGGATGAAATGTTGTGCTGAAATTTAGTCTCGTGCCCATCGCCTCTTGAAGGCTTTTCCAAAATCTCGACGTGAATCGGGTATCACGATCCGACGTGATAGAAACTGGAATCCCGTGTAATCTAACAATGTCTCTCACATAGATTTGAGCCAACCTACTCAAATCTGTTGTTGACTTTATTGGAATAAAATGCGGTGACTTTGTCAGTCGATCCACGACAACCTAGACTACCGTGTTCTCTTTTTACCGATCTCGGTAAACCAACCATGAAATCCATTGTGATATGCTCCCATTTCCATTCAGGAATCTCTAAAGGTTGCAACAAACCCGAAAGTTGTTGATGAACGGCTTTCACTTGTTGGCACGTCAAGCATCTTTCCACAAATGTTGTTATTTCTCGTTTCATGTTGCTCCACCAAAACTCTACTTCAAATCTTTATACATTTTTGTACTCTCAGGATGGGAAACATATAGAGTACTATGAGCTTCCCTCATAATCTCCAATTTCAATTCGTCAATATTTGGAACACACAGTAGATCACGAAACATTAACGTTCTGTCATCGGCTTCCTTGAACTCCCTAGGTTCGTCACTCTTGATCTTCTGTCGGATTTTCTCCAACTTAACATCTTTTGGTTGTGCTTCAATGATTCTTGCTCGCATGTTCTAACAGGTTCGAAGTTCGCTTTATCTTCATCTTCAACTTCTTTCGGCTTCCTTATCTTCCTGGGGCGTACTTCGTGATGCATCTCAATCTTAAGTTCTCATCGCAATCGTCCCTTTTCCTCAAGGCGGTATTCTGACTTCATGGCTCCTGTTGGTGATCACCATCGCTTGCAGGCATAATGATTGCACGTCTAGACTTTGACTACATGCTTGGAACTTACTTGCTGACATTCCTTAGATCGCCTCTAAACACAATGAGCCGAGAAATTACTTTAGAACTGCACGTCCTAACCTTGGAGAGCACTAACTGGCACTACTTAGATTCTACTTCCTACTGGGGAATACCACTACTCGCTCTTTCAATGATGACTGAAAGAAATACAGCTATATACTCTCTGTTCTATTCCAAGATCCACACTCAAGTTCTACGAGCGGAATTAAAGGGAACAAATGCCTCTGAGTGAGGACTTTGTTTGATCAATAATTTTTAACAAGATCAAAGGCTAGAAAAGATATAACACTTAGTTATATATGCCAAAAAATTTACCTTTTCAGAGGACTTATAACTCGAAGGGTTTTTGCACATTACAAAGATATAGAAGAAAATCAACGGTTAGCAATCCGAGAACTGTGCTGAAATGTTTTTAGAAAGATATCAGCATAGCCTAACAAAGAAGTGCTATTACTGATTTTTGATGGTCAAAGAGTATCATCCAACAAGATTACAAATTATCCAAGAGAATTAATCGAAAAATTTCAAATGATATAATTGAAGAATTTCAAACGATATGAAGCTATTGGAGGACGATTGATTCAATTGACAAGAGAAATGAATAAACGGATTCAGAATGAGAATGAAGAAATTGATTCTATTGATAAGAGAATGAATAAATAGACTCATCAAAACTTCTTATCATACTGAAACTTTCAATCTATTGAACACTAGGTCTATTTTCTTAACGATCTTCTTTAGGTTCTCTTCTTTCTTTCTCGATAAGTGCACTAAAAATGCTCGACACTCGTCCTTTCGAATCATCTTCATCGCTTTCAGCATTAATATGATGGGGATCGCACTTCCCAGTCTTGTTCCATAAAACTTTGTCTCGGCCCCACCCGGCTTTTGGAGTATAATCTCTCTTTCTTGGCATCGCATCGTGGCACATTCTTTGATCAGTCGGTCCATACCGAAAATAATATCGAAGTCTCCCATCTCAAGTACATAGAGACTGACTGTGAAACTCTTTTCACCTATAAGCACATCTAGGTTCTGGCACATGCAATCAGACAAAAATGTTCGCTCTGAAGGAATGCTTATGACTAAAGGTTCTTTTACTAGCTCACGTTCAAGATTCATACGCTTACAGGCACTTCTAGAGATGAATGAATGCAAATCTCCAGTATAAAACAAGCCAAGCACAGGTACATCACATACTGATTATACCTGCCAAGTTTTCAGGATTCCTGGCAGCCTCCTACTGATTCAGCGCGTATGCTCGGGCCTGTTGAGGTGCTCTCTGATTCTGGTTCTGGTTTTGCTGAGGCCTCTGATTGCCTCGATTGTTGCCATTGCCTCGACCACCTCCTCCATGTGGTCCCTGTTGTCTCTGGTCTGGCACTTCCGGCTTCTACTGACACCGATTAGCAAAGTGACCCGATTGGCCACAACGATAGCATGTAAGACACTTTCCAAAATAGTGTTTGTGGCAGGTGGCACACTGCGGTGCATAACCTTGGTAGCCCTGAGGCCCAACTGCCGCATTCCCTTAGCCAGCTGGCCTTTGTCCAAAGCCTCCTCCACCCTGATAATTGGGCTGGAAAATCTTTTTCTGGTGCCCATGCTGAGGACTTTCCCATTTTCGCTTTCCCTTGGGGTCAGCCGTAGGCGGATGAAACGCCGATCCCTTCAAGGGTCCCTGCATCACTTCAATACTCAGTGCCCATCTCAAAAAATGGCCATAATTAGCTTCGTTCTTTCTGACTAGAGCAGTCCCGATCTCAGGCCTCAGTCCCATGCGGAACTTTTCAATTCATTTTTCTTCGGTATCTACTGTCTGAGGTACATACCTCGACAGTCTATTGAATTTCAGGTTATAGTCGGCCACAGAGCCGCTACCTTGTTTCAGATTCCAGAACTCGTTCGCCTTCTGGTGCTGATAGTGAGCTGGAATGTATTTCTGGTATAGAATGGACTTGAAATCTTCCCAAGTGAATATCTCCCAATCGTCATTGGGAATCGTTCATTTCACTGACTCCTACCAGAAGTCAGCATCGTCTACTAGTTGGTATAGCGCACAGGCTATCTTTTCCTTGACATCACATTGGAGAAATCCAAAGATTTTCTCCAAAGCACGAACCCATCTCTCAGCCCTGAGTGGGTCACCTTCCCTATTGAACACTGGGGGATTATGATGTCGGAATTCAATTTCAATTCGCGGTCCTTGGACCGGCGGCTCTACCGGTACCTCTGGCACCGCTAGATTAACGTTTCTCGGTCTTCTTCCTCTCGGAGGCATCCCGCACTAACCGAGTTCTATGGGAATCATGATCATAAAGATCATTACGCATCACCATTCAATTGATCGATAAAGAATCTCTCGGGTACAACCTCTCCGTTAATCTCGAATACGTATGATCTAAACCGATACACGCTCAATGAATCGAGAAGTCTCATAAAACGGCCTATGTTCAGCAACTATAGGCTAGATTCATCTATGTTCTCTAAGTCATACCATACTGCTCTATTCGAGCATACCAATAATCAGATTCCAACAATCAAAATACACAATAATATGAATCGAATCATTAGGGCCTCCCCGCCCACAAAATCAATTAAAAATCTTCAAAAGGTCACATCATACAGAATCCAAGAATCATGGCATCCCTGCCAACAGTTAAATGTGTATGGGCCACATACCAACATGAATACGTCTGAATGGCACTCATGCCCACATAATCATAAAAATGGCTCACCCGTCAAATTTAAACATATTTGACTCACTCATCAAAATTAAACACAAATGTGGCTATCCTGCCACATAGAATCACGTATATGACCTACCCACCAATATACAATACAAGTTCCGACTGATCCGCCAATTTTAAAGCATCATTCGGCTTTCCTGCCGGTATCTCACACATGCATACGACTAAACTACCAGTATACAATCACATATATGGCTAAACTGCCAGCATCAAACATATATACGGCTAAACCGCCAATATATAATCACATTTATGGCTAAATCGCCATTATCAAACATATATACGGCTAAACCGCCAATATATAATCACATAACTCACAATTGTATCCAAATAACAATGAATCATTTCATAATATCCAAATAAACAACGCATATCATAATTGTCAATTATTTGATATTCCAAACGCATAAAAACATGTGTACATTTGCTGTTGCGTTAGAGATGAGCTGAGGGCTTATGAAATAATAACCAAGGACTCAACAAGGGAACAAACAAGATGACTTAGCAGGCTGCAGAGTTGCAAACCTAGCTCTGATACCAATCTGTAACGCCCCGGTCCCGAAAGACCGTGGAAATGAGCGCCACGGGGGTGGGGATTAAGAAGAGGGAAAAGAAAGGGGATTTCGAGGATAATTCTCAATGAACGATTCCAAATTAGTTCCATAATAGAGTACGATCATCGTAACAAATTCAGAGTTATATATATATATATATGTATATCCAAAACATGAGTTTTTGCTCTTGCGGAAGCTATGATGTATCAAAAGAAATAATACGATGATCAGAGGTTAAGACGAGCCAAGACAATGGAATAGCTACAAGAGTACACATATAAGCCCCTCCACAGCTCATCATCTTCATGCTCCAGCAAATTATCCTGAAAACATTTGAGAAAATATTTGGGCTGAGTACTAATGTACTCAGTGGGTTTTCTGAGAAAAATCGAGTTATCAAAAGCATTTGATAAAATAATTATCTGTGAGTATGCAGATGAATCTTAGAAGGTTTTGTAAAGGGAAATGCATCTAAGTTCATCAAAACATTTTACATGAATGTGTTCACTAGTAAACCTGAAGTGAACCTGATCCACCAGTAAACCCTGAAGTGGACCCGCTCACCAGTAAACCCTGAAGTGAGCTAAGTACGACACCCGCTACCACCACTACATCATCATGCACAATTATCAAGTAAACCCTCAAGGTAATTAAAAGATCTTTTAGCTGAAAACAGCAAGGGATTGGGTGCGACTCAAACCAAGCAAGACTGTAGCTACTCACATTGACACAACGCTGGTATATGAGACTCCGACAACCATAGCAAGTAGAACGAATCATTTTACACAGATAATCATATATGTATATTTGTTTCAAAACGAGCTTAATAACTCAAACATAGCATTTTGAGAAAGATAGTATACACCCACCTTTTGACTATAATAGTCGAAGCCTTTCAATTTCTACGGAATCGAGCAACACCACAATGATTACGTCTTACGGAAAATGATCTACAAGTATCAAAATTCATCTTAGAACCATCACGAGGTCAAGACTATCGCAATTACATAGCTTCACATGCTCGTCGGTTAAACCGACCTAAACTAACCTTAATAGCTTAGGAATTGCCTACCCCGGCAACCAATAATGGTTCAAATCTCAACAATACTAATTCATATAAATGAGACTCAACAACACCATACTCCTATGGGAGTTTATTTAAACAAAAAGATTCTTTTAAAACACATTTATCTCATTTGAGCATAAATCGAACACTTGGCGTGCGATTATAAATGACACAATTTAAATCCATCGTTAAAACTGATCTTAGCTCAAGGTTTCTCTCAACCCTAGCTATTAACTGATAAGGACACTCCTTAGCATCATCCAAGGAGTTAAAAGATTCTTTTAAAACTGATTTCGAACCAGGGCGATTTGAAAACCGAAAATTTGTTGAGCAATCTGCACAACAACTGACTTTGATGATTTATCAAAATTTACTCAGGAGGAATTAGGGAATGGGCCCTATACCATTAGAAAGCCACTTAAGCCTAGTTTTCGGAACACTTTTCGGTGACTCAATACGATAACTAATGAAAAAGTTATAGCCGATTTACTGGAAGGTAGCAAATCTGTCATGAATTTCCGAAAGAAAAACACATGACCTGACTTTGCTGATTTTTCATAATTTACTCAGAACGAATTAGAGATTGAAAAATATACCATTGGAAAGCTAAGGAAGTCTAGTTTCCGGAAAAATTTACAGTGTCTTAATCCGACATTTAACGAGGGAGTTATGCTCGTTTTACCGAAGGGTGGCGAGTCTACCAAAAGTGAGGTGCGCGGGCGCGCTGATGTGCGCGGCGGCGCTGCTGTGCGCCCAGGGGCGCTCCCCCGCCCCCGCGGCGCCCCTCCCGCAGCGCCCTTGTGTGCCCCCGCGGCGGCGCCCTTGCGCGCGCCCGCGCAGGTCTGAGGCCGAGGACGACGACAACCTCCATGAAAGCTCCAACTCAAGCTTTCAACTCAAATAAAACCCATCAATGAAAGCTAAAATCATACTTTAATTCATAATACAATTCATTTCTACCATTTAATCCAACATGCTTCTCAAAGTTTTTGCAACACAAATATATACATTTCACACGAAAAACTGGAACATATATCTATAAAATTTCTAATTTTCGAAATACCTTTAAAAACAACTCGGAAAAACTTGAAGAAGTTTGTGAAAATGGCTGGAACGAGCTTGTCTTCAGCTCTCTCGCTCTCCTTCAAAAATTTGAGTATAAATGAAGATGAAAAGATGGAAAAGAGATGAAGAAGAAGAAGAAAATGGAAAATGATGAAGTGAAGTACTCTATCTCTCTATACTATACATACATCTATTTCTATTTTTGGGGACAAAAAGTAACGTGAGGGAAGGCATGGGAGAGGTGAGGGGAGGCATGGCCTCCCATGCCTTGGTTGACTTGCAACCTACCCGGTTTAAATACCAGTTGTTCGATTATCGTGATATTTTCCGTCTCCGGAAAAATCCCAAATTGGACCGAAAGGGATGAAATAATTCATTGATTTTAAAACCATAGATTAAACACATTTTCTCAAATATTTTAAATACGCCAAGTGACACAAATCGATAAATCGATTAATGCTCATATTAAAATATATTTCGATTATCATCAATACGACACATCTCAAGTTCGGTTAAACCACTAAATTATGAAAATTTTAAAATGACACAACTCCCATAACCTATAATTACAATTAATTATGCACAAAAAGGTTTGGGGCACTACATCTGGCTAAAGAGCTAGGATCAGCAGCGGCGACCTTAGCAGGTCGAGAACTAGAAGGGCCTGGTGTATCATCAGGTGTAGCAAAACCAAAGGCTCGGGCCTTGAGATCTAACATCAGTGATTTAAGCTCCTACTTGCATGAACAGAAAGTGCGGATAGTCTTTTCCATACACAAGACCTCACACTCCAAAGACAGAATGTGCTGTTCAAAAAATACGGCATTCACTAATAGTCTGGCAGCAGATCTGGGTGGTGCAGAAGGAAGCACATCATCAGCATCACTGTTTTGAGGATCAGCAGTAGGAATATCTCATGTGTTGTGTAGAAAATAGCTTGTGGCTGATCACAAGTGGAGGTTCTTCAGGCTCCTACATATCATCTGGAGAAATAACATCATGTTGAGAAAGGAGAATGCTAAAAATCATTCATAGAAAATCGGGAGACTGCTGGCTTCGCTGAGACTCCGCATAGGCACACACTTGATCAAAGATCATTTGACCAATGTTGAACATCGCCTATGTTCCAACCTTGTACAACAAGATTCCCAAAGCCTTCCCCACCTTGGAACGATGCTTGCTAGGAATCCAATTCTTTACAACAATCTTTTGAAGTATGGAGTACTTCACGCTCAAATCAGAGACGCCAAAAAGGACCTCCATTTAGGCCAAACCAGCCGACTACCTCCAACTAACTCATTAGCAACATCATCCATGTCTAGTATAGACTCAGGAGCAGTAGAATGCTCTCTTCCCAAATGCACATAATAGGTAAAAGCACGCTTATGGCTCACATGATAGATAGTCTTAGACAAATTAGCATAAAATTTATGCACAATGCCTTAACATATATAGGCACATCATAGACAGACTTATCCAAGCTCAAATCATGCAACAACTCTACAACACCAGTCCCAGTCATATCAGAAGCATTTAAACTTCGCTCAGGAACTAGCGAATGACCAACCACCAATTTATAAATTTGCTTATGAAAAGCAGAATGAAAAATTTGAGGGTCAAAGTCACTTGAATCGGATTCAGCACTGTCCGAGACATCCTCTGGCACATTTCCAACATCATCGACTGAAGGAGAGGAGCTCTGGAATTTTTCATGCAGGGCCTTTTAAGAGGTGAAAGCCAACCCAATGAGTCATTCAGAGACACTCCTAGTAACGTGGTGAGCAATAGAGGTGGCAGAGGGCTTCTTCGTCTTGGACTTCCATTTAGTAGAGCTTGCCTTGGCACATGACCGCAATTTTGAGATCCGTATCTCATCATCATCATCAGAATTCTACTTTTGAACAGCAGATTGCTCTTAGTTCACAGAGATTGGAGGAGACAACTCTGGTTCATCGATCAATTGAAGCTTTCACTTTACACCACGCATCTTTATCTTAACAGCAACATCTGTAGCACCTTGTGTCAATTGTGGCGGAACATTCACAACATCAGGTGAGGAAACAGATTCCACCACAACAACTTCATCATTTTCATCCATTCGCATCTCTTCAGGTTGAATGGGAGCAGAGACAACAACATTAGTAGCTGTAGCAACCCGAACCTGAAGGCCCAGATGCTACGAAAACACTCAACCAAAAGAAATGCCGATAAAATTTTCACAATTCAAAATAAATAATTTTCTTGGGTCGTAAAAATTTGGGCAGCATTTCGTTTAAAATATTCAAAATATCCATGCACACAGGCGTTTACCATTCAACAATCAATCAAACTTGCGACCAAAACTAGTCAAAATTCAACAATCAAGATTTGGAATGTGCCCAAGACTACAACATTCACAAATGTCCATAAAATAGTTAAATGTTTCATGATCATAAAGAGGAAGCATAAAATTGTTACTATTGACCACCATTATACATAATCAATAAATAGAAATCGTAAAAGTGGTCAACGAAATAGGAAATCCCCATTGGTCCACGTCAGCCGCCAGCCGTCATCAAATACCTAAAAATATTATGAAAAATAGATGGGCTGAGTGCCAGAAAACACTCAATGGGATTTTAAATTTCTGAAATATACTTGAACATTCAATAAATAGTTTGCATATTAAACATATTTACTATAATGCCCGTAAAAAGTATCTGCTCATTAACATAGGGAAGGTTAACTCAATATGGTTACATATCATATGCATTTCACCAAAGTGACATATTTGTACTGTAGTACCATAATTGCACCATTGTGTCATGGCACACCGAAGTGCTCATACCGCACTGTAGTACTATATCATACTGCACTGAAGTGCTCATATCGTACCATAGTGCTCATACCGCACCGAAATGCTATATCATACCAAGAACCATAGAGTTTAGTATCTTCTGATGAACCATAAAAGAATATTTTGAAATTTTAAGCATGCTTTAACATAAACATATACCATCCACGTTTTTGAAACATAAGTCACGTGTTGGATGGATATAATTGAGTATAAAATTATTTTGAAGCATATCTTATCATAAACATATTTCATCATAAGCATAACATGATTTTGAAACAGAAGTCACGTGTTAGGTAGATATCACCTACCTTATAGCTATAATAGTTGAAGTTTTGATCACACTATGCTCGTTCTAAGCCTACCATCTCGGGTAAGAATTTATTTATAAGGATCATATCCTAGTGACACATTAAGATCCTAATCATATGCTATAGAATAAGGAAGGTTCAAGCACGCGAGTTACTAAATTAATAACAGAAATCACAATACATGATCGAGAAATAATCTAAGCTTATTATATACAAACGTAGATCACAACCTAGAATGTTTCATTTAGGTCTCTTTCTTTCATCAATTTATAGCATAGCCTCATAACTTATAAGAGGTACTACACCTGTCTTATAAGATATCATACATTTAAGCAATGTTTTCATATCATAATATCAATTTCAATAACAATCTATAAGTATGATTATTTAAATCTCATAACAGTTCATATAATATTATCATCAAATATAATGCTCAAAACAAATCATTATCTGATATATTCATATTCCATAGATTATCCCATAGATAATTCTAGAGATCAATATTATATAGATTAGATAAACTGCACGTAGACTAATCAGGCCTAACATAAAATCATTTATTAGGATATTTCATTTTACCCTAACATGCTTCTAAAGTTTATTAGCTCCAACAAAAGAGAAGTATAGTATTACCCACCTCATTTACAATTATGGGGTAAAGGCCAAGAGCACCTAGTGTGCAAGCTTAAAAGATCCATTTATGGACTTAAGCAGACATCGAGATCTTGGAACATCCGATTTGATGAGGTTATTCAGTCATATGGATTCGTGCAAAGTCCGGATGAGAGCTGTGTATATAAAAAGAGTGACGGAAACGTGGTGGCTTTCCTCGTGCTATATGTTGATGATATCTTGCTTATTGGCAATAATAAGAAGGTCTTATCAAACATGAGGGTGTGGTTGTCGAAGCAATTCGATATGAAGGATCTGGGAGAAGTCGGACATGTCTTTGGCATCAAGATCATTCAAGATCGCCAGAAAAGGATATTGTGTCTATCTGAGATGACCTATATCGATACAGTGCTAGCTAGGTATAATATGCAAGATTCCAAGAAACATTTTATACCTTTCAGACATGGAATTCATCTATCCAAGAAAATGTGTCCCCAAACACAGTCTGAGATAGATAAGATGAAAGGAGTTCCATATGCTTCGGCTGTAGGAAGCCTGATGTATGCTATGCTATGCACTAAGCCTGATATATGCTATGTCGTTAGCATGATAAGTAGATATCAGTCGAACTCTGGAAAAGGACACTGGACTGCGGTTAAGAATATTCTCAAGTAACTAAAAAGGACTCGAAATTATATGCTGGTATACCGCTCTGATAGTCTCGTGCCTTTGGGTTACACGGACTCAAATTTTCAATCTGATAAAGATCAGAGTAAGTCTACCTCAGGCTATCTGTGTACATCACTGTTGTAAAAATCGGTCTAGGCGGCGCCTAGGCGCTCATCGGCACTATGCCGCCACGACTATGGGCAAATCGGTAGTGTTAGGCGGTTTAGCCGCCTAGGCGGAATTAATCGGTGCCTAGGCGGCCGATTTCTGACTAGGCGGCCGCCTGCCATATTTTAAAAAAAAAAATCTGAAGGGATTTAAATAATTAAATTTAAGTAATTCTGAATTCTAATAAAATCGTGAATTAAAAACCAACTTAGAAGTTAGAATTAGAAATAGAAAAGAAAGAGAAAAAAAGAGAGAAAAACGCGAAGGACGGAGAGTCGGAGACGAGACTCGCTTCGCAGCCTGCTGCTACTCTGCCCTCACCGTCGATCACAACTGCGCCGCCCAGACACCGTCATTGCCGTCGCCTGTTGCTGACACATGGTGGTAAGTTTTCCTTCTTAATTTAGGAATTAGGGCAGACAATATTTATTTGTTGAATTGGGAAGAATTAAATCAATTAATCTTCTTGGTTGATTAATGGAATTGTGGCATATAGGAATATAATAATTGATGTTAAATTATTAATGAAACTCTTTTGGGCATAAATGCATAATATAATTTGGGGCGCAGATTGGTAGAATGCAGAATGTAAAACTCGTTTAGCTAGAGAGATTAAGATTTAGGAGTTAACAGCCTTTTGAAAAGTCTTGTGATTTGTGAAGAATTTTTCGGCAGAATATAATTTGGGCAGAATAGAATTTTTGAAAACTAGTTTAGGCTTGTAGATGGGCAGAATATAATTTGGACAGATTGGCAAAATTTCTTATAGAACTCACATCTTAGGCTTGTGAATAGTGATGTTGAAGATGAAGATGCTTGATAGTGATTGATATATTAAATGCTTGTGAATACTGAATAGTAATTCACTAATTTGGGCAGATTGGACAGAAATGCAGAATACTTGTTAGTGATTGATATATCATATATTAAATGGAATTGAAGATGCTTTTATATATTTTTTAATTACCAAATAGTTTTATGCCTTTTCCTTGATGATTAGAATTAGACTGATAAGAAATTTAATGGCTATTTCTATTAAGTTTCTTTAGTGTGCTCTTGAATTTTGTATTTTATTTATGGTTATACTTTTGTTTAGAGTTGTTGATACTTGAGATGGACCCTCCAAGTACCGCATCCGTCAGTGATTCTACGACTGTTGAATTGACACTTAAACGAAAATCAAATGATATTGGATGGACTTATTGCAACCTGGTTGATCCCTCAAATTTGGATAAAGTCCAATGTATCAAGTGTGGAAAGAAAATGTCTGGTGGAATTTACAGACTTAAGTTACATATTGCTGGAATAAAAGGGAGTGTTGTTGCTTGTACAAAAGCTTCCAAAGAGGAAAGAGAGTTATGTAAAAATGCTATAAATGAAGAAAAGCTTAAGAAGAAACAAAAGATGGATGAAGATAAATAGTTGAGATCAGGGGTGAATATCAACAATGATGGTCGAGAAGACACTATTGATGTCGATCAATTGCAAGAATCATTTGGTTCTATGAAATCAACACGCAGTCTTGGCCCCATGGACAAGTTTGCTAGTCAGATATCTCCTGAGATGAGTTTGAATTCAGAAAAAAGCAAACTACGAAATCAAAACATCAGTGATGTGCTTTTCAAGCAAAGAACAGATGCTGCAAAAGAATACATTTGTAGATGGGCTTATGATGTGGGTGTTTCTTTTCACTCGTTGGAGTTAGATAGTTTCAAGATGATGTTGGAAGTGGTAGGTCAATTTGGACCTGGACTTATGCCTCCTACAAGATATGAGGCATCTGACACATTCTTGAAAAAAGAAGTTGATAGAACTAAAAGTTTGTTGAAGTCACATGAAGAAGAGTGGAAATTGAAGGGATGCTCGATCATGACAGATGGATGGAGTGATAGAAAGAGAAGAAGTATCATGAACTTGTGTGTTAATTCTCGATTGGGTACTGTTTTCCTTTCTTCTAAGGAGTTTTCAGATGTTTCACACACAAGTGAAGTGATATTTGAGTATGTCGATCAGTGCATAGAAGAAGTTGGCCCAGACAATGTGGTTCAGATTGTAACAGACAATGCAGCAAACAATATGGGAGCTGCAAAGCTATTGAAAGAAAAGAGGCCAACAATATTTTGGACTTCGTGTGGTGCTCATACCATAGATCTTATGCTGGAAAGCATTGCAAAACAAGAAAGATTCAAGCAAGTCATTGATCAAGCCAAATCAATCACCATCTTTCTCTATGCACACCACCAA
This sequence comes from Perilla frutescens, assembly GCA_026008535.1. Taxonomy (NCBI): domain Eukaryota; kingdom Viridiplantae; phylum Streptophyta; class Magnoliopsida; order Lamiales; family Lamiaceae; genus Perilla; species Perilla frutescens. The sequence goes on along the minus strand of BRKX01000019.1, from coordinate 32,197,010 downwards.
GTCTTGGCAATGATGAGAGCATTTACAAAGAAGAATGATATAGTGAGACCAGGGGTGACTCGATTTGCTTCAGCATTCCTTACTTTGCAAAGTTTAAATGACAGCATGACTGAACTAAAAGCAATGTTTGGAAGTCCCGAGTGGGAACTTTGCAAGTACTCCAAGAGTAAGAAAGGAAAAGATGTCTATGGAATAGTGATGAGTTTGGGATTCTGGAGTGGTGTGGGATTATGCTTACAGGTGTTTACCCCTTTGATTAAGGTTCTTCGGATTGCTGATGGTGATACAAAGCCTTCGATGGGCTTTTTATATGGAGAGCTCATTCAAGCAAAAGAAGATATCAAAATTTCTCTGAGCAATCTTCCAAAAAATTATGAGCCAATAATTGAAGTCATAGATGGGCGGATGAAAGGCAGGCTTGATAGCTCTTTACATTTGACGGCATATTTGTTGAACCCATTTTATCATTACAATAATCCACTTATTCAATTGGATGAAGATGTGGTTCTTGGTATGATGGATTGCATAGATGTCATGTATCCGGGAGATATTAGTGTACAAGATAAGATCTTGAATGAAGAATTTCCCATTTATAGAGAGAAAAAGTTGATATTTGGGAAGGCACTTGCCCTAAAAGCTTGCTCTTTCAACGATGCCAAGTTTGATCCAGGTAAATTAAATAAATTAAACAAGAATCTTTTCTTCAATTTTAAACTTTAATTTTTGAAACATATGATTAATTCTTTGATTTGTTTATGATTTTGTGTAGTATCTTGGAGGTTGACATTTTGAATAATAACTCCTACTTTACAAAGATTGGCCGTAAGAATCCTTTCATTGACGACTAGTTCATCCGGTTGTGAAAGGAATTGGAGTGCATTTGAAGGGGTTAGTTTATTTAATATTTATCTTTTCAAACATTATGTTTTTACTTTTTTATTAGCTAATATTTTTGCAAATTATTTGTTGTAGGTCCATACAAAAAAAAGAAATAGACTTGGTACAAAGTTAGTCAACAATCTTGTATTTGTCCAATTCAATACAAGATTGTTGAACAAACAAAAGAAAGAAAAAGATAAAAGTGGACCAACTGATGCGATCCATTTGGACATGCTTATGTCCAATGATTCAAGTCATGTGCAAGGGTGGGTTGTTAATGGAGTTGATGATGATGTTGAGGATGGTGATTGTGAGACTATAAGAGACCTATATGATGATGATTTTGAGTCCGAGGAGGATGAGGAGATTGATTTAGTTAATGAAGTTGGAGATGAATAGGATGGTTATTACTTATTATGTTATGGAATATTTTTGCTTTTGATATGCTTGTTTATTTTGGATCTTGGATGATTTATGTTTGTTTTATGTTAGATCTTGGATGATTTATGTTTATTTTATTTTGGCTCTTGATATTATGTTAATGAACTTTGAATAATTTGATCTTGATATGTTTGTTTTATTTTAAATTTCAGATGATTTAAACTTTAATTTATATTATTTGGAATGTTAAGATTTATGAATTTATATATGATTTTTTTTTATATTTATTAAGAAATATATAAAATAATAAATTAAAAAAACGCCTAGAATCCGCCTAGGTCCCACCTAGGTCCCGTCTAGGCCCCGCCTAGGCACTCCAGGTGCTAGGCCCCCATCGGCCGCCCGACTAGCGCCTAGCGCCTTCTGCAACCTTGCTTTACATTGAGAAGCGGAGCTATTGCAAAGAGGAGCATCAAGTAGAAATGCATTGCTGACTCCACCATGGAGTGATGTGATCTCGATAGAAGATCGACACTGAACATAAACACGTGAAAGACTTAAACTGAATTAGATGAACTTACATGGTATAGATGAAGAACTTGATGCGAACTTCAACTATGGAAATTAAGGCTCGAACGTACGCGATGCTTGATGTTGGATCTCGAACTGTTTTTGATGGATTGAATGTGTCACGAATGTGGATGAGTGATGGAAGACGTCATGGATGGAGTATGGATGATGATATTGAAGTTGAATTACAACCCGATAGTTGCCTTGCAATCTCGTGTACCACAAGGCCAAAATCTTAAAGCTGCTCCTCAAAATTAACGAGTTCCTAATAATCCCTCAATGTTAATTAAGAGGTTCCATTGAATAAGACTTCAAGATGTTACCTTTAAGAATGGCGATTTTTGCCTAAATCAACAAAAGGTGTTTGGTTGATCAACAGAAGATCGTGAGACAATTGAGAAAATAACTTTTTATTTCATGCAATATTGTCTAAAGAAAATAAATACATAGATCCCTTATTTATACAACTATATGGATGAAAATTAAAGCCTAAAATAATTAAAAACTAGACTAGGAAACTACCTAAATTAGAATTCTAACTAGGAAAGATGTTCCCATAATTAAAACTCTAATTACCTAACTAAAAAGACCTTCTAGAAAATCCTTATTAAAACACCCAAAAATTATAATTAAATTAAATAAAAATCTGATCCTAATTAAATAAATACTATAGTTTAAATAATACTATAGTCTAAAATAATTCAATCCCTTAATTAAATAACTAAGGGACGAAAATTCCATGCAACGTGAATCTGCCATGCATGCACAACTTGATGAGTTCTATTTTCATGCATTGCTCTTCAAATCTTGATCTCCAATCTTTAATTGTTAACAGAGTAACAATCTTGGGATCCTTTAATGGCAGCTTTGGATGGACCAATTTGATGCTTGTCATGGTCTCATCATTCCTCTCCTCTTGAAAATAATTCGTCCTCGCATTCGAATCACCTGGATCGAAGACTAACACGAACTGATCATCAATCTCTTTTGGTGGCTCAACAATATCATGTATCACATCTTTGGCAACCTGTAAAATAATGACATTAAAAGTACATAGTTGACAAAAAATGTTAGAAAGTAGCTGCTCCACCATGTTTGCTTGTACGAGCTCCTTTTTATCTTTAACCTTTTCCAAGTTGATCTCGCTCTCCATCTCTTTTTCTTCTTCTCCAACATTTTCACAAGTGGCAACATCTAACAATTCTTCAATAGGTGCATCAACTGTAATGGGTACCTCTGAAATTTATGATACGACTCGGACAAATCCTAGCCGAATCTAGAGAACGCACGGAAGACTTTAGGATTTGAAACACGTCAGCAGCGGTTTCACACTGAATTCTTCATGCACATGCACTTTGTTTTATTCTTGCTCTCAACTCCTTTGTTATCTTCGAACTTCTTACATACAAATCCTTGTAAATATCCTTGCAATTGTATTGCTCGAAATCATGTAATTGGGCCACGTATTTACAACTCCGAGTTGGATTCTTCAAGGCTTGTCATGAACGTATCATTCCCCTCCTCTTGAAAAGAATTTGCCATTGAATTCAAATCTCCAAGATCAAAGACGAACACGAACTGATCATCAAAGTCTTTTTGCTCAAACGCCATAAGGCATATCTTCACGATCATGAACGTGAACACCCACTCGGTGTCGGATGGTCGAAGCTTCAACACCATAGAATGCATTGATATGGCATTCACGAACAAATATGGAAGTACATAAACTTCTAATGGAACTTCTTTAACAACCTGTAAAATAAAGGTATTACAAGAAAAAAGTTGACAAAAAATGTTAGAACTCAGTAGCTCCTCCATGCTAGCTTGTTCGAGCTCCTTATGATCTTCAACCATTGCCTCACGGATGTCATTCTCCTTTTCAGAACATGGTTGTATCTCCAACAACTTCTCAACTACTTTAGCTTCCTCAACTGCAGAAATGATCTCCAAATTCGTAATTTGTAGTTTTTCCTCCATACAATCTTTAGGATCGATAATCTCCATGGACAAAACTTCTAGATTGCAATCTTCTAGAGCTATCTCCTCCAAAACTGCCATCTCCTCATTGGTTGTGTCTATCATGTGTACTTCCGGCTTAGATTCTTCAACTACCTCAACTTCTCCAACGTCTAAGCACATGGGAACAAATGGCAATGAGATAATAGGTGCTTCAATGAAGTCTAGAATAGGTACCTTGGAAGTAGAATTGTCATTGATGGCAATGAACTTAGATGATAACACAATGTTAGTTTCCACTTCTCCTTCCTCGACTTGGGATGGCTTTTTCTTGGATTTGGCATCGGTTGGGGGTTGAATTGATGGTGTAGGCCATGTAGATGGCGGTGGTGCAGTAATGGGCGGTCGAACTATTGGTGTAGGCCACGCATATATGGGTGTTGTAGGCTCAGGCCTACAACTGGACTGTGGTGCAGAACGTCCCAAACGTCTCTCAACTTGTTTAGCATATTGCACCATGTCTTCCAACTCTTCGAAGTGGTACACTGCTACTCTTTTACGAATTGCCCTTTGTAGACCAGCTAGAAATCTATCTATTGTATCTTCTAGATAGTCTTTCACATTAGCTCGTCTCATGGCTTCAATCTTTTGGATGTAGTAGTCATGTGCACTTCGATCTCCTTGCCTAAGCTTTTGTAGCTTTTTCTCCAGCTCTTGTTGATATGAGTAAGGCACATGTCGCCTTCTTAACACCTCCTTCATTACGTGTCATGTCTCTATTAGTTTTCTCCTTTGTCACCTAATAGAATAAAAGTTATTCCACCAGGTGAGAATTTCACCACAAAAACCACTAGCTACTGTTTTAATTTTCTTCCGCTCGGGGTAGTTGTGACAATTAAACAATTCTATCTTCCACTCCCATTCTAGATAGATCTCACGATGATTGTCTTCCTCTTGGAACCCTCAGAATAGAGGAACTTCAAACTCATGCTTCATGGTTCGTTAATGGTGTAGGGCTGCTGAATGGATGATGAGAAAATCGGCTATGGGTGTATATGGGGATAGAAAACGTGTATGTATGAGTATATAGGTGGTGATGTGGCACGGTGATGTGGCATGGGGATTGGTGATGTGGATTATGGTTGAATTTGATCCCCAATAGGTGGAAGGAAAGAAGGAATAAGGAAAAGGAAATAAGAATTAGGTAATTTGGAACGTGTAACACAATTGTGACACAATCTAAATATCCTAATTATACTAGACTCTAGATAGAAAGAACCAAAATTAAATTACAACTCAAAAAAAGAAACTACCAAGTATAAAATAACTCAAAAGCAAACAATGAATATACCTTAATTTTTATTTTTATTTTTATTTTGAATTTTGGATCTCTTCTTTTTTTTTTTATCCGATCACTTCACTTTTATTTATACGCTCATTTTTTTTGTTCAATGTACAACTAGTCTATTACAACTCGATAAACTACTGTAAAATCGAACGACACTAATTGACATGTAAACACAAATAAGACACGTAGATGACACATCAGATTGAACAATGACCAGCTATGCTGACGTGGCTCTGATGCCAAATTTATGATGTGATATCGACAGAAGATCGACACCGGACAGAAACGCGCGGAAGACTTAAACTGAATTGGATGAACTTATATGGTATAGATGAAGAACTCGATGCGAATTTCAACTATGGAAATTAGGGCCGGAACGTACACGATGCTTGATGCCAAATTTATGATGTGATATCGACAGAAGATCGACACCGGACAGAAATGCGCGGAAGACTTAAACTGAATTGGATGAACTTATATGGTATAGATGAAGAACTCGATGCGAATTTCAACTATGGAAATTAGGGCCGGAACGTACACGATGCTTGATGTTGGATCTCGAACTGTTCTTGATGGATTGAATGTGTCATGAACGTGGATGAGTGATGGAAGACGTCGGATGGAGTATGGACACTGATATTGAAGTTGAATTGCAACCAGATAGTTGCCTTGCAATCTCATGTACCACAAGGCCAAAACCTTAAAGTTGTTCTTCAAAATTAGCGAGTTCCCAATAATCCCTCAATGTGAATTAAGAGGTTCCCTTGAATAAGACTTAAAGATACTACCTTTAAGAATGGTGATTTTTGCCTAAATCAATAAAATGTGTTTGGTTAATTAATAGAAGATCATGATCACAATTGATAAGATCGTGATCAAGGAATAAGATATTAATTAATTATAGCGGTCAGAAGCTTACATAATTAATTAATGGACATTATGTCTTAAACATGGGGAATGATTGGACTAAAGGAGAAAGCATATTCGTAAATATGTATTAAATTGGTAGGTCAGTACTATTTCTTTAGTGGAACAAAAATAATACTTAATTTATTTAATTATATCCTAAGTTTACTGGATATTAGAAATTAAATTAATTAGCAGGCTAATTTAATATTCTTCTAGATCCATGTTGTAGCCCAAAATAAACTGAAATGGACTGGAGATAGAACAAGAGATAGAGACCAAAGTCTAGTAGAATTGGGACTCTAATTTCGTCCACCTCACTATAAATAAATGAGGTGGGGATCGAAATTAACATCATCACAATTTAGCCCTCTTGTGTTCTCTTGATCTCCACAGAATTCACACTCGTTTAGTAGATTACAGCCCACCCTGTATCTAAACACAGTTCGGGAATACAGCAGAAGATTAAGGAGTGGAATAGCACAGTGGGACGCCGATTCTCATACATTCAACAACAAGATTAGATCTGTAATCTTGTCCTCAACCCGTCGTTTAATTTGTAAGTCGTTTTTCGGTTTCTATGTTTCCGTTTTAGTAGAATCAAAAACCGGATTGCATCTTAATTAAACTTGATTTATTAAATACATACGAGCTGCATAAAAATATGATTTACATGATTATGGATTAATGAACAACAATAAGATCCTGCAGTAGTTTAATTCGAAAAAAACCCCAACACTATTGGACCAAAAGTGATACTATAGGGACTAAAATCGGACTCAAACATGTCCTGTGGGACCAAAAGCGAAATTTTCTAGAAAATAACTCGTACTAAACACTCAATTGTTGAACAATTTTATCTAAACTAGTTATCGAACCATACCAAATGCCCGCAAGCATTAAAACATTAGCCATTACTTCAAAAGTCCTACATTGTTTTTACTAGTAGACCACTCAAATACATCTTAATCTTAATCTTATATTAATATATATAAAAGTAAGAAGTTATGCCTTTTATAGTAACTCACTTTTCCCGCCAAAAACTCTTACTACATTTAGTAAGTTAATTTTTTATATATCAATTTAACTATATATTAATCATATAATATAATACATAATAGTTTACACACACACACATACTATATTAAATACATATAATAAAAGAACAGTTTAATTATATATGTATATATATAATACAATATTTTAAGTACATATTATAATAGTGTATATCTGTATACAAATATACATCAATATACGTATGATATATAATATAATAATTATATCTACAATACAAAATAATATAATAAAGCGATGTTTTATAATATAAGTTTATTTGTATATTTACATAATAATTAATATATATATATATGATAGTTTATTTTATAGATTAATAGTTTAATTTGGTATATAATACATTAATTAGTGATATATTTCAACATTTCGTGCTCAAATGTAGACTATAGGATAATCAATACATGTATATATACACACAAATACATATTCTCTGTTTTTTTTAGAACAACACATACATATTCATTTCACGAATATAATTATTTCATTTTGTAGGCTAATTTGGTGAGCCATATATCACTAATTAATGTTTAGATTTCATTCCCAAAATTTAAGAGTTATGATAATTTGGGTGCGTTTTCCATATGTAAATTGAATGAGTAATGCATAATAAATGCATATTAATTAATCATACAGTGTAATATATAATAGTTTATATATATTTATATTGTATCAAATACATATAATAAAGTAAAAGTTTAATTATATACATAAATAATATAATACAATATATCTTAATCTTAATATCTTAATATAAATGCAATTAAGTATGTCTTTAAAAGAAAGTCTAATTTAGAGCCCATTTCACCTTTCCGAAAATGAAAATATTAATAATATGCATTATTTATTATTTATGCTAATAAGTTTTGCCTAAAAATTATAAATACGATACAAAAATGAATTAAGATCTATGAATTTTATGTTTGAATCCGTTAATTTAGATATATGCAAATAAATATATAAAATAAATGCTATAAATAAGCACAAGTTATATTGAAAGTCTCAATAGATCCATTATTTTTTAATACAATTGAATTGTGTTTATTGTTATTGATTATAATAAATTTTGATTAACAAATTTGTGTACATTTAATTAATTGCCATATTTTTGTGAACATCCAATTCAAAATATGAGCATTAAGATGGATCTTTGAGGTCTATAAATACCAATTGTTATATCACAATTTTTTTAACTCCAATTTTCATGTTCATGTTTTTTATGGTCTACTTTATTTATTTGTTCCAATATTCTTATTTTGTAATTTGATTTTCATTTCTATTTTTTTAATATTACTATGTTGTATAGAATAGCACAATTACTTCAAATTTTTGAGGAGATGCCACTATTCATTCTTACTTGAGAGTTTTGAAGTTCATTTCATCAAGATATATCATCTATGCGCACAACGATACAAAGAGGGAGAATTTAATCTTGAGTTATTGTAAAAATAAAATAGCATTGTATTCATTTAAATATTTTGTGGCTAGAATGATTGTATCATAATTTGTTGTACCTATTTTTAGTAATGTTCCATATTTGTTATTTGTAATTTAAACAATTTTTTAACATTTAGGTGGATATCTCTCGGTTATAAATAATTTTCTCGCTTTTTTACCAACCTATATTTTCAAATTGTGTGTATTCTATATATTTATTTTTTATTTAATTTACTCGATTTTTTTTTAATTTTAAATATATTTACGTTCAAAATAATGTAAAAGTAACTATCAGTTTTCCTACCCATTGTACAATTTAATGTTACAGAAATTAAAAATATAATATTTGAATAATTCAACATGGAAATTGTTCAATATTTATTCATTCTATAATGATTAAAAATAATAATTGACATAACTATTTTTGTATTCTTTAAATATTTTAACTTTAAACATATTTAATTTGGGATGTCCATGTTGAAATTTTAAAATATATTTAATTATCATAAACAATCCTATATTTAAAAAGAAATCAATATTAACATCCAAAATATTAAATTAAATACATTAAAGTCAATTTAATTAATTAATTCATTTCAATACATTTAATGTGCGTGCGCGCGTGTGTACATACATACTTATATACATGTATAGTTATTATCTTCTTAATACTTATATAATACTAAAATATATTTTTATTTGTTTAAATTAGTTATATTGTATCATAAAATATATGTTAGTGTGTTCAAAAATTCACATTTGCGTAAGCTACTTAAGTTTTTATTAAACACAATACCATGCCTATTAGATAATATATCTCATTTATAGATGTATGCGTTAATAGGATACAATAATCAAATTAAAAAATAGGTAAAATTCAAATTGCCTTCTCTTGTGTCGATAAAATTGAAGGAAAAAAATGCAGTTATATAAATGATGTTAAATAAAATCTAATCTAGGTACATTTATAAACAAAATATATAATATTTACCAAAGTGCTTAATAATATATATATATATAATATGTTTATATAAAAAAATATTTGGACATACGCAGGTATATTTTTGGACCATTTATCACTATATATGCTATATTTTGAGATTTTTATTAAATTTAATCTATTTATCTTCTTACATTTTGACAAAATAAATTAACCTGGCTATAGTACTCTTTATACAAATTCAAAGAGCAATTCAATTGCACATTGAAAAAAAAATCAATTTTCGACAATCTAAAATATTACTTATCTTTGAATACTCCCATAAATTAATTGTTACTAATGATTTTTCGACATGCCCATTATTGATAAACTCGGGATTTGCATGCTTTTCGGATGTGCTTTCTATATATTTTTGGAGTAGAATGCATGTGTTTGTGACGATTTTGAATGGATTTGTGTTGTGTTGGTACAGTCACGAGTTTATCGAGTTTTGACTGGAAAACGGCCTAGTATATATGAAAGCGAATAGTTATGCCTTAAATAGTAACTCCATTTTTCCCGCCAAAATACTTAACCTAAAAATAGTAAGCTGACTAAATATATATTGATTTAATTATATATAAGATATTATATATATATATATATCCTTAATTTAATATAATATAATAGTTTGTATTAAATTATACGTTAACTATTATATGATAATATAATACATACATACACACACACACACACACATATATATATATATATATATATATATCTAAACTTATATCATATACATATAATATAATTTAATAATTTATATCTAGATGTTAATATATATCTAATCTCATAGCTACAAACAATGAAATTATATAATTCACACATGTATATATAATACATAATAATATAATATAATATAATATAATATAATATAATATTTTAGTTATCGTATATTTGATTGCATAATTTTTGTCGCATTAATATTAAATCAAATAATAATTATTAAAAAAATCTTAATTAATACAGTAATATATAGATAGTCACTAACTAAGGTGATCACGTGATTTACACTAATATCCAGCCATGTTATTTAGTCAAATTAATCAGTCTAATTTACCATATATAAATAGAAGTAAAATCTGGCTACAATTGGATTGATGGCCTAAAATTTTCCAAAGATAATTACACTGATATTAGAAGATATTTGGATATCTATATTATTGTTTTATGATTGCAGTAATTATACATGAATATATATTGATCTACTTAGCCTACAATTGCGGCTTAGTATTATGAACCTAATTCCTTAATAGACAAAAACTTGTATGAGACCGTTTAACGGGTCTCTTACGTTAGACGGATCTTCCTGATCTGACCCGGATCCGATCCGACCCGGTATATATATATATTAAAAAAAAATAAGTGTTTGAATCCCTCCAGCTTCCTCTCTCTCGCTCCATCTCCAGCGATTCTCTCCTCTCCCTCTCCAGCGATTCTCTCCTCCCCCAAAACTGCTGGCGAATCTCCGTCGTAACCGCCGTTTATCCTCACAACCGCACTCATTCTCCATATTAGTCACAATTGCACCATTCACAACTGTCAACATCGTTTCTCTTCCGCACCATTCGAGGCAACTGTTGGTGAAATTTTTGCGATCACCACCACCGTGAGCAACTTTCCGACCACCGGCGTTCCAGTCACAACTTAAATCGGTTCTGCGAGGTCAACATCTCCGGCGCCGACTTGAAGTTGATACTGTAAGTTTATTTAGGGTTTTTTGTAATTTAGGGATTTTATTTTTTTCGTTGAATTAGAAGTTTCAAAAATGGTTAGAGATATGTTGTGATTTCAGATTTGTAATTTAGAAATTTGATTTTAGTTGTTTGTAGTAGTTTGAAAAGTGTTCTTTTCCATTAGTTTTAAGAAATTTGTATGTTTGAAATTTCACCAAGTCATCATTCTATCCAAGTAAACACATAATCTACAATAGATACTGCACTTTACTAGAGCTTATTTCGATTAGGTTGTAAATGATAAGATGTATCCATATACTTCACATTGTTGAGGCAAATATGAATTGTGCTGGAGGCATGATTCATGAATGTTTTTTGTTAATGTTTTTCTGATTGATGATTGTTGAATCATCCATAGGAGTATTGGATGCATTTATGTTGCAGAGTCTGAAATTAGTGGATATATTATACAATATGTGCATGCTTAGATTTATTTTCAAGTCGTCTATGTTACATTTTAAGTCTCATTTATCATTGTATTGCTCTAAGTCTTTAATTGTTGTTGCCAAACATTGCATTAATTGATTGGCCTTTCGACTTGGGCTTTTTGTATTCCTTTCCAGGTTTATGATGATCAATGGCTGATTTTCAGTTTCATTTGTGTTGTTTTGTTTGAGACATTATTAGTAATTGGTTTTGTTTGGATCATAGTGATGATATCTTCTTGGTTTTTGCTCGTTTTCTGGCCGGAGTAGTGATTTATTTCTTTAGTCCACAAATAAATGTTCGTTTTACCTGCATTGTAGTATGTATAGATGGATTATTGTTGGAATGTGTTGAGATGCAGTGCATTATTCTATGATAGTGTTTGATTTTAGTTGCTGACAGTGATGCTTTTATTTTATGCTTTGCAGCTAGAATGGGATGTGTGTGTGTCCAAAATTAGTTTTATTTAATCTAAAAGTTGATTACTTGTAGTCCATGCTGTAGGGAAATTTAGGCATATATATTCATCATATGATGTACATAATTGCTTGAATATGGAGGCACTCAATTTCATCATTTTTGCTTTTCTTCTCAAATTTGACTGTGTTTTCTGTAATTTTTTGCTCATTGATTTTGCAAACTCAAAAGTATGATTCGCTTGGCTAAACACTTTGCTTATGCAGATTTTTGGATCCTACGGTTGGATGCTTTCACCTATTCTGTTATCGTTGCTGTTGGCGAATAGTCTAAAAGCTTTTCTTATTGCATTAGCTCTACCCCTCGGACAGTCTACTTTTGCATTTGCAATACAAAGGTTCCAGAACAGAGGCAAGAAGGATAAAGATGTTGTAGTTAGGTAGTATATATATGCAGTCGACATTTTTTAGTGATACTGTATTTTTAAAATAGTGATACTTGACAGTTTTTTAGTGATACTTTTATATTCATTAGTGATACTTACATCAGTTTGTAATACTTATTCTTATTTAGTGATACTTTATGTTTATTTAGTGATACTTTTACATTCTTTAGTGATGCTTTAACATTCTTTAGTGATGCTTTAACATTCTTTAGTGATATTGTATTTTTGAAATATTGATACTTGACAGGTTTTAGTGATACTTTTATGTTAGTTAGAGATACTTACATCAGTTTGTGATACTTATTCTTATTTAGTGATACTTTATGTTTATTTAGTAATACTTTTACATTATTTAGTGATACTTTTACATTCTTCAGTGATACTGCATTTTTGAAATATTGATACTTGACAGGTTTTTAGTGATACTTTTATGTTAGAGATACTTACATCAGTTTGTGATACTTATTCTTATTTAGTGATACTTTTACATTCTTTAGTGATACTGTATTTTTTGATACTTTTATGTTAGTTAGAGATACTTATTCTTATTTAATGATACTTTATGTTTATTTAGTGATACTTTTACATTCTTTAGTGATATCGTTGTCAAACTCATTGCAAATATAGGGTGATCCAATTAAGCTTTATAATTATTTTTCATAAAACGAAATTGACAATTTAATTCAGAAAATGAAGTTCGTCATCAAATTAAACCAAAGACTAATGGTTGGAACTCCTTGAAGACAACATAGTTAACTTGCATATAGTGCAAAATGAAAAATAGAAAAGCAAAAGAAAGAAACTCCAACCTCTTATTCATCTAGCTAGATTTGATATTTATAGGCAAACAAGCCTATGATCACATTCATTATCTCCAAAAAAAAAAAAGAGAAAGAAAAAGAGAGAGAGAGAGAGAGAGAGAGAGAGAGAGAGAGAGAGAGAGAGAGATTATTATGACAACCATGGAAAATCTTTAATCCAATGAGCCCTATTATTGCTGAAATAAAAGCCATCTTCTTTAACTAGCCAAAGGCATTGTGCAGCAGCACCACATCTATACATGTCCCGACTGGCTCGAAAGGCCTCGAACTTCTTCCTCATGGCGTCCCATTTGAGGGTGCAAATGAATCGAGTCGAGCTCCTCATCAGGAGGCCAACCTCAACGCTCCAACTGTATTATTACTATCGAGTGAGTTATAATTATGTTTTTAAGTGAAACTGTTGCAAAATATGAATAATAGCTAGTGAATGATTACTATCATCATAACAAGTATTACTGAATACCATAGAAGTATTACTACTGCATATAAATATAAAATAATACCATAGAAGTATTACTAGTCTACAAAATTCAATATATGCATGTGATATGTACTTTTGTTGATCTATTCACGCAGAAATAACTATCTATTGAATCATAGTTACGTTTTAAGGGAAGGATTACTATTACGTTAGAAAGTATCACTATATATCATAGAAGTATTATTACTATCGAGTGAGTTATAATTATGTTTTCAAGTGAAACAGTTGCAAAATATGAATAATAGCTAGTGAAGGATTACTATCATCATAGCAAGTATTACTGAATACCATAGAAGTATTACTACTGTATATAAATTCAAAGTAATTCTTTCATAGACATATCATCGAACACAAGGTATGTATATATAGAACATGTAGCAATAATTCACCCAATTTGAGAAATAAAGGCTTAGAAACTAAAAAATTTCAAAAATCTAATTACAATATTGTTACCACTTGTAGTAGATGTTTATTCGCCTAAGTTCAAAGAAATTTCGTAAGGCTAGAAATTCAACCGGTGGGTATCACTAACTACTGTTGATATTTGTAACATTATTATCGAGTAAATCAAAATTTCAATAAATCAGTTCTTAGTAACATATTGTCGAACAGTTTGAATGCAAAATTTGATATACGTAATCATTGTTGAAAAATTAAAACAAAATTACATATCTCGTAACCTAAGAACACATACCTGTTGTGGCTAATGTTTCTTCACCGGAATTGACCGAAATTCCACCGGAGGGAACGCTAATTGCTTTTCTGAAATTATCCATTAAACTGTGCAAAAATCACCAGAGATTGAATCGCCAGTAGTTGAATCACGAGCTACTAGGATTTAGATGTTATCTGCGATGTTGAATAGTCGGACGGTGGTTGAATCGCGAGGTGGAAGAGAACGAGCGCCGCAATCTGGAAGAAAACCTAGGCACCGCGAGTTGGGAGGGAGAATTAAGCTTTTTTTTTAATATATATATTCTGGGTCGGGTCGGATCCGGGTCGGGTCGGATCCGGGTCGGGTCGGGTGGGAATCCGTCTAACGTAAGAGACCCGTTAGACGGTCTCACACAAGTGTGTCCCATATAAAATTGATTCAAATTGTGGAATGTTGTAGTCATTTCCCTATATATATAATATGATTTTCTGTTTACAAGTTGCCTCTAACATCTCCTTTCGCAGGTTTTACATTACTTTCATAGCTCATAGTTTCACAATTGTGTTCTACTTACTATTTATTCTTTGTGTTTATGTTCATGTTCTTTTTTAATTTCATGGTTGACATTGTGCTTCTGTGTATGCATTCATATTCCCAATTGTAATCTACCTAGCTACCATTTATTCTCTATGTTTTTGTGTATTCTGGATCGCATTCATTATAAAATTACATCAATTATTAACAGTGTAAAAATATGGAGATCTTCTGTTAGCCATAGTTAGAAATCTACATCTCATCCACCGCCACAAGTGGTCTATAAGTACCATTTTCCTACATCTTGCAATAAACAGTTTTCTTTTAAAAAAATCCTGATTTTTGTATAATTTTTTTGAGTTCAAATTTAGATCTGATCGTTTAAGTAACTAGCATTACACCCGTGCCATACACGGACTGTCATATTTTAAAATTTTACGAAATTGAACAATTCAATTTGAGAATAGTGATAGTAAGATGAGAATGTATAAATTCTAAATTATACATGTTTGGACAAAAAAATTTAAAAGTTACAAATTTAGAAATACTTCTATGTATGACATTTCATTGATTTACAATTGAAACCATCGTTATCATTTGATAGTTATAGAGCTATTAACTATCAACTATATCAATAGTTCAAAAGTAAAATCAACAAAATTATAAGTTGTGGCCAAATTTGTCAAGTTTCATGTAGGTATGAATTTCAATTCATATTCAGAAGTACTTATCAGTTCGAAAATATGACATAAAATTGCAATTGTAATTTTTTTTAGTAAATTAAAATATGTGAAAATGAGAAGTATGACTGTAATAATATTTGACCACTAAAAATAGTCATTGGAAGAGGATAATCTCTTGTGCACTTTGGCACAACAGATAAAAATGTGCACACAAACGTCAACATTTTGTTTGATTTTCCTTTTTTTCCTACTTTTTATTTCAATTTTGTTTTTATCTTTTGTTCCTCCTTAATATTTAATCATTTTTAATATATTTAATATTAGTTTTTAGTTAATCATTTTTATTAGGGTTGATTTTTCATAATTAGGGTTACTCTTTTAGTTAATCATTTTATTTAGGATTGATTATATAATAATTAGAATTTATAATAAATTTTAGTTTCTAAATATGATTTCCATCTTAGTTATTGAATTTTATAGTGCCTTTTAGTATTTGAAGAAAAAAAACTATACTAAAATGGCACAACCCCCCTACACAATAGAAGATCCTGGTCCGCATGTGATTGTCCATTCCATAATTGTATGTGATGATTAATTAATAAATATTTATTAATGGATGTTAATGATTTTAATTAATCTGATTCTAAAAAGAAATATAAATTCATTGGGAAAAAATATCTCTTAAAGGAAAATAACTTGTATTATTTTGGAATTTAGTTAATTTTTGTTGGTTATAACCTCTATAAGATCATTTACAACACTTTCTGATGTGTTTAAATTGATAAAAAAAATTATGATACAATATAAGAATTCTTTTATATTATAGTTTGTTGGATTTTAACTAATTCATTAAAAAATTATTGATTTAGTCATACATATCAATTGAGTAAAGTTATAATCAAATTAGTATTTAAGTCAATATCGGATGAGACATGTGGATTTTACTCAATTATACAACATAACTCATTATTCTCTAATAAGAACGAAATCGATATTTGTTGCATATATGTATATATAATTTAAAATCCAATCTTATAAATAATTAAATTGTAAAATTCCATATTCTGATCAAATTGAATATTAAGTTACATTATAATTTAAAATGAATCGTATGTTAACCAATAAAAAATTTAAACTGTATGAATTCTATATTAATATAAAATTGTGAATGAAAATTTAAAATTGTATATTGCTTAAAATTGCATATTGTTGATAAAAAAAAATCATAAAAAAACTCATAAATTGTACAATAATTAAAAATTCAAAATGGTATTTCTAAACAATAAAAACATTAAATTGTATAGTAATGATGGAAATTATAATTTTATTTTAAATTGTGCATTAATTTTGAATTTTTATTCTCCTAAAATTAGATTTATATCACAGTATATGAATTCTTGTAATAATATATCACTCACACATATTTTCAGTATGTTAATGATACTCTAGCTTTCACATGGCTCTCATTCAATTTTTGTTGCCAATTAATTACCAATGTCCTAAAAAAAAGAGATTGAGTGTGATAAATTGATAATTATAAGATAATGAAAAGCAAAACAAACAGTCAGAAAAATACTCACATGATAGTTTAATTATTTTGATCTTCTAACAGTTTTCTGTTTCTTTTCCCCTTACAAAACTTTTGCAATTGAAAAATCCAATATAAGTTAAAAAAAGTCAATATGCACAACAAATATTTATCTCAAAAACCTTAGGTTCTGACATTTTATATATAAGCCGAATAAAAATAATCCAACTAAACACATCTATATATCATAAAGATTAATCCAAACTTCTTAACAAAAAGAAAGGATAAAAGTACCTATAATGTCTAACAGATTTTTAGTTAATTTCATATGTTGAATTTAAAATATATAAAAATAAATAGTTAATTATATTGAACATTCTGAAAAAGACGGATGTGTGTATGTGTGAATAGCAAATATAAATTGGAAAATATATGTCGAAAAATATCCATGATTAACCCTAACTTGTATATTGAACATATGAGATTAGTTATAATTTCTTCTTCTTGTCATGAAGCTCGCATGTCATTTCCAATTTTCTTTACATATATTCTACTCTATAACAACAACAAAAATGATTCTCAAATAAAAATAAAATAAATTATCAACAAACAACAGGAAAATAAAATAAAATTCAATATGGTATTGCAAAAAACAGAGTAAATATTAAAACGCTAAATAATTTTCTAATATATGTGTGATGGATGCAAGAGTTAAGATGCAACTATTTATAGATGAGAATGATGAAATAATTTTGGATATTTCTGAGTTTAATTGGTGTAATTATAGGGCAATATACATTGCTTAAATTATCATTATTGGTTAGTTTGAGCACACATCATTTGATTTAATATATTAGTAATGTTCGGTTAATTGGTTATTTAATTATAGAAATGTTTGAATAATTATAGAAACACGACCATTGATTAAATTTATATAAAACATTGTATGGTAATCTTAATCTTAATTTTAATGGAATTGTCGACCATATCATATTCCTAGTATTATAGCCGAATTTTAGTTACACAAGGTTATAGCAACCTATACCTTAAAAAGAAGATATATAATCTTAATTATCTATAATGTAGAATTCTATTTTCGTAAGATTATGGGAAATTATATTTGAGAATGATTTAATGATTAAATATGAGAAGACAAAAACTTGTATGAGACCGTCTAACGGGTCGCTTATGTTAGATGGGTCAAATAAAATCCAAACTCATTCCAAACCCGCCCAAAACCCGCCCCCAAGCCCAATTTCGCGCGCAGGCCCATGTCTTACCCGCGCTCCCATGCGCAGCTATTGGAGTATCACTAGGTATAAGTAAAGTATCACTAGGTATAAAGTAAAGTATCACTATGTGTGAAGTATCACTAACAGTGAAGTCAAGTATCATTAACTATGAAGCGAAATATCATTAGATATAAATTTGACGAAATGCATTAACTAGTAAGTGAAGTATCATTAGATATTAGATATAAATTTGGCAAAATATCATTAACTATTAATTGAAGTATCATTAGATATATATCTAGTGAGTATCATTAACTGTCTGTGAAGTATCATTAATTATGGATGAAATATCATTAACTCGGAAGTGGAGTATAATATGATATTATTGATGATTATACATTAATTATCAAATTCACATGTCATTAACTATGAATAGAGTATCATTAACTCAAGTATCATTATTTATGGGTGAAGTATCATTAACTCACATGTGAGTATTATTATTTATGGATGAAGTATCATTAACTCACATGAAAGTATCATTATTTATGGGTGAAGTATCATCAGAGTCTCATTAATATGGAAAAAAGTATCACTAATTACAAAAGAAAGTATCACTAATTATAAAAAAAGTATCACTAATTAGAAAGAAAAGAGTCAGTTTAAAACATAATCTTAAATTGAGAATGGGTCTATGAATACAATAAAAACTCATTCTTGAGTAAAAAAAAATATTTCATTATCATACAGAAAAATATTATTGATTACAAAATAAAGTATCACTAATTACAAATAAAGTAACACTAATTACAAATAAAAGTATCACTAAAAATCTTCAATACGGTCTCGATCTTCCACCTTACAAGACCAACAACGACATCTTCAACGCACCTGTAACAACAACAGATCTGTTACATTAAACTCAAAACCCAAAATGTATCTAAGAATTACTCAAAACAATACAAATCTCCATACAACACTAAAAAAACACAGAGCTACACTGATATGAATTTGAATCCTCCATTATTGTTTTATCACATAGCCCTATTTCTTCATTTATCCCCTTTGTTTTTATTGATAACATACTGTCTGACAACAATTACTGATTTCATACACATATAACGAGCGTAGCTAATTGATAATAATGAGCATAGCTAATTGATGAATAATTGGAAAGAAACCCTAACTGCGACAAACGATCAAAACTCCTCCCAGCCAAGTAAGCAAGTGTAGTAGAAGAATTAAGAAAATGAGCAGTAGTTGAGCATGAATTGAGCAGTGAAACCTAGATCTGATTCTATCTCTGGCGGGAGAGAGAGAGAGGAGAGAATGAGAAATGTGGGTAAATTAAATAAAGCATGGGGTGGGGCGGACCTTGATGCGCGGTAGATACGACGGCGGACTCCCCCCTAGTGCCGCAATTTCCCATCTTGTTCTCTGCCAGCGGGATGTCGCCGTCTCATTCTTCGCCGGCGGCGAGCCTTCACTTTCTTCTCTCTCTCCTTTCTCTCTCAACTCACAATTGCATTCACTCGTCTCACGTAGATAAGTGCTACCCCTTCCCTACCGCGCGCGGAAGGAGGTTCGCGAGGAAGCGCCGCCAGCGTGGGTCTAGGTCAGTTTCTAGTCAGAGCTCCAATCGGAGGTGCCTATCTGCGAATGGGTCTTGTTCTGATTTTATGGTGGCGGCTGGGAGTACAGATTCGAGCGGGGAGCTGTTTGGGGAGGGGAATTGGGCGGTGAGAGGAATTTGAGGAGAGAGAAAGAGGGGAGTGGAGAAGGGTTTCAGAGAGTTTGTAATATATATATGACCGGGTCGGGTGGAGATCCGTCTAACGTAAGAGACCCGTTAGACGGTCTCACACAAGTGTACCCCATATGAGAATGATTGAAACAATTATAGGCTAATCTTAATATTAATTTGGAAGTAAAGGTCAACCATATATCTTGATAATATAACTGCTAGAATAACATTAAATATATTACCATATTTCCAATACTTATTGATTCTATAACATACATATGCATAATCGTTCATTTAAAATTAAATAATTTATTGATTGTAATTAATTAGTAAAATAATTATTGATTTGCAATCAAATTAACAGTACATTAAATTAATTGATTAAATTAAACCATATGTATATTAGATCTTCGGATCCGGAAAGATGTTTTGGGCGGAAAAAATTAATATAATTTTATTATTTTTAATGACTGTATCCTATTTTTAGATATAGTATAAATCTTATGTGATAAGATTTTATATTTATGGAAAAATATGTGTTTAATTATTTACAAAGAAAATAAAAATATTTTAATATAAAAAATAATTTTCAGTTTTGGAAGATGCAAAAGGGCAGGAAGCTTTATTTTTCTATTTCGGGATGCGGAGTCGTTATTATATATTATATAGATTTTTAAGAATGGTTAGAAAATACTCTTCTTTAATTGTTGTCTACGAAACGGTAGCTTAGATCAGAATCGCAAATGTAATACACATGCAATACAATGTAATAAAAGCAAATGCATTAAATTAAAATATATCTTATTGAAGTAATTAATCTCAGTCACGAGTTCTTCAATGTATATTTATCACTACTTGAGCATTTCGAATAAAAAAAATTGAATTAGTAATTGGAATGTTAGTAAAATTTTGTCTCCGAAACTTATTTTTCACCGGTATGTTCAATCAAGAATAGAAGAGTTTAATCGGTAGAAAAATGAATTCCAGGTGAGAGAATGTAATAATTTCAATTCAATTTAGAAGGCGTGTTGATTTTTGAAAAAATCTAATGATTTTGTTACGATAAATGATTTAATGGTTAAGAGTTATAAGTTTAGAAAATGGAATATGTTTATTTGATTATTGTTTTCAATATAAATATGTGGTTGAAATGAAAAGATAAATATTTGTGTGGTTGAGATAAATTGATGGATATTTAAATGATGGTACCACTATAATAATATTTATATGATTGAATAGATTGTATAGAATTGAAAAAAGTGAAAACTGAAATTGAAAATGAATAAAATAAATATATTTTCAGTGTTTTGAATAGTAAAAAGTTGAAAATTTCCACATGAAAATAAAACCAAACAAGCCCTAAGATTTCCACCATCAAGGCAGAGGTCATGCTGAGAGGAAGATGAATGGAGGGAGGGCATTGAGACTAATTGTGTGAAATGGCCATTGTATTTTAAAACCCAAATGTATGCCGATTATTCAAAACTTTGGTGTTTTTAAAGCTATGTTTAAATTGAGCTCAAACAATTCTAAAGTAAGAGTTTAATATTTGTTTGAGCCAATTCCGATAGTTTGTATTGTTACTTAGATTATTTTATCCATTACATGTAATCTATGTTCTTATTTTGAACATATTATTTTTCATATGTTCATTTGTTAAAATTCCTTAATTTTTTAATTTTATTAAATTGAAATTTATGCATGTGTGTTTAAAATATGAAATTACTTAGTCTTTTTATATAAATTAAAACAAACATATATAATTTTAAACCAACTCTAGTTAATTTAATATGATTAGTTATATAATGACGAATACTTGTGAGTGCAAATAAGACAAGACAAATATTTGTAAAATGGCTAAAAATCATTTAGTTCCCTTTATAATTGAAATAATAAATTCGATCGACAGTGGTATCTAGAACGTTGGATATAGGATCTCTTTCCATATTTAAATGAGTCAACCAAATTAATATAAATAATTTTAAATTAAATGTAAATAATATTATATGTATAGAGGAATGTCACAACATTTAGCTGGTGTGATACCCCGACCCTTTTTGCTAAATTATAAATTATAATTTTAGTAAATGAAGTTGAATTAATATTGTTTGAATATTAATTATGATGGTTTGTATGTATTATGTCGTTGTTTTATTGCAGGTTGTCCCACTCGAGCCGATACGTCATAGCACAATGATGTTATACTGAGTGTATAACACAGTTTGAATTTTAAATACTAAAGTGTCGAGTTATATGAAAATGAATGAATGTAATTGCATGTAATTTTGTTTTGCCATACCTTGAACACCCTAACGCTGAGTTGATCGGAGGCAATGCCCCCTGCTTTTTCGAAAAGTGTTAAAAGTGTTTTGAAAATCTAAGTCGTGTTAAATGGAGTTGGAAATGTCCGGGAGTCGAGATCGATAAGGGGGGCGATTTGAGCACACCGCACGCCCGCAGGGTGGTGCGAGGCCGCGGGATGTTGCACGCCCGCAGGGTTGTGCGCGCACGCGGGGTGCTGAGGCCAAGACCCCCTCGCGCGGTAGTGGGAGGCGCGCGGTCGCGCGGGCTAGGATGATTTTTCGGTCCGGATTTCTACTTATAAATACCACACTTTTTCATTTCATCTTCATTTGTTTTCTCTTCTTGGGCGATTTTTCCTCCATTTCTCTCTACAAATTCTTCATCTTTTGGAGTGTATTCCACTATCATCATCCATCAACTAAGGTAACCTCTATACCTCTTCTTTTTGGGATTAAACACTCATTTCTTGTTGAATCAAACCTAGGGTTTGTTGTCCAAAAAATTAGGGCTCTTCGATTTTTTTGATCTTCTTACCTTGATATCTTGAACATATGGTTTATTTACCTCCTTGAAGCTATATGTGAAGTTATATCGAATTCTTATGGTTCATTATTATTAGGGTTTGGATTTTTGCCCTAATTTCCCCTTGTTTTGTTGATGTTTGGTTGGAGGTGTTGTGATGCCTTTATGGAGTTGATTTTCATGTGTGTTAGAGCCCTAGGGTGAAGGTGTTTGTATTTGAAATATTGGGTTTAAAGGATTTAAATTGAGTCATGATCATGTGGTTTAAATGGGTGCACGTAACGTGTTCGATTAAATGTTTCAAATAGTTTTAATGTGTATTTTGAGTCCAAAATCATAGTATGAGCTTGTATATCCATGGTCATGTATATAGATATGTATGAAATCTTTAAAGAAAAGTATAGCATGAGTTTGGTCTAAATTATGATTTAATTGCATAACTCGACGTCTAAAATGAAAAGAGGATTAAAAGGTGCTAGGTGATGTGTTGTGGCTCGAGGTGGACAACTTATGGGCGGCAAAGGAGTATTTCAAGGTTGAAAGGAACTTAAAGCGTCTCATAAGGTGGGGTAACTCTAAACTGTGAACATGTGTAAAGTTATAGTTATTGGTGTGCTTTGATTGTATACGTATGAATGAGACCCTTCGGGGCAGAATAGAGATCCTTCGGGTCGACAAAAGAGATCCTTCGGGGTCGACAAAGAGATCCTTCGGGATCGATAATAGACTTGTTAATGTCCTCCCTAGGGGTAGTATGTCTGCGGGCATCCCTACAGGGATAAAGATGTTCATTAACGGGGGCATCATGATGTTTGGGCCCTACGGGGTTGAGACTAGTCTCCATAAAAGAAAAAAAGTATGCATATGTTATATTTTCACTTGTGCAATTGGCTATAACTGTTTACAGTGTTCCCCACTGAGTATGTTGTTAAATACTCACCACATTCATTCAATGAATTTCAGGTTGAGGAATCGAGGCCTGGGTAGGAACGTTGTGAACACAAGAAAACCCCACAAGCTTGTGTTTATCTTTTTGCATGCTCTTCTTTTGAAATACTCATGATATTATTATTACATTGATCATTCTTTTTGCTTTATGATCAATGGTTATTGGGATGGGAATAGCTCGATCTTTTGTAGGCCATGATGTATATAACTTGTTATTATGCAAAACAATTTAAAGGTGGGTTGTTCGACCTTGGAGCCTTCTATGAGTGAAGTATGTGGTTGAACCCTATATTATGTTTGTTAATTTAGGATGTTAGACGGGCAGGTTGAGTAAGACCTATGAGCCCGATAGGTTAGATGCTTCTACTTAAATCCATGTTGTGTGACAAAATAGATATGATAGTTTGCATGCTTTAATTGCGAAAATTTATATTGAAAATTATGATGCTTTATCTTATCATGCTATTATCATGTTTTTGACCTTAGCTTCCGCTCATATTAAAATAAGCACACAAAAATATGTAAGTAAATTGTATGTTAAGTGACGTGGCCAAACAGAGTAATTTGGGGCGTTACAGCTGGGCATCTGAGAAATAATAGGAAATTAAAAATTGAAAGAAATATTTGTTTAGAGATAACAAAGTAATCAAGAAATTAATTGAACAATTTGAACAATTAATAAGGATTTGCTCATACGGATAGGCACATAATTAACTTTCTTGAATGTAGAATCACTGACAAATTAAAGAAGAGAATTATGCTAGATGCACAAGATATTACTTTATGTGAAACTGGATTGTATTATCAAATGCAAATGATTTTTTGTATATATATTAATTTTTTTGGACGAAAATGTCTTATATAGTTTAATCAAACATATAATGTGATATGCGTAAAGTTAAAATACAAATAACTAATTATGTTGTTAATTGTAGTGCACAATAAATATTTGTTTCCAGAGAAATAAATTATTTTTTGTCGTCTACAAAATTTTAATTGATGAAAGTTTACCTGGACGCTCATGAGTTATGACTTTGAAAATATAAAGTTCGATGCGACTTATGGCAGGTGGTCGTCAGATTTGAGACTTTGAGATATTGATGCAAGTGGAAGCTATGAACTCGCGAATAACAAGTTAAGAATTCAGAACTCAAATTTATATTGAACAAGAAGGATAATTTCTTAAACATTGATCCAAAATTC
This sequence comes from Perilla frutescens, assembly GCA_026008535.1. Lineage (NCBI taxonomy): Eukaryota > Viridiplantae > Streptophyta > Magnoliopsida > Lamiales > Lamiaceae > Perilla > Perilla frutescens. The sequence continues at coordinate 32,171,801 of BRKX01000019.1, read as the reverse complement.
AACCCCTCCCCCAAATGAATAAATAACAAACCTTATATAGACTTGAGAATAAAACTCCAAAGACAATTTTAATCATTATAATATTACTATATATGAAATAATTAACGAATAAGTAAATTAATAAAAATTAGAAAAGTTAATATAACTAATTAACAATATAAAATGTGCATGTTATAATAGTGAGAATTAATAACTAACACAAATAAAGGAATAAAATAATAATAAATATGTAACTCATGATATACATGTTCGAAGATGAAGATTTGGAGCGCAACAGAAATAAATCTTGAATAATGAAGCCATACATCAAGGTAGAAGGAAGATGGGCAAAACGATGGAGAAATATTAATTTTGGAGTTTAAGAAATCAATAATTTTATATCACCGTCTAATAAAATTTGAGTATATTCAACTGATAATACTTCTTTTGCTTGAAATTAAATTTCACTTTTATATTTTTGTGTCATTTATAATTTATAATTAATATGGATGAAATTCTTTATTTTCAAATTGCGTTTATCCTATGTTCACTATTAAATTTATGATGATTATAATAGTTATTATAACAAGAAATTAGTAATCCATAATCAATATCTAATTATAAACCAAAAACAAAAATACAAAAATTAAAATCCTAATAATGAAATACTCAACCCTAATAATAAATTATATAATAACCTTATCAATTAAACATCGCATGAAACAGTGATTAAAATTTCGATTCAATTACATAAAGTAAAACTACAAAATATTTTCATATTATTTAACATTCTTACAAAGCTTTATGAAAGCTTATTAATTATCCATTATTAATATTTATTAGTCTTATTATTACTTTTTTAAAAAAAATTGTGGAAGATGGATAATTTATTTAATAATAGTTATTTATGTCAAATAAGTTAGATATTATAATATCGACAATGTTTGTCTCATCTTTTATAATAATATATTATGAATAAGTTTCTCTTAAAGTATGATATTTGTCTATAGATGTGAAAAATTCTTCAATAGATTGATCTATATCAAACAATGAATTTTTGCTTTCGACCAAATAATATCGATTCATAGTTGGCCACGCAACGCGTGGGGGTAATACTAGTCGAATCAAAAAAATTTCATTTTTTATGTTATTTTCTTTCAATATTCAAAATAACTTATAAGCAAGCTTGTCACGAGAAATATTGAATAAACTTGCTTTGATATCTATTGAACATGTGATCTGCTAGAAAATATTAATCATGACATTTTATCAGCGAATTTGCTTCTAAAAAATACTAGAAAAATTATCTTTAATTTAAATGATAATTGTATATGATATTGTTTAAAGTAAACTTATTTATTTTGTTTATATTTTTTAAAATATGATAGCGAAGTCGATCATGAATGATCTTAAAGCCTTGAAGAAGTATCACAGTTTTTAAGAATAAAGATTGTTTCGATATGCTTTTTTTAATCTATGGCATGTAATAAAAATTTAAACATTATTGTTAATTATGCAGTAGTTTTACATTCAACACACACACATAATATATATTATAATTATTTTATTGAAATAAGAGCACCAATAATATTTAATGTGCGGACATGACACTTAAAATCTCAGAGTCAACCTTGATTCCTAGAATCAATTCTCAAATCCCCTCCATAACTAAAAAAAAAAAAAGACGCGGAACAGAAATTTGAAACTTTGCATGAATAACGAAAATTTGAATAACTTTGCACACTCTTATGAAAATGAGAGACTGAAGTTCGATCGATCTTCAATTTCCCCTCTAAAAACATCTTAGTAGGCCGGCAACAAAATTGGACATTACTACTATTTTATTACATAATTGTATTAATTTATTTCCTTAATATATAATTAATTAATTAATTAATTTGTCCGTTCTCAATGATCCCCTTGCAAACAAATTGGACATTACTATTTTATTACATAATTGTATTAATTTATTTCCTTAATATATAATTAATTAATTAATTTGTCCCTTCTCAATGATCCCCTTGCAAACAGAAGAATATATTAGCTATTATACGTAAAGATGACTAGTATACCAACAGTGAAATTAAGAACTTGGGATAAACCACAATCTAATTTCAATCCCACCTTATTTCTCAGAACTTTTTTTTTTTTTTTTTTTTTGTGATTAGTAATTTAATAAATTCTTGCAAAAATTAAATAACTGATCCTATAACACCTTCCACAAATCAAACCTTCTATATATGAATATGAATGTGTATTATTTACAATCAGCAGGTGGATGCATCTGCTCACCTGCGAATCAAAGCCTCAAATTGAAACACAAATTTTATCCCTAACAAATCATTTTCCTGCCTCAGCTACTCCGATCAAAAAGACTCCTCAGCTCATCAAAAAACACATCTTCGCCGCCTTTCACCGCCGCTGGCGCTGCCGCCGGTGCTGTTACTGAGACTATTGATTCAGCAAGTGCCTTTCTAGGCAACAATAACTTCATCCCGTCCTTGCCTTCACCTGCAGATATATTATCACATATATATTCGTATCTAAGAGTAGAGAGAGAGGGAGAGAGAGAGAGAGACTCCATACGTACCATCTAATCTGGAGTAGAGATTAGCAGAAGCAGCTAGTCGAACGAGCGTGGGAGTGACAACGGTGAGAAGAGCCCAGAAAAACAAGATGACAATGTAGGTTCGAACACTCATTGCTGACAAAAGAATTTGGCAGCCATTGAAAAAGCTAAGAGAGAGGATTTTTATATGTTCATTTTCAACTGGAATGGAAGTTGGAGAGGTCCTATTGTTTCTTAGCTGGCCATGTTTTGGGTACCAATCACATTATTTTCTTTAGTTTTCTTTAACCAAAAAAATATATGAAATCAGAGTGCTCGACCATTTGGGAAGTAATATAAATTAATCATGTTTCCACCTTAAGCACGTCAAATATATTTGACAATATATAAGTTGTGATTTTTTTGGGGTTTTATTTGGTTGTTGGAAGTTGTTGCACCAAATGTATGTGCATATTATTTGGAATCCTTCTGGCATGTGCTTTGGCTAAGTCAAGGTCTAAATAATTTGTGTTAATTTAATTTCTCATAAGGGATAAGATACAAAGTATGCGTTTAAGTATATGTTCAACACTTAAACATTTGATTTTTTTTTATTGGATTAGACACCTAAACTATTTAAGAAAGAACATTTTTACTTTGACTATTCAAAAATTAAGTATAAAATTGATGTTTCACTAACAGTTCTCTTAGCTTTTCACTGGGTTGAAATTTCTTGTTACACTTTCTTGTGTTACACTTCATGTTTCATTATCAAATTTATGATTTTAATAATATTTATTATAAAATAAAAATTAATTATAACATAAATAATCATAGTCAACATTTATCAACAAAAAAATGAATTAAAAATTTATAAAACATAATTTTTTTAAAAATAAACCATAATAATGAATTATTAATTAGAAATCGAAAATTAAATATTAAAAACTAATTATAAACCCTAATTGGTGTGTGAACTCTAAAAACAATCTTAAAATTAAACTAAATCACAAAAAAAAAATATTGAAAAAAAAAATACAAGAAAAACTCGTAATTTGAAAATGTAACACAAAAGATGTAACAGAAAATTCCACACCCTTTTCACATTAGTAAATGTTCAGATTTATTTTGGCCTAATTATGACTGATTGTCCGATGATATTGGAATGTGAATATGGTTAGAAAACTCTCCTTGTGGGCTCTTGCTCACAATTATTTTTGTGCTATAATCACAAGTGTATCTGTAACACCCAAATCTTTGGAAAACAACAGACAAAGTACTCGGGTGTTACTCAAGGATTGATACACACTGTCTAAACATATAATTGACTTATTAAAAATAATAGATTATGATTTCAAAAAAATAGAGATTATAATCTCTGTAATTGAAGTAAATCCATATTTCTCAACGTCTCAAATGAAATTCAAATTCCAACAGCTCAATCACAGAAATCAACCAATCCACCCAAAAATTATTAATGATCAACATAATCAACAAGAATAATTTATCAAAAGCTCATCAGCCAATCAACGGAATCCCACAAAACTCAAAAGTAACGAACACATGAGTCAATGATAATCATATTAACTATATATATATATATATATATATATACACGAGGATTAACCCTCCAAAAGATCAATATCCAAAGCTCAATAAAAATCATAGCATGCATCATGCTATCTGGGAAATATATCATCAGAAGAAATGTGGAGCATTATTGAAAAATATAAACAAAAGAACTAATATCATAGATCATAAGTAGGAAGATTAAGAGGCTGAGCCAACCCACATTAGCGAACTGAATCATCGTATCACCACCAGCATCTTAAACTGAAAACATTTGTAAAGATTTGAGCATGTGTACTATTATATTCAGTAGGCACAATTTTAATCATATCGGTTTTATATAGAAATAATTTGAAAATAGAATATCCAATCGTAAATAGATAGTTAATGGAAGCTTTTAAAAAGAAAACCTTTCCTACAACTACAAAACTTTTTTTTATTTACGGGCCTTTACTCTTTCTGTCGTACATTGCCCTCGATAAAATGCCTTTAGATATGTAAGGGGTTACCTCATAGTGATCTACCTTCATATGTGTGCAATCGTAACCCACAATGATCTGGCTTGTGGAATTGTTAAATCTGAAGTACACGAGAAGAAGAAAGAGTAGAACTAGAATTGATACAATAAACTGTAAAGAACAAATGTAAACAAATTGGAACTGGAATTGAATTCCGGCAAGCCGAGTTGAGTGGAGGGGGCCTCTCTCCGCAAGATAAATACGCCCCTACTAGTGCTCACGGTTAGACGGATTGTCTCTCAAAGATGAAACGACTTTCGTCCCTTTGAAAGGAACTTATTCAGGCAAGATGATATATGCTTGTGCGTGCTCACAGTTAGGCGGATTGTCTCTTAAAGATGATATATGCCTGTGCGTGCTCACGGTTAGGCGGATTGTCTCTCAAAGATGAAACAAACGGCAGCTTGTGCGTGCTCACGGTTAGGTGCATTGTCTCTCAAAGATGATATATGCTTGTGTGTGCTCACGGTTAGGCGAATTGTCTCTCAAAGATTAAACGGCTTTCGTCCTTTCAACGGCTTACGGCTTTCGTCCTTTCAAAAGGAACTTATCACCCAATTAAAATTTATTATACTTTAATTTATTAATATGATTTTATTTTATTTTTACTGTAAATCTAGTAGTACTTCGATTAGAGGCATATGGACATGATATCGTAGGCTGAAATAAACTAATGTTAATGGCAAAAACTAATGAAGCCCTATCAAGTCAATGTCAAAGATAGATACATATATCAAACAAGATTTCGAGAAAAAAATTGATTAACTACATCCTTAAAAAATAATTTGAACCAAGCATACGAGGAGAAATCGAGTTTGGGTGGGGAGATCTACAGAAGGAAACCTGTTCTGGTTTTTAGTATATTAATTTTTTCGATCTTATTCTCTAATTTCAACATTTTCTCTAATTTTAGCATTTGACTTGATGATGATCGTCGGAACTTCATACCCCAGACCGAGCCCGAGCACAGGCACAGGTGGGCGCGCGGGGCTCATGACCAACATCCTTATGCACTTAGATATTTTAGTTAAGTGTTAATACACTTAAATACACCTCTTAACTAAGTTAAGAATTCAATGTGGGATAATTAATTGTATTTTAAACACATTATTCCACACACCATAAATGCTCAATCATGTGACCGACTTCAACTATTTATTTCTCACTCACCGAAAATCAAATTTGAGAAAATTAAAATACTACGATTATCTACTACAAACATAAATCAATCATACGCTATTTAATTTCTTCAAAATTAAATAATCCGGTCACCAAAAAGCGGATATAATGAGTCATGACTCAATTTATTAAATTCAATTTTCCAACATTTTACACATATTTTGGGATTAAAGTGATAATATTTGGAGTAGAAAATCGTGCTTAAATCATATGTTTTCGTTCATATTTGTGTTTTTGGGAGATTATGCGTTTGTTCATTTGTAATGTTTTTAGGGTTTTATTGATGATTTTGGTGCAAAATGAGTAAAAATGAAGTTGGAGAATAAGGGGAGTCGAGCTCGAAATGATTAGATTTTTTTTATTTTTTTTTAAATATCGAGACTGAAAAGTCAAAACTTAAAGGAACATGATTCGATTCGACTCAAGCAGGTCGGGCGAATCAGCGGCCCAAGTCTACAACAAAGAAGTCTTCACAAAAATTAATGGCCCAATCCAATTGAGGCCCAAAGGCAACAAAAGCCCACATTAATTAACTAATTGAGAGTCAAATTTAGCAATTGGATTGCTACAGCTGAGAACATTAATGTCTTATTTACTGATAAGGATGGATTAATAATTTATTCAATTATATTTTATATTTATTTGATATGATATTAAAATGGTGGATAATTGAAGATTTATAATAGATGACCTTTTGAGTGCTTATATGTGAGATATGAATCTCATCTAAAAAGGTGAAATGTGATTTATCCATAATCGTATCTACTAAACTATTTATCCATCCAATTGTATATCCGATCCTCAAAGTAAACAAATTCGGACTTGTTTACTTCAAGGATTTACTATTGAGTAGATAAATAGTTTAGAAGATGAGAGGATAGATAAATCATATCCCACCTTTTGTGGGATAAATAGATATACAAAGTTCATTTATCACGAAACTTGAATTATCCATTATTTTAATATCATATAAAGTAAATATAGAATAACCAATTAATCCACCGTTATTCATGAAAGTAAATTTGATCTAATTGGATTAATAATCCAAAGTTTTTATTATCCAAGTTCTCGCCTAAAGTGGATTTCGTCGAGGCTTGTCTTGTGCCTCAAATTGTGGGCTAAATTATTTTAAGATTTCTTTTCAACCCTAAATTTCTCCCTACACTATATATACAGTTTCCCACTTTTTAGCAAAGGGTGAACAAAATTAGAGAGACGCGATAGAGACTCCGGAGATTGAAGGTTCATGCTACAACAAGATTGGAGATTCCAGATTCTTTATCATGTTAAATAATATTTTGTGCCACCATGCATGTTGTATTTGTATTTTTATTCTTTATATTTAATTATGTCTAGTTTTTTTTTTTTTTCATTCTAAGGCTTGTAAAACTACAAAAATAGATTCTATGTTTTGTTTAAACTTTCAACTTTACCATTCATTTATAGTTTTATAAATTTTAGTTTTGATTTCACATGCATGATTGTCTGATGACCTATTTTGTATGTTAGTTAATTAATCTGAGGCTGACAACTCACAATAAATTAATGGAATAAAATAAGATGATGTAATGTGAATGTTTAGAAGGATCGGGAGATGAATAAATATTCATAGGAAGTTATAAATATAATATTCACAGGAAGTTATAAATCTTTTTTGCTTTTAGGAGTTAATAAATTATTTAGATAAATTGAGAGGTGAATATTTAATTTATTAACCTACTTTACAAACTTATTCGAGAGAGTGGTTTTTAATGACTCTGTGATGTTCCACCGTATATGAATTAAATTGATTTGTGGAATTGATTGATTTATGCATAGATGATATTGTAGAAAAAACATCTCTCATGATATATTTTTCTTTTAGTTGACTTTTGTTTCTTTTATTATTTGATTTGCATGTTTAGTTTAGTTTTAGATTAATAAAACTTTAATTACTAGTGTCTCGATATTAATAAGGTGTCTATATTTTAGTACTCATAGAATATTTATCATTTCAATCCTCGTGAATATGATATTCGTACTCATTGTTATCAATGACTACATCGTATATTTGTGATTGCTTTTAATACTGCTGACAAAATAGTGATCACTAAAATATTTTGAAAAACCATAATCTGTGCACTTATGTTTATGGTTACTGCATGCAAGTGTTCTACAATATGTTGGGAACAGACGTAAGAACAGTAAATAAAACGCAGTAAATAACGCACGAGATTGGTAACTCAGTTCGGTTAATCAACCTACTCTGGGGGACTTCGCCAAAACTTGAAGATTCGTTCACTATCCCTTCATGAAGTGTATTTAGGATCTTACACATACAAGACTCCCTCCTTATGTCGTCTGTTCTTCTTCACGAACTCTTTCACTGAACGAAAGCTGTGAGATTCCCTCACAACCGTGACACTAGACTCCCTCTAGGACCCACGACTTCAACTTACAATCTCTCATGAGATTGCGTAGAAAATGGATTAATAAAACCCCTCATGTGTTTCACTCAAAACACTCAAAAGATAGACTATCACGTTGAACAGTTTAGGGAACAACTTCTAGCTATTACATATATTCTAAGCAAATGACTCTCAAATAATATGTGAAGAGAATCTAATTAAGTCTTCCACCGATTAAAGCAAAAAATCAATCTTCTTATAATCTTCACTTCAATGTTACCGTTGATCTCTTATCGCCAATATTGGTAAGTGAATAATGGCTTGTGATCTTCCCACATGTGTGTAGATACTTTCCTTGCAAAGTATGGTTATTTTCAGCACGGTATCTACACCATAAGGCAGTCAAATAATCGAATCTTGACCTCCCAAACTAGATCGGCACAAGATCTTTTAAACATGGAAATTGTCATAATTAAATTGTTACTGGATATGTCTGGAACATCAGAGCGAACAGTTTACCAACTGTTCTTCAAAACTTGCACATCGGAACTTTTATCTTCAGGCACATATCCAAGTTCACATTGTCGAACATATCTCGCCAAAATAACCTTTAGTGCATAACGGTGGCACAAACAATCTCCCCATTTGGCGTTTATGGAAGACAATAACAAGAAATATGCACATCACATGAATAAACTCCGCAGATCAAAAATATATATCAAAATGCGATATATAAAAACAACTGTCTGGCACAGTTACTGGCACTCCCCCTGGAACAACACTGGGAGTTTCACCACATCACATACATTGTCTCTGCGAACACTCTCTCTGTCTTCACAGTCTTCTTCTGCATCTTCACACACCTTTCACGTCTTCTCCCATTTACTTTTTACGTCTTCTCCCCCTTAGTGCCTGCCATAAATGACAAAGCTCAGGCGGGATGAGCATTGGGAGGTACACCAAGATCTTCAGCTGTAGGAAAAGCATGGGAAACAGCATCAGTAGCAGGAACAACTGGAATTGGCTGAGAAACGGTGTCAGCCACAGGAACAGTCTCGGGCACAGCAGTTGGAATGGCAAGTTCAACGACAAATGATTGTCAAATAACACTTCCAGACCATCAAACATATGAAGGACCATTGATCATTGTCCTTCTACGTGTCTTCCTTCTTTCATCTTTGACCCCTTAGTGATTTCAAAAAGTGGTAAGAAAAAACCAATCCACGCTTTTCTGTGCCTGTAAAGTAGGAACACTTCTGGAACTAATTTTTTTCTCCATATTCGGCAGGTTCAATTTTTGTAGGAACATCTGTTGAATCTTGAACCACTAGGTCAGCATTTGTTGTTGATTTAATGTGGAAAGCATCAACTTTATCATCAAGAACATTCTCTGGAACACATTCATTCTTTTTGTCATCGGAAGAGTTGGAGGCATAGTTGCATTTCCCTTCAGTTTTTTTTACCCAAACTTTGCGAGTTTCTTTGTGCGAAATTGGCTGGCACTTTTCTTCTTCAATTTAGCCAAGTACTTGAAACAATGCGGTCTAATATGTCCAACATGATTGCAATAATGACATATAGGGACAAATGGTTTCTGAGAAGATCTTTGAATTATTCCTGAACTTGTCCTGCTATCTGTCTGGATCTTTTTGTGATGTGTTCTTGAAACTGTCCTTGCATGAATCTGAATCTTCTCCTTCCCCTTTTCAGCTGAGTTCCTTTGAGTATTCATGCGAGGCTTCTGCTCTTGAGAGATAATATTTCTTCTTTTCATCATTTGCAAATCATTTATATAGCTCTTCCAATGAGGACGAATGTGTCCTGATTTTCCACAATAATGACAGATATGAACAAAACCCTTTTCATTATTTCCATGAGAGATTTGATGCAAGACGTTAACTCTTTCATGTTTTTTTTCTTTAACTTCTTTAGTTGGGGTAGGAAAAACTTTTGTGCCCAAGGTTTGTGCTGCAAACTGTTCCTGACAGTTATATCCCATACCAGATTTATCTCTGAAACTTTTTCCTATAGATAAAATTTCATCTAGTTGAGATGTTCCTGAATTCATCATCTTGATATTCTTATTCAGTTGCTGAAGTTCACTGATATGTTCCTGCATACTGTTCTTAGAACTCAAAAGCTCAGATTGAAGCTTTTTATTTTCAGTAGCAAGAGAATCACATTCTTTAATCAGTTGATCATTCTATTGAATCAGTTTTTTATTGATTTGAACCACCATGTTCCAACTGGAATGCAATTTATTGAAGGACTCAACAATAGTTTCTTCATAGAACTTTTCAGCATCGCTGCATTCACTAGTCTGAAGAGAGTCATTTGTTGGAACATGCAGGGACATGTGGTGTAACAATATTCAGAGACCCATTCTTAGCAACAAACGCAGTATGATTATCTGCACAACACTCTTCTTCACTACTGCCATCATATATAAGATCATTATCCACTGTATTTGAATGTATATCATTTTTTTTATGTATTGGTGCATTCAGATTTAATATGACCAATCCCACCACATTCTTTACATTGAATCTTTCTGTATTTTCCACCAGATCTTCTTTCAGCAGCTTTATATTTACTCAGAAAGTTTGGATACTTGTTCAATCCACCGGCAGGAGCAGTTTAAGGAACACCATTATGCAAATTCTAACTGATTTTGCATTAAAACCTAAACAAGATACTTGGTTAGTGAGGCCATGGATTTTGCAACCTTATTATGATCATTGAACGTCAACTCCAGTTCGATATTGGAAGAAGAAGCATTAGTGCCTAAACTTGTTCTTTCAGGCTTTTCATCATTAGGAAGAGACATCTCAAAGGTAAGCAATGATCCCATCAATTCTTCCAGCTTCATGTTGCTGATATCTTTTGCTTCCTCAATTGCAGTAACTTTATGGGCAAATCTCTTTGGAAGAGATCTCAACACTTTCCTCACGAGCTTTTCATCAGAAATCTTTTCACCAAGTGTAAAACATTCATTTGCAATGCCAAATAAGCATGAATTGAATTCACTTATGGTCTCTTCCTCATGCAACTTGAGGTTTTCAAACTTTGTAGTTAATAACTGCAGTTTGGACTTTCGAACTTCATCTGTTCTTTCATGTGTTATTTGAAGAATGTCCCAAGCATCCTTAGCAACTTCACAAGTGGAGATTAATTTGAATATATTCACATCAACAATAGATTTATAGCATTTAAAGCCCATGAGTTGAAGTTTGTCAACATATTCTCATCTTTGGTCCATCTAGCTTCAGGTTTTGGAACAATATTACCTGATTCATCCACTTTTGTTGGAGGACTCCACCCATTTAGCACCACTTTCCAAGCTTTACCATCAATGGATTTGATAAACGCCTTCATCCTTGCTTTCCAATAAGCGTAGTTGTTTCTATCTAGAACTGGGGGACGTCCTTCATACAAAGAGTTCATTCTCACCAAAATAAACACAAAATACGAATTAACAAACCCAAGATCACAAATGTGTAACTGGTGACCCTCTCTGGTGCTAATTGAAAAAACGTAATCCATGCACTTATGTGTTTATGGTTACTGCATGCAAGTGTTCTATGATATGTTGGGAACAGACGTAAGAATAATAAATAACGCACGAGATTGGTAACCCAGTTTGGTTAATCAACCTACTCTAGGGGGACTTCGTCCAAACTTGAAGATTCATTCACTACTCCTTCATGAAGTGTATTTAGGATCTTACACATACAAGACTCACTCCTTATATCGCCCGTTCTTCTTCACGAACTCTTTCACTGAACGAAAGCTGTGAGATCCCCTCACAACCGTGACACTAGACTCCCTCTAGCTACCCATGACTTCAACTTACAATCTCTCCCGAGATTGCGTACAAAATGGATTAATAAAACCTCTCACGTGGTTCACTTAAAATACTCAAAAGCTAGACTATCACGTTGAACGGTTTAGGGAACAACTTCTAGCTATTGCATAAATCACAAGCAAATGACTCTCAAATAATATGTGAAGAGAATCTAATTAAGTCGTCCACCGATTGCAGTAAAGAATTGGTCTTCTTATAATCTTCACTTCAATGTTATCGTTGATCTCTTATCGTCGGTATTGGTAAGTGAATAATGGCTTGTGATCTTCCCACATGTGTGTAGATGCTTTCCTTGCAAAGTAGGGTTATTTTCAACACGGTATATATACCACAAGGCAGTCAAATGATCGAATCTTGACCTCCCAGACTGGATCGGCACAAGATCTTTTACACATCGAAACTGCCATAATTAAACTGTTCCTGAGTATGTTTGGAACATAAGAGTGAACAATTCACCAACTGTTCTTCAAAACTTGCATATCAGAACTTTTATCTTCAGGCACATACCCAAGTTCACGTTGTCGAACATATCTCGTCAAAAAACCATTAGTGCATAACGGTGGCACTAACATATTTCAATATAGATATTTAACTTTACTTTATGTGAACATAGTTAATAACTCAAGATAGATAGGGTTGTGAAAGTAAACCCACCTTAAATCAATTTGGGAACGAGAAGCTAAACCTTGTAGGATCAACCTTGATTCTCTCTTCCAAGCTTAGCAGATCTTACACAAGATAAATCTCGACTAATGATTGCTACATAAATTTTCTGAGGTTCTCCAACAACTTTCTTTGAAACGAAGTCTACATTGCTTTCCATATTCACAAACATCACAAGCATCTTCTTTGCAACTTATGGCAGGCAAATCATGAACTAACATATGAGAATGCATCATTTTTCATATTAGAGTAGTTAAAATGTCCTAGCCTTTTATGCCACAAAACTGAATTTTCTTCAGCACTTATATAAGCATGGTGATTATTTGATTTTCATTTGATAGAAAGACTTTTATCTTGTATCTTCATAGTCATTAATTGACTGCCAAAAGGATCACAAATAGTACATGCCATATCTTGAAAATACAAAATATATTATTTTTCTAACATTTTCCCCATACTTAAAAGATTTTGATTTATGTCAGGTACAAACAAAACATCTTGGAAAAGTTTTGTATCTCATGGTGTGTGAATTTCCATAGCACCTTTCCCTTTGACATCAACATGATCATCATTGTCAATTGTCACCTTCTAAGTGTAGGATCTATCCAACTCTTTAAATATGACAGTATCATGAATCATGTGATTAGTACTACCACTATCAATTATCCAAACTTCTTTGTTTTGATTTGCAGCACATGTAGACAAAAAAAGCTTTTCTTCATTTCCGCTCCTGATTTTCAGCAACTTATGCTTGTTGTCCTGGTTTGTTTGTTTTGTTCTCGCATACTTTTTCCACATGTCCAAATTCATTACATGCTCTGCACTTTACACTAGACCTCCACCCCCAACAACTTAAAATTTTTGGGTATGACTTATCTTTTTGCAGTGAGGACAAGGAGGATAATATTTATTGTTTTCTCCTATCTTATTTGTCTTTCTTTTCTCCACGTAGCTTCTTTCCACCATTATTGCTTGGTTGTTTTCCTCTTAGCTTCTCTTGAAAAGTACCCTTTGTAGTATATCTTCAAGCCTCAGTGCTCTTCTTTTTTCCAAAGCTTGTAAAGCATTTACAAACTCTGCCAAAGTAATTTGTGAAAGGTTTGTTAAATCTTCTAGTGAGGAGATTTTTTATACAAACCTCTCTGGCACAATCACGAGCACCTTTTCAACATTTTTTTATTCTGACAATTCTTCTTCAAGTAGCCTAATGTGGTTTACCACCTTCAAGAGTTTATCAGTAAATTCTTTGATGGTTTTCGAGGGCCTTCAAATTCCCTTCTCATATTTAGCATTTGAATTTGTGGAGTTCTATGATTACCTTAAAACTCATCCTTAAGTTTATCCCAAGCTTCTTTTGTAGTCTCACATGCCACGATTCTTATAAAAATAGTATAAGAGATAGCAGTGAATGCATGACAAGGCTTTGAACTGTTTTTTGCAGATTCTTCACTATGTTCCTTGATTTGAGCAACTGTTGAATTTGCTCTTAAAGGAGTTTGATTTCTTTCATTTTCCACAACTTCACACATATCAAATGTTCTCAAATATGTTTTCATTCTAACAGCCCAAACTCGAGAGCTCTCTCCAGAAAATGGGGGTCAAAGAATAGCACAACTACTCAAAACCATGAGCATACCCCAAGATGTTTTGAAAGAAAAATGAAAAGAAGCCTTGTTGGTTTTTTTTTTTTTTTCAAATACAAACCCTTAAAGATCAATAGGCTCTGATATCATGTTAAATATTTGAGTGGAAGGACTCACCTTGAAACTTCTACACTTGGAACTTGAAAAAAAAAAAGAACAAGGAGCAAGTGTAGTAACCAATTTATTTTTCTTACGAAAAATGAAGAGCAGAGAGTGAGTTTGTGCAGCAGACTAACTTCTACTAATCTTCCATTTCATTTATATATGCTAAAAGGCTCACAAAAGATATTCAAAGAGTTGATGAACATCATCATGCTTCAAAAAAACATAAATCATGGATGACCACAACTACAAAATAGCATAACATAACTAAGATATATAATTGAGTATCTAGAAAAGTCTCAATTCTAACACAAGCAATATCTTCACTTCTTTCTGTGTTTTCTAGTTTCATTAGCTTCTTAAACGATGTCAGGCTGGCAGGAGCCACGATGATAGCTCCTGTTGTGAATTACACCACGCTCGATGGCTCGTTTACTGGTGGAACATTCAGAAATGGTTTCCTCCCTTCTCCTAGAACTAGAAACTGAGGATAACAACATTTAGTTTTGCATTTCAGTCTCACTTTCACTTCTCTAGTTTTAGAGCTTCTTATGATGACTTCCCGTTTAATGCTTTCTTGTTGACAGGAATATCCAACACGACATGGGTTTTATCGACAGATAAGGGTCTGTACGTATGGCAAGGGGACGAAGATGGCTTGGTGCCTGTCACTCCGCAGCGCCATATTGCTAAGAAGCTTCCATGGATACAATACCATGAAATACCAAATTGTGTACAACTTCATTGCATTAGCCATTAGGTTGATTGTTATCTGTGAGGATTTTCTAATTCACACATTATTTGAAGTAGGATAGCTATTTTCCCCGTGAAAACCAGAGTTTTTCCCATTAGAAAGAGATGCCAAACTCAATTTTTTTTGTCATTCTGGAAATATGTTTACACAATAATTTGGTAAAACTCCTTGCACAAAATAATGTAAAGGCTAAACAGGTCGATTCTTCTGAGTAAGAACACGAACACGATGCTTAAAACCTAACTATTCACTTGGGCAGCCCAGTTTCAGGGTTGATAAGAGACTTGCTTTCATCAGTTAGCACTATGGGGCCTCCTCCAGGTCTTGTGCAGATAAAGTAGCTCACATCTCCCCTAAATCTCTGGGATGAAGCATTCTCCTTAATTTCAGGAGGCGGGACCAGAGCTTCGATATCCTTCATGTCCTGAATGCCAGCATCTTTCAATATCGTCTTGTCACCAATAACATAACTGTGGAAACGGGGGACATATAGAGAAGTACATAAGTTGTCGTGCGTCAAGGTTAGATGCAAGAAAAAAAGATCGATCACTCATAAATTTTCGGAACTCAAAAAACTACCTGTCCAGATCAGCATCCGATTGAGGAGGGAAGTGAAAGAGCAGCCTCTGAAGCAGAAGGGTTGCAGCCTTTCTGTTCTGTGAGATTAGTACTGCATTTGGCCCGGCATCAAAGGTATAAGCCACCTGTGAATTATGTTGTTGCCTGTTAGTAACCTTCTATCTAAAGTCAATCCGCAAATAACTGGTGCATGCATGTCGAGTGATTAGAGATTAAGAGGGAGTTGGCAGTCAAAACTCAAAACAATCCAATCGGGGACAGGAAGGAAGTGCATTTTGACTATCTCGATTTCGTAAAAACTTGTGAAGATGAAAGAAAAATGCCCACATCCAAATTTAAGTCAGGTTTATGGTAATACGTGTCCACAGAGAGAAAAGAGTGAAAGAAAGAAAGTGGTAGAAATTGTCAATTCATTCAAAGGTAAACAATACTTATCCTATTCATTTAAGTCTTTGTTTGAGGTAGAAGACATAATTCAGTAGTATTTTGGACGAGTAAAAGTTACAAAGAGAGAGAAATATAATGAACCTGAGGTGTTCCTTCATGACGATTCCATTTCTCAACACAGCTGATGATCCTGAAATATTATTAATGAATCGGTGAGATTCAAATTGATAATTTATATATAGATGCTCAAATATTTGAAAAGATAAAATGAAGGGTGACAAAATATGATACAGTGAAATAATTACTAGAATTAAAAAAGGGTGCTTGCCTGTGAGATGTGTCATTCATGTAGAATATGGGGGGCAGGGTGTCCAAGCAAACTGCATGAAACTGATTACTATCCGCACATGCCAGACGAGAAAAGGCTGGAAAATCACGTTTTGCTATAGCTTCTTCCATTTCTACTATACGCTTTGGTACTACTTCCTGTGAAATTTCAACATGCACAAAGACATTGGATTCTTTGTTTTCATCTATAAAATTGATGCCTATTATCCAACATTAAAAAAAAAAGGACGGGAAATAGGGTTGATAACAATTTCAAACATCAACTGAGAAGTGAAATATTGACAAAGTTCATACAGTACCAGGGAACATATCTAACATACCTTTGCTCTATGTTTTATAAGAGCACTGGTTTCAACTGTATCACGCATTCCAGAGGTACTGCTAGTTTCCTTCTGCCTTGAACTTACCTGAAATTCAGACAAAAACCACTTATAGCAAATAATATGATCGGCTCAGCAGAATCACGGGAATAGACGGAGAGGATGATTGATATTTTGTATGCCAATGTAGTAACAAGAAAAAGTGACTGTTCATTGTTCCTTCTGCCTTTCTGGAGAGAGAGAAATAAAAGAACCTAACCTAATCTCAACATTATGCAAACACAGATAAGCCGGTCACTGAGTGCCATGTAAAGAGAAATACAGATACGCACCACTGCAATAATAATAACGAGGTCATCCCAGTGCTTCTCATCAGCAAGCTGCACAGCAATACTATCACTGCCATTTTCCTCCTTCATTCATCCAGGAAAATCAAATTAGATGAGGAACAATGATGGCCAATGAATATTTTCCAATTAATCTATTTATAATAAAATTACTTTTCCCATGATCCACTTGACAAATCCACCATACAAACTGCGGCAAGCACTTCCTGAGCCTTGTCTGATATGGATACAGAAAATGATCATTACTTTTGCACTAAATTCTATTCAGATTTATATAGAAAAAAGATCAAACTTCATAACCAAAATCTTCAGAAAATATTGAAGGCATATCTGACACCAATGAAATCGAGAAATCTATATTACCTAGCAATAGCAGACAGTTTGCTGTGATCTTCTTTCACATTCATTAGCTTTGCCAGGGAAAAAACTGAAAATACAAATGGTTGCCTCAGGTATGCAAAAAAAGAATGTAGAACTGAAATATTTCAGTCACTTTACTATAAATAACAGACACGTACAACAACATCAAATTAGCTCACATAGTCCAATGTTTCTTATTGAACAAGTCAAATCAGCATGAAATCAGCTAGTTCCAATGATAAGGATGTAAAACAACTATTCAAAGTCAGGTAATCAGAAAGTTTATTTACACAACTCCAAGTCTAGAAGTGCTTCCATGGGTGAAGGCCTTACGAGATAATTATGCAATGCCGAAAGCAAAAGGTAGGATCTTTTGAATTTTGTAATCAAGTGGTGAAGGAATTTGAAATTACCCAGGCATGCCAAGCCAGCAGCTGATGACGCTAAACCAGCAGCAGTAGGGAAATTGTTATAAGAAACAATGTGCACACGCAGATTCTCCCAGTCCTTTTTGGTGATCTTGATGCCCTTCTTCTCATCCTCATAATCAGTAGCACGCGAGCGAAGTTCTCTCAAGCAATTTTGGTATCTGCCTCCAGAAAGAGATACCTCCTACACAAGCAAGAAAAACATAGATACAAAGAAGTCAGAATTGTATAAATTATAATGTTTCAACAATTTCACTCCCAGAACTTCAATGAAGTAGGGCCAAACATAAGAAGCCAGGAGCCAATGAGACATAAATTTCACTTTTACGTTTTGGTGAAGTTCAGTCTTAAATAACAATATCCAAAAAATAGTAAATTAACATTGCAAATCTTGCACTCTTAAAATCCTAGTTATTGCAGGGCTAATTGAACGGATAAAGCGGACATCTTTCTGAACCTTTTCCAAATAGTGTTGAACACGAACCAAGCCTAATTAGTCTTGTTCAATAGCTCAGTGATTCTACTATCTCGCACATTTCTTAGCAGAAACAAGCCCATCTTGAGTTTCACATTCACTTTTGTAACAAGCCCAAACCAAAAATCACAGGACTTTTCGATCATATTCATAAATCTCTTCAAATTTTTTAACTCAAACACACGCACACACGCGCGCACGTACGAGCTTATAACTGAAACAATCAAACAAAATCAGCAAGAAAAAAAGGCTCGATCGATTATACCTTTCCGTTGAGCCAGATACGATCATGAGTGAAGGCGGGGCTAACAGCGACGGAGGTGGTGGTGCAGAGGTGGCCGGGGTCAAGCGTGACGCTAATGCTGTCGTTGATCGGAAGAATTAGGTCTTCGTCTCTCTTCCCCCAGTACTTAATCACCGCGATGTTCGTCGGCGTCTGAGCCGTAACAGACAGAACCCATTTATCGCCACTCTCCGCCGCCATTGAAATCTTAGATTGGAAGAATGAATTAATGACTATACTCTGGGTGGATCTCTGATCTCACAAGTATTTATGTAGGCGCTCAGTGGGAGTGTATAGATTCAGTTGGTTGTACGTATATGCTCATGCGCAGTGTGTGTACGACTATTGGTCAGAGGAGAGAGAAGAACGCCATTGTTGAATGAATGAGCTTAAAAAGCAGTTGGATTTCGTTACAAACTAGGAGAGAGAGTGGAACATAAATGTGATATGTGTCCGGACCCATATCCTAATGGTGGAGTGGAGTTACTTGCAGATTAAAGATTGCGAGTTCGAATCTCTTAAATATCACTGGTCGGGTGTGTGAGTTAAAAAAAATATAATACGTTTTTAATATTACGGATAAAACTTTTTTTTTACTTGTATTGCTATATATTCTCATCATCCCAATTATATAGTTTTTATTACTATTTCAATATTACAATTATATAATTTTATATAATTAATATTATTTTTTATAGTAATTTACAAATATATCCTTATTAGATTTTTTGGAAATTTAAAATTAATCACTAAGTTTTATGAATCTTATAAATCTTAAATAGGGGCAATCTTGGAAGTTTAGATTTTGTATCTTGTTTTCATAAATATTTTTAATCTACGTACGAGTAGAAAATGGACTATATAATTAGGACGAGGGAATATATTTGTTTTTTTTTTTTTCAAAAATAGCCAATTTTTTCAAAATTCACAAAACAGAACTAATTTTTTCAATTTTTTTACAAAACTAACATTTGATTAATTTTATAGCCCAAAAATTGTATTTAATTGATTGTATTTTAAGATGTCTTGATTGAAAGTTTTTTTTTCTACTCCGCTAAGGAAATAAAAATATTAAAATACAATCAATTTACATAGGACTTCGTGCTGAAAAATTGATCAAATATTAAATTTGATTTTTTTATTTTAAAAAAATTGGGAATTCTTTATTGTTAATTGTGAAAAAAATAGATTTTTTTGAAAAGGAACTCAAAATGTAAGTATCAAAATTGCTAAAGCTTATAAAAAATTGGTTTATGGAAGACAATTTTTTCATTTGACATTTGATTTCTGATGGAGGGTTTAAAGTTTCAAATTTCAATTTATTTTATTAGTTGGGTTCTTTTTATAATTAGATGGAGTCCATTCAAAAATTTACTAAATTTTAAAGTCTTGATTTGTAAACCAATATATGTCTATATCCCTACATGTGATTTTTTAATTGAATAGTATATAATTAAATATTAAAAATTCAAAGCTATATTATTAGGTAGTAATATTTTAATTTGTTTTGGAGGAAATATTAGGTAGTAATAATACTGCTAAATTAATAGACCATAAGTGGGAGTGTGACCCACTACTTTGACTTATTTATGAGCTCAAACAAAAGTAGGAAAATACTCTCCATTTCTCTTTCTTTTCCTTATTCTGTTATATTATGTCGTATTATGATTGTATTTATTCATGCTTTTTCTTATGGGAGAAAAATGTTGTTCTATATTATTCTGAAATAGTATAGAGACTATTTTTGTTTTATTTAAAGGAGTACTCTTTTTCCCATATAATTTTTCCTACTCTGAATTTTTCATATGGATTTTGATGAGGCCCGATTCCCTGAAGCCTGAGTTATCAGTTTGTGATTTTTGGGACTTTTAGGATTGCCATTTTTCTTCTTCTTTTATTTATACAATTCATTAAGAAATAATATAGAGGTTGTCTATATTTAAGATAATAAGTTATGAAGAAAATATTTTTTTAACTTACTCTGGAGATAAGATAATTCAAATTTCATTTATAATTAAATGCAATTAAAATATGACGAACATAATTGGTAGTTTTTACTTTTTAGTAAAATTTATCTTTTCATAATAATAAGTTGATTGTGATTTTATATAATGTAAATATATACACCCAGTAATAGCATATATATGACTTTTTCCACGTTTTTTTTATTGAGATTTATATCATAAAATTGAATTGACTATTGGGTGGTGGGGTGTTAGCTAAGGTGGGAATGCTGCTGGTAAATCGACAATGGTTTTCTTATTGGTAATCTCCATTTTTAAATTGTATTTCCCCAATATGTCAAGTGTGACTTCTTTCACAATTCCGAGTCCAAAATAGACAGCTAAGCTTTGAATATTACTCCTTCACTTACAAATTAATTGTTAATTTAAATTTTTTCACAAAGTCATATAAAATCCACAATTTAATACATAATTAAACCAACAATAAATCCTTAAATACGTGAAAAATTAAATATGACATAAATCATAAAATAATCAGATTAATTAATTTAAGATAAATTAATCCTAAATAATCGAAAAGAATAATATTAGCTTCCAGAGAGTTGTAGTCGATGTTACGGGTATGATGAAACACATCCGATACAACATTGACTTCAATGTTTATCAAACGAAGTGATAACAACATCTAGAACACATCATTCTCAACAAACATCATTAAGTATGTCAATGGAACAACTAAGTATGGTCTCTGGTATTTCATTGATACAAATTCAAGTATTGTGGCTTATAGTGATGCTGACTGGGCAGATTCCCAGATGATAGAAAAAGCACATCAGGTGCTTGTTTCTTTGTGGAGAACAATCTTATTTCGTGGTTTAGAAAGAAGCAGAATAACATTCTTTCTCTCTATAGTTGAAGCCGAGTAAATTGCAGCCGAAAGCAGTTGTACTTAAATTGTGTGGATTCTTCAGATGATGAAGGTTTATAAAGCTACACATGATGTCCCTATTCTATTCTGTGACAACATGAGTGACATCAATATATCAAAGAATCAAGTCCAACATTCAAGGACCAAACACATTGACATCAGAAATCACTACATTAAAAGTCTAGTTGAAGAAGTTATGAAGATTAAGCATGTCAATACAGAAGATCAAATAGCAGATTTATTCACCAAAGGCTTGGATACTATAAGATTTGAGAAGTTGAGATTCTCATTAGGTCTTTGCATTCACCATTAATCAGCCTAATGGTTTGTGAGTGTGTTTATTTCACACTCAGCAGGTCGAAGAAAGAACCTGCAAAAAGAATGAGCTGAATAGGAGAATCTGTTAATAAAAGTTCACTGATGATATTCATGAACATCATTCTGAAGATGATCATGTACTTTGTTAGTAACGGCTAGTCAGGGTCTTTGCAACTTCAAATCAAGGAATACGAATTTGGTGGGATTTCATTCCAAATTTTGTGTCTAATGGATACTGTTTGAAGATATTACAAGAGAGAAGAGATCATCTCTTTCAAAGGATCAGAACCCTGATCAAATTTCACTTTTGCTCTCTGATATTCTGATATGGCCTTCACCTCTCTCTCTGATCTTTTGTTACCATTACTTATAAATTTTCTTGCTATTCCAAAGCCTTCTTTTTCAAACCTCTTATCTATTATGGTTCCTAAAAGAAAGGCTCAATCTAAACCAAGAATGAGACCTGGAAAGGTCATATATTGATGTGACCTGATGTTAGGATCGAACGCACGTCGACACGTAAGGGTTCTTAAGACTCTAATGTTTTAAAATTACTAACTCAAATATGCGGAATTGAACTAAACAATATAAATGAACGAAATGACTCGATTTAGATGACTAGAACTAAGTAAAATACCTAGACTATGACACACGAATTAAAACACAAAATCCTAACCAAATGGGCTGTTTTAAGGCTTAAATTGGCTAGGGTAGTTGATGGGGATATGGGTGTATGATATATGGTGAAAGGATGGCTGAGGTGGATAGAGTATGATAGAACTTACGGAATGGATGAATCTGGATATAAAGCTCGAACTCTTCGAACTTGGTGGCTTGCTCGATGAAGTCTTGATCTCCATCTTCCAATATCAACAAGGTCACCAACTTGGAACTCTGAAGCACACCATCTTCTTCTTCGAGTTTCTTGCGGATTGTGGCTTGCAAATACTCTAGCAACTTCTTAGCTCTTAGTCGAGTGACGGGATCTCTGAATTGCAGCTCTGGGTTTAGATCCTCATTGCTATGGATGACCTCAACATTCCCCCCTGCTGAAGAGAATTCGTCCTCAAATTTGGATCCTCATCATGGTCGAATTCATCTGCATTAAAGGGAGACAAATCAGCAACATTAAAAGTGGATGAACATTTGTACTCATCTGGAAGATCAATGCGGTATGCATTGTCATTAACTCGGTTAAGGATAGTGAAGGGACCGTCTCCTCTAGGCGATAACTTGGACTTCCTCAGATTGTAAAATCAGCCAGATTTCAGATGAATCCAAACACGATCACCGGGTTGGAAGACAACTCTCTTGCATCTCGTGTTGCGTGCAGTGACAATCCTTGAGCCTTTGTGCTTGATCCGGGCATGAACCTTCTCATGCATCTCTCTAATGAAATCAGCTCTCTTCATACCTTTAACACTCGTTAGATGCTCAACGGGTAAAGGAAGCAAATCAGTAGGCGTTAGTGGATTAAATCCATAAACTACTGATGCGATATTTTATACCTCAAATAATAAATCGTGTCATGTGTAAGTGTACACGGATGTAGCAAGCAATGATACGAGTCGAACCACAAGGAATATGAGATATATTCTAAGATGCACAACTAATGCCTAATTAAATCTCAATCACTATTTAAACCAAATAAGTCAAAAGAGTTGTTGTTCACTTCATTTATCAATCCACCATAAAGATTTAAAATTTATAATAATTTCCAACACTAAAGAGATGAAATCTACGGGTTAACAAAGGAGTTTAGGGTGATGGATCCTTGATTTAAGGGGTTTACATAAACATGAAGATCATATATAACTCAAAACTTTATTTATGACAAGGGTTTGTTCATTTTAAGCATTTTCTCAAACACCTAATATGCAAAAAATGATGTTAAACTTGCTATCTCTAACAAGCATTTCACTCAAACATACAAAGAGTCCCCTCCACAAATTACAAACCTAAATGCTCATACATCTCTCAAAGTATAACCACAAGGTCTCATAGATCACCAACAAACACCAAATGAGCAAAACTAATCACCCATTGAGCATAAAGATAAACATAAATGGAGGCCACCCATAAACATTTACAATCACAACAATGATCCACAAGATTTAATCAAAGAAATATACATTCATCCCACATTCATAATAAACATCCTCATTTCAAAGATCCTTCACCCCAACCCTAATGAAATTAGCTACTCATAATCTTAAAAGCAAAATAAATTACTTGAACATAAATTATAAATAGAGATTAGATTAAACCGATAGAATGTACAAAGATTGCACAAGATCCTTCCACATCAATTCTTCAAACTTCAAGAACTCCTCTTTACAAGCCCAAGCCCTCTTCCTCCTCTCATTTCTATGGTTCTATCCTTGATTTTCTAGGGGAAAAATGGGTATAGGGATTGGGAGAAATTTTTAGAGTTTGATCCTTAATCTTCTTCCCAAAAATCCGTCTCTCTCCCTCTGTTCTATTGTTTTCCAAACTTTTCTTTTAAAGGAAACGCACTGATAAGGTACGCAAAATAGGGCGTCTGGGCGTGACACGGGCTCGGTCGCGCCTAGGTCGCGCTGTAGCTCGCGCCAGAGAAGGGCACGAAGGAGTGTCTGGGCGCGGGAGCGTGGTCGCGCCAGAGAAGGTCACTAGGGAGTGCCTGGGTGCGGGAGACCGGTCGCGCCAGTGATCGCGCTGTGGGTCACGCCAGAGACACGTGGAAAGCCTGGCTTGGTACGACCCGATGCAGTCGCGCCTCCACCCGTGCTGTAGCTCGCGCTAGAGACGCGTGGAAAGCCACGTTTGGGCGCGGACGGAGCGGTCGCGCCTGGTTCGTTGAATTCGATGATTCTTCAATAGCACACCTAGGATTTGCACTTGGATTAAAATATGGGTTTGGACATCAAAAATATACAATTGGTTTATAAAATGGTATTGAAATAGCCCCAAGTTGCAGTCAAAAGAAGTACAAAATACTGATTATCAACTCCCCCAAACTTAAGCTCTTGTTTGTCCTCAAACAAGTTTTCAAAGAAAAAGAGAACACAGGAAATCCAGATCAAGAATGCCTCAGAAGAAAGAACAAAAAGCATATTATCATACACAAGTATATGAAGTTCTGATACACAAGAAATGATCATGTAAAAATACGGCTTTTCTTGCTTTAGTAATATCAACACTCAACTCAACCTCTCAAGGAGAAAAGGGACGTGTATACACTCGACATCAAATAATACTAGTATACCAATATAAGCTTGCAAAATAACTCATCTCTTCTTACAAGTATGCTCAAAATAAGGATCACATTGGTCTTAAGGGTTGAAACGTTAGGCTCTTTGGACGAGGTAGGAAAAATATAGGCTAAAAGTGACTTCAAAATCAATCCCCGTAACCTGCTTTGTATTTCAAGATAAGCAAATCTATTTTGAGTTTTCTTCTACCCCGCACATTGCTTTGGGAAATTTAATTGGATCTAAAGTCTATAGCTAACAACCATTAATGCTCCTCTTATTTATTTTGATTTTCATTGGTGTTCTTCAACAAATCACAATTTATTTTTATTTCACTTTGCAAGGCTTGTATATGTGTTTGATCAAAAAGGCTATTTCAATAAAATAAGATTTGTGTTCAATCCACCATTAATTCTCATTAGTTTTATTTTCAAGCTTACTTGATTCCCAAATTTCTTCTACCCCTTGGTTTCAAATAAAATCAATAATAAGCACAAAGGGGCTAGCAAGGGTTGTATTTGTAGGAAAAATTTTAGGCACAATTTTGTAGGAAAGCCTTAGGTCATCTCCATATATTAAGCACAACTCGTAAAATCAAGAGAGTTCAAAAAGGCAAGTTCTAGAGATACCAATATTATTGATGGCAACTAACACAGGACAATGCAATATAGCAAGCGAATCGAGTATCGTATCCACATGGACTGATTATTTGACACAACTGAGTACTAAGCTGACAACTCTCTATTATCCAGGCTACCAATATATGAGTTTATTAAAACTAGGCTCGAATTTAAATAAAATAAAAGAACAGAACTAGAACCAAATAAACACAAGTAAATATACTAAGAAAATAATCAAACTCAAACAGTTAATGAAATACTAATTCTAGGGAATGCAGCACACATGTATCCACTATGATTCAATTTAATCCTAATCTTTCCCAATTTTAATCCGATTAAAGGTGAGGAATCAGAAATATATCTACCTATCTCCGCCAGGTCTCAAGGTAGAAGCAGATTAACAAACAACCTATTACTTTCGTCTCTAGGTTAATTTACTAACTCCCGATAGAACCACAGATTTAAATTCCCCAACAGATTCCTTAGAACGTGTATCAAATTATTCAATTAATCCCACTAATTAATTATCTCCACCAGGACTCAAATTAACTAGCTAGCATACATTAATTATGATCAGTAATTAAGCATGAAATCACAAGCACTTGAACATTTGAACACAATAATCGGAAGGAAAAAATAACAAGATTAAATTAAGTACATAGCTTCAATCATGCTTTGCAAACCCTAGAATTAATAAAAGACTACTCATGCATAATTAAAACCATAGGAATAATAGAAATAACAATAAACATTGACATAAAATAAATGTACAATAGAATAGAAAAACCGGAATGACGATTCGTTGAATAAAACTTGAATTCTTTAATGTTGAATGTTCACAGCGAACCTCGAAAGTAAAATAATAAGAGAACTCTAAAATAATGAGTAAAAAGTATCTGTAAAGACGTCCAAAAATTGTGCAAAGCAGAGCCTTCTATAGTTGGGGAAAAATAGAGCCCAAAAAGGAAGGAAAAAGAGCCTAATTTTCGGCACAAGGCGGCACCTGACCGTGCCGTGTGACGGCACGGACCGTGCTGTTGCTACCGAGACTCCGAAATTCACTTGTCTGATGGCACGGGCCGTGCCGTCTGACAGCACGGTCCGTGCCATCACGCACTCTCCGACACGCTCCACCGTTTTGCTCCGTTCTCCCTCGTTTCTCGTCCGATTGACCCGATTCAAGTTGCGTTGCGACCCTCTCTTGATCCTCTATCTTTCTAGAAACTTTCCTCCTTGAATTGGATCTTGGATAAATCTCAAATTCAGCTCAAACTTGCACAAGAAACAGCAAAACATCAAAAAGCACAAGGAAACTCGAAACTAGCATAAAAACTCAACAAATGCATGCATTACTCTACGAATATGATCCATACAACTACTCAAATGCATGTAAAAGCCATGTTTATCATTCCCCCAAACTTGAACCATTGTTCGTCCTCGAACAATGAGAAGAACATTAAGAAAATATAAACATGGAGGAGAACAAGTAACTCGATCATAAATGCTTCACGAATATGCTCAAAATAATTTTAATTGCATAAATTCAACATCCATCAACTCATCCAAATCTCAGCACAATTAATATCCATAAACAAAGCATGAACCTCACCAATATGTGTATCGCTCGTCTCACAAGTGTATAAATTAACGCTCATCGAATCAAATGCAAATGCAAAAGTGTTAACCATAGGCTTGCCAATCGTCTAAAACACTCATATACTCAATCATAGAAGAATAAAGATCAATGAGGTCTTTGATTTAGGATGTAATGTCGGGACATTGGTTAAGGTTAGGAATTTTTGGCTAAGTGACTTGAAAATTCAACACACTCACATCCTTTTTCAACTCCAACCACAACTATGGATCCAAAATCCATCTTCCAACTCTTTCCAACTCCCTCACACTTCAAAACATTATTCTCTTATGCTCATCTCAACAACAAAAATACAAACAAGCCAACAAATAGCAAACATTCTCAATTGCTACCTTTCAATATTTGACTCTTTTTTGTTTCTTTTCCACACAATTTTTTTCTTATGTTTTTTCTCTTTTTTTTCAATTTTTTATTTCCTTTTCTTTCACGAGCCTATGAGAATATCTTTCACCCCAATATCAACATCTCCACTCTCTCCCCACAAAAACACTATTTTCCATAATAAGATACCCTTATTCACCTTCCGAACCCCCTATCATCCAAGTTCATGAACAAAAGGCAATTATGGCTCAAAATTGGCTAGTAAGGATCAATTTTTCCGGTTAGTATTTACGAATTAATGTGGCTATGAAAAGATGGCCTCAAATCACTTCTAAATTCTACACATAATCGAGATTATTCGAATAGAAACCATGGCAAGTTCTAGACACACCAAAGCATGCATGACAAACACTCATGAAGGAAATCCAAACTGTGTATTGATATATAGTTAAGGCTAAAAAATCTCACAGGACTATTCATGCTTCATTTACTTCAATTTTGAGTACATCAATTCAAACAAGTCAAGATCCATCAAATTCATGCAATATTTTTCAAAACAGCGCTTCTTTTCATCATTAGCATTTCACGAGTTCACCAAAAACATGGTTTTCAACAACAAAAACACAAACTAAAACGACTCAAAGAAAAACTAAAAACACGTGCCAAACATATCAAATCCATCCCCCTCCCCCAAACTTATTCAACTGCAAAGAGAATAAGTTTGGAGGGAACAAAATAAAGATGTGTTTGGAACGAACTCACCGTACACCAACATGGAGAAAAGAATATTGAAACTGGCATGGATGATCTCAGAATAGCTTTTGGGCTCCAAACGCCTTTCTACAAGTTAGCACACTAAAACAAGACACAAAAGAAAAGCAAAGAAAGAAAACAAAGAAGATAAAAAAAATGATGGGTTACCTCCCATCCAGTGCTTTATTTAACGTCTTTAGCTAGACGATACCTCAGCAGTCAACGAGGTCTAAAACAGCAGTCCAACCAACAGAACTGTCGCCCCTTTCGAGGACTGTTATCCACTGCCACTGTTGGCTTCTCTGGTGCCACTGCAACGAGCGTAGCTCCTTTCACATTCTTTTTTCGGAAGACCCGAAATTTAACTCTAATCTTCTTTGGAGCTAGAGCTGCGGAAAATCCCCCATCATCTTGTAAAACCATGCACATCTCTGATAACTGTGCTTTTAGAGCTTTCGGAACACGCGTTGGAGACGTCTTCATCATTAGCTTCTCTTCCGGCTTGTCATTTACATCGTCCATGAAGCCGTGGGCCAAACTCAAATCATCACACTGCGGGATATCCTTTGGTGGAGGATTTTGAACAATAACTCGTTCTCTATCAATCCCCAAAGTCATCGTGCCTCTCTTCATGTCCAACTTCGCCTCACAAGTAGCAAGAAATGGTCTCCCCAAGATTAGAGGCATCTTGGGGTCTTCAGGCATGTCCATCACCACAAAATCTGCAGGAAACATCAAGTTCGCCACTTTGACAAGCCCGTCTTCGATGATTCCTCGTGGCTTGGCAAAGGATCTATCCGCAAGTTGGATTTCCATCTCAATCTCCTTCAACGCTCTCAATTTCAGCCTCTTGTAGACAGTGAAAGGCATCAAATTTATGCTAGCTCCAGAATCGCATAGCACTCGCTCAAAAAAGGATCTCCCAATCTTCACAGGAATAGTAAGGCTACCCGGATCTGCCATCTTCAACGGTAGCTTCTTTTGCAGCCAATCACTGCACTCTTCCACCAGATGAACCATCTCGATAGCCTCCACCTTCTTCTTTCTCATGACAGCCTCTTTCAAGATTTTAACTCCACAAGGTAAACCTCGTAAAGTATCAAGAAGAGGGATATTGATGTGTACCTTCTTGAAGATGTCGAACAGATGATCAACATCAGAATTTGAAGGAGGAGGAAGGGACACATGTGGCGCCACCTTTGGAGCTGCAGTTGGCGCCAATTTCGGTGCAGAAGGATGCGCAGTGCCAGACACCACCTGAATGGCATTGCAGTGCGCATTCAGGTTAACCTCAGTGTGGCTTGGAAACTGTCTCGGCTTGTGTTGAGTTGCCACTTGGTTTGCTAGTTGCCTCACTTGGACTTCCAGTATATTCACTTGCTTCGATAAGGCGCTCACGGTCCCTTCAATTTGTGTAATCTTTGTACCGGTGGCCCCGATGAATGAGTTTTGATTAGAAATCAACTGTGCCACCATGTCTTCCAGTGATGGCTTCTTTGGCTCAGCGGGGGCTGCAGCAGGAGCAACAAAACCCGGAGGTTGCAGGGCGTTGTTGGGGTTAGCATAGGAAAAATTCGGATGATTCCTATTGTTCGGGTGATACGCCATGTTGTTGCTCTAGAATCCTTGCTGGCCTCTGTCGTAGTTTCTCTGATTGATAAAATTCACGCTTTCCACTGCAGAGGATTTAGAACCTTGCTGTTGCACTGCATTCACATCCATGTGCGCACGTCGCCCCTCAAGAACTTGTTTCTTCAATTCCTCAATCTCGGCCCTCAGATCATCCATTCTAGAATCAGATACTGCAGCTGCAGGCCTTGTTTCTCGTCTCTCCATCGGCCACTGATAACTGATATCCGCCATCTCCTCAATAATCCGTAGTGCTTCAGCCGCAGTGCGATTTACCAAACATCCTCCAGCTGAGGCGTCCACCAATCTCTTTGTATTGATCGTCAAGCCACTGTAGAAGTGTGTGTCTTGTTGATCTGTGCTGAATCCATGCTGTGGACAGGACCGCAGCAAATCTCTGTATCTCTTCCAGGCCTCATAAATGGACTCATCCCCCATCTGAGTGAAATGGGTGATGTCAGCAATGATCTTCTGTGCCTTTGATGGAGGAAAGTACTTGGCAAGGAACGTCTGGCACATCTGGTCCCATGTAGTAATGGACGTCTTGTCCAAGCTTTTAAACCATTCCTTGGCTCGATCCTTCAGAGAAAAGATGAACATCCTCATGTGAATGATGTCGTCACTGACACCGTTCATCTTGATGGTGTCACAGATATCCAAAAATGCATCCAGATGAGCATTTGGATTCTCCGTAGCCCGTCCGCCAAACTGTTGGGTAGTGACCATGTTAATCAGAGCAGGACGGAGCTCGAAATTATTCGCGGCGATGCCGTCACCCCATCCAGTGCCTAAGTATCTGTCAGTTGGAGCCCGATACAGCTGATTTAGAGGTGCTGCTTCCGGTTCAGGCTCCGCCTATTGAGCAAGTCTCTGCTCCATCTCTTGCAGACGTCTAGCCAATGCTTCCATCTCAGTCTCGTTGTTTGCTGCCATTTCTTTCTCTTTTAATCTGCACTCCTTATTCTTCTGTCTAGGGGCTCGATCAGGGGAATCAGGAACAGGGTCTACGTGTGGCTGTGTAGACCTTGTTTTCATACACTACCAGAAGTAATAAATTATTGTCAGTAATAATATCAGTAAAAATCAAAATCAGTCCCCGGCAACGGCGCCAAAAAGTTGATGCACTATTTATTATGCACAATTCTGCAACTAACACAGGACAATGCAATATAACAAGCGAATCGAGTATTGTATCCACAGGGACTGATTATTTGACACAACTGAGTACTAAGCTGACAACTTTCTATTATCCAGGCTACCAATATATGAGTTTATTAAAACTAGGCTCGAATTTAAATAAAATAAAAGAACAGAACTAGAACCAAATAAACACAAGTAAATATACTAAGTAAATAATCAAACTCAAACAGTTAATGAAATACTAATTCTAGGGAATGCAGCACACATGTATCCACTATGATTCAATTTAATCCTAATCTTTCCCAATTTTAATCCGATTAAAGGTGAGGAATCAGAAATATATCTACCTATCTCCGCCAGGTCTCAAGGTAGAAGCAGATTAACAAACAACCTATTACTTTCGTCTCTAGGTTAATTTACTAACTCCCGATAGAACCACAGATTTAAATTCCCCAACAGATTCCTTAGAACGTGTATCAAATTATTCAATTAATCACACTAATTAATTATCTCCGCCAGGACTCAAATTAACTAGCTAGCATGCATCAATTATGATCAGTAATTAAGCATGAAATCACAAGCACTTGAACATTTGAACACAATAATCGGAAGGAAAAAATAACAAGATTAAATTAAGTACATAGCTTCAATCATGCTTTGCAAACCCTAGAATTAATAAAAGACTACTCACGCATAATTAAAACCATAGGAATAATAGAAATAACAATAAACATTGACATAAAATAAATGTGCAATAGAATAGAAAAACCGGATTGACGATTCGTTGAATAAAACTTGAATTCTTCAATGTTGAATCTTCACAGCAAACCTCGAAAGTAAAATAATAAGAGAACTCTAAAATAATGAGTAAAAAGTATCTGTAAAGACGTCCAAAAATTGTGCGAAGCAGAGCCTTCTATAGTTGGGGAAAAACAGAGCCCAAAAAGGAAGGAAAAATAGCCTAATTTTCAGCACAAGGCGGCACGGACCGTGCCGTGTGACGGCACGGACCGTGCCGTTGCTACCGAGACTCCGAAATTCACTTGTCTGATGGCACGGGCCGTGCCGTCTGACAGCACAGTCCGTGCCATCACGCACTCTCCGACACGCTCCACCGTTTTGCTCCGTTCTCCCTCGTTTCTCGTCTGATTGACCCGATTCAAGTTGCGTTGCGACTCTCTCTTGATCCTCTATCTTTCTAGCAACTTTACTCCTTGAATTGGATCTTGGATAAATCTCAAATTCAGCTCAAACTTCCACAAGAAACAGCAAAACATCAAAAAGCACAAAGAAACTCGAAACTAGCATAAAAACTCAACAAATGCATGCATTAATCTACGAATATGAGCCATACAACTACTCAAATGCATGTAAAAGCCATGTTTATCAATGATTCACACATGAAAAATGAGATCAAGGCTCAAATCTCACAAGATGGTTACAAGCTAATGCCAATATTTCCACAATCCAATCAAGTGTCCTATAAAGTCATATTCTTATGCATGTATTTATTTTTACCAAAAACAACATCATAGGCAAATCAAGATTTCCCAAAAAATGAGCATGACAAACTTAAGTCCATAAGTAATAGAGGAGTTGAAACATGAGATCAAGGCTAAACCTGCTTATCATCAAGGTTATTACCTTATCATTAAACCAATCATACGTATTAACAAAAAAATATAGAACTATAAAATATCGCAAAACCCATGCAATAAATTAAAAATTATCCGAATTTTAAGTAGCAAATCCCAACAATACATAAATAAATAAAAATCATCCATGCCACAAAAGTTTTAACAATTCTAAATAAAAAGTTTTCTAAAAAGATAGAGAGATCAACGATACACACATATCACCCCCACCTCCAAACTTATTCAAAACCTAAGTAAGAAAAAGTTTAGGGGGGTAGGCTTGTGGTATCGTCAATCGACTAACAAGGCTCAGGCATCAGCATCTGGTGGCGGGCGTGGACGGGGGTTCTGTGGGAACTGGAAAGGCCCGAGGTACGGAAAGGGGTATTGTTGGAACGGCGAAAATGGGGGCGTGAAGGTCTGGGACGGGTTTTGTGAAGAAGATCCAATGCCACCCCATTACCTCATCATGGTGGCAATATCTGAGACGTCCGACCTCTGGTGAGAGTAATCCCCATGCAGATTTGAGTAATTGCTCTGCAATCCCTGGAACTCTATCCTCATGCCGGAAAACCGGCCATCCATATGACTCTGCAGGCCTTGGAATCTCTCGTCAATGTCCGCCTGCATATCTGTGAACCGATTGTCCATATTCTCCCTCATATCCGTGAGCCGTGCATCAAGATCCGCCCGCATGTCCGTGAACTGAGTAAAGACATTGCCTTGAAAGTTAGTAAAATTCTGATTCATAGTTGTCATCATACCTTCAAGGGATTCAAGTCGTTCATCCGCCACGTCCCCTCTGTTTCGTCTTTGCCCACGAGGTGCTCTTAGTGCCATATTTTCTCTTTGTAGATGCACTCCCATGGGTTCCGGAGCAATCATCAAAGCATTATGCTCCGGAGTGTTCATCAACCAATTTCGTTGATCCTCGAAATTAGTTACGGATGTGAGTGCTGGGTTCGGGAGTGGAAACTTTCTCCCATCCTTCATTATGAGCTCAATGGGGGCGGCATTCGGGCTAATCATGCGGACATTCCTAAGATGGGCGAGGTTGAGAGCTCGAGATCCCGAGAGTGGCTGATAGTTAGCCAGATTCACGTCCAAGGCCATGGCAATAGGAGTGATCATGCCTCCGATACTGATTGTGCCCTTGCTCGGCTGCACTTGTCTTTTAAATTAATCCAGAAGCAACACCCCAAAATCCACGTATATTGCTTGTAGCATACTCCACAAGATGTAGAGCTTATCCTTTCGAAGTCCACTGTTCTCGTGTCGAGCAAGGACAGTGGAAGAAAGGATCCTATGGAGGTATCAGAATATCGAATTTTGGATTTGGGAAGCCTTGGCTAGGCCCGAGTCATACTGGAACATCCGCTCATCCGGGTCCAGGATCAATCTCCAAAATGTCTCAACATTAAAATTGATGTGGTAGTCATAGTATCCATTTGTCGGGGTTTGAAAAATTTTGTTAAGTTGCACCAACGTGAGCTCATGATCACGATTCCCCAATCGAAAAGTGCACCCGATCGGCCCTCTGCTAGGGAGTTTTTGGACCTTAAGAGAGGATAGGAACTCTTTGACTAACACAGAATATGTTAGCCATCTCCCTTGTATGGCATTTGCCCACCCAATCCTAGTGAACATTCTCCACACTTCCTCGTGGATTCCCATTGCTTGAGTGGCTGAGTCACATGAATATTTGGTGGGGAGTATGTTGAAAGATCCCGTCAACTTCTCCCAGCAGTACCGTTCCTCTTGGGTATGGAAGAAAACACCCGCTCTTGCAGGGTCATTTGGGCCACTGTCAGGAAAATCCAGCAATGGCTCGGGTTGCACAAACTCCTCTTCGTCATCTTGCCCTTGGTATTCTTCCTCTTGTTCCTCCTCTTCTTCTTCTGCTTCCTCTTCGGAGAGATCTACACTCGATTCTTCTTCTTCTGATTCTTAAACCACGTATCTCCTAGAAGCTTGGCCTCTGCTTGGTCTTGCCATTCTGAATATATGATTTCTTGAAAATGCACAAGACCTTGCAAAGGATAAAAATAAAAAAAACGACGAAGAGTGAGATTCAAATTGTAAACAACATACCAAAACAACAAAGAGAATTTTAGCCCAACCATAGCAAAATATAACAAAAACTATTCACACTTGCAGGCCTTAGCATAATCATAAACAAAAGCAAAAAGCATTTCCAAAGTAGGCACTACAATCGGATTATAAAAATCATACAAATAGGGTCGGAGTTCACATATACTACCCCTCAATTCACAACAAAATCCAACAACATTTTTTTTTTTTGAGTTAGAGAACTTCCAAATTTCCCATTTTCATTCGTACACAAAACCATATGCACATTGTGAACTATCACCACCAACAAATATCAATCTCTCAACAATTGTAAAATTCACAGAAATTATGCATAAACTCAAAATAAGCAATGAATAAGGCTAGAAATTCAAAATCTCAAAAATGCTAACCCTTGTTCTCAATTCACAACAATGCAAGTACAAACATCTCCAAACTAACTTCAATCCTTCTACATAATTGTCTATCATGCTCATGGAAGAAATTTAGAAGCAACAACACCAAGCAACAATTCACTTCAAGCAATTTTCCCCAAATTTTAGCCCTAATTGTGCCATTTCTACATTTCATCCACAATATAACAAAATCAAAGCTCAAACAAGTACGTAGAAACAACAAATCCAAGCATATTCTCAATTCATGAAAAATTCCCCCAATTATGAACTCTAATTTGTATTTCTAGCAATTTTAACCAAAAATCACCAAAATTACATGTAATTACTAGACAAGATCATGGGTAAAACAAAAATGTAGGAGATGGGGGAGGATTTCTTACCTTGGATGTGGCTTGGAGTGGATTTTCGTGAGTGTGCGAGTGTTTTTGAGTGTGGGGTGTGTGAGAATGGGGTGAAAAATGAAAGAGGGGAGATTAAAAACCGTTCAGAACTGCTCTGTACTCAGCGCGAGCGGGCTCAGTCGCGCCTCCACTTGCGCTGTCGGTCGCGCCAGAGAGGGTTCTCGACGCGTGTTTGGGCGCGAGTGGGATCAACCGCGCTTTATATCGCGCTGTAGGTCGCGCTATGTGGCGCGACTAGTGATCGCGCCTCTGCACGTGCTGTGTATCGCACCTGAGCTTCCGTGTTTGATATATTGAGCTTGTTTTCTCCGAGTACCCTGTTGTCTGATTCCAAAACTATACAAACTCTCAAAGTAGCATATTAAATCCAATATAAAGATAAGCATAAACTAACAAGGAATATAAACATAACTATACAAGAAAATGTACAAAAGTACGAGGTTGGGTTGCCTCCCAACAAGCGCTTCATTTATTGTCCGTAGCTCGACTTGGTCTTACTTTCCATCAAACAGTGGGAATGTTGGAATCATTGTCAAGTGTCATCTCCGGTGTATAAAATCTCTTGACCCTTTGTCCGTTGACAACAAACAAGTTTCCATCCTTCCTTTTTAGCTCAATTGTACCTCCGTAAAAAATTCTTGATATCTCGAAGGGACCACTCCATTTGGTTTTCAGTTTTCCGGAAAACAACTTCAAGCGAGAATTGAACAAAAGAACGGCATCACCCGGTGATAGTTCTTTCTTTCTCAAAAGCCTGTCATGATATATCTTTGATCGCATCTTCGAAATGGATGAATTTTCGAAAGCTTCGTGTCTAAATTCATCCAATTCATTCAACCGGAAAATTCTTTCACCCCCGACATCATGAAATCCATATTGAGCTTTTTTTGTAGCCCAATAAGCTTTGTGTGAAAGCTCAATAGGAAGATGACAAGATTTTCCGAAAACCAATTGATCTGGCGACATCCCCAACGGGGTCTTGTATGCCGTCCTATACGCCCATAATGCATCATCCAAGAGGTTGGACCAATCCTTGCCATTTGTTTTAACCACTTTTTGCAGGATTTGCTTCACTTCTCGGTTGGAAAGCTCGGCTTGGCCATTTGCTTGAGGGTGATAGGTCGTTGTGATGTTGTGACGAACTCCATATTTTGCAAGCAATGCGGCCAACCACTTGTTGCAAAAGTGTCTTCCTCCATCGCTAATAAGAGCTCTCGGGGCTCCATAGCGTGTCAAGATATTCTTCTTCAAAAACTTCAAGACCACATTTGCATTGTTCGTAGTGGTAGGCACAACTTCGATCCATCTTGAAATATAATCCACAGCCAGCAATATATATTGGAAACCATTTGAAATCACAAAGGGACCCATGAAATCAATTCCCCAAACATCAAATAGTTCCACTTCAATTATGTTCTTCATTGGCATTTCATCTCTTTTCGAGATGGATCCCATCCTTTGGCACCGTTCGCATTGTTTCACAAAATCAACACAATCCTTGAAGAGTGATGGACAATAGAACCCGCTTTGCAACACTTTCCTTGTGGTTCTGTTTGAAGCAAAATTTCCTCCACTTGGGGAGGTATGGCATGCATTCAGGATCTCTCCCCACTCTTCTTCCGGCACACATCGCCTTAACACCAAATCAGCACATCTTCGAAATAGATACAGTTCATCCCATACATAGTACTTCAAGTCGTGGAAGAATTTCTTTCGTTGATAAGGCTCCAACTCCGTTGGTTTCACCTTTGCTACCAAGATGTTCACAATGTCGGCAAACCAAGGGAGTTGAGACTTGATTGCTAAAATTCTTTCATCGGGAAAAAGCTCGTTAATAGGCCGTGACGACCCCAAATCATCTTCTACTTGTTCAAGCCGAGAAAGGTGGTCGGCTACCACATTCTCGCACCCCTTCCTATCTCGGATCTCCACATCAAATTCTTGAAGTAATAAGATCTACCTTATGAGTCTTGGCTTCGCATCTTTCTTGGCAAAAAGATGTCTAAGAGCGGAGTGATCGGTATGCACTATAGTTCGGGCCCCAATGAGATAGGGCCTAAAATTGTCGAATGCATACACCACAGCAAGTAGCTCCCTCTCCGTAGTGGTGTAGTTTGTTTGGGCCGTGTCTAAGGTCTTACTCCCATAATAGATCACTCTGAAAAGCTTATCCCATTTTTGACCCAAAGTGGCTCCAACTGCAACCTCACTTGCATCATACATCACTTCAAATGGTTGACTCCAATCCGGTGAAATGAGGACGGGCGCTGAAATCAAGGCCTTCTTCAAAGTCTCGAAAGCCTGCAAACAATCATTATCAAAATTAAAATCTGACAGTTTCTCTAGGAGACGGCATAAAGGTTTTGAAATTTTAGAAAAATCCTTGATGAAACGTCTATAAAACCCAGCATGCCCTAGGAAACTTCTAACTCTTTTCTCATTTTTCGGGGGTGGTAGCTTTTCAATGGCTACAATCTTTGCTCGGTCCACTTCAAGGCCTCCTCCGGACACCCTGTGTCCCAACACGATACCATCCCTTACCATGAAGTGGCATTTTTCCCAATTTAGCACCAAGTTAGTGTCTTCACACCTCTGCAATACTTGAGACAAATTGTCAAGGTAATTTTCAAACGAATCACCAAAAATGGAAAAATCATCCATAAACACTTCCATTACATTTTCAATCAATCCATGAAAGATAGACACCATACACCTTTGAAAGGTGGCGGGTGCATTACACAACCCGAATGACATCCACCTATATGCAAAAATGTCATATGGACAAGTAAAAGCCGTTTTCTCTTGATCTTCGGGAGCAATCATTATTTGATTGTAACCCGAAAATCCATCCAAAAAACAATAAAATTCATGCCCTGCCAACCTATCAAGCATTTGGTCAATAAAAGGGATAGAAAAATGATCTTTTCTTGTATACACATTTAAAGCTCTGTAATCAATACACATTCTCCATCCCGTTACCAACCTAGTTGCTATTATCTCATTCTTTTCATTTTCAACAAGAGTTGTACCCCCTTTTTTCGCTACCACTTGAGTAGGACTAACCCACTCACTATCAGAAATTGCAAATATAATACCGGCATCCAACAATTTTAGCACTTCCTTTCTAACTACTTCTTGCATGATTGGGTTTAATCTTCTTTGATGTTGCACTTTTGGTTTGTAATCTTCTTCTAAAAGGATTTTATGCATGCAAATGGAGGGACTAATCCCTTTTAGATCCGAGATAGACCAACCTATAGTGCTTTTATATTTTCTAACCACCCTTAGCAATTTATCAAGTTGTTCATCCGTTAAAAAGGAAGAGACTATTACCGGTTTGTGTTCTCCTTCTTCAAGGTACAAATACCTTAGGTGAGGTGGCAGTGGTTTCAACTCCAACTCGCTTTTCTTTGACTCCTCTTCATTTGATGTTTGTTCCGTTTCTCTCAGTGGAAGAAACTTGGGCTTTCTCAGGTATTCTTCCTGCAAAGAATTCATTAGAAAGATAGTGTCAATGAGAGGAAAATCGAAAGGATATGAATCATAAGAAGATGTATTAAAGAGTGAGTGTGAAATGCATGTCTCTAGTGGATCTTGCATTCTCGAGACTTGTTCAAATATGTGCTCCGATTCCATGCACGAGTTCACCATCTCGAGCACTTTGCACTCTTCTTCAAATTGCATCTCCTCCTCTTTATGCCTCATTGCTTCTCAAAGTGAAAACATCACCTTTTCATCATTAACTCTCAAAGTTAACTCTCCCCTTTCTACATCAATAAGAGCCTTCCCCGTATTCAAGAATGGTCTTCCAAGAATAAGGGGAACATCCTTATCTTCCTCCATGTCTAACACTACAAAGTCAACAGGAAATATGAAGTCTTTGACTTTAACCAAGACATCTTCAACCACTCCCTTTGGATAAGTTATGGATCTATCAGCCATTTGTAAACAAATGGTGGTTGGTTTGATTTCTCCAATATTCAACTTCAAGTAGAAAGAGAGTGGCATTAAGTTAATGCTTGCTCCCAAGTCACACAATGCCTTCCCCATGTGGCTATCCCCAATTGTTACTTTGATAGTGAAACTCTCGGGGTCCTTCAACTTTGTTGGAAGCTTTCTTTGGATAAGTGCACTACATTCCTCCGTGAGATTCACCGTTTCATGATCTCCTAATCTTCTTTTCTTTGAGATCACCTCCTTGAGGAACTTTGCATAATTCGGCATTTGTTGCAAAGCTTCCACTAATGGAAGGTTTACTTGAACTTTTCGAAAAATGTCGAGTAACCTTGAGAATTGTTCCTCGTTCTTCTTCTTTTGCAAACGTTGAGGATAAGGTACTTGCACCTTTGGTTCTTCCTTCTTTTTAGATGGTGCTTCCACCATCCCTTTTGTTGAAGTTACATTTTGCTTGGGAAGTTCATTATCCTCAACTTCCTCTTGTTGTTCATCTTGTTCATTCTTGCTAGTTTGATCACTTGAACTTGGTTCACCACTTTCTCTCTCGTTGGTAGGCATTTGTGGTCCTTCATAAGTGGTGCCACTTCTCAAAGTGATAACCTTGCATTGATCCTTCGGGTTAATAGTTGTGTTGCTCGGGAATTTCCCTTGTTGATGTTGGTTCCCCACAATGGTTGCTAGTTGGCTCAATTGCTTCTCCATTTGGTTAACTTGAATGCCAATAGCCCCAACATTATTTTCCAATTTAGCCACACGAGCTTGTGACTCAACCATGTACTTGTCCGTCTTGCCCATAAATGCCATCATCAATTCTTCCAACTTAGGCTTCTTCTCTTCATCGATCACTCCATTTGTGATGGAGAAACCCGGAGGTGGTTGGGTGGCGTTGTTTGGGTTACCATAAGACAAATTTGGGTGTTGTGCCTTGTATTGGTAACCTTGATTTCCTCCATATTGACCTCCGTATTGGGGCTTGTACCCCGGATTGAATGGCCTTTGTTGGTTGGAAAAACCTCCTTGTTGATTCACATAGTTGGCCTCTTCAAATTGGTTTTGAGAGGCCTCGGCTTTTGGATTTGTAAATGTTTCAAATTTTGAGTTCAAGGTAGCCATTTGGGCCGCCAAAAGCCCAAGTGCATCCGAACTCGAGGTTGAAGCCACCTTTTTTAGAATTTGAACTCCTTCTCTTGTAGTCGGCCATTGAAATGAATTTGAAGCCATTTCTTCAATGATTCTTAAGGCTTCTTCCGTTTCTCTTGCCAAGAGAGAGCCACCTGCTGCTGCATCCATAAGCGTTCTCACCTCATCCTTGCATCCTGTGTAGAATAAGCACACTTGGTGATCGGTGCCATATCCATGACCGGGACATTTCCTTAGCATTTCTCGAAATCTTTCCCATGCCTCATACATGCTCTCATCTTCCCATTGCTTGAATATGGTGATTTCGCCTTTGAGTTTTAGAGTTTTTCCGAGTGGGAAGAACTTGTGCAAGAACTTCGTCACCAATTGATCCCAAGTTTGAAATGACCCTTGGGCTGGGCTCAACCACCACGACTCTGCTTTGTCCGCCAATGAAAATGAAAAGAGTCTTATTCGAATTGCATCATCCAGAACTCCGTTTGCTTTGATAGTCCCAGTGTACTCAAGGAACTTTCGGATATGCTCATTTGGATCCTCCGTCGGTGTTCTTCTAAACTTGTTTTGTTGAATCATCAATATGAGTGATGTCTTCAACTCAAAGTTGTTGGCTTGCATGGACGGTCCATTGATCATTCCTTGATCAACGACGGGTTGGAAAAGGTTCCGAATTGGCGCTTCCACATTCCTATTTCGAGCCTCCTTTTGGGCTCTCAGTTGCTCTTGCATTTCCCCTAATTGCCTTTGCATTTGGGCAATTATCGGGTCTTGCACCGGTGGAAGGTTGTCCGCCATTCTCCTCCTTCTACGTGCATTGTTGTGGCGAACCGTTGCTTTGATCTCTGGATCAAACTCAATGGGGGGTTGTCCTTGTGA
The DNA here is from genome assembly GCA_026008535.1 of Perilla frutescens. Classification (NCBI taxonomy): domain Eukaryota; kingdom Viridiplantae; phylum Streptophyta; class Magnoliopsida; order Lamiales; family Lamiaceae; genus Perilla; species Perilla frutescens. Next base: position 32,130,019 of record BRKX01000019.1, on the reverse strand, counting down.
TCGAGTGTGCATACACTACCTGTAAAAAGGTTACAAGGTGAGCCATTCAATGTGAAACAAAAATAAAGAAAAATGTTCAAATTAGTAAAGAGATTCATTGAGCAATATTGCACATATGTTAAAACAAAATCATCTATTCCCCGGCAACGGCGCTAAAAACTTGATGCGATATTTTATACCTCAAATAATAAGTCGTGTCATGTGCAAGTGTACACAGATGTAGCAAGCAATGATACAAGTCGAACCACAAGGAATATGAGATATATTCTAAGATGCACAACTAATGCCTAATTAAATCTCAATCACTATTTAAACCAAATAAGTCAAAAGAGTTGTTGTTCACTTCATTCATCAATCCACCATAAAGATTTAAAATTTATAATAATTTCCAACACTAAAGAGATGAAATTTACGGGTTAACAAAGGGGTTTAGGGTGATGGATCCTTGATTTAAGGGGTTTACACAAACATGAAGATCATATATAACTCAAAACTTTATTTATGACAAGGGTTTGTTCATTTTAAGCATTTTCTCAAACACCTAATATGCAAAAAATGATGTTAAACTTGCTATCTCTAACAAGCATTTCACTCAAACATACAAAGAGTCCCCTCCACAAATTACAAACCTAAATGCTCATACATCTCTCAAAGTATAACCACAAGGTCTCATATATCACCAACAAACACCAAATGAGCAAAACTAATCACCCATTGAGCATAAAGATAAACATAAATGGAGGCCACCCATAAACATTTACAATCACAACAATGATCCACAAGATTTAATCAAAGAAATATACATTCATCCCACATTCATAATAAACATCCTCATTTCAAAGATCCTTCACCCCAACCCTAATGAAATTAGCTACTCATAATCTTAAAAGCAAAATAAATTACTTGAACATAAATCATAAATAGAGATTAGATTAAACCGATAGAATGTACAAAGATTGCACAAGATCCTTCCACATCAATTCTTCAAACTTCAAGAACTCCTCTTTACAAGCCCAAGCCCTCTTCCTCCTCTCATTTCTATGGTTCTATCCTTGATTTTCTAGGGGAAAAATGGGTATAGGGATTGGGAGAAATTTTTAGAGTTTGATCCTTAATCTTCTTCTCAAAAATCCGTCTCTCTCCCTCTGTTCTATTGTTTTCCAAACTTTTCTTTTGAAGGAAACGCGCTGATAAGGTACGCAAAACAGGGCGTCTGGGGGCAACACGGGCTCGGTCGCACCCAGGTCGCACTGTAGCTCACGCCAGAGAAGGGCGCGAAGGAATGTCTGGGCGCGGGAGCGCGGTCGCGCCAGTGATCGCGCTGTGGGTCGCGCCAGAGAAGGTCACTAGGGAGTGCCTGGGCGCAGGAGACTGGTCGCGCCAGTGATCGCGCTGTGGGTTGCGCTAGAGACACGTCGAAAGCCTGGCTTGGCGCGACCCGATGCAGTCGCGCCTCCACCCGTGCTGTAGCTCGCGCCAGAGACATGTGGAAAGCCACGTTTGGGCGCGGGCGGAGCGGTCGCACCTCAACCGGTGCTGTGGGTCGCGCCTGGTTCTTTGAATTCGATGATTCTTCAATAACATACCTAGAATTTGCACTTGGATTAAAATATGGGTTTGGACATCAAAAATATACAATTGGTTTATAAAATGGTATTGAAATAGCCCCAAATTGCAGTCAAAAGAAGCACAAAATACCGATTATCAACTACCTCAAATAGAAACATGTTAGTAGAAGAATAAACCATACGATTATAAGCAAATTCGGCATATAGTAGACACTGTTCCCATGACTTCAAATTATTCTTAATTAAAGACCTAAGTAATGCACCTAATGTACGATTCACAACTTCAGTTTGACCATCGTTTTGTGGATGACATGCAGTAGAAAATAATAACTTAGTCCCTAATTTTCCCCACAAAACGAGCCAAAAATGTCCTAAAAACTTAGAATCCCTATCACTAATAATAGTACGAGGAATTCCATGCAATCTAACAATATGGACAAAGAACAAATTGGCAATGTAAACTGCGTCATCGGTTTTTCTACATGCAATGAAATGGGCCATTTTTGAGAACCGATTGACTACAGCAAAGATAGAATCTTTACCCGACCTAGACCTAGGAAAACCTAAAATAAAATCCATTGAAATATCAATCCATGGGGCTGTAGGGATGGGTAATGGCGTGTACAGGCCGAATGGGTATGATGTGAACTTGGCTTTGTGGCAAGTAATGCAACGACTACACACATTCTCTACATCCCTGCGCATATGCAGCCAAAAGAAGTGCTCATGCAGCAAGTTTAATGTCTTACGCAAACCAAAGTGTCCCATCAAACCCTCCGTATGCGATTCTAACACCAAAAGCTCATGCATAGAATAATCCGGGATGCACAACTTTGACTCTTTGAACAGAAAAGCATCATGCACATAAAAACCATCAAGTGACCTAGGCTTAGCACTACACGAAGCATATATGGGGCTGAAATACTCATCATGCGTGCACAATGCTTTGATAGACTCGAAACCTAGCATCTTTGCATGCATTAAGTTCAAAAGAGCGTACCTTCGAGACAGGGCGTCGACGACCACATTCTCCTCGCCTTTCTTGTACTTGATAACATACGAGAAGGACTCGATGAACTCGACCCATCTCGCATGCCTCTTGTTCAGATTGTTTTGCCCTTTCAAGTGCTTCAAGCTTTCATGATCCGTGTGGATGATGAACTCCTTAGGCCAGAGATAGTGCTGTCATGTGTCCAACGCACGCTTCAAAGTGTAAAGCTCTTTATCGTACGTGGAATACCTAAGGGAGGCGCCATTTAACTTCTCACTGAAGTATGCGATGGGCCTGCATTCCTACATCAAAACTGCTCCAATACCTATGCTTGAAGCATCACACTCGATCTCAAAAGTCTTAGTAAAATTCGGTAAACAAAGAACAGGAGCAGAACACAATAAAGACTGCAAAGTATTAAAAGCATGCTCTTGTTGTTTACCCCACTTAAATTTCCGGTCCTTCTTACTTAGCTCAGTAAGAGAGGCGGCTATGTTGGAGAGTTATGTTGGAGAAATCACGCACGAACCGACGGTAAAACCCAGCTAATCCATGAAAAGAACGGACCTCAGATGCAGTTTTGGGCGTTGGCCATTCCTCAATCGCCTTGATTTTGGAATGATCAACCTCAATACCTCTAGAACTCATGACAAAGCCTAAGAAAATGACTTCATCTAGACAAAACGAGCAGTTAGACAAATTTTCATATAATTTTGCATCATGCAATGGAGTAAACACACGCCTAAGATGCTCAATGTGCGCCTGTGATTGTGACTGTAAATCAATATATCATCAAAATAGACAATTACAAATTTACCAATCACATCACGCAAAACATGGTTCATCAATCTCATGAAAGTGCTCGGTGCATTAGTGAGACCAAATGGCATGACTAACCACTAATAAAGACCATGCTTTGTTTTAAACGCAGTTTTCCATTCATCCCCTTCATGCATTCTACCTTGAAAATAGCCAGACCTCAAATCTATCTTAGAGAACAATTTCTAACCACTTAACTCATCTAGCATATCATCAATACTAGGGATAGGAAATCTATACTTCACCGTAATTTTGTTGATGGCACGGCAGTCCATGCATATCCTCCATTCGTTGTTCTTCTTGGGAACTAAGATGACTGGAACTGCACAGAGGCTTATCGATTCTCGGATCTTTTTTTTCTCCAACAGCTCTTTAACTTGGCGGTCAATCTCCTTTATTTCTTCAGGTGAGGTGTGGTACGCCGGTCTATTTGGAAGGACGGCATCGGGCACGAAGTTAATCTGGTGCTCGATCCCATGAACTGGAGATAATCCACTTAGAATCTCTTCCGGAAACACATCCGCGAACTCCTCCATGAGTGGCTGCACATCATTAGACAAAGAAACATCATTAGTAGCACTGTCCTTATAAGATAAAAGAACAAAAGGTAAACCTGCTTTCAGTGCTTTTTCTACACCTTTAACAGAGATAAACAGTGAACAATTTTTCTCTTTGTTGGGGGCTGATCCAGATGTTTTCTCTCGAACCAAGGAGTCGTTGGAAGACACCTTAGGGGCTGTATTGGCTGAAGGGATGGCCGGGGCTGGTGGTGAAGTCTCGACTGAAGGGGTGCCAGTCACGGCGGCGCATCGGGCGGCTGCTGCGGCTGCTTTTGCCCGTTCCTCCTTAAACCTCTCTTGCATCCTTTCTTGATCATCTACAACATCTTTAGGAGATAGTGGTTTCAACACTGCGGTTCGACCATCTCGGGTGATCGAATAGGTATTCGTGAGTCTGTCATGAACAATTTATCTGTCAAACTGCCATGATCTTCCCAATAGTATGTGCGCTGCTTCCATAGAAATAACATCACATAATACAGTGTCAGAAAAATGACCAATAGAGAAAGAGACGTGTACCTGACCTATCACGCGAATCGATCCTCTATCTGTAAGCCATTGCAATTTGTACGGCTTTGGATGCTTTGTTGTGATGAGGGCTAACTTCTCGACAGCATACTGACTGACTGCATTAATTACGCTGCCACTTTCTATGATCATCACGCATGTCTTATCTTGGATGGCAACCCGTGTGGTAAAGATATTCTCACGCTGGGATTGCTCGTCATCTTCTCGATTGATGTTCAGACTGCGGATGGAAACAAGGCTGACATGAGGTAACTCGGGTTCTTCAACCACTTTCTCAACTTCAGAGACATCTATTGTAGCTAGGGCATCGGTCTGCGGCTGGTCTTCATCTTCACTGGCTGACTCAAGCCCATTCTGCTCATTGAGGAACAAAACACGCCGGTTTGGACACTGATTCTGAAAGTGGCCCCAACCTTGGCATTTGTGACACTGGATGTCATGGGCTTGACTAGAGGCTGCATTAGGCATCGCACTGGGCTGGTTAGGCCATTAGAATGGGGGCTTTGCAGGTGGTGCATGTGTAGACTCGGGTCTACGATTGTTCTGCGGTGTAGAACAGTCGAAACGCCGTTCTGTTGGTCCGGGCTGACCTCGGGGTTGTGTGGACTCAGAAGAAGGAGTAGAAGGTGATGTAGAATGCGTAGCTTTGTTCCAGGAAGGCTGTGTAGGGGCTGCACTATGGTGTGATCGACGGTGGCCTTCTCTTAGCTGTCATTCCACAATCGATGCGTAATGCACCATCTCTTCTACACTTGTGAAGTTCTTGAGTTCAACTTCACATGCGATGTCAGGGTTCATGCCTTCAATGTACTAGATTGATAGGACGTATTTTACTTGCTTTTATTGTTATCTTTTGGTGCCATTTCTCCTAATTAATTGCCCTATACTTGTGTATTTTGGAAGAATGATGTGTTTGTTGAGTTGTGTAGGGATGTAGTACAAAGTTGGAGAAAATGGCAGGTTTTTGGTGCAAGAAGAAGCTGAGTGAAGAAAGATCAAAATTCGAGTCTGACAAGACCAGGCCGTAAGGGCTTGCCGCTGGAAAGCTGGAGCGAGTTTCTGGAAGCTGGACCTCTGCACGCGTTTTGGGCTTGCAAAATCTGATTCTCGACCCAAGCCACAACCTGGACGCAAATTAGATGCTATTTTACAGCTTTTGGACTCTATTTTTATCTCTTTCCTAGTTAGATTAGGTTTAGGGCTCTATTTCCTTAAGTAAACAATTATATTTAAGAATATAGAGAGATATTAGGATTATTATTCCATTCCATATTCACGAAAAAAAAACGCAGCAGAGCAGAAACGGGTTTGGAGAGCAGATTTTATTCATCTTCTCCACAATTCATGGTGTTCGATTATTCTATAATTTTGCGATCAAATTTTAACATGCAATCAAGCTAAGTTCTTTTATTCCGGTAATAATTAATGAAGCCCTGGCCTAGCTAAACTGTGAGATCTAATTGCTTTTCTATTTTAATTATTTACATGCATCTATTATTTTCGGTATTTCAAGTCGTTAATTATTTCGGTATTGCTAGGTAGTTGTGAATATTTAGTAAAGCGGAATTAATTAGTAGCTAATTAAACCGGTCATCCGTAATTGTGGTTTAAATTTAATTAGTGGTAAAACGGTTCTTCAGAACCAGGGGAATAACAGTCTTAATTCAACAGTCTTGTGTCAGAGTCTGTTGGTTTTGAATCGGGTTTCTCTAGTGCTCAGTGATGTCGGCTCATTAAACCTATAGAGCGTCTCTTACCGTTGTCAGTCGATTAGGGAAATAATTGGTGAAGCGTCTTCCTGATTATTGAGAATTTAAGGAGAAATTAGGTCGCGTCAGAAGTGTCTTCGGTGGCTATAACTGATTTGTATGTGTTGATTGGAAATTATCTTTGCATCAAGGATCGGTTTAGTTAAGCTAGAGTGGATTTAATTGGAAACCGGAATGCTTTTTATAATCTGTTAAACCCGTTTTCTCTATTTATTTATTATTTTCGTTCAGTTTATTTTAAAATCACAAAACTCCCTAGAAAGTTGGTTTTCTGCAGATTGGAAGTTTAGGGTAATTCTCACCGGTACCTTGGGAGACGATCTCGCTAATCGCTGTACTATGCAGTAAGGGCATACCGATTGCTGTCGGGATATTTATTTTTAGTGTAAAACGACGCACTATGGATGATGGTAGCATTTAAGGTCTCTTATTTCCCAACTCGGTTCAGGACGGTCTCAAGCTTCTTATAGTACTCCTCAACTGATCGTGTACCTGGCTTGATCCGGTTGAGCTTCTTCTCGAGCTCTCTCTCATAGTGCACATGAATGAACTGGACACGCATCAATCCTTTCATCTCCTCTCAAGTATCGGCGGATGGATATCTTTCACACCGGCGTCGCTCTTACTGCATCTCCCACCATGAGGCTACGTAGTCTCTAAACTCCAAACATGCTAACTGGACCTTCTTGATCTCTAGAAAGTCATAGCACGTGAAAATCTTATCTACCTTACGTTCCCAATCCGAGTAAAGATCAGGATCGTGAAGGCCTTCAAATTCTGGAATGCTCGTTTAGATGTTATTGAGCATCCCATCTCCTTCTTGTGCGTTGGCGTGATGTGTATGCCTATGAGGTGCTCGTAGGCAGCCACGACCTCATTGCGGGAGCTCATACTCGGTTTCTAAGCTCTCATCTGTATAGTCACCATAACCTTCTTTTGCTTCACGATCATAAGGCTCGTTAAACTGTACACGATGTTGGCGATGGTAAGCTGGAGGTGTTCTAGCATTCACTCTGATTGGCTCAACTACAGGTACTTCTAGCTGATGAGCTTCTGCTAGCTGTTGAGCTACACCTTCTGGTTGGACAGGTTGGCCTTGAACTAGTGTTCCAGCAGTAAGGAGCTCGAGCTGTGCCATCATCTTGGCCAATGACTCCTCAAGCTTGGTCTCCAGTACTTGATAGTGATACTGGTGTTGGTTTTGTATACTAGACGAATTGTCTTTGTATACTTTTCTGATGATATGATGATATGAAATGAAAGTTATTGCAGTCACTGTTTGCATTTAGATTATGTTCTATAATTGTTCTATGCAATGTTCCATATACTTACATTGTAGATGATATGGTGTGTGGAGTCACACAGTAAAATCATATCATTAGAACCTTGGAATAATCTGACAAGTTAGTCTATCTTGACTAACTGATTATTCTAGTACACTTATTAGTGTATTGAGGAGGATCACGATAGGATACTATTCTCTGTCTCTGACCCGGTTACTGAGAGAATAAAGATCCACAGAGTTCGGGTTCTGAACTCATGTGATATTGACGAGCATATGTGTGCGTTGTTTATTACTTTGATTTATCAATGTGTAAGATCTTTTCGTAGATCGAATTCGATATCTTGGGTAATAACAATGTACACATGATGTCTCGAGCAGTACGCATGAGCACCGTGTCCTGGTGCGCCAGGTTGATGATGTTCTCTTGAGGAAACACAAGTTCATGTTGAAACCCTGCAGGTGGAATTTATTCCTTACATGATAAAACTTGTGTGGTACTACTCGAGGTTTTAGATGTTAATTAATTATAGTTGTCAGAGGCTGACATAATTAATTAATGAACATTATATCTTAAACACGGGGAATGGCTGGACTAAAGGAGAAAGCATATTCGCAAATATGTATTAAATTGGTATGTCAGTTTTACTTCTTTAGTGGAATAAAAGTAAAACTTAATTTATTTAATTATATCCTAAGTTTATTGGATATTAGATATTAAATAAATTAGTGGGCCAATTTAATATTCTTCTAGATCCCTATTGTAGCCCAATATGACTGAAAGTGGACTGGATATAGAACTTGAGATAGAGGCCCAGCCCAGTAGGGCTGGAACATGAAATTTCGCCCCTCCCTATATATAAGGGGAGGAGGGCACGAAATTTAGATAATAATAATCATAAGAAATCAGCCCCTCTTTGTCTCTCAAAGTTATCCATAGATTTCACAATTCTATCTAGTAGATTTCATCCCACTCTGAATCTAGATACAGTCCGGGAATACAACAGAAGATCTTGGAGTGGAATTGTGTAGTGGCCGTGTGTGACATAAGTGGTGCCATTATCATTGTTCATTCAACAACAAGATTAGATCTGTAATCTTGTCCTCAGACCGTCTGTCGATTTGTAAGTAGATTCATTTTCTATGTCTTCCGCTTTATTAGAATCGAATCTGTTTTACATGCTATTTGATTAGACTGTGATAAACATGCATGTGACATAAAATTATGATTTGCATGAATACGGATTAATGAACAACCAAATAGATCCTGCGGTGGTTTAATTCAAAAAACCCCAGCAGTGGTATCAGAGCGAGGTTTTGGCACTGTTCTAGGATTAATCCGAGCATGAATTCGATATATATATATATATATATTTAAATTTGATGTTAAATTTATAGTTCTTAAATTTTCAGATTTAAATATGCATATATGTCGATTTTTATGGTATTCAAGACTTGGAAGAATTTTGGATTGAATTCGGAAATTCTAGTTTTGAATTGTTGGAATTTTCGAACATGATGAGATATAGATTTGGGATGATATTTGATGTCTTCAAATTTCCAGATTTGTGTCTCATTATTTTCGAAAATTTGGTGATCAAATTTTCAAATTTGATGTGTTAAAAATTCCCTAATTTTGTGTTAAAATTTTCAAACACTATAATAAATTTGGATGGATTTTTGATCAACATGAAAATTTTCAGATTTTATTTGGATAGGATTCGAAATTTTTGGTAATTAGAATTGGATTTGGTGATTTTTGATGTATATCAAAAGTTACCAAATTCTAATCTAGATAGGTTTGAAATTAGAATTTTAAATTTGATAATTTTTGAAGTGTATCAAAATTTTCAGATTTTAATTCTTGAAAATTTCGAAACCTATAGCTATATTAGTTGGAATAGTTTTATGATTAATGTCAAAATTTCCAAATGTGAAATATAGTGTATTTTTTGATTTTTAATAAATTAATTTGGAGAAGATTTTGATGAAAATCAAATTTTCAGATTTATTTATTAGAATGGATCGAAATTTATGTATATTGGATTTAGATTTGATGTTATTTGATGTATATCTTGATTTACCTAATATTAATCTAGATAGATTTGAAAATAGAATTTTAAATTTGGAAGAATTTGAAATGGATCAAATCTCCAATTTATTATTTGGATAATTTTGAAATCTATGGGATTAAATATTGGATAAGGTGGTTTTTGGATATATACAAATAATTATCAAAATCCAATTATGATAAGAATTTGATTTTGGATAGGATTTGGAAGATTTTGAAGAGGATCAAATCTTCAAACCTTATCCTTAAAGATTTAGATTCTTATGGATAATATTTGGATTAGATCTTTGATATATATATCAATATATCAAATTATTATTTAATTAGGGTGGCTTGAAAATATTAAATAAATTTGGTGGATAATTATAAATAATTTTCATATTTATTTTAAGATATATTTTTGAAAATATCATGATTTAAATTGGTGAATAATTATTTTAATTTCCAATTTTTTATCTTGTGGATAATATCGAATTAATTAATTTAATTAATTGTTAAATTCGATTATTAGTTAATATTAATGCATAGATATCATATGTTATTTTATGTGGATCATTTAATAAATGATTGTTGGATTTGTAGACTGTGTTTGTTTCCAGGTTTACCAACTATCATGGCTCCTTTATTTTATGTCATGTATGTTTATGTTGAATGAATGTTGGCCGTATGCCGGTTTTGGCTACGTGATTTTTATCCATGAGAAAATCCATGGATTAGGTCTAAGTTTTATTTTACGTTGTTTTAATGTAATAGATATAAAACTGTTAGGCCGAGTTTTGAGTTGTAATTTTTATTCTAGCAATATTTATTTTAGCAATATTAGATTTTTTCTTTTGGAATAGATAGTCTGTATTGAATAAAGATCGGAGATCAACTCAAAGAAGGAAAGTAGTTCAGCACCAAGGTTCACCGGTTCACGTCACGAAACCCTAAATGGAGCTAGGGTTTTGGGCGAGGCGCGGTGAAGGGGTGGTGGCCAAGCCTGTTCCAGAGCTGACTTTCCAGTTTTATCTCATCAATCAACATGAGATATAAGCCATGATAGTTGGAATATTACTGTTGCTTATTATGTTGAAGCATGCAATGGATGTCTATCATTTTATATGATGTTTGCATGTTCGTAAATGGTATAAAATGAAGCCTCAAACATAAATAACTAAGTGGGAGAGATTCATACCAAAATATGTAGAAATGTCATATGGTCTCCATTAATATCTGGTTTAATTGAGAAGTGTTGGGCATGCGCGTTGACATCGATCTTCCTCCATATCGGATGTGTCATATCACAGATTTCTCTAGAAATTAAATCTCCTAAATGGATAGCTGTAGAACACTATTAGAACTAACTGACTCCTCCATCTGGAGCGGTTAAATTCGAATAGTGATCTTGGTGCGAAGATAATGGTATACACACTAAACGTGTTTTGTGATTGTACTGCATGTTTTAATTTCAGTTATTTCATATCATCAATGGCACTCTCATTTAGTCTCTCTGGGAAATCTGAAGCCTCTCCCAGACTAATGAATCTATCAGGTTGGTGTACAACCCTCCCACTGCGACGAGGCAGTTCCTATACTTCCGTGACACGTTGCGCAGTGTTTGGTGGTTCCTCTTCTTGTACAACTGGTGTAGGATTCGATCCTCCCCTTAACTCCTCAAGGATGATTTGACTCTTTGGTTTGTGTTTATCACATAGTCTTCCTCTAAGAATCGAGCATTGGTGCTAACAATGATCTTCTGATCCTTAGGACTATAAAATAAACCACCTTTCGTTCCTCTAGGATATCCAACCAGAGTGTGAGATGTACCTCTCTTCTTCTTCTTTTTAGGAAACGCCGCCTTCCAGTGACCTGATTGGCCACACTTGAAGCACTTAGTCTTCGACTTGAATTCCTCGGGAGGAATCTTCGCCTTTGGCTTCTTTGCCTTAGGCGGCTCATCTATAGCCTTCTTAGGTGCGTTTCTCTTCTTCATTTTTCCACCAGAAGAAGACGCTCCTTTTTCAGCTATGTGGGCCTTAGGACTTCTCTTTTGGAGCAATTCAGCCGCCTGAAGGTCTATGAGCAGTTCAGTCAGGCTAACATCCCTTTTAATCATGTTAAAATTCAGCCTAAACTGCTTAAACTTCGAGGACAAGCTATGAAGAAGAATGTCGATTTGAGAATCACCATCTAGCTCTCCACCCAAGGTCTCGATCTCAGATAAATACCCCATCATCATGAGAACCTGATCCCTAACAGGTGTGGAGTCAGACATTCTCGCATCCATTAGCTTCTTCATTGCCAAATGGTGTGCCGAGCGGTTCTGATGACTGAATAGCTGTCTAAGGTTGTACATGATATCATAAGCGGTTTTCATAGGATCATGCTGATGTTGCAACACACTTGACATAGATGCCAAGATGTAACAGCGCGATATCTCATTAGACCTAACCCACTTATCATATGCAACCTTTTGGGCTTCGTCAGAACCCTCATCTGGCGTCTGAGGACAAACCTCTTCAAGTACAAACTTGTGTCCCTCAGCAAAAAGTACCAAGTTAAGGTTACGAATCCAGTCATTATAGTTTTCACTCTCCAATTTGTCCTCAATCCTCAAAGAAAACAAACTTGTCGGTCATCAGAACCGCTCGGCACGCCATTTGACAATGAAAAAGCTAATGGATGCGAGAATGTCTGACTCCACACCTGTTAGGGATCACGTTCTCATGATGATGGAGTATTTATCTGAGATCGAGACATTGGGTGGAGAGCTAGATGGCGATTCTCAAATCGACATTGTTCTTCATAGTTTGTCCTCGAAGTTTGAGCAGTTTAGGCTGAATTTTAACATGATTAAAAGGGATGTTAGCCTGACTGAACTGCTCATAGACCTTCAGGCGGCTGAATTGCTCCAAAAGAGCAGTCCTGAGGCCCACATAGCTGAAAAAGGAGTGTCTTCTTCTGGTGGAAAAAGGAAGAAGAGAAACGCACCTAAGTAGGCTGTAGATGAGGTGCCTAAGGCAAAGAAGCCAAAGGCGAAGATTCCTCCCGAGGAATTCAAGTCAAAGACTAAGTGCTTCAAGTGCGGCCAACCAAGTCATTGGAAGACGGCGTGTCCTAACAAGAAGAAGAAGAGAGGTACATCTCACTCTCTGGTTGTAGAAACATGTTTAGCAACTTGTTCTACCCAGTCATGGGTAGTAGATACTGGAGCTACTGATCATGTTTACATGTCTTTACAGGGGTTCCTGGTAAAAAGACAGCTGAGTGAGAATGAGATCACCGTCTACATGGGCAATACTACAAGAGTGGCGGCTATTGCAGTGGGAGACGTTGTTTTACCTTTCAGTAGTGATAGAACTTTGGTTTTGAGTCTTTATGTGTCTGGTTTTAGGCGAAACTTAATTTCAGTTTCTAAATTGATTATGGATGGATATTCTGTTTCTTTTGATAACAAAGTAGTTATCTTTAGTGGTAAACATTTTATCTGTTCTGGTACATTGGATGGACACTTATACTTTCTTAAACCAACTGAAAACACTACGCAAAGACAACTGTTAAATACATCGATCATAAACCTTAACAAGAGAAAAGAACCTTCAGAATTAAATCAAACCTATATTTGGCATCTAAAGCTAGGTCATATTAACCTTAAGAGGATACAAAGGCTTGTAAATGATGGACCATTGTCTTCTTTGGTACTGGAATCATTTCCTTTGTGTGAATCCTGTTTGGAAGGTAAAATGACCAAGCGTCCTTTCCAGTCAAAAGGAAATAGATCCAAAGGGATATTAGATTTGATTCACTCTGACCTATGCGGCCCTATATCAGTTCAAGCTCGAGGAGGGTTCAAGTATTTTATCACTCTCATTGATGATTACTCTAGATACGGTTATATCTACCTGTTATGTCGCAAATCTGAATGCTTTGAGAAATTCAAAGTGTTTAAGGCAGAAGCGAAGAAACGAACAGGCAGGAGTATCAAGTCACTACGTTCTGATCGTGGTGGCGAGTACCTCTCGAGTGAATTTAGGGATTGCATGGCAGAGAATGGGATTACCTCCCAGTTGACTGCACCGGGAACACCACAACAGAATGGTGTGGCGGAAAGAAGGAATCGTACACTGTTAGAGATGGTTAGATCGATGATGAGTTATTCTGAGTTACCCATTTCATTCTGGGGATATGCCCTGGAAACAACAGCCTATATTCTTAACTTGGTTCCGTCAAAATCAGTTCCTTCTACGCCCACATAATTATGGACTGGACGAAAGCCCAGTTTGAACCATATTCGGATTTGGGGTAGGCCTGCACATGTGTTGGATAAGGAAGCTGATAAGCTGGCTCTTCGTACTGATGTAAGGCTATTCGTTGGATATCCTAGATGAATGAAAGGTGGTTTATTTTATAGTCCTAAGGGTCAGAAGATCATTGTTAGCACCAATGCTCGATTCTTAGAGGAAGACTATGTGATAAACCACAAACCAAGGAGTCAAATCATCCTTGAGGAGTTAAGGGGAGGATCGAATCCTACAGAAGTTGTACAAGAAGAGAAACCACCAAACACTGCACAACGTGTCACGGAAGTACAGGAACTACCTCGTCGCAGTGGAAGGGTTGTACACCAACCTGATAGATTCATTGGTCTGGGAGAGGCTTCAGATTTCCCAGAGAGACTAAATGAATTGGATCACAGGACCTATGACGAGGCAATTCGAGATAAAGATACAGATTCTTGGAAAACTGCAATGGAATCTGAGATTTAATCTATGGATCACAATCAAGTCTGGGAGCTCGTAGAAGCACAAGATGGGATTAAACCCATTGGGTGTAAGTGGATCTACAAGCGCAAGAGAGGAGCTGACGGGAAGGTTGAAACCTTCAAAGCTAGATTGGTGGCGAAAGGGTATACTCAGAAAGAAGGGATAATCACCTTTTCACCGGTAGCCATGCTTAAGTCAATCCGGATTCTCTTGTCAATTGCCGCTCATTTAGATTATGAGATCTGGCAGATGGATGTCAAGACAACTTTCCTAAATGGAAGTCTTGAAGAAAACATTCACATGAGACAACTAGAGAGATTTATTGCTAAAGGCCAAGAGCACTTGGTGTGCAAGCTTAAGAGATCCATTTATGGACTTAAGCAGGCATCGAGATCTTGGAATATCCGATTTGACGAGGTTATCCAGTCATATGGATTTATGCAAAGTCCGGATGAGAGCTGTGTGTACAAGAAATGTGATAGAAACGTGGTGTCATTCCTCGTACTTTATGTTGATGACATCTTGCTTATTGGAAACAGTAAGAAGGAGTTATCTAACATTAGGGTGTGGTTGTCCAAGCAGTTCGATATGAAGGATCTGGGTGAAGCCGGACATGTCCTTGGCATCAAGATCATTCGAGATTGCCAGAAAATGATGTTATGTCTGTCCCAGGCGACTTATATCGATACAATGCTAACTAGGTTTAGCATGCAAGATTCCAAGAAAGGTTTTATACCTTACAAGCATGGAATTCATCTATCCAAGGAAATGTGTCCCCAAACACAGTCTGAGATAGAGGAAATGAAGAAAGTACCATATGATTCGGCTGTGGGAAGTTTGATGTATGCTATGCTATGCATTAGGCCTGATATATGCTATGCCGTTGGCATGGTAAGCAGATATCAGTCTAACCCTGGACAAGGTCACTAGACTGCGGTCAAAAACATTCTCAAGTACCTTAAAATGACTCAAGACTATATGTTGGTTTTCCGCTCTGATAGTCTAGTACCTTTGGGTTATACGGACTCAGATTTTCAAACTGACAAAGATCATAGTAAGTCTACCTCGGGCTATGTGTTTACATTAGGAGGTGGAGCCATTGCATGGAGGAGCATTAAGTAGAAATGCATTGCGGATTCCACCATGGAAGCTGAATATGTAGCTGCCTCTGAGGCTGCAAAAGAGGCTGTCTGGCTCCGCGGGTTCCTATTGGGCTTGGGCGTGGTTCCTGGTTTGCCTAAGACTATCACGATATGCTGTGATAATTCTGGTGCAGTGGCAAACTCAAAGGAACCCAGAGCTCACAATGCAAGTAAGCACATAGAGAGAAAGTACCATCTTATACGAGAAATCATTAAGAGAGGAGATGTGGCAGTGGTCAAGATTGCATCGGAGGACAACCTGGCCGATCCATTCACGGAGAGCATGCCGGCTAAGACCTTTGATGGTCACGTGGAGAAAATGAGAGTGAGATGCAGACCTAGGGGCGCAGTTTGAGTCGATAGTTTTGATTGGAGAGTTAGCCTGTTAGTTTTTATGCTTGAAAGACATGCTTCAAGTATAAGTGGGAGATTGTTGGTTTTGTATACTAGAAGAATTGTCTTT
The DNA here is from genome assembly GCA_026008535.1 of Perilla frutescens. Classification (NCBI taxonomy): domain Eukaryota; kingdom Viridiplantae; phylum Streptophyta; class Magnoliopsida; order Lamiales; family Lamiaceae; genus Perilla; species Perilla frutescens. Next base: position 32,114,081 of record BRKX01000019.1, on the reverse strand, counting down.
GTATACTTTTCTGATGATATGAAATGAAAGTTATTGCAGTCACTGTTTGCATTTAGATTATGTTCTATAATTGTTCTATGCAATGTTCCATATACTTACATTGTAGATGATATTGTGTGGGGAGTCACACGGTAAGATCATATTATTAGAACCTTGTATTGTATTAAAGAGCTCACGGCTTAGATGGTCCTGAACACACCATCGGTACACCGTAGAATACTCTGACAAGTTAGTCTATCTTGACTAACTGATTATTCTAGTACACTTATTAGTGTATTGAGGAGGATCACGATAGGATACTATTCTCTGTCTCTGACCCAGTTACTGAGAGAATAAAGATCCATAGAGTTCGGGTTCTGCCGACCTTCGGCTTTTGCTAGAGGGTAAGAGTGCCGTCGGGAGGCAGTAGACGGCTCTGCCGCAGCTCCAACCCGTCGAGACACCGACGCTAGCCACCTTCTTTCGACGCACTCGACTCCATCCATTCCTTTTCATCAACCCCGATTTCTAGTTCTTTTTTGTATTTTAAATTCTGCATTTCCTTCCATCTTTCGTTATTGTCATATTTAAATTCTCGTTGTTATGTTATGTTGATATCGTTTAAATTCCGTTCAAATCTCGTTTAAGTTTTATATTTGAATTTATGTTGTATTTCCAAGTGTTTGAAAGAGTTAATAGCGTCGTGTCGTTATAATGCCGATTTTAAATGTTTAAGAATGCTCATTTTATGTTTTACAAGTATTGGATTGTTATCGATCTTCGTTAAAAATTATTTTGGAATAAGGCAGAATCGAAACCACAACTGAGCAGAGGCCAACTGCCGCGGGGGACCCAGCCGGTGATGGGGTGCCCTTTCCGTCAAAGAGACCCCGCGGACGCGAAGTGCCCCGCCGGCGCGGGGTACCCTTGCCTCTTTAGCACTGGTTCACTCCGCCAGTGCGTGGGCATGCGGTTCGAGCCCCATTGGCGCTGAGTTGCTCTACCGGCATTGGGTGTCTCGTTTCCAAGTCTGTTTTCAGAAAGTTTGGGTTTTTAAAATCTATTCAATCTTTAATTCTCGTATTTTATCGAAGTTCTAAAGTCGTGCAATCTATAATAAGGTCGTAGTTAAGGGTAGAAAGGTTTAGTCTCGATTTAAGTTTCTGTTAGTAATTAGGATCTTCGAATAGATCACTAAGTTGATAATCAGCTTTTGTAGGAAAAAGCGGACCCCGAGGAGACCCGGGAAAGGATTTGCAGCTTGTTGCTTCATCCTCCACTCCATGATTGAGGTCGGTAATTCTATACTCATCTATTATCTAAGCTAATAAGCTCTAGAAGCATGATAGGGCAAAATGAAATATCTAATTAAATATTTTATTCTGCCTGATTGATCTCTGTACAAAGGAAGGAAGAAAGTTATATTTAAGGGATTATGATTGATTGAGCTCTTGAGCATGTTTAGATATGTTATAAATGTTTAGCATGAGATATTGAGAATCGCTTATTCGTTGCAATAAGTTTATATACATATGATCATGATCTTAAGATTGATGTTTTATTTTACTAAGGATTGTATAGATGAGTAATGCCTTCTAGGGTAGTATTAAAATCCCTTGTAGGCTATGAAGTCATGCTTGATATGAAGGATTAGTCCTATATATTGTGCTCTAGGCCTGATTATTCTAGCAAAGCTAAGAAAGAAAGGATTATATCATTTGATCCCTTATAAGCTATGAGATCACATTGATGATTGAAGGATTAATCCTAGATATTTTGCTCTAGGCTTTGATTATGTTAGCAAAGTTAAGGAATGAAGGAGTGTATCATCTAATTAAGGAGGATTATGAGCTCAAAGGTTTGTGATTTTATATAACCAGGATGTGATCTTTGATCACTAAGGAAGTCGCTGCTAGGTAAACCCCTCGCATACTCAGTAGGATATTCGAGATAACCCATCTCTTATCCTAAGGCATGCCTAAGGGTGCAGTAGACATAGGGATGTCAACTTTACCGTAGGGTAAAATTATCCGCGGATAAACAGGTTATAGGGGCAGGTAGTACCCGTAGATTCAGGTAACGGGTAGGATATTACCCGTATATATATAAATATATACTTTTATAATTAATCTTCTAGTTTTTTTGTTATGGTGGCATCGCAAGAATTTGATTTGTTTGTATTGGTTATATTTTGACAAAAGAATTCATCTATCAATTTTTTTTCTTATTTTTGGGATTTTTTTATTATAATATATTATTAAATAAATTTAAATGGGTAACCCATTTTACCCGTGGGTATTCGATTACCCGTAGGGTAATACTCCTACCCTCTATAAAAAATAGGGTAATAGGGTAGGGTATAGAGAAGGCATACCCGTACCCTACCCTACCCATTGACATCCCTAAGTAGACATCAGGTTTGAGTTAGGAAGGGCCCAAAGGAAAATGGAAAAGGTTTTGCGGATATGGAGAGGACTTTTGTGTTTTGTTCTTCATATACCGCCAGTTAATGATTGGATATTTCTAAAGATTTATTAAATAGTTTTATTCAAAACCCACTGAGTACATTAGTGCTCACGCTTTCTTTTTCAAATGTTTTTCAGGTTAAGATGCTGAGGATGTTGGTGGCTGTGGATATGGGTTGGCTGCCGGGATCTTGTTTCGCTATTAAGTATATATATGGACCCCACTGTGATTTCTGTTACTCTGATAAATCCTAGTTATAACTCCTAAACTTGTTATCTTTATTCGAAAGTCTATGAATATCCTCTAAGACATGATTGATCATGATTATATCTATTGATGTCTATTAAGATACATTTATGCTCCTTGTTTTGTGGTTGTTTTCCGCCTATGAAGGGGCTTGAGCATGATTGGTTCTATTTATCTGTTTCGACCTATAAATGGGTCTATTACTTATTGGTATCTGCTTAAGTAACCTTACCCCATTCGTTACACTTTGAAGTCCTTCTTGATCGAGTTATTTCATGAGTCATTTCATATCTTTCGGAAGCACTTCCCTATTTGAGAACCTTCTTTATTAATCTTATGCTTAAATCGTTAATCTCCTTAATTAACACTCTGTCCCCATTAATTCATGAGTCGTTGCATGTATTTCGAAAGCACTTCCCTATTTGAGAACCTTCTTCATTAATCTTCCACTTAAATAGTTAATCTTCTTAATTAACACTCTGTCCCCATTAATTAATCCCACCCTCGGGATTGGGCTGTTACAAGTTTAAAGTTCATAGTATATAGGTTAAGGTTAGTGTTTATATGTATAGTCTAAAAGCCATAGTTTAAAGCTACAATAAATTAAATGTTTATTGTGTGTGGATTATACATATCTATAATGAGTTATAATTTTTAGCTCGTGCTTTTAATATTAAACTCAAGTTATAGAATGGTTTCCGTTTAAGGAATATGAAGCATAATTGAACTAAGTTTGTTAGATAAATTAATTGTTAGCATAGTTGCAATATTAAGAGGATGATATAGCTTTTATGCTTATGTCATATTATGTGGTTTATAGAGAACATAGAACAAAGGATAGTTAAGAACTGTGATTCTTGCAGTTGTGATGTTAATCATTAAAGGTGTCTTTGTGAGGTAACCCCTGTACATATACGTGATCTGGGCATCACTATGAGAGTCAATGCTAGGTAACCCCTGGTATACTCATGGTCAATGCTAGGTGATCCCAAGTATACACTTTCCGGATTAACGAGGTAACCCATCCCTTTTTCTATCAGTGACATGTTGATCTGACGAGCAATGTCGAAAGTAGTACCATAACCCATCTTCATCCAGAGGAGAGGATAAATGTTTATCTTTATGTTATCAACGAATTTAGATGAATCACCCCTTTATTAGATCGATTATCATCACATCTCAGAGACCGATTAAGGTTAAAACACATCTAAAAAATTAGCAGCAAAAATCAGTAATCCAATACAATTGTAAATTTAACTACAAATATACCTCCATATTCATACATGCAATTCAATTTGTATTTTGGTGATAGTATGCATCAAAGCATGAAGCAAAATATTACCTCAATTATACTGAAGCCACCGATGCACTAAATATTATGCAATAAACTGCAACTAACACAGATCATGCAATATAGCAAGTGAATCGAGTATCGTATCCACAGAGACTGAATTATTGATTACACTGATAGCTAAGCTAACAACTTTTGATTATCCAGGCTACCCATTTCCTTAGGTTGAACCATTCCTAAACACGAATGCAAATTTAAACTTAGAATAAATATTTACGAAAAAATGGAAGCAACTTAACCAAACTAAATCAATTCAAAGGAATCAAACAATCAGTTAATTAAAAAGATTAATCCTAGGGAATGAAGTGCACATGTATCCGTTATGTATTAATTCAATCTTAATAATTCCCATGTTTAATCCGATTATGGGTGGAGAATTAGAAATGTCGCTATCTATCTCTACCAGGTCTCAAGATAGTCGTGGATTAACAAATTAACTATCACTTTCGTCTCTAGATTAATTTGTCAACTCCTTAAAGCATCAGATTAAATCTCCTACAGTGTAACAGCCCAGTGATAGGGTGTTGATCCAAAAGGATTTATGTTAAGAATACAATTGACAATTGAGTAGGCTAAAGATAGGATTTGCTTTCCAAAAAAATGGACAGCATAACCTCTGTATCTATAGAAAAACCCCGTTTATAAACGGTTTGTAAGAGAATGATGGATGCAGAAACAATACAATAAGCCCATCCATAAGCAATATGGAAGCAAACAAACCAATACCAACAGTGCATAGACCTATTCATAGGTCGATGAAATTAAACAAAACCAACATACTGAACAAGAAAAGCCACTTCATAGGCAGAAAGCAAATAAATAGATAGACATATCAAAAGATGGGACTTCATACCCTTAGATTAATATAATAGGCATCAATAGTGAAGCATATTAAACATGCTAAACTAAGAGTGTAGCATAAGCTCAATAGTTCAAGTAGCAATGTTATAGGATTTTCATGATGGTAATACTAAGTGTTATCAGAGTAGCATAACTTAAGAGTTATCAGAGCAGCAAAAATAATAGGGGGTAAATACTATAATAACAAAATATGATTTAGATAGCCAACCCACATCCAAAACCACCAACGACCTCTGCATCTCAACCTGAAAAACATTTAAAAAAGAGGGCGTGAGTACTAATGCACTAAGTGAGGTTTTATGAGAAAACACTGCAACTTTTAGAAATATCCAACAACAACGAGTGGTATATGGAAAGTAAATCACAAAAGCCCTTCCCATATCTGCAAAACATTTTTACTTCTTGTGGGCCTATCCTGGTTCAAACCTGATGTCTACTGCACCCTGAGGCATGCCTAGGTTAAGAGAGGGATTACCTCAAATATCCTACCAAGTATGCGAGGGGATTACCCAGCAGTGACTCCCTAGTGGTCAAAAGACCACAGCCTAATGACCTAAAGGCCACCACCTGGTAACCCGAAGGTTACAACCCATAGATGTGATATCACAACTCCTTGAACACATTAACCTGCTTAACAATCATTCAATCTCAACCTTCAATCCTCCATATCCAATCTTAACAAACAATCCTTAATATTCAATTCTGCTAGCATAGTTCATAACCTAGAATGAATCATCTAGGTGTAATTCCTCATTCATTAGCATAGTCTCATTGCCTATAAGGGATACTATCATCAACCTATAAGACATCATCTATCTAATCAACTTCCATATCATAATATGAATACCAAAGAATCAATCTTATGATCATGATCATATGCATATATATATCAAATCAATAAGTCATATAACACCTCATGCTAGCATCCAATACATATCATGCTCAAGAGCTCAAATAACAATTCATATAATCAATTCCCATAACATAATAATTCCTTGTACAGAGACTAATCAGGTAGAGTATAAAATCATTTAATTGGATATTTCAATTTTCCCTAACATGCTTCTAGAGCTCACTAGCTCAAATCATAGATGAGTATAGTATTACCCACCTCGATTACTATTTGGAGGATGAGGCAACGAGCTGTAGTTTCTTTCCTTGGTTCCCTTGAGGCCCAGCTTTACCTACAAAAGTCGATTATCGACTTAGCGATCTATCTCGAAGATCCTAAAGTCTAATGAGAAATTAAATCAGGATTTATCCCTTCCTTAACTATGATGTTGCTACAGATTGCACGACTTTAGAGACTTCTATTCCACTCAAAATATAAAGGAGGTTCGATAATTTATTTATTAGAGATTGACCGGGTCGAGAGGTTGGTAAAAGACGATACTCCGTCGTCTCTATCTTTTCTCGAGAATTACCCAAAAATTCAACAAAGCATAATACTATTTAAAAAAATTACAAAATTAATAGAGAACAATTTTGGACATGCAAAGACTAACATATAAAATTTTTGGAAATTTCCGAAATCACAAACTTTCGATAAAAATTCGAATCAACTAGATATTTGATAATAAAATTCAACAAGGCTTTATACTTATCCAAAAATTAAGAAACAAGTAGAAAGGCAATCCTTAGTATATGAGGATCAAATCATATAGATTTTAGAAATTTTTTGACAACTCATTTTCCAAAATAAAATTTTAACGCTTATAACACTTTAGGTAAAAATTCAAACGACGGGATATTCAAAAATAAAATTCAACAACATGCTATCCCAACGTAAAATAATATTCCGAACAACTTTCGAGTTGAAACTTTTTCGATTCGGGACCCCAAAAGGCCCCCAAATGGCAGATTTTCTCGGAAACGGCTTCTACGCCCGTATTCCGGTGATTTTGACATTTTTCGGTGAGCGATCAACAAAGATATCAAGAGATGAAATAAAGAACACATATAAATACACAACATATCCGAAAATCAAAAGAAAATGACAAGAAATGGACCGAAAAGAGGGTGTCGAAGCGAAGCGGCTGTGAGGGGTGGTGGCGTCAGTGGTGATGGCTGCAGCTGCTGCCGGAAGTACTCCAGCGACCTGCTGTACTTCCGGCAATGCTCCAGCAGCCAGTCCGGCAACTGCAGGCTGGCAGCCCCCCCTCCTTCCTCCCCCCCATAGCCGATCCCTCACCCTCTCTTTCAATCTCTCGCCAATCTCTCTCTCTCACCTATTCTTAATCTCTTCTCCTCTCTCCTTTCTCAAACTCTTGTTCCCTCTCTCTTTCTAGAAGTGTGTGGTTAAAGAAAATAGGGGATAAGGTGGTGAGGTGTAGCCTTTATAGTCGAAGGTGGAAAAAAAAAATCCGGCATTAAATCTGGATATAAAATACTAACAAAGTATTTTTCGAATTTGATCTGAGTTGTTTTATTCAATGGCAAGGTCCAAATGACTTCTAATATAAAATTCAAAAATACCGGGAGACTCGTTAGCTCGAATACTATTGAACCAACCTATCATGCAAAAATAAAGAGGTCGTTTAAAAAAATCGTAGAAGAATTTACTTTTTGAAATGAAAAATTATTATTCATGAAGAAAGATATGAAATGCTCCCGAGCATTCGTTTGGCCTCTAATCAAAAATATGAGAACATGAATAAATTCCTTGGACAATTTTCCATAAGGACGACTTTTAAAAATTTGACCCGAATGAACACACATGATTTGGACAAAAAAAATCCGAAATAACGACTTTTCAAGAAAATACTATTCATAAGTTAACTCTTTACGCATTTCAATATCAAATACCCTAGAACTCAAATTAAAATTCCATAAATACCGACGGACTTCTTGGGCCGTATTTTTTTCAAACGGGCCTAATATCAGATATTTCCCGATATTCTTTATTAAATTTGAAAAAACTTTTTTTTTATTACAAAAATGACTCCTAAAGTCATGACTTACATCTACTTCACCTTAATTATCATTAAACTTTCTTCTAATCACTCCTAATATTAATTAGGAATTTCATAATTATGCTTTGAAAATCTGGGGTATTACATCCTTACCCCCCTTAAAGAAATTTCGTCCTGAAATTTGCTAACCTTGATGTGGAATTTCGGGATACTTCCTTAGCAACTCCGATTCCAGCTCCCAGGTTGCCTCCTCAAAACCATGATGGTTCCAGATCACTTTCACCAAGCTAATCTCCTTGTTTCTCAATTTTTGGATCTTTCGATCAACAAATGGTTATGGCCTCTCTTCATATGCTAAGTCTTGATTCAGAACCACCTCTTGTTTATTAATCATGTACTTTGGATCAAACACGTATTTCCTCAGCATTGAAACATGAAAGACGTCATGAATGCTACTCAGATTGGGTGGTAAGGCCAACCTATATGCTACCTCATTAACTTTCTCTAAAATTTCAAAAGGTCCAATGAATCTAGGCCTTAGCTTGTTTCGTTTCCCAAAACGAATCACTCCCTTAGTTGGAGATACTTTCAAGAACACTTTATCTCCAATATCGAAACTTAATTCTTTCCTTCTTTTATCTGCGTATGCTTTTTGCCTGTCCTAAGCTTCTCGAATTCTTTGTCGAAGTAATTCGATCTTCTCAATAGTTTCCTGGACCATCTCAGGTCCAAGTATCCTTCTCTCTCCAACCTCGTCCCAATACAAGGGTGATATGTACTTTCTTCCGTATAAATATAGGTTTTCCTACTCCTAATTTTGTACAAAAAATACATTAAGATTTGATTCATTTCCATAAAACTTTTAAAATCTTGAACAAAATTTGTGAGCAAATCTTGGTAAGAATCTCAAGGTCAACCGATCTTTTTCTTTGGATGGAGGCTAAGCAAATGGTGCCCTAAAGGTTTCTCTATTTTGATTTTTTGCTTTGGGATAAAAATAGACTTGGCCCCAAATTGAAATATGTAATGTTTTAGGTTTCTTAAAAAAATAAATCTCTAATGGGCTTCCATGAAATAAATATAATGTATTTATGAGCATGTTTTACATACCTCAAAAGTTGCTCTAGACGCGACTTATAGAACTTAAATAATTAATACCATGCTTCAAATAAATGTTTAAAATGTCACAATTAAATAAAATAACGGGGAGCTACATTGCCAAAATTAATTTTGCCATATCTTTTGATAATATAATTTTTTCAAATTAAATAAAAAAACAACAACTAAATCTCTATCTATATTTTGCTCAATATTTGTGTTATTTTCTTAATATTCTTAGATTATTATGGATTATGGATTTTAACGGGGATTTTTTGTTTGTTAAATATTAGATTATGGATTTTATGGATATAATTAAAGTGAAAAATTTGGAGTTTTGAATTTTAAGTTATGATTCATTAATATTACAACATTATTAAAATATTTTATAATTAATATATAAGTTTACAAATGTTTATATTATTAAAAATTAGCAGAAAGAAAACAAGAGAAGAAGTGGAATGACGCCATTAACTCAAGGAATAATAAGAAAAAAATCTACTACGTTAATGTTACAATATTGTTTTGGTCCTGAAAAGCTTGACGAACGTTAACATCCGTTTCTTAAGGAAACACCGAAATGATCAATTTGATATTTTTAAAATAATTATGTGATCAATTAGAATAAAAAAAGGTAAACATATATCAAAATGTTTCTCGCAAATGGTAAAATGAGTCAAATTGATCTTATCCCCGTATTATATCGGATTAGATACCCTGCTTCGAATAGTGTGACATCTGTTGATTTTGCAAGCTGAGGAGTTTCTGCAGCAAGAGGATGTTCATGCAGAAGAGTGAGTTCATGCAAGAGAAGTATTGCATGCATGTATGTGTAGAAATGCAATGCATGCGGTTGAATGTAATAGAGATATTCTTTCCTAGAATAATGAAGCTCTCCACGTGGCAGTCAACCAACATGAAGACTATGGACCACAACAACTTCCTCACCACCACCGTTGGATTGAAGTCAACACAGATAGAGCCTTGTATCCCTTAGATTGAACTAATTTAAGCAGCATACTGCTATGTAGTATAAATAGAAGAAAAACTTGCTTTGTAGACTAATTTTGTTGATAATACAATTTTACATATGAATAGACTATTTCATTTTCTCTAAAATCTACATGGTATTCAGAGCAAGGTTTTGCTAAATCTGTGCGATCTTGCAACTATTCTGATTATATACTCTGATTGAATCATTGTTTTTGGATTGATCTACGAGAATGACAAAGAAGAATCAACATTTCTCGTGGAGATCAGTACGCAAAGATGAATTAAGGTTCACAACACATACGAACCCTAATTTGCAAGCTGAATCTAATGGCACCAAACATGATCGACCAACTGGTTCTCACACTGATGATAGTGTGATACAGTCACAATATGCACGGCTAAATGGTGGAGCTCCGGGTGATATCTCCATTGGTTATAACAGGTCAGATGTTCAGCAAAATTGGCTACTCACAAACGATACGCTATATACTAGTTCAATCGAACACCCTGGTATGTTGCTCACCACTGACCTCTTTGATGAGAAAAATTATCATAATTGGTGTCGTGCTATGAGAAGAGGATTATTTATCTCCCAATAAATTGGGTTTAATTGATGGTAATATACCTAAACCTGTCTTAGGATCACTCAATTACATGCAATGGGTCAAAGTTGACTATCTTGTGTATAACTGGATTTGTAACTCCATGGTTATGGAAATTTCTAGGGGGTTTCAAAATTTTGAAACGTCATTGGATCTGTGGGAAGAATTACAAAGGCATTTTGGTAAAAGGAATGGGCCTAGACTCTATAAAATCCGTAAAGAAATTGCTACTTTTATCCAAAGCACTCAATCTGTCATGTTATACTTCAATAATTTGTTTGCTCTGTGGGATGATTTGTCACTATTGAAGTCTTCAAAACAGTGTTCGTGTGATGCTGCTGAAGATAATAAAAGGGATGTAGAGGAAGAGCATTTGATGCAATTCATAATAGGCTTAATAAGTGTTATGAGGCCATTAGGCAACAGATATTAATCCTTAACCCACTGCCAACCCTCAGCCAGGCTTATGCCATGGTTCTCCAAGTTGATGATTAGATGAGTGCTTCTATTCAATTTGTAGAGAACATGGAACAAAGTGCCTTATATTCACACAATCAGAAAGGGTAGTACAAAAGAAACAAATTTAAAAAGAGGTTGACTAAGGAGGAGAAGACCAAGCTTAAATGTGACCATTGTGGAGGCAATGGTCATCTCAAAGCTGACTATCTAGAATTAATTAGCATACCTGATTGGTACCAGAAATTTAAGAGTGAAAAGGGGAAAGACAGGGCACACTTTGTACTAGAGAAGGATGAGACATCTAAAAGTCAGGTAGATTGTACTCAATTAGGGATTAAGAAACAAGATTCTGACAATCTAGGAGAAATGAGTAAGTTGATTCAAGGTAAAATAGCCAGACACATAGCCATTTATTTCAAGAAAGGGCAGCATACAGATGGGGAGTTGAATGCTGCTAATTTGGCAGAGGTAGAGTTGGGATCTGCCTCTGTGGATTTTTCAGGACATTATGTGTAACAGCTCGGTCCCGAGATAGGGATTAACGAATGGGGACAGGGTGTTATTAAGGGATTAATGAAGTAAGACGGAAGATTAATAAGGAGGTTTTACAATTGAGATATGCTTTTGAGGAATAGACGATGGTACTCGGGTTTACTTTTATTGAAGTAAAAACATGATTGAGCGGAATGAAACGGCTAACTAATCAGATACCATCAAGTATAGACCCATTTATAAGTCAAAATGAATAACAGATATCCATGCGTATAAGCCTCTTCATAGGCTAAAGGAAATCATACTCGAGAAGCAGAAATAGAACTTGGTATGCATCTTATTTTTATATAACCATGTCTGGGGGAAATATTCATAGAGTCTTGATAATCATAATAGAACTTAAACGGAATTAGACAGAGTGTATCAGAGTAGCAGATCACATAGTGGGATTTCAAGAGAATATTAGATAATACCAAAACAATCTTGGCAGCCAACCCACATCCACAGCCACCAACATCCTCCGCATCTCAACCTGAAAACATTTGAAAAAGAGGGTGCATAAGCACTAATGTACTCAGTGGGTTTTAATGAAGCAATTTAATAAACTTTAAGATATCCAATAATCAATTGACGGTATATGGAGAGCAAAACGCAAAAGCCCTCTCCATATCCGCAAAACCTTTTTTTTTACTTTTAGGCCCAGCCTGGCTCAAACCTGATGTCAACTGCACCCTTAGGCATGCCATAGGAAAGAAGAGGGATTACCTCAATTATCCAAACGAGTTTGTGAGGGAATTAACCCAGCAGTGACTCCCTTAAAAGTTCTGAGCTCAAATCCTACTTAAACGAAATGCTAAGTTCCTTCCTTCCCTAATCTTACTAGTAAAACCAATCTTAGAGCAACGTCTAAGGGCTAATCCTTTAATATTGCATGATCTCAGCCTATAAGGGATTTAACGCTACCCTAATAAGGCAATCCTGAATCCTTAATTATATGGGCTTTAGCAAGTATAAACATTCAAATACCAAGAGAGGAACGTAAATAAGTACAAATTGTAGCTAAATACAATTCTAAATATTTCATGTCAAGCATAAACAATACTTTAACATTTCTAGCATTTCTAAACATGCTCGAGAGCTCAAGTATAACATAATATCTTCCTTTCCTTCCTTCCTTATACAGAGATCAATCAGGCAGAGCAAAAATACTTTATTGGATATCTCATTTGCCCTAACATGCTTCTAGAGCTCATTAGCTCAAACTTTAGATGAGTATAGATTTACCCACCTTGATTACGGAACGGAAGATGAGGCAACGAGCTGGTGGTCTTCCTTAGTATTCCCCCGAGGCTCGATTCTTCCTATAAAAGTCGAATTATCGACTTAGCGGCCTCCTTCGAAGATTTCTAATAACATGAAATCACAGAACACCCAACTAAAATACCCTTAGCTAGGACTTAACATGGATAGCATGACTTTATGACTTTATAAAGTTTCGAGAATGATTTATTTTATTTAAAGAACATCTCGTCATGATTTCTCGATTTTTAGACACAGAATAACTTGAGTAGGTTACTCGAAATAAATAGAAAACAACTTGATTGTTTTTCTAAATTTTAAACTCGAAATTAACTTGGAAATAATCTGGAAATAACTTGGAATAATAGCATGGAAAAGGCTTGGAAAATAGAACTCGAAAAGTATGAGAACAACGCACAGAGGCGACGCACGGAAGTGGCTGAAGGCCACCCTCACGCCGGCGCTCACTAGCGCCGCAGCGGCAAGGGCCACCGGTGGGCACCCCTAGCGCAAGCGTGCTTCAAAGGCCGAGAGGGGGTGGCGCGGCGGCGCACACCCCCCGCCGCGGGGCTCTCTCATGCCAAGGGGGTGGCGCATCCCCCCTCCCCCCCCCGCCGCAGGGCCTCTCTATCTAGCCCCCTTTCTGGGCGGTTCTGGGTGATCTTCAACCCGTTCTTCGGTGTTCGTTAATTTCGATGAACACGAAGAACATGAAGAACATGAACTCAAATTTAAATATGACAAGTTTAAATATTGTAAATCAACACGATATTACGAGTTTGGATCAATTTACAACAACAATTGAATTTTAATCTAGGCGAGAGATTAAGGAACTTAAAGGTAATTTCTACGAGGAACACGAAGAACGCGAAGAACATGAAGAATGCGAAATTAAATACATAAAGTAAAAATGGAATAGAAAGAACTTGAGACCGACGAACAAGAATGGATGGGGTTAGGTGCGTCGAAGAAAGGTGGCTAGCTCGGCATCTCGTCGAGTCGCAATGGCGGCAGAGCCACCTACTACGACCCAACGGCGCCCCTAGCACATTCCCTCACCGCATCCCTTCCACGCCACTCTGCTTATCGTCTTGTGGAACACTCACGAAGAATGATTTTTACTTCGGCAGAACTATCTCGGCTTTCAAAGCTTTTCACTCTCTCAAATTTAGAACTGAACGGATGGTTAATGAGCAAGTGAAAATAAAAGGGGTGGTCCCTTATTTATAGGAGGGAGCTTGGCTTCCTTGAGAAGCCCCTCTAATGCGGAAACACTGCAAAAGTTACCCTGGGTTCGGTTAAAAGCTGTTTTATTCGATGTCAAGATCCAAATGACCTCAGACACGAAATCTAAAAATACCAGGAGACTCGTTGGCTCGAATACTAGTGACCCAACTTGTTTTGTGAAGAAGACAGGGTCGTCGAAAGAAAGACGAGCGGAGATTCTCTTTTTGGAATTACTTTTTATTATTCACTCAGACTGACAGATTTTGCTCTCGAGCGTTCGATTGACCTTAGAATGGAAATCCATGAATGCCAATGGAATCCTTAAGTCATTTCTCATAAGAGGGGCCTGACAAAACTAGACTCAGATTATCAAGGATGATTTTGTGAATTTCTCAAAACACGAATGCACGCAAAAGTTACTATTCATTCACCTTTGAAATACGATTTTCATTGTCGGGGACTCAATTGACATCATAATTAAAATCTGAAAACACCGGCATACTCCTTGAGTTAAAACCTTTTCAACAAAACCACGAATGGTCATGAAAGAATTAGGATCACATTTTTCGAAAAGACGATTTTCACGAAAACTGATCCCTAAAGTCATTACTAACATCCGTCCACAACTAACCTTATTTAAATTCCTTCATTAATTAATTAATTACCATTAATAATCCTCTAAATCTTATTCGAAAATCTGGGGTGTTACATCCTATCCCTCTTAAAAAAAAATTCGTCCCAAAATTTACTAACCATGATAAGCGACATCAGGGTACTTCTTGAGCAGTTCGGATTCAAGCTCCCAAGTTGCCTCTTCTGAACCATGATGGTTCCAGATTAGTTTCACAAGACTAATTTCTTTGTTCCTTAGTTTCTGGATCTTTCGATCCACAATGGCTTGAGGCTTCTCTTCATAGGCTAAGTCCTCATTCAGGACTATTTCTTCCTTGCTAATCACGTGCTTTGGATCGAACACGTACTTTTTCAACATTGAGACATGAAAGACGTCATGAACGTCACTCAGGTTGGGTGGTAAGGCCAACCTGTAGGCTACTTCATTCACTTTCTCTAGAATTTCAAAAGGTCCAATAAATATGGGCCTTAACTTGCTTCGTTTGCCAAAACGAACTACTCCTCTTGTCGGAGACACTTTCAAGAACACTTTATCTCCTACACTGAAGCTAAGCTCCGTTCTTCTTTCATCCACATAAGCCTTTTGTCTATCTTGAGCCTCCTTGATTCGCTGACGAATAAGCTCGATCTTCTGGACAGCTTCCTGGACCATTTCAGGCCCAAGTATTCTTCTTTCTCCAACTTCATCCCAATATAAGGGCGATCTACACTTTCTTCCATACAGAGCTTCATAAGGGGCCATACCGATCGATGACTGGTAGCTGTTGTTATATGCAAACTCTACCAACGGCAGTAATTCCTCCCAACTGCCTCCTTGATTGATGATTACTCCTCTAAGCATGTCTTCTAGAATCTGGATAGTCTTTTCGGACTGGCCATCCGTTTGAGGATGAAATGTTGTGCTAAAATTCAGCTTCGATCCCAGTGCTTCTTGCAAGCTCTTCTAGAACATTGATGTAAATCTCGTATCACGATTCGACATAATCGAGATCGGTACTCCGTGCAAACGCACAACTTCCTTAACATACAGCTAGGCTAATTGATCTAGCTCATCCGTCATTTTAATAGCAACAAAGTGCGCTGACTTAGTTAATCGATCAACGATTACCCAAATAGCGGTATTCCCTCGCTTAGACTTTGGCAAACCTACTACAAAGTCCATATTGATATGATCCCACTTCCATTCAGGAATTTCTAAGGATTGGATCAAGCCGGAAGATTTTTGATGCAAAGCTTTCACTTGTTGACAGTTTAGACACCTTTCCACGAAGGCTGATATTTCTCTTTTCATGTTATTCCACCAGAAGTTCCTTTTGAGGTCTTGATACATCTAGGTGCTTCTAGGATGTGTCGTATATGGTGTGTGATGTGCTTCACACATGATTTCCTCTTTTAATTCGTCCTTTCTTGGCACACAAAGCCTTCCTTTGAATAAGAGCGCATTATCGGCAGCTTCCGCAAAATCTTGCGAGCTATCAGCTCGTGCTTCTAGTCTTTTCTTTTCAAGAAACTCGTCTCATCTCTGCTCTTCAATTATCCTTTGCCTTAGGTCAGGTTGAGCGACTATCGTGGCAACTTGAGCTTGAATGGTCTGGGGTAGTGTTAGCACCTCGATCCTTAATTTCTCGAACTCTTTGTGAAGATCTTCCTGGACTAAAATGAGTCCTAGCTCCGCTTTCTCTTTCTGACTTAGGGTATCTGCTACCACATTTGCCTTGCCCGGGTGGTAGTGAATCGTGCAGTCATAATCCATTACAAGTTCTAGCCATCTTATCTGTCTCATGTTAAGATCCTTCTGCTCGAAGAAATACATCAAGCTCTTGTTATCTGAGAAGATCTTACACTTAGCTCCATAGAGATAGTGTCTCCAAATCTTCAACGCATGCACGACTGCAACTAACTCCAAGTCATGCGTAGGGTAGTTTTGCTCGTGATTCTTAAGCTGCCTCGAAGCATAAGCAATCACTTTTCCTCTCTGCATTAGCACGCATCCTAATCCTTTCTTCGATGCATCTGCGTAAACCACGAAATCTTCATTCCCTTCCGGAATAGTCAATACTGGGGATGTGGTTAGCATCTTCTTCAAAGTTTGAAAACTTTCCTCGCACTCAGGCGTCCACTTGAACTTGGAGTCTTTCTTTAATAGTCGCGTCATTGGCTTAGATATAGTCGAAAATCCCTTGATAAATCTTCGATAATAACTCGGGAGTCCTAGAAAACTTCTTATCTCATGCACATTCCTCGGAGAATTCCAGTTTCTTACTGCTTCAATCTTAGCTGGATCCACCTTGATTCCTCTTGCTGACACTATACGTCCTAGAAACATCACTTCCTTGAGCCAAAACTCACACTTGCTAAACTTAGCATAAAGTTTTTCTTTTCTTAACATTTCTAGCACCATTCTTAGGTCCTTTTGATGCTCCTCTTCGTCCTTGGAATACATGAGATTATCATCTATGAAGACTAATACAAACCTATCCAAATACGGGTGGAATACCTGGTTCATCAAATCCATAAACACTGCTGGAGCGTTGGTCAATCAAAATGGCATTACCACAAACTCGTAATGTCCATAACGAGTTCTAAAGGCAGTCTTAGGGATATCCTCCTTCCTGATCTTCACTTGATGATACCCAGATCTTAAGTCGATCTTGGAGAAGACACTTGCTCCCTTAAGTTGATCGAAGAGGTCGTCTATCCTTGGGAGAGGGTATCGATTGTTGATGGTTAGCTTATTAAGCTCTCTATAGTCAATGCACATTCTTAATGCACCATCTTTCTTCTTTACGAACAAGATTGGAGCTCTCCCAGGTGACACACTAGGTTGGATAAAACCTAGGTCTAATAACTCTTGCAGTTGAACTTTGAGTTCTTGCAACTCCTTAGGCGTCATTCTATAAGGGGCTTTCGAGACTGGGGCGGCTCCTAGTTCCAACTTGATGGCAAACTCTACCTGCCTGACTGGGGGCAGTCCTGGTAGTTCCTTTGGAAATACATCGGGATATTCTCTTACGACTGGGACGTCTTCAATTGAAAGCTCTCCTTCTTCTTTCCTTATTAAGTTAACTAAAAATGCTTGGCATCTATTCTTCCTTATCATCTTGGTGGCCTTCAGGGCAAATATCACTGGTACTCTGGTTCCCAGCCTTGATCCGTAGATCTTCACCTCGGGTTTTTCGGGTGGTCGAAACACTACTTCCCTCTCAGGGCAGCTTATGGAGGCATAAGCTGAGGCTAACCAATCCATTCCTAGGATTATATCGAAGTCCTGAATCTTTGTTACGTAAAGATTTGACTCAAAGTTTTCATCCTCTATGTTCAATTCTAGGTTAGAGAAGACCTTCCTAGACATCATTCTCTTTCCAGGGGGAATATTTATCTCAAGAGCATTCTCAGCATTCTCGGGTTTTAACTTCAGTTTCTTACAAACAGACTCAGCTATAAATGAATGCGATGCTCCAGTATCGAAGAGAGCTAAAACTGGCATCTCGAGGAGGGTAATCATACATGCTAGATTACCTAGGGCCTTAACAACTTGCTGCTGAGTGAGGGCATACGTACGGGCTGGCTGAGGCGGCCTTTGTCCTGGATTAGACCTTTGATCCCGTCCTTAGTTTGGTCTTGGATTCATTCCCGGCTTTTGATCCGGAGGTCCTCCTTGCTGCAACCTTGGCTGATTTCCAGGAATTGGCTGAGGCGGTTGCGGGTACCGGGGTTGTTGAGATGTTTGGGGTCGTCTATTGTTACCCTTTAGACACTCCCTCTTGAAGTGTCCTTCTTCACCACAGTTGTAGCACCCAGTTTGATTTGCTCTGCAGGCTCCAAGGTGCGTCTTTCCATACTCTGGGCACGGCCTCAGGTTAGGGTTATGGTCGGGCTGACTTCGAGGTACCTCTGACTCTCGGCTTTGCCAGTGGGGTTTCTTTCCTCTGTCATCTCTTCTTCTTCCTTCCCACTTTCTCTTTCCCTTTGGATCATTAGCTGACTGAGAAGGTTGAACTTTCTCTCGAGGGAGAGTGGCTTCTATGATTAAGGCTTTGGCTAAGGTTCGAGCGTAAGACATGTCTTCTTGCCCAGCGAAGGCTATGCCAATCTCAGATTTAAGTCCTTTCTAGAACTTGCGTGCTTTCTTCCCGTCTGTGTCCACTAGATGTGGAGCATGCCTTGACAATTGATTGAAGTCACTGTCGTATTCCGACACTGTCTTATTTCCTTACTTTAGGTTCCAGAACTCCATTTCCTTTGCCTCTCGATAACAATCTGGGATATACTTCTGATATAAGTTGTGCTTGAAATCTTCCCAACTATAGTCCTCCCATTGCTCTGGGTTATCGTTCTTCAAACGGATTCCCACCAATAGTCCGCATCATCCGTCAGCACGAAAAGAGCGCAACTTAACTTCTCTTCTTCTAAACAAGCTATGAAGTTGAAAATTTGTTCTAAGGAACGAACCCATTTCTCGGCTTCCATTGGATCTCCTAACACATTAAACGATGAAGGGTTGTGTTTGAGCAACATACTTTCGGCTCTTGGTCTTGGGTTTGGGACTTGCTCAGGTTCGTTCTCGTCTTCGTTCTCAGCTTGTCCTCTTCGAGGCGGCATCCTAAAGAACTAGATATTAGCGACGCTTGATTAAATTCACACTAAGCAAGAATACCTTTCGATAAGGTCTTTAATTTACGCAAGAAAGATTAAACAAGGTGGAAATTTAAACAACATTCATCATGATGGGGAAAATTACCTCATTAAGAGGACTTTTGGCATCAATATCATAGAATAAGTTATGAGCTACATCAGGGTAGGGCAGTCTATTGGAAAATTCACTGCCACTATTAGAGTCTAGAAAGTTTAAAGCATATATTACATATTAGGATCTTGGTTAAAGCGGATATCAGATAGCAGACAAACAGACAGATGGATTAGATAACTAGGTGTTCTTACAGCAACACCTCCTACACATCCTACTATAGCTTAATTGTAGGCTGGAGCCTTTCTTTTCCCCTTGCATGGCGACCCTACTTCTTCCTCGCCTCCCTCTTACGGGTCTTCCTCTTCTTCCTCATCTTCAACTGTCTCCGGTACGCTGAACTTGAACATCCTCATGTGGATATTTCCTTCGGGGTACTAATGGGACATACACTGCCCCAGACTCTGAGAAGCGTTTGCAGGGGTCCATTAGTTCATTTGAAGAGTCCAAGAAAATAGGAACTCAGTGTGGTTCATGACCCGGACATTTGAGGGTCCTACTCCTGAGGCTCCTTCATCGTGGGGGTGCGGTACTTAGAATCCAGATGGACTATTGAGGGTTGCCCTTTGTAGTTCCAGCTCCACCACTAGAGAGGGGTTTTGTTCGGTCGCTTGCTGCTCGGCTAAGGCTTGCACGTGGCCATATTCCATCACCCAACGAGCCATCAAGGCTGAGGAGAACTCCATCAGATTCCTGATTTTAGCATACGTTATGGGATCATGAGTGATGGTGCTTTGCAAGATGCGATACATTGTACGCCTCCAAGTAGGCGGTGCATGCTCGCACATGCGGATGCATGTTTCCAAGTCAGATACACTCTCGGGCTCTCCTCCGTAACCATTAGCCCAGGCCCACCTCTCCAGATACCTTGCCATGAAGGATAGCAATTGCTCGTTACCATCCCAATTTTCTCGTCTGAATCATTCAACTCTTTCTTGAACCGGGTGAAAAAGAGGCATGCTTTTCCTAGCAGTCATACGGCACTTAACCATCTAGAAGAGAATAACTTAATCAGTTTAGATTATAAAAGGGAGACCTAAGGTTCTCCTGAGATCATACTAACGTCTAGATTTTATCTTGCATGCATAGTTCCTTTTAAAAGCAGTTTATGTTTTTATAAGAAAAGTTTTGGTACCCAATGTCTTTTAACATACATGTTTACCTTTTCGTTGAGTCAAAAAATTTTGAGTATGAATGTAAACCTTTTTGGGATCGAGAAATATTTTTCACAAACTTTTCATTCTCAGAAATCATCTTACCCGAACACCTTTTACTTGGAATTTCATTCTCACGGTTTTTCTCTTATCCATAAAACAGGTATGCTTGCTCAAATATATTCCTTTCCTATATTCCAAAAATCATGAATCCAACATCCAGAATTTCTATTCCATCATACCTTGATTTTTGATTGAGGATGCAAGGGTGATGGCAAGCTGTGGGTTGCTGCTTTCACTCATCAGAGAACAACTCATGTGCACATATACACTTAACTTAATTCAAACAACGAGACAGGCCTGCAGAGTTGCAAACCTGGCTCTGATACCAACTGTAACAGCCCGGTCCCGAGATAGGGATTAACGAATGGGGATGGAGTGTTATTAAGGGATTAATGAAGTAAGACGGAAGATTAATAAGAAGGTTTTACAATTGAGATATGCTTTTGAGGAATAGACGATGGTACTGGAGTTTACTTTTATTGAAGTGGAAAAATGCTCGAGCGGAATGAAATGGCTAACTAATCAGATACCATCAAGTATAGACCCATTTATAGGTCAAAACGAATAACAGATATCCATGCGTATAACCCTCTTCATAGGCTAAAGGAAATCATACCTGAGAAGCAGAAATAGAACTTGGTATGCATCTTATTTTTATATAACCATGTCTGGGGAAATATTCATAGAGTCTTGATAATCATAATAGAACTTAAACGGAATTAGAAAGAGTGTATCAAAGTAGCAGATCACATAGTGGGATTTCAAGAGAATATTAGATAATAGAAAAATAATCTTGGCAGCCAACCCACATCCACAGCTACCAATATCCTCCGCATCTCAACCTGAAAACATTTGAAAAAGAGGGGGCATGAGCACTAATGTACTCAGTGAGTTTTAATGAAACACTTTAATAAACTTCAAGATATTCAATAATCAACTGACGATATATGGAGAGCAAAACGCAAAAGCCCTCTCCATATCCGTAAAACCTTTTTTTTTCTTTTTGGGCCCAACCTGGCTCAAACCTGATGTCAACTGCACCCTTAGGCATGTCATAGGATAAAAGAGGGATTACTTCAATTATCTAAATGAGTTTACGAGGGAATTAACCCAGCAGTGACTCCCTTAAAAGTTCTGAGCTCAAATCCTACTTAAGCGAAATGCTAAGTTCCTTCCTTCCCTAATCTTGCTAGCAAAACCAATCTTAGAGCAACATCTAAGGGCTAATCCTTTAATATTGCATGATCTCGGCCTATAAGGGATTTAACGCTACCCTAATAAGGTAATCCTTAATCCTTAATTATACGGGCTTTAGCAAGCATAAACATTCAAATACCAAGAGAAGAACGTAAATAAGTACAAATTGTAGCTAAATACAATTCTAAATATCTCATGTTAAGCATAAACAATACTTTAACATTTCTAGCATTTCTAAACATGCTCGAGAGCTCAAGTATAACATAATATCTTCCTTTCCTTCCTTCCTAGTACAGAGGTCAATCAAGCAGAGCAAAAATACTTTATTGGATATTTCATTTGCCCTAACATGCTTCTATAGATCATTAGCTCATACTTTAGATGAGTATAGATTTAGCCACCTTGATTACGGAATGGAAGATGAGGTAATGAGCTGGTGGTCTTCCTTAGTATTCTCCTGAGGCTCGATTCCTCCTACAAAAGTCGAATTATCGACTTAGCGGCCTCCTTCAAAGATTTCTAATAGCATGAAATCACATAACACCCAACTAAAATACCCTTAGCTAGGACTTAACATGGATAACATGACTTTATGACTTTATAAAGTTTCGAGAAGGATTAATTTATTTAAAGAACATCTCGTCATAATTTCTCAATTTTTAGACGCATAATAACTTGAGTAGGTTACTCGAAATAAATAGTAAACAGCTTGATTTTTTTTCTAAATTTTAAACTCGAAATTAACTTCGAAATAATCTAGAAATAACTTAGAACAATAGCATGGAAGAGGCTCGGAAAATAGAACTCAAAAAGTATGAGAACAACGCACGGAGGCGACTCACGAAAGTGGCCGAAGGCCACCCCCGCGCCGGCGCTCCCTAGCACCGTGGCGGCAAGGGCTGCCGGCAGGCACCCCTAGCGCGGGCGGACCTCAAAGTCCGACTAGGGGTGGTGCAGCGGTGCATCCTCCCCCACCGCGGGGCTCTCTCATGCCAAGGGGTGGCACGGTGGCGCACCCATCTCCCCCACTGCGGAATCTCTCTCTCTAGCCCCCTTTTCTGGGCGGTTCTGGGTGATCTTCAACCCGTTCTTCGGTGTTCATCAATTTCGACGAACATGAAGAACATGAAGAACACGAATTCAAATTTAAATATGACAAGTTTAACTATTGTAAATCAACACGATATTACAAGTATGGATTAATTTACAACAACAATAGAATTTTAATCTAGGCGGGAAATTAAGGAATTTAAAAGCATTTTCTACGAGGAACATGAAGAACGCGAAGAACATGAAGAACGTGAAATTAAATACGTAAAGTAAAAACGAAATAGAAAGAACTTGAGACCGACGAACAAGAATGGATGGGGTTAGGTGCGTCGAAGGAAGGTGGCTAGCTCGGCGTCTCGTCGAGTCGCAACGGCGGCAAAGCCGCCTGTTACTACCCAACGGCGCCCCTAGCACATTCTCTCACTACATCCCTTCCACGCCAGTCCGCTCGTCGTCTTACGGAACGCTCATGAAGAATGATTTTTACTTCAGCAGAACTCTCTCGGCTTTCAAAGCTTTTCACTCTCTCAACTTTAGAAGTGATTAGATGGTTAATGAGCAAGTGAAAACAAAAGGGGTGGTCCCTTATTTATAGGAGGAAGTTTGGCTTCCTTGAGAAGCCACTCCAGTGCGGAAACACTGCAAAAGTTACCTCGAGTTCGGTTAAAAGCTGATTTATTCGATGTGGAGATACAAATGACCTCAGACACGAAATCTAAAAATACCAGGAGACTCTTTAGCTTGAATACTAGTGAACCAACTTATTTCGTGAAGAAGATGGGGTCGTCAGAAGAAAGACGAGCGGAGATTCCCTTTTTGGAATTACTTTTTACTATTCACTCAGATTGACAGATTTTGCTACAGAGCGTCCGATTGACCTTAGAATGGAAATTCATGAATGCCAACGGAATCCTTGAGTCATTTTCCATAAGAGGAGCCTGACAAAACTAGAGTTAGATCATCAAGGATGATTTCATAAATTTCTCAAAACACGAACGCACGCAAAAATTACTATTCATCCACCTTTCAAATACGATTTTCATTGTCGGGGACTCAATTAACATCATAATTAAAATCCAAAAACACCAGCATACTCCTTGAGTCAAAACCTTTTCAACAAAATCATGAATGGTCATGAAAGAATTATGATCACATTTTCTAAAAAGACGATTTTCACAAAAACTGATCCCTAAAGTCGTGACTAACATCCATCCACAACTAACCTTATTTAAATTCCTTCATTAATTAATTAATTACCATTAAAAATCCTCTAAACCTTATTCGAAAATCTGGGGTGTTACATTATGCTTTTGGGATAGCTGCTTCAATCAAGAAAAATGAATGGATAGTAGATTATGTAGCAAGTAATCACACGTGTTGTGATGTGGGGTTATTGACAGATTTAAAGAAATGAAAGAGCCCTCTTCAAATATATTTGCCTGATGGCAGTAGCCTGTGGGCTTTTTTGACAGGAAGAGCATAGTTAAACAAGGATATTTCACTTAGCAATGTACTTTATGCTCCAGACTTTACACATAACCTTTTATTAGTTGGACAGCTTACCAAGGATTTAAACAGCAAGGTACAGTTCTTATCTGTTCATTGCCTCATTCAACTGAAGGATTTAGAATAGATTTTGGGCATGTGCAAAATGAAAGGTTCATTATATGTGTTTCCACAACATGTCAACACAGCAGTGGCAGCCTATACTGTGCCACAGTCACCTACTCTTTTTGATATCCATTATCTACTAGGACATTTTGTTATCTCTACAATGAAACATTTGGATTCTAAGAAGAGATTTAGAGATGAATATTTGGCAGAATTGCAATCTTGCAAAATTTGCCATGAAGCTAAGCAACAGAGGCACCTTTTCCCTTTGCTTCAGAGAAGGCATCCTATTCTTTTTGCTTTGGTTCACATAGATGTTTGGGGGGCATTTAAGGAGCCAACTATCTCAGATACTCCATACTTTCTTACTGTGGTTAAGGATCATAGTAGAGCTACTTGGACATTTATCTTCAAACACAAGTCTCAGGTTTGGCAGATTATTAAGAGTTTCTTGGCTATGGTTAGGACACAGTTTCATACTGTTATACAGACTATTCGAACTGATAATGAGAGTGAATTCCTCAATTCACAGATGCTCAATTTACTTGCTGAACAAAGGATCCTTCACCATAGATCCTGCACTTACTTTCCTTAACAGAATGATATTGTTGAGAGAAAACATAGGCACTTGTTGCAGGTTGCCCGAGCTTTGATGTTCCAAAGTAAATTACCTTCTAATTTTTGGAGTTATTCTATTCTCCATGAAACATAGATTATTAACAGATTGCTAACTGCAGTTCTCAACTGGATGTCACCAAATGAGATGCTCTTTGGGAAGCAACCAGATTTGAGGAGTATACAATCTTTTGGTTGTCTAGCTTATAAGGCAAATACCCTACCTCATAAGCCTAAATTTTCTATTAGAAGTGTGCAATGCATCTATCTAGGTGTTGGTGCTCATCACAAAGGTTTCTTATTGTATGATATTGGTTTAAAAGCTATCATAGTTTGAAGGGATGTTGATTTTTGTCCTACAATATTCCCTATGCAAGCTCAATCTTCTCCTTCACTTCATTTCCAATCTTTTAAAATACTTAATCATGATGATGATCCATGCTCTGTCAGATATATTTCTGCTTCCTAGGTGAGAGTAGATGTGCCTACAGACCACCCTTATATCATAAACACTGAGACAGGAGATCATCAGAATATAGATACTGGTCATGATCAGGAGGAGTCTACTATTCTATCTCCACCTCTGAGAAGGAGTGGAAGAGTAAGGAATACTCCTACTTACTTAATTGATTACATTTGTAATGATACCACAAAGAAGTCTATGAGTATACCAGCTACATTTCCTTTTCATGTAGCTGAGCATTTGACTCCATCATATACAACTTTTTTAATGAGTGTTCAATCTTTGAATGAGCCAACTAGTTACAAAGAAGCCTGTCAGTTTCAAGAATGGACTAAGGCAATGAAGAAGGAGCTTCAAGCTTTAGAAGAAAATCATACCTAGGAAGTGGTATCTCTACCTAAACGAAAGCATGTTATAGGATCCAAGTGGGTGTATAAAGTCAAGCTTAAGGCAGATAGTACCATTGAAAGGTTTAAGGCCAGGCTAGTGGCCAAAGGGTATAATCAAGAATTTGGAATAGATTATACTGATGTATTCTCACCAGTAGCTAAATGGGTCACAGTGAGATTATTTTTTGCTATAGTAGCTCAATGCAATTGGCTTATTCATCAAGTAGATATTAATAATTTCTTTTTACATGGAACACTCACAGATGAAATCTATATGGCTATGTCGCATGGTTATAACAAAGGGAAGCCTGAGAGTGTCTGCAAACTGAGGAAGAGCTTTTATGGTTTAAAACAAGCTTCAAGGGAGTGGAACTAATAATTTTGTAAGCATTTATTCTCTATGGGTTTTCTTCAGTCAGAAAATGACAATTGTCTATTCACTAGAGGTGTTGAGAATAGATTAATTACACTGCATGTATATATTAATGATATTTTGTTGCTCAGTCCAACCCTAGATTTAATGGCAGAGATCAGACATTCACCATCAAAGATTTAGGTAAAGCTACCTATTTCTTGGGAATGGAAATTACTAGAACTACTTCAGGAATTTACTTATCTCAAAGAAAGTATGTTTTAGATCTATTAAGGTTATTGGAAAGAAAGCCTTGTGTTACACCATTTCCACCAGGCTTAGTACTAACCAAAGACAAAGAAGAGTTATTATCCAAGCCTGATTCTTATAGGAAAGTTGTATTCTTATAGGAAAGTTGTAGGCAAGCCTGACCTGTCTTTTGTTGTGCAACAACTTAGTCAATTTGTGAATGCCCCCACCAAGACACACTGGGATGCTGCAATCCGTGTGCTTAGATATCTAAAAGGAATACCATCTCTAGGTTTGTTTTATCAGCCTGCTACAAACTTCATCCTTCACACCTATTGTGATACAGATTGGGGTACTTGTAGTGATTCCAGAAAATCATTATCAGGATATTGTATATCTATTAGTGAGTGTTTGATTTCTTAGAAGTGTAAGAAACAATCAACTATCTCTCTCTCAACCGCAGAGATAGAATATAGAAGTCTAAGCTTTACAGTCAAAGAGCTACTTTGGATTTCATACATGCTGCAAGATCTTGGAGTTTCATTTTCTTTGCCATTTACAGTTCATTGTGATAATAAAACAGCAATACAGATAACCAAGAACCAAGTGTTCCAAGAAAGGACAAAGCATTTGGATTTGGACTGCCACTTTGCAAGAATTCATTATAGGAATGGTTTTATTATACCAGTTCATGTTTCCACAAAGCTTCAATTGGAAGACACTTTTACTAAATCCCTTATAGGTACTTAGTTTCAAATGTTATTGTCCAAACTTTCACTTGGAGACATTCATCAAGCTCAATCTGCGGGGGTGTTGATTTTATAGGCTGAGGAGTTTCTGCAGCAAGAGGATGTTCATGCAGAAGAGTGAGTTCATACAAGAGAAGTATTGCATACATGCGTGTGTGGAAATGCAATGCATACGGTTGAATGTAATAGAGATATTCTTTCCTAGAATAATGAAGCTCTCCACGTGGCAATCAACCAACATGAAGGCTATGGACTACAATAACTTTCTCACCACCACCATTGGATTGAAGTTGACGTAGATAGAGCCTTGTATCCCTTAGATTGAACTAGCTTAAGCAGCGTGTGCTATGTAGTATAAATAGAAGAAAAACTTGCTTTGTAAACTGATTTTGTTGATTATACAATTTTACATATGAATAGACTATTTCATTTTCTCTAAGACTACCCATATCAGTGACATTCATCCAAACCAACCTTCAAATAAAATATTAATTTCTCTCTCCTCCACATCCACAACTCCCAACATTTTAAAATTTGCACTCCATCAGTGACACTCATCCAACCCCACATTCAATTAAAATATTAATTTATCTTTCTTCCGATCTACACAAAATATTTATCATTTCATTTTTTAAATGAAATATTATTAATAATGATTTTTACTATATGTAAAAAATCAAAATTAATTTATTAGATAGTTTTTTAAATTCATAATTAAAAAAAATACTCATACAATTATAAATTCAAAATTTACTTGACAACAAAATGAAAATTACAAGAGTTAAAACAAAATAAAACATAATTAAATAAACTCAATTAGAAAACTTGAAATTCTAAGTTACGAGTACATAAGATGTAAATTACATATTCAACTAGTGCCAAATTTTTACCAAATGTGCTCAATCAAGTCCTTTTGAAGATCACTGTGAGCCTCTCTGTTGCGAAGTCGATCCCTATTAATCATATAATCTGACAAGCTTGTGATGCGTTCAGTAGAGTAGTGAAAAGGTTCGGCATTTGAATTTGAAGATGCATCCGTCAAAAAATATGTGGGATCATAATAGTTTTGGTATGTGTCTCGTTCATCCTCTACAATCATATTGTGTAAGATTATACAAGCCATCATAATTTTCCCATCAAAACCTTATCCCAAATAAGACATGGGCGTCGAATAAATGCAAAACGAGCTTGTAGAACTCCAAAGGCCCATTCTACATCTTTTCTAAAAGCCTCGTGTTGAGCGAATAACTTATGCTTTCGAGTCACAAGAGATGTAATAGACTTGACAAATACAGCCCACGAAGGATATTTGCCATCGGTGAGGTAATATGCCCTATCATTTTGGTGAACATTGACAATATAACTAACATGTGGTGACCGGCCTTCTAAAATATCACTAAAAACTGGAGATCGATGGAGAACATTAATATCATTACATGCACCTGGTGTTCCAAAGAATGCATGCCATATCCATAAATCATATGATGCAACAGCTTCCAAAATGATTGTTGGCTTTCCACTTTTCCCTCTAAATTACCCAGCTCGGACAGTAGGATAATTTTTCCATTTCTAGTGCATGCAATCAATACTACGAATCATGCTAGGGAAACCACGTCGTTCCCCAACATAGAGTAATCTTGCCAAATCTTGTTGATTATGCCTTCTAATGTATGTATTACCCAACCAGGAAATGACACCATCTACGAAATGGATGACAACATCTCTTGTAACCTGAAAATTGATAATTCGTGCTCACAAGTGTTTAATCGATACTGCTATTAGTTGTTCTACGATATGTGTGGGACAGATGTAAGAACATAAAATAAAAAAGCAGTAAAAAACGCACGAGATTAGTAACCCAGTTCAGTTAATCAACCTACTCTGGGAGGATTACTCCCAAACTTGAAGATTCGTTTGTTACTCCTTCATGAAGTGTATTTGGGATCTTACACATACAGGACTCCCTCCTTATGTCGCCCGTTCTTCTCCACGAACTCTTTCACTAAACGAAAGCTGTAAGATCCCCTTACAACCATGACACTAGACTCCCTCTAGCTACCCACAACTTCAACTTATAATCTCTCCTAAGATTGCGTACAAAATGGATTAAAAATCTCCTCACGTGTTACATTCAAAACACTCAAATGCTAGAACATACTGTGGGATAGTAACTAGCTAAATAGAGACCACAAATGAAATGACTCTCAAATAATCTTTTAAGAGAATCTCAACAAGTGTAAGTGGCTACCAATTGCTGAAGATAATCGGCCTTCTTATATTCTTCACTTCACAATTGACATTGATCTTCACCGTCGGCAATATGGTAAGTGGATTATGGTTTGTGATCTTCCCAAATGTGCGTACATACTTTCTTTGGACAAGAGAGTTATTAGCAGCTCGATATCTACTCCACAAGGCAGTCAATCGAACATATCTTGCCTTCCACGAACAAATCCGTGCAAGATCTTGTATTTATGAAAACTGCCATATAAAAGTGTCCCTGGGTATGTCTGGGACATCAGAAGGAACAGTTTGCCAACGGTTCTTCTTTTCTCGCACAGCGGAATGAATGGCTTTGGGACATACCCAAGCATACATTGTCGAACATATCTCGCCAACAAAACAACACGAACACTTAGTGCATAACCGTGGCACTAACATTCTCCTCCTTTGGTGTTTATGGTCGACAATTATCATTGCAATCTGCACAAGACTTGAATCAACTTCAAAGATCAAAATATATCAAAACAAACGATATATTTTAAAAATTGTCTGGGACAGTTCCAAGTACACTTCCTCTGAGTTTGATCTGAGAGTGCCTTCAAGCATCACGAATATTGTTTTTACGGTCACAACTGCATTGTCAGGTGGGTCAAAAATTAAGTACAAACCAACAAAAATAAAGATGTGGTAAACAAACATCCCTAATAAAAGTTGTTCAACAAGAGTTTACAAAAACAAAAGAAGAGCACACAAGCTCTTATCAGCAGCAAGCAGCAGCGGTGAGCAGTAACAGTCTTTAACCGTCCTCTCCCCTTAATTATTGCCAAAAAAAGGCAAAAGCATTTAATGCGAGGAGGCATCATCATCAGCACCAAGATGAACATCGGTAGGAGCAGCAGTGACGCACGGTCATTTTGCGGTCAGAATAATTCTCAAGAGAGAGTTATCCTTATAATGCAACAAAGAAAATGATTACACGAAGGAACCAAATTCACACAGTTTATGCCCATAAGTCTCACCGTTCTTACGTGTTCATTAAGTTCTTATCCTTGTTCAATCCGGAATAACGAGTCTAGCCGCTCATGCTAGACTTAGAACAATAAAAATAATAATTAAAAGAATTGAAACAACACATAATATAAACGAAAAAAACTTACTTATATTCAAGAGAAAAATAAATCCAATACCAACGCTGGATTGAGGAGCATAAACTGGAAATCCTAACTGCCTGCGGGCATAAGGCCCAAGACAAAATGTAAAAAGTAAAAATAAAGCAAAATAAATTAAAAGTGTTATAGTGCGTAAAAAGATGTTTGTTTTCTTCCATGCATCTACTTATATAGGAGTACAAGGAACACAAGGTAAATTCCCCCATAGGCCGGGGGATCTTCAGCCCAGTCCACTTCCACCGTGCCCAAAACTTTCCATATCTGGCAGATTCTTCCCTTATTTAGAAGATTCTGAGTCACAGATTCTGTACTTGTCGTGCCCTAGTATCGCTAACATAGCAACTTTCCTCGTAGAGCCGCACATCTTTCTAGAAGCGTCAACTTGCCTTTCGCGGCTCTTCTTTGCTTGGGCGGCTAGGGTGCATTGCTCCTGCTTCAGCTGATTGCGATTACTCTTGCGCCCTTATTTCCTCTCCTTCACTTCAATCACTCTAGGGTTGTTGTGGGCACGATCACAAACTCCTCCTTCAACTTTTGCTGGAATAGTGGGTGATTTCCGCCAGGCTCGAGAGAGAGCTTTCCGTTGAGAAGTTGTTGCCCATCTTGGTATCATTGGCACCATTGTGCCCTCCAGAAGTGATTTTCCTTCCTCCTGTCTACCCTTGTGTCCATTCTGGCTTTTTCCGACTCAAAAAAACACAAAAAACAAAGGACAAAAAAATGAGAAAAAGACATAAAAATACGAGAGAAATTGGACTTGTCACACCCACCCACTTTAGTCATACTTGCCCTCAAGTATGTGGGTACAACGTGCCCAAAAAGAAAAAATAGAAAATAAAAAGAGGAAAAGACAGACTCACGACAAAAACAAGACAAAGCAAGCATGTAAAACATATCCCTTGCGGGCACAGAGACCTAGGACTTTGATTGCACTCAACAGCATATAAACAGTAAAAACATACGTAATGCCTACTGTAAATCAAAATGACTAAGTGAGTGGTTCTCTCATCCTTTCCTCACTCAAGTGTTTTAGCTAAGTGTTTACGCTCAAGGAAAACATAATTGAACCGAGGATCACTATAGGCTTGCAAGTGCTCTTGTTTCTCCACCACTGTTGGAGTTATGGGCATACCTATGCTAAGGACTTTGAAGGTTGTAATGGGACTACAGGTTCAAGGTAGGAAATATTTGGTTCTGACTCAGAATTTAGTCGAATTTTCCCTTTGGGAGACTTCTTTTGACTCTTACTGGCCTTTGCCACCGTGCCCATTTTATAAAGTACATTCCCCAGATTTTTTATGTTGTGGGAATTTTGTACTTTTATTTTCTTGGGGTTTCTTTTTCATTCATTTTTTTTCTTTTTATTTCGACCATTTGCTTTTTCCTTTTCCTTCTTTTTTCTTGGCATTTTATGCCTTGTAACACACCAGATTTATCCTCCCCTTATGCCCATGGTTTTTTTGTGGGTTTCAAGAAAGAACATGACCAGGGCTTAATTTATTTTCGGCTCAAACAGGGCTGCAAGGGGTAATATCAAGGTGGTTTTATTTGGCTTTGTGGGCTCAGAAAGAAAATTTGCCTAAGCATTTCAGTAGCATACCTAAAATTTCTTGTGACCTCAGAATAGAGCAAAAGCAAGTTCTAGTTCACCTAAATTCAATAATGCAGAAATCACATAAGAAAAAATAATCACATGCATCGTGAATTCAGGCACAATTCCTCACAAGGTACTTAGTTCATTCATCGTATAAGCAGTAGCATGTGCATGCTGAAATGATAATACAGTAAAATATGTTGTCTTATGGTCACAAGACCCTAGATTCCATGCTTACAAGTTCAAATATTTACACATGCATGACACATATATAAAAAAATGCAAAAAAGGCAGAGTAATCCCTACCCACACACTTTGCCTTCGGCTGTGCGAGAAGGTTGTTCTACGAACCGTAAACTCAACGAAACATTAAATGGACACCCCTACCCACACACTTTTGCCTTAGGCAAAGTGGGTCGGTACGTAGGTCATTTAACTAAAACAAAAATAAAAAACACACAAACACAAAACAAAAAATAGAAACACAAAACATAAAGACTCCCTAATGCCCACACCCACACACTTTGCGCTGAGCAAAGTGTGAGAATGGGGCGACATCTAGACACAAAAACAAAAACACAAAAAAATAAAAAAAAACCTACTCTACGGGAAAGAGTACCAGTTTAGGCATTAGAGGGGGTCGGATAATTAAATCTGACATGCTTGAAGTAGGCCAACAGGATGGTTTCCAATCAGTCCAGTCTGGCTAGGATGGTGGTGGCTGCTGGCTCTTGCTGCTGTGCCCTCGGGGGCCTCTTGTTGGGACCTGCATTAAGAGGAAAACTAAGGCTACTCGAAGTCTCAAGCTTCGGTATGCCGAACACTGGTTTCCCCTCCTCATCGTCAAAGACATCCATCATACATTTCAAGCAATTTAAATCAAACAACTCAACATGCTTGCAATACAAATTAGTGGATGAGAGATCAAATAAGCGCAGTTTTTCAGCAAGATGGGTTATCAGTTGGGCACAAGATATGCGGTTCTTAGAATGGGCCACAGTGTCCTTGAAGTGGGCAATGGCCACAGCTCCAAAGTTTATCCTCTTCTTGTGCACCATGCACCAGAGAACAAACAACTCCTGGTTGGTGATGGAGTTGGAGCTATCTTTCCGGCCAAAGAAGTTGTAGGCGAGCACACGGTGACAAAAGCGAAGGGCATTGCTTTTCAGCATGTGTCCCTTGCTAGTTCCAGACTTGAATTTGGAACCGTCACCCAACTCAGTCCACTTCTCATCAACATTCTCATTTGTGGGCACCACAACAACATCAGATCTATAATCATCATCATTCAAATCTAAAAACGACACAATGCCCAAACCCATGTTCAATTCATCAGCAGAAAGATTAAAATTTTTACCAAAATTTTAAACTTAAAAACCTCATAGACCAACTTAGGAAAAATCAAACAGTCTCATTCAATGAAAAACGACCAGCCAATATTAGAGAAGAGTTCTCTTACCTCTCGTTCGATGCCCAAGACAGTGAGCGAAGCGAAGTGGATGGTCTTGCTGTGGACGATCTCTCTTGTGGGCAAGATGCCTTCTCCTTTCGACATGACTTTTCCAGAAATTGGGCTAACCACAGTTTTGCCCTTCTTTGCAGATGGTTTGGCAGGGGCCTTTCCCTTCCCATTGGCAGACACAGAGGGCGCATCCGTTGTGCCCTTAGTGGGTTCTTTCAGAGATAGAGACTGGTCATCCAGACTCTTGTGGGCTCGCGACTCCCCACTTCTTTCAGCTTTTTCTTCCTCGGCCTCCTCATCGGCTTTCTCGTCCTCCGACAGTGTCGGCGACAGTTGTTTCTTCCTCTTCAAGGACTGTGACTGAGCTTTTGCGGCAGCGACCTTCTCCTTCTTTACCTTCTCCAACTTTTTAATTGCATAGGGCTCAGGGGTATGCTCCGGTGTCGGCCCGGGGGTCACATCTTGTTGCATGTTGGCCTTCTCTTAGTCGTCGATCTCGTCGGCGGTCTCCTCCACAATTTTCAGAGAGGGCTCGTCAGCCTTCTCGGATTGTCATGTGGAGACAGGTGAAGATGGAGGTTGGATTTTCATGGCGGTGTTGCTCGCCAGCTTTGTTGGTGCAGCAGTGTCGGTGGTGGTGTCCATGGAGTTATCCGGTGAAGTAGAAGGGGTAAACTCCACCCTCTTCTTTGTGGACTTTGCAGCGTGAGTTTTGGGAGCCATGGTGATCGTGGGTGAGGCGGTCGAGAAAGGGAGTTCTTAGAGAGAGAGAAGAGAGGCTGTAATGTTTTGAAAATTCGGGTGAAAAAATGGCGAGTGAATTTTGGTGATGAAGGGTTGGGGGTTTATACTTGGATTCACCCTAGCCACTCAATTTGTCTTGATGTGACAGGCCTGTCAGGAGACTTTTGGGCTTCTAGGGTTTCTTTGTACGGAATCTTGTGCTGTGCCCACGGGGGCAGAGAGATCCCGAATTTCCCGGAATTGCCTTTGTTGGTGCCCTCCATACTTGAAGCATCCATATTGGCTAGATTCTTTCCTTCCATGAAAAATTCACCTAAATTTGTTCCCTAAAATACTTCAAAAATAAATACAGCCATAAAATCCAACTCCTAGTCTAACATGGCAAAAAATAATCACCAAAAAGGAAAGAAATAAAAATACGAAAAACATAAAAAAGGAAATAAAAACTAATAAACCTAAGTTGCCTCCTAGTCAGCACCCCAGTTATTGTCGTGGGCACGACACTTGCCTTTCATCACATGTATGTGGGCTCAACAAGCTTGAGCCCGAGAGCCTTCATGTATGAAACTGTTGGTTCATTGAGATGCTTCAGCCTTTGACCATTGACTTTGAAGGTCTCTCCAGTACTTGAATCAAATAATTCCATTGCTCCATTTGGGTACACGGTCTGGATCTCATATGATCTTGACCATTTGGACTTGAGTTCTCCCCCTATCAGCTTCATCCTGGAATTATACAACAAAACCTTTTTCCCATGCTCGAATGGCTTGTGGCGAATGAGGTGATCATGGGTTCTTTTCATTCTTTCCTTGTAGAGAACGGCATTGTCATAGGCTTCCAGCCTCATCTCCTCTAACTCTTGAAGTTGCAGCTTCCTTTCGATCCCAGCTCTATCAAGCTTCATGTTCAGCTTCTGAATTGCCCAAAAGGCTTTGTGCTCAATCTCTAATGGAAGATGGCAATTCTTCCTATAGACTAAGCGAAAGGGAGACATCTCAATGGGTGTTTTGTAAGCAGTGCGATATGCCCACAAGGCATCATCCAGCTTGAAACTCCAATTCTTGCTATTGGGGTTCACGACCTTTTGAAGTATGGACTTGACCTCTCGGTTGGAAACCTCAGCTTGCCCATTCACTTGTGGGTGATATGCAGTAGTCACCTTATGTCCTACTCCATATTCCTTAAGCAAATTCTTGATGATCATGTTGCAGAAGTGGGATCCTTGATCACTTATCAGCGCCTTGGGCACACCGAACCTACTGAACACATTAGACTTAGGAACTTTTTGCATTTGTGGTGGTTGATTTTGCTTCCACCCACTTGGATACATACTTCACGGCTAAGACTATGTACTGATGTCCATTGGATTTAGTTAAGGGACCCATAAAGTGAATACCCTAAACGTCAAAGACTTCTACCGGCATGATAGGCACCATGGGCATTTCATTACATTTGGATATGTTTCCAGTCCTCTGGCAGCGTGGGCACCGTCTACATAATTCATAAGCACCTTTGTGAAGTGTAGGCCAAAAAAGAACCCACAATCAAGAACCTTCTTCGCAGTTCTTTTTGCCCCAAAGCGTCCCCCACATGCTTCGGAGTGGCAGTTATCTAGAATGCTCTTAGCTTCTTCTATGGGCATGCAGCGATGAATGATTTGGTCTGCGCACCTTCTCCATAGTATGGACTCATCCCATACATAATATTGACTCTCACTTCTGATTTTGTTCCTTTGGTAGGTCGAGAGCCTGGTAGGTGGTACTCCTGAGATCATGAAGTTGACCAAGTCAGCGTACCACAGTGCTGTGCCCTTGAGATGAAACAGGTACTCATTTGGGAAAGCCTCCTCAATGGGCACCACGTTTTCTTCCTCATTGAGTACTCTACTCAAATGATCAGCCACCTGGTTTTGAGCTCCACTCTTGTCTTTGATCTCTCAATCAAATTCTTGCAGCAGTAGTATCCACTGAATCAGTCTTGGCTTTGATTCTTTTTTTGCAAGCAAGTGTTTCAATGCAGAATGATCGGTGTAGACCACACTCTTAGTTCCAACCAAATAAGATCGGAATTTTTCAAAGGCAAAGACTACTACCAATAATTCTTTTTCAGTCGTGGTATAGTTGGCTTGGGCATGATTCAATGTTTTGGATGCATAGTAAATCACATGACATTCTTTACCTCGCATTTGTCCAAGTACTGCGCCCACAGCGTATCCACTGGCATCACACATTATTTCAAATGGCATGCCCCAGTCTGGAGGTTGAATGATGGGTGCCGTGATCTACCTTCTCTTCAGAGTGTCGAAGGCTTCCTTGCATGCATCATCGAAGATAAACAGCACATCATTTTGCAAAAGATGCGTGATTGGCTGAGCAATCTTTGCAAAATATTTGATGAATCACCAGTAGAACCCAGCGTGCCCAAGAAAACCACGGACTTGCTTCACTATTGTGGGGTAGGGTAGTTTTTCAATGATGTCTACCTTAGCTTTATCCACCTCTATGTCTCTCTCTGAAATAACGTGCCCAAGAACAATCCCCTCACGAACCATAAAATGGCAGTTTTCATAGTTTAGCACCAAGTACTTATCCACATATCTTTTTAGCACCTTTTCAAGGTTGTCGAGGCATGCGTCGAATGAATTTCCATAGACTGTAAAGTCGTCCATGAATACTTTGATACAATTCTCTAAAAGATCTGAGAAAATACTCATCATGCAACGTTGAAATGTTCCGGGGGCATTGCAGAGCCCAAAAGGCATCATCCGATAAGAAAATGTGCCGAATGGGCACGTGAAGATAGTCTTCTCCTGGTCTTCTTGATCTACTACAATTTGCATGTAGCCTGAATATCCATCAAGGAAACAAAAGAATTTGTTTCCAGCCAATCTCTCCAACATCTGATCTATGAATGGCAACGGGAAGTGATCCTTTCTTGTGACGGTGTTGAGCTTCCGGTAGTCTATACAGACTCTCCATCCAGTTTGTAGCCTTGTGGGCACAAGCTCATTTTTCTCATTTTTCACCACCTAGATTCCTGACTTTTTGGGCACGACATAAATAGAGCTTACCCATTTGCTATCTGAAATGGGATAGATTATTCCCATATCCAGCAATTTGAGTATCTCCTTCAGCACGACCTCCTTCATTACAAGGTTCAGTTTGTGTTGGGCATCCCGCACCGATTTGGCATCATCCTCCAAGAGGATTTTGTGCATGCATACGGCATGTCTTATGCTCTTGATGTCGGCTAGAGCCCATCTCATTGCTTCTTTGTATATGTGTAATAGTCTCGATAGTCAGTTTCTTCAACAAGGTTCAGGCCCCTTGCTTATTATAACCGGCAGTATTTCATTCTCCCCAAAATATGCATACTTTAAATGGTCAGGGAGATTCTTCAATTCTAACTTTGGTGCCCTCTGAATCGATGGAAGCATCATGTCTGTCTGAGTCATTGTGGGCAAATTGAAATCCACCACTCCATGCGGAAATTCTTCCAGAGAGTACAGCATCATGATAGCATCTCTGGTATTCTCATCTTCGTCGAGGGCATCGTAGTCAGTCAACCCAGCTTGCAGTGCCCATTCCAGGGGTTCTTAGTTGTTCATGCAACCCAAAATAGCTTGAGTTTGGGCATAATGGTTCACAAAGTGAACTGACTCCGGATCTTATGGGTACTTCATGGCTTCATAAATATTGAACACAACTATCTGACCATCGAACTCACATGTTAGTGTGCCCTCATCAACATTGATTTTGGTATGAGCAGTCTTCATGAAAGGCCTCCCTAACAGTAGAACGGATGTGGATGGTGTCATATTGCCCATGTCCAAGACATAGAAATCTGCTGGGAAAATTAATTCCCCCACCTTCACCAAAACATCTTCTATTAGACCTTCGGAATAGACATTTGATCTGTCTGCCAATTGGATGATCACCCTTGTTTCCTTGAGTGGTCCCAGATTTAACTCTTCATAAATTGTCATGGGCATGACGTTTATGGATACACCGAGATCAAGCATCATCCTTTCAATTTTCTTGCTCCCAATTATGCATGGTATGACGAACATGATAGGATCTTCACACTTCTTAGGCATCTTTTGTAGCACTGCAGAGACATTTTCTCCCACGAAAAGTCTTGCATCATCTTCAAATCGCACCTTCTTGGTTCATAACTCTTTTAAGAAATGGGCATAACGCAGAACCTGTCTTATCGCATCAAGTAGTGGAATATTGACTTCCACTTTCTGAAAGACCTTGAGGAGTTCCTTCATCTCCTCTTCTTTTCTGTCATGGGCAAGATGTTCAGGAAAGAGAGGCTTCTTCTTTGTTTCTTGCATTGTGGGCTCAGCGACCTCTGCCTTCATCTGCTCCTCTTCTTTCATTATGCCTTCAGTGTCTCCTTCATGTTCAGCTTTCATTGTTATCTCTTTGTTCCTTGTGGTCACAACGTTCACTTACTCTCGGGGATTTCCCACTTGAGATGGTAACTGCCCATTTTTTTCATTTAGTTGGGCAAGGTCTAGAGCTAATTGAGAAATTTGCTTGCTCACATGTTGTAGACCGGCCCTTGTTTCTTGTTTGAACCTTTCATTTTCCTGATGTGACTTCACATTCTCATTGGCCATTGCATGGACTAGTTCGGCCAGGCTGGGTTCTTCTCGTGCCCTCGACTATGGTGGTGGCAAATCTGGTTGGTGGGCATCATATTCCTCTTTCATCTGAAATTCTCGTGATCCCTCCATCCAGGATTATATGTTTGAGAGTGAGGATCATATCTCCTGTTGTTGTTGTTATGCCCACCGAGAGAGTTAACTTCAGCAACGTCCTCCTCTTGCAATGTTGGGCATTCATCAGTGAAATGGGCCACACTCTTGCACACTCCACACAATCTTTTCTTTGGTGCCTCAGTATGGTTCATCACTTTCTCCATCTGGTCCAAAATTCTTTCCATCTTGACCTCAAGGTGTGTTGATTTCCCAGCATCTAAAACTGTCCTTGTGCCCTCGGCACTTTCATCTCGATTTTCATCGGCCATTTCTGCCAAAATCATGAAGGCTTTAGTTGATAATTTGTTCAGGATAGATCCTCCACATGAGGCATTGACAATGATTTTGTCATTGGTCTCAATCTAGAGATGAAATACTGGATCAGGTCGTGATCTGTAATCTGATGATGTGGGCATTTCATCAACATGCTCTGGAATCTACACTAATAGTCGTAGAAACTCTCATTTATGCCCATCTTTATGCTTCCGATCCTTCTTCCCATCTCCTGGACTCGGGATGCAGAAAAATATTTCTCCAGGAATTTCTGCTGCAGTTATGCCCATGTGGTTATACTGCCAGTTGGCAGGGTGTATAACCAGTCTCGTGCCCCGTCATAAAGAGTGAACGGGAATGAGACAAGACACACATATTGTTCCTTTCCCCCATCCGTGGGTTGAGTTTGACACACCATCTCGAAATCTTGAATATGCCTCTTAAGGTCTGCTCCAGTTATCCCATAGTATTTGGGCAAGATTCGGATGAAGCTTGCCTTCAACTCCCAACTTCCAATAATGGCTGGGAGTGTTATGCCCATGGGACGTAAATTCATGTTAGTAGGAAAGACTAACTGCCTCAACGTTCTTCCTTCTTCTTCAGCCATCGGGGCTAACCTTGGTTTGTTCCTCTCCAGTTTTGCACTTTCTTGCTCCAGATTCATTTCAATAGCACGTCCTCCAGGTTGGGCATCTCATGCACATTTAGACATCCACGACCAATCACTCTACCTTTAACACCATCACCAAAGGTAACCGATTGATATAAGCAATCTTTTTGAATGTGGCTCAGTATGCTAGTATCTCCGGTCATATGCCGAGAGCAACTGCTGTCAAAGTACCAGCTATTTTTCACATGTATGTTGAGGGCTGTAAGAACCACATAATTTATGTGGTTGTTCCTGGATCTGTTCCAGTCCTTTCTTCTGAGAAACTGGTCAGCTTCTGAAAAACCCCTTCTTTTCATCCTTCGAAGGTCATTAATATAGTTTCTGCAATGTGGTCAAATGTGACCAGGTTTCTCACAGTAATGACACACACACACACACACGTGTCTTTTGGGGAGGCTTCCTTTGCTGCTGCTTGTTCTTTAGCTTAGCTCTTGATTCTGGAACTGTTGAATCTTTTGTTCCACATGACTGTCCTTGACAGAATCTGTCATAAGTATGACCACCATTGTATCCGAGCCCAGAATGATCCTGAGGGCTCTTTCCCTTGGAAAGAATCTCATCCAACTAAGATGATCTAGAGTTCATCATCTTCACAAGCTTCTTCAGATGTTGAAGCTCACCAATCTGAGAATGACTGTTGTTTCTGGACTGCAACAAGTTACTTTGTACTTCCTTGAGACGAGTGGAAAGATTATCTCTTTCTTTTAAGAGATCTGCATTCTCTTTTATCAGCATTTCATTGGCTTGAACCACCATGAACCAACTCGTGTGAAGTTTTTTATATGCTTCCATGGCAGATTCTTCTGTAAATTCTTCATCATCACTGCATTCAGACATCTTGTCATTCTGTCTGTCAGGAACAGATTCAGACACCGTTTCTTTAACTAACTATGTCATGAATGCAATATGGTTACTCACGCATTATTCATCACTTCCACTATCATCTGGATCATCACTCTCACTAATAGTAGAATAGTAGGATTTGTTCTTCCTTTTAAGAGTATTGGCACACTCGGCTTGGTAGTGACCAAAACCACCGCACTCTCTACACTTGACATCTTTATGTTTGTCTTCATTTGAATCTTCATCTTCTGATCTCTGAGGTTTAAAAACCTTATTTTTGCCAGAATTGTTTTGTGAAGACTTCTCACATCATTTGGCAAATCTTGAGAAATTCTTAGACAACATAGAAATTATCTCAGCAAGATCATGTTTGTCAAGGACATTGCTTGGCACATCAATACTGGAACCTGCCTGAAAAGCTATGATTTTCTTCTGCACTGTCTCTTCATCTGTCAGCCCCATTTTAAATGTTCATAGGGACCTCATCAGCTCCTGTAACTTCATCTTGCTCACGTCTTTAGCCTCTTCAATGGTCGTGACTTTGTACGCGAATTTTCTAGGCAGAGATCGCAAAACCTTTCGTACAAATTTCTCTTCAGAGATTGCATCTCCGAGGGCAAAGCTTTCATTAGCGATGTCATAAATCTTGGCGTTGAAATCAGCAAGTTTTTCACCATCATCTATCCGAAGGTTCTCAAATCTGGTGGTAAGCAGTGCATTCGAGAGACACGAACACTATTTGTTCCTTCATACATGGTCTGCAAGATATCCCATGCATCCTTGGCTTTGTCACAGGTGGATATGAGCTTGAAGACATTCATATCAACAGCAGAGAAGATAGCATTCAGGGTTTTAGCATTTAGCCCCATGACATGGTAGTCGGCATCCTCCCATTCTTCTTCCGGCTTCAGCACCACTTTACCTTTTTCATCCTTCTTGGTGGGAGGCTTCCAGCCTTCAGTTACCATCTTCCAGGCCCATTCATCAATTGAACGTATGAAAGCTGTCATTCTAGCTTTCCGGTAGGCATAATTGTTACCATCCAGGAGCGAAGGTCTCACCGTCGAGGCTCCTTCTTTCATTGTGTCCATCTCGGTAAAACAACACAAAATACACAGATTAAAAACCCATGATCACACCTTAAGAAAGATGATCTTCTCTGGTGCCAATTGAAAAATGATAATCCATGCTCACAAGTGTTTAATCAATACTGCTATTAGTTGTTCTACGATATGTGTGGGACAGATGTAAGAACATAAAATAAAAGGCAGTAAAAAACGCATGAGATTGGTAACCCAGTTCGGTTAATCAACCTACTCTGGGGGGATTGTTCCCAAACTTGAAGATTCATTTGTTACTCCTTCATGAAGTGTATTTGGGATCTTACACATACAGGACTTCCTCCTTATGTCGTCCGTTCTTCTCCACGAACTCTTTCGCTAAACGAAAGATGTAAGATCCCTTTACAACTGTGACACCAGACTCCCTCTAACTATCCACGACTTCTGTGATACCCCGACCCTTTTTGCCAAATTATAAATTATAATTTTAGTAAATGATTTCAAGTTAATATTATTTGAATATTAATCATGTGAGTATGTTTGTATTATGTCATTGTTTTGTTACAAGTTGTTCCACTCGAACCAATACGTCACAGCACACATTGATATTATACTGAGTGTATAATACAGTTTGAATTTTTAATACTAAAATGTCGAGTTATGTGTTAAGGAATGATTGTAATTGCGTTTAATTTTATGATTTCCCATACCTTAATTTTATGTAATTTCGGTGTGTGCATTAAATGAGTAGTAAATATGTTTTGAAAATTCAAGTTGTGTATTGTATGTGTTTTCGAAAATAGCATAAATCGAGGGTCTCGTTGAGTTTCGGTAGGATTTCGTCCGGAGGTCATAACTTTCGACTCGGTTGGAATCACGAGGCCCATAAGTACTCGAATCGAAGCTCTTTCAAAAATCTATAGTCTGGGCATGAGCGGGAAGTCTGACCCCCTTCGAGTCACGTTCTGAGAGGTCTACAACGGGAGTGAGAAACGCGATATTTTGGTCGCGTGTCACCAGCTTCAGATAGCCATTTTTCTTCGGCTCAAATACGGACCCCCTTAGACCGCGCCCTGTTTCGGAAATTACACCCTATAAATACCACACTTCACTCATTTCTCTTCATTTTCTTCATCTACTTGGGCGATTTCCTCCCAAATTCTCTCAAGAAATTCTTCAAATTTTGGGATTGGATTCTCTCATCATCCTCTATCAACCAAGGTAACTTCATACCCTCTTCATCTTGATGATTAAACACCATTTTCATGTTGATTTGAATCTAGGGTTCATACCCAAAAATTAGAGTTTTCAATTTTATTGATCCTCTTGCCTAGATATATTGAACATATGATTTATTTACCTCCTTGAAGCTATATGTAAAGTTATATCAAATTCCTATGGTTCATTATTGCTAGAGTTGGAATTTTTGCCCTAATTTTCCCTTGTTATGTTGATAGTTGATTGGAGGTGTTATGATAATTGTATGGAGTTGAGATTCATGTATGTTAAAGCCCTAGGATGGAGGTGCTTGTATTTGAAATATCGAGTTTAAAGGATTTAAATTGAGTCATGATCATGTGGTTTGAATGTGTGCACGTAATGTATTCGATTAAATGCTTCAAAGAGTTTAATGTGTATTTTGAGTACAAAATCATATTATGAGTTTGTATATCCATGATTGTATATATGGATATGTAAGAAGACCTTAAAGAAAATTATAGCATGTGTTTGGTCAAATTATGATTTAATTGAATAACTCGACATCTAAAATGAGAAAGGGAATTTAAAGGTGCTTTGTGACGTATTGGGGTTCGAGGTGGACGACTTGTGCACGGCAAAAAAGTATTTCAAAGGTTGAAAGGATTTGAAAGCGTCTCAAAAGGTGGGGTAACGCTAAACTGTGAACACGTGTAAAGTTATAGTTATTATTGTGCTTTGATTGTATAAGTATGAAGGGTCTTCGGACCAAGTGAAAAGAATGAGACCCTTCGGGGCATACAGAGGTCCTTCAGGATCGATATAGACTTGTTAATGTCCTCCCTGGGGGGTAGTATGTCTGCGGGCATCCCTACAGGGGTAAGATGTTCATTACCGGGGGCATCATGATGTTTGGGCCCTACGGGGTTGAGGCTAGTCTCCACAAAGAAAAGAAGTATCCATATGTTATATTTTCACTTGTGCAATTGGCTATGACTGTTTACAGTGTTCTCCACTGAGTATGTTGTTAAATACTCACCCTATTCATTTAATGAATTTCAGGTTGAGGAGTCGAGGCCTGAGTAGGAGCGTTGTGAACATAAGAGAAACCCCCCACAAGCTTGTGTTTACTTTTGCATGCTCTTTCTTTGAAATACTTGCACTAGTAATATTACATTGATCGATCTCCTTTTGTTTTTATGATCAATGATTGTTGGGGATGGGACTAGCCCTATTTTGTAGTTATGATGTATTTAACTTGATATTATGCAAAACATTTTAAAGTGACGTGGCCAAACAGAGTAGTTTAGGGCATTACAAAGTGGTATCAGAGCGAGGTTTACGCTCCTGTAGACTCGTTTCTGTATGTGATTGATTTATGAATG
Source organism: Perilla frutescens (assembly GCA_026008535.1). NCBI lineage: Eukaryota > Viridiplantae > Streptophyta > Magnoliopsida > Lamiales > Lamiaceae > Perilla > Perilla frutescens. The sequence goes on along the minus strand of BRKX01000019.1, from coordinate 32,069,435 downwards.
ACAAATGTGGGTGTTTGTTCACGACGGCTACTCGGCTTGACTCCGATCCTAAGGTATGTACCTTTTTAAAGGTTTTCAAGTATGAGCAATATGAATGGGAGTGTATGTATAGAGTGTGTCGGAAAAAGAAGTTAAAGAGTTGAATAAATCGTGATAGCATGATAAAGAAAAGAATGAATGGTCCGAAGTTGGACAAAAGAAAAGAATGAATGGTCCGAAGTTGGACAATATAGATGCATGAAATGTATCTGTTGTCACGATCAGCTATGATGTTTTAAATTCCCGATACACGCTTTAAAGAAATGAAATCTTGAAAGTTGTGTTCTTTCTTGATTATGAAATGATGAAAAGTGCTTTAGTAGTTCTCGAATTAGCCTTAAGAATGACATTAATCTAACGAGCTAGTGTGCCAAAAAGCTATTCCGAGCTTGGCATTTCATGCAAAGATAGTGGTGAATTGTTAAGAGATTAATATTCCTTCGGGAAAGAAAGTTTCTTCTAGTAAGATGGCGTATGGCCTGAAGCTAGAAACTAATGATATAGAACTAAGAGCAGATCTCCATGTCTTGGAGATGCATGATTTCGACATAATCCTAGGTATGGATTGGTTGAGTGGGAATCATGCCACGATTCGATGTCGTGATCGCGAGGTTGAATTCAATTTTTCGGATGAGCCTAAGCTAGTCTTCTATGGTGCAAGAACGAGATCAACTCAGAGAATCATTACAGCAATGAAGGCAATGAAGTTGTTGAAGAAGAGAGGATGTCAGGGATTTCTCATTAGCATAGTGCAGTCAATGTCCACTAAGGTGCAAATGTCAGACATGCCAGTGGTGAATGAATTTCCCGACGTATTTCCAAACGAGTGGCCAGGGATTTTTCCTGACCGTCAGATCAAGTTCACCATCGATCTAGTACCAGGTGTGGCACCAACATCTAAAGCTCTGTATAGAATGGCGCCAAAGGAGTTGCAAGAGCTCAAAGTTCAACTTCAGGAGTTGCTTGACAACAAGTTAATCCGACCAAGTGTTTCACCATGGGGAGCACCTGTGTTATTTGTGAAGAAAAAGGATGGATCAATGCGGATGTGCATTGATTATAGAGAATTGAACTGGTTAACGATCAAGAACAAGTATCCGCTGCCAAGAATGAGTAAATAAATTATTTGTTAAGTGATGTGGCCAAACGGAGTAGTTTGGGGCATTACAAAATGGTATCAGAGCGAGGTTTACACTCCTGTAAACTCATATCTGTATGTGATTGATTTATGAATGACAAATGTGGGTGTTTGTTCACGACGGCTACTCGGCTTGACTCCGATCCTAAGGTATGTACCTTTTTAAAGGTTTTCAAGTATGAGCAATATGAATGGGAGTGTATGTATAGAGTGTGTCAGAAAAAGAAGTTAAAGAGTTGAATAAATCGTGATAGCATGATAAAGAAAAGAATGAATGGTCCGAAGTTGGACAAAAGAAAAGAATGAATGGTCCGAAGTTGGACAATATAGATGCATGAAATGTATCTGTTGTCACGATCAGCTATGATGTTTTAAATTCCCGATACACGCTTTAAAGAAATGAAATCTTGAAAGTTGTGTGCTTTCTTGATTATGAAATGATGAAAAGTGCTTTAGTAGTTCTCGAATTAGCCTTAAGAATGACATTAATCTAACGAGCTAGTGTGCCAAAAAGCTATTCCGAGCTTGGCATTTCATGCAAACATAGTGGCGAATTGTTAAGAGATTAATATTCCATCGGGAAAGAAAGTTTCTTCTAGCAAGATAACGTATGGCCTGAAGCTAGAAATTAATGATAGAGAGCTGAGAGCAGATCTCCATGTCTTGGAGATGCATGATTTCAACATAATCCTAGGTATGGATTGGTTGAGTGGGAATCATGCCACGATTCGATGTCATGATCGCGAGGTTGAATTCAATTTTCCGGGTGAGCCTAAGCTAGTCTTCTATGGTGCAAGAATGAGATCAACTCAGAGAATCATTACAGCAATGAAGGCAATGAAGTTGTTGAAGAAGAGAGGATGTCAGGGATTTCTCATTAGCATAGTGCAGTCAAGGTCCACTAAGGTGCAAGTGTCAGACATGCCAGTGGTGAATGAATTTCCTGACGTATTTCCAAACGAGTGGCCAGGGATTCTTCCTGACCGTCAGATCAAGTTCACCATCGATCTAGTACCAGGTGTGGCACCAATATCTAAAGCTCCGTATAGAATGGCGCCAAAGGAGTTGCAAGAGCTCAAAGTTCAACTTCAAGAGTTGCTTGACAACAAGTTAATCCGACCAAGTGTTTCACCATGGGGAGCACCTGTGTTATTTGTGAAGAAAAAGGATGGATCAATGCGGATGTGCATTGATTATAGAGAATTGAACCGGTTAACGATCAAGAACAAGTATCCGCTGCCAAGAATGAGTAAATAAATTATTTGTTAAGTGACGTGGCCAAACGGAGTAGTTTGGGGCGTTATAAAGTGGTATCAGAGCGAAGTTTACGCTCCTGTAGACTCGTTTCTGTATATGATTGATTTATGAATGACAAATGTGGGTGTTTGTTCACGACGGCTACTCGGCTTGACTCTGATCCTAAAGTATGTACCTTTTTAAAGGTTTTCAAGTATGAGCAATATGAATGGGAGTGTATGTATATAGTGTGTCGGAAAAAGAAGTTAAAGAGTTGAATAAATCGTGATAGCATGATAAAGAAAAGAATGAATGGTCCGAAGTTGGACAATATAGATGAATGAAATGTATCTGTTGTCACGATCAGTTATGATGTTTTAAATTCCCGATACACGCTTTAAAGAAATGAAATCTTGAAAGTTGTGTGCTTTCTTGATTATGAAATGATGAAAAGTGCTTTAGTAGTCCTCGAATTAGCCTTAAAAATGACATTAACCTAACGAGCCAGTGTGCCAAAAAGCTATTCCGAGCTTGGCATTTCATGCAAAGATAGTGGTGAATTGTTAAGAGATTAATATTCCTTCGGGAAAGAAAGTTTCTTCTAGCAAGATGGAGTATGGTCTGAAGCTAGAAATTAATGATAGAGAGCTGAGAGCAGATCTCCATGTCTTGGAGATACATGATTTCGATATAATCCTAGGTATGGATTGGTTGAGTGGGAATCAGGCCACGATTCGATGTCGTGATCGCGAGGTTGAATTCAATTTTCCGGGTGAGCCTAAGCTAGTCTTCTATGGTGCAAGAACGAGATCAACTCAGAGAATCATTACAGCAATGAAGGCAATGAAGTTGTTGAAGAAGAGAGGATGTCAGGGATTTCTCATTAGCATAGTGCATTCAAGGTCCACTAAGGTGCAAGTGTCAGACATGCCAATGGTGAATGAATTTCCCGACGTATTTCCAAACGAGTGGCCAGGGATTCTTCCTGACCGTCAGATCAAGTTCACCATCGATCTAGTACCAGGTGTGGCACCCACATCTAAAGCTCCGTATAGAATGGCGCCAAAGGAGTTGCAAGAGCTCAAAGTTCAACTTCAGGAGTTGCTTGACAACAAGTTAATCCGGCCAAGTGTTTCACCATGGGGAGCACCTGTGTTATTTGTGAAGAAAAAGGATGGATCAATGCGGATGTGCATTGATTATAGAGAATTGAACCGGTTAACGATCAAGAACAAGTACCCGCTGCCAAGAATTGAAGATTTATTCGATCAACTGAAGGGAGCCGGTGTGTTTTCGAAGATCGATTTGAGATCCGGCTATCATCAACTGAAGATCAAGGAGAGTGACATCCCAAAGATGGCATTTAGAATGCGTTATGGGCATTATGAGTTCATGGTGGTGCCTTTTGGATTGTCCAATGCACCGGGAGTCTTCATGGACTTAATGAATCAAGTGTTCCATCCGTACCTCGACCAATTCGTGATAGTCTTCATCGACAACATCTTGATTTATGCAGGAAGTAAGGAGCAACACGCCGAGCATCTTAGAATCGTATTGGAGATGCTAAGGAGAGAGAAGACCCGAAGAAGAAGATCGTTAAGAAGATAGACCTAGTATTCGGTAGATTGAGAGTTTCAGTATGATAGAAGTTTTTTTTTAGTCTATTCATTCATTCTCGTGTCAATAGAATCGATTTGTTCATTCTCTTTTAGAATCGATTTATTCTCTTGTTAATTGAATCAATTGCCCTACAATAGCTTCGTATCAATCGAAATTCTCCATTTGTACCATTTGAAATTCTTTGATTATATTCGCTGGGATAATTTGCAATCTTTTGAATGATACTTCTTTGATCATCAAGAATTAGTAATGGCATTTCCTTGATAGGCTATGATGTCGCCCTTGTGAAAATATTTTAGCACGGTTTTTAGTTGCTAACCGTTGATTTCTTCCATATCTTTGTTATATGCAAGAACCCTTCAAGTTTATAAGTCCTCTAAAAAGGCAATGTTTTTTACATATATAACCTAGTGTTATATCTGTTCCAGTTTTTAAGCTTGTTAAGGAATTGTTGATCAAGATAAAGCCCTCACTCTGAGGCATTTCTTTTATTCTGTTCCCACTCATAGAACTCAAGTGTGGATCTCGGAATAGAGCAGTGAGTTTATAGCAGTATTCCTTTTAGTCAAGGTTGGAGGAATAAAAGATATTATCTCCTAGTAGGAAGTAGAATCGAAGTAAGAGCCAGATAGTATTCTCTAAAGTTTAAGATGCACGTTTCCAAGAAGATTTCTCAGCTTGTTGCGTTTAGAGACGATCTAAGGAAATGTCGGCATGTAAGTTCCGAGCGTGCAGTTAAAAGTCCAGACGTGCGATCGTTACACCTGCAAGCGATGGTGACCACCAGCAGGAGCCACAAAGTCAGACGACTGCTTTAAGGAAAAGAGACAACTGCGATGAAGAAGTTTAGATTTAAGTTGCGTTAAGAATTTAAGAAGCGCATCACAAAGTACGCCCCAAGAAGACGAAGAAGTCGAACCTCAGGAAGTATAGATAAAGATAAAGCGAGTTTTCAACGTGATAGAACGTGCAAGGAACCATCGATGTAAATACCTGATTATTCGAGTTTGTTATCTAGTTCGAGTTCGTTGAAGTTTCTCAAAGCTGCGAGAAGTAAAGTCAAAAGCAAAAGTAAAGCCAAGGATGGACTCGTTGAGACCGCACGTCCAGTGCTCGAGGAGCAAGTTTAGTAAATTTTTTCTTTTATTCCGTTGCTCGAATAGTTCCTAGAGGTCCACTCGAATGCAAGAATATAAGGAGATCGTGTTAAGCGATGTTTCAAGAGAGATTTCATAAGGAAGAAAAGATAAAAGATGCTCAAGCTTTGAAGAAGATAGAAGAAGAATCAAGATAGCCCAAGATCGCCAGAAATCTTATGCCGACGTAAAGAGAAAAGACGTGAGCATTGAGATTGGTGATAAGGTATTCTTGAAGATTGCACCAATGAGAGGAGTGGTTAGATTTGGGAAGAAGGGTAAGTTGCAGCCACGTTATGTGGGACCGTTCGAGATTCTAGAGAAAATAGGTGATGTTGCCTATCGCCTAGCACTACCTCCGGATTTGGCTGGTGTGCATGATGTTTTCCATGTGTCGTTGCTTAGACGATATGTGTCTGACCCTAGTCATGTCATCTCATATGACACGGTGCAAGTTTCCAAGGACTTATCGTATGAAGAGGTCCCAGTTGCTGTGTTAGATAGAAGAGTTCACACTCTTCGAACCCGTGAGGTTCCTTTAATAAAAGTGCAATGGAGTCGGCACGGACCGGAAGAGGCCACTTGGGAGAAAGAAGTTGACATTATAGCTCGATATCCAAATGTAACAAAAATGTTAGGCTAATTTCGAGGATGAAATTTTTAAAAGTTGGGGAGATTGTGATACCCTGACCCTTTTTGCTAAATTATAAATTATAATTTTAGTAAATGATTTCAAGTTAATATTATTTGAATATTAATCATGTGAGTATGTTTGTATTATGTCATTGTTTTGTTACAAGTTGTTCCACTCGAACCAATACGTCACAGCACACAGTGATATTATACTGAGTGTATAATACAGTTTGAATTTTTAATACTAAAATGTCGAGTTATGTGTTAAGGAATGATTGTAATTGCGTTTAATTTTATGATTTACCATACCTTAATTTTATGTAATTTCAGTGTGTGCATTAAATGAGTAGTAAATATGTTTTGAAAATTCAAGTTGTGTATTGTATGTGTTTTCGAAAATAGCATAAATCGAGGGTCTCGCTGAGTTTCGGTAGGGTTTCGTCCAGAGGTCATAACTTTCGACTCGGTTGGAACCACAAGGTCTATAAGTACTCAAATCGAAGCACTTTCAAAAATCTACAGTCTGGGCATGACCGGGAAGCGCGACCCCCTTCGAGTCACGTTCTGAGAGGTCTGCAACACGAGTGAGAAAGGTCGCGTGTCACCAGCTTCAGATAGCCATTTTTCTTCGGCTCAAACGCGACCCCCTAGAGCACGCCCTGTTTCGGAAATTACACCCTATAAATACCACACTTCACTCATTCCTCTTCATTTTCTTCATCTACTTGGACGATTTCCTCCCAAATTCTCTCAAGAAATTCTTCAAGTTTTGGGATTGGATTCTCTCATCATCCTCCATCAACCAAGATAACTTCATACCCTCTTCATCTTGGTGATTAAACACCATTTCCATGTTGATTTGAATCTAAGGTTCATACCTAAAAATTAGGGTTTTCGATTTTATTGATCCTCTTGCCTAGATATATTGAACATATGGTTTATTTACCTTCTTGAAGCTATATGTGAAGTTATATCGAATTTCTATGGTTCATTGTTGCTAGAGTTGGGATTTTTGCCCTAATTTTCCGTTGTTATTTTGATAGTTGATTGGAGGTGTTATGATAATTGTATGGAGTTGAGATTCATGTATGTTAGAGCCCTAGGATGGAGGTGCTTGTATTTGAAATGTCGAGTCTAAAGGATTTAAATTGAGTCATGATCATGTGGTTTGAATGTGTGCACGTAATGTGTTCGATTAAATGCTTCAAAGAGTTTTAATGTGTATTTTGAGTACAAAATCATATTATGAGTTTGTATATCCATGATTGTATATATGGATATGTAAGAAGACCTTAAAGCAAATTATAGCATGTGTTTGGTCAAATTATGATTTAATTGAATAACTCGACATCTAAAATGAGAAAGAGAATTTAAAGGTGCTTGGTGACGTATTGGGGTTCGAGGTGGATGACTTGTGCACGGCAAAAAAGTATTTCAAAGGTTGAAAGGATTTGAAAGCGTCTCATAAGGTGAGGTCCTTCGGGATCGATATAGACTTGTTAATGTCCTTCCTGGGGGGTAGTATGTCTGCGGGCATCCCTACAGGGGTAAGATGTTCATTAACGGGGGTATCATGATGTTTGGGCCCTACGAGGTTGAGGCTAGTCTCCACAAAGAAAAGAAGTATCCATATGTTATATTTTCACTTGTGCAATTGGCTATAACTGTTTATAGTGTTCCCCACTGAGTATGTTGTTAAATACTCACTCCATTCATTTAATGAATTTCAGGTTGAGGAGTCGAGGCCTGAGTAGGAGCGTTGTGAACATAAGAAAAACCCCCCACAAGCTTGTGTTTACTTTTGCATGTTCTTCCTTTGAAATACTTGCACTATTAATATTACATTGATCATTCTCCTTTTGTTTTTATGATCAATGATTGTTGGGGATGGGACTAGGCCTATTTTGTAGTTATGATGTATTTAACTTGATATTATGCAAAACATTTTAAAGGTGGGTCGTTCGACCTTGGAGTCTTCTATGTGTGAAGTATGTTATTGAACCCTATATTATGTATGTTGATTTAGGGTGCTAGACGGGCGGGTTGTGTCAACCTATGAGCCTAATAGGCTAGATGATTGTATGATTGATATGGATGGGCCTATGCAATGCTTCCATTAAATACCATGTCGTGTGATAAATTAGATCCGATAGGTTGTATGTTATAATTGTGAAAAATTTATATTGGGAATTGTGATTTTATTCCTCATAATGAAACTTGACCTTAGCTTCCGCTCAATTTAAAATAAGCACTCCAAAATGAGTAAATAAATTATTTGTTAAGTGACGTGGCCAAACGGAGTAGTTTGAGGCGTTACAAGTATGTTAAGTGACATGGCCAAACGGAGTAGTTTGGGGTGTTACAACTTCAACTTACAATCTCTCCCGAGATTGCATATAAAATGGATTAAAAATCCCCTTACGTGTTTCACTCAAAACACTCAAATGGTAGAACATACTGTGGGACAATAACTAACTAAATAGATACCAAAAATGAAATGACTCTCAAATAATCTTTTAAGAGAATCTAAATAAGTGTAAGTGGCTACCGATTGCTGAACATAATCGGTCTTCTTATATTATTCACTTCACAATTGTCATCGATCTTCACCGCCGGCAATATGGTAAGTGGATTATGGTTTGTGATCTTCCTAAATATGCGTAGATACTTTCCTTGGACATGAGGGTTATTAGCAGCTCGGTATCTACTCCACAAGGCAGTCAATCGAACATATCTTGCCTTCCACGAACGGATCCGTGCAAGATCTTGTATTTATGGAAACTGCCATATAAAAGTGTCTCTGGGTATGTCTGGGACATCAGAAGGAATAGTTTGCCAACTGTTCTTCTTTTCTCGCACAGCGGAATGAATGGCTTTGGGGACATATTCAAGCACACATTGTCGAACATATCTCGCCAACAAAACAATATGAACACTTAGTGCATAACGGTGGCACTAACATAACCATTGCACTCATTCGTAAGTATTCATCAACAACATCAGGTGATGTCCCATAAGCCAACACCCTCATGGCTCCAGTACATTTTTGCAATGATGAAAGACTTTTTTTACCTGTGCAATCAGGCCTTTGTTGAAAATATTCATCATCGATAGTAACGGCATCCACTATACGAAGAAAAAGTGATTTCTGCATGCGAAATCGACGTCGAAAGAGCTCCGGAGAATATGTCGGATTAGAGACAAAATAGTCTTTCATCAAAACGCTCTTCACCAATCTCACGTTCCCTATCATAATACATTCTTCTAATTGTAGAAGTTTAATTTTGATATGTATTTCATGATATATTTATAGACAATGCAAAAATAAGTTGAGTTAATGCAAAATAAAAAAATAAAGATTTAAGTTGAGTCAGAATCCAATGCAAATAATGTGACAGATGCATGTGATTATTTGCAGATAAATTGACAACACCTGTATGTGATTTCAATTTGTCCATAGACAGATGCATGTGATTTTTTACAGATAAATTGATAAGACATACGAATCATTATTGTATGTAGGTAAGATGAACCCCACAATTACAACACACATTAATGTAATGTGAGGAAAATTTGTATAACGATTATTTAAATTATTATATGACCAAAATTTCCAAATCATGAGAATCCAATGCAAATAATGTGGCAGGTGCATGTGATTTTTTGCAGGTAAATTGACAAGACATGAATAATTTAAATTATTATATGACCAAAATTTCCAAATAATGAGAATCCAATGCAAATAATGTTGCAGGTGCATGTGATTTTTTGCAGGTATTTTGACAAGACATACGAATCATCATTATTATGACCAACTTGCAAATAATGTAGGGAAATAAATAAGAGTACAAGAGATATATAAAATAAATTAATTATATGTGAGGAAAAAGACAACTCACAATTACAACAAACATTAATTATATGTGGGTAAGATGAACCCACAATTACAACACACATTAATGTAATATGAGGAAAAGACATCTCACAATTACAATTACATTAATTTAATTTTGCCAAAATAGATGAGCAATTAGTTGGCGTTTCACCTCTTCGTCTTCTGGAGATAAGTGATCTTTCCCCAGTAATGTGTTCAACAATTTTTTATCCATCTTCAAGGACATCATTTGTAGCTTTTGGCTCTTCAATTCGAGTTTCTTAGCAATTAACTCATTTTCATTGTCTCTATTGAGCCTCAATACACGAAGTTCTGCAGCAACTTCAGATCCAGATTGTGTTGCCTTACTTTTTCCTTTCTTTTTTGACTTATCTCTACCTGTTGGACGAGAAATTGTCGAACCTCCAGTAGTTGGAGTTTCTGAATTTGAAGGAATTTCATACTCCCCATCTACAGAAGTCCTCAATCTTTTGGTGCTACCACCACTTTCTTCATCATCTTCAGGACGAAGTCGTGTTGCATCGTTATGAAACGATGCAGCCCACCTTGTATGTTTACTCATAACATCATTATAAACAACCAAGTCTTTAAACTTGCTGCCATTTGCTTCATAAATTGCATGAGCTTCCATCTTAATATCCTTCTGGTTTATTCCACTTCTTTTTCTCCGATGTGCTTCTTCCAAAGTAGCAACCCACTTGTCTGCATTTTCACTAAGTCGTTTCCAACGACCTTTCATTTTTGATATTTCTTGGGTTGAGCTCGTTTGGATTTTCAGCTTGACTTTTGTGATACAATTTATGCACATGTGACCATATTGTGGGCCTCTTTTGATTCTTTCCGCGCACACTGTCTGTGCTAACGTTGAGCCAAGATGACATAAGGGTTACATCTTCTTTCACGGACCAACTTACATTTTTTGCTCCTTTTTTTTATTTTGGTTTGAGGATTGAACATTCCCAAAGAAATTGCGAGAGATATTTTGTATGGTGGGAAGTTCTTCAGAGGATGGAATTTGAGTGAGATTTGGTGAAAATTGATAATTTTGATATACTGAGAACTTTGTTGATCTTCTGAATTTGAAAAATTTTGGGAATCATGATAATCATTTGGGTGATTTGGATCCATACCTTAAAATGAAAAAGAAATGTGAGATTGAGAATTTGGTGAAATAAGACATGTGAGAAAAAGAGAGAATAATTGTTTGTAAAAACATACCAATATTGGCTCTATTTATTGAGAAAAAAAACTACGAATATTAATTTTTTTAATTATATAAATTATTTAAATTTTGAATTAATATATATATATATATATATATAAATTAAGTGGCACCCAATCAAAGGGTGGCACATGTACAAAAAGCACATCCAACCCCAAGGGCGGACCGACTCGGTCGTTCAACTGCGTGACTTTTACAAAAAAAAAAATTTAAATCTTGGCATTTTCTGGTGATAGCACTCGGGTGTCATCCATGTGTATAGTCTAAAATCTACAACATGTTATGTGTCATAATTATACAAAGGATTAACCTAAATAAATATTTTAAATTAAATTAAATCATAATAAAATGAAATTGAAAAAAAAAATAGATAGTTTTACCACAGGAAATGTTACGAGAAAGCAAGCAGGTATTATATCTAGACCGAGTTCCCAATTTACCCCTAAAAATCCGAGGAAATTACTTCCTGTCTCGTGGGTTTCGTTTTGCCCTATTCAATTTGCCCTCCACACTCCTCACTCCCATCTGAAGAGCAGCTGGAAATCCCATTAAATTTTGAGCAGAGCCCCTTTCAATCTGAACTGATTCTTGGATCATTCACCACACAATCGAAATTCAATCGAAATGGGGACCTTAGGAAGAGCGGTGTACACGTTGGGGAATTGGATTCGACAAACGGGTCAAGCCATGGATCGACTCGGTTCCACCTTCCAAGGAGGCTACTTTATCCAGGAACACGGTAACCCATTTCTTCTTTCTTTGCAAATGTGATTTCATTTTCCATTTTTTTGATCCTCTGTTTTGTATGTGAAATGGTGAATGTCAACGTTTTTTGCTTCCTTTAGAAATATACCATGACTGGTATGCTGGTGGAGGAAGTTGGGACTTTTAATCTTTCTCGTCTGTGTATTTTCAGATGTAAATGAATGAATTTCCGTAGAAATGGGAAATGTTGGAGAGAAGACAGGGATATGGGGGGGCGGAGTCTTGATCTTCTTTTTGGTCTTGTGAAAATGCTGACTAATTCGAAGTTTCAATCTTTGTGCTCCACACGCTAATAGTATCCATAGAATTGTTTCTGTACATAGAAGCTTAAAACTGTTGTTTCATTATAGATCATTCTAAAGGTCTGCGTGGAGTGAGGAAGGGATCATTGATAGGGAACACGTGTTGAATAAGTTGTATTGATCAATAATGATGTGGGAGAAACTGTACATGCTGTTTGTCAGTGTTAATTTCACATGACATTGAAGTCTATTATGAGATTGTTGGAGGAAAGAAAAGTGTTGAGGTCGATTCAATTAATTTTATGCTTATTACCATTATCTTTTTATTATTTCGAGTACTAGTAGGAATTTCATTCTGGATAAGAAGATGCAGGATTTTTTTATGGGATCGCTCCAATAGGGATTGACATGCTTATTTTGTCTCTTGGAAAGTGTCAATGAAACCTAAAGAACAATTGTGGGGTTGGGGGTGGCGGGTGTCTTTGTATTGGAACATATGCCTTCAAACTAAGCATTAATGGGGGAATGGTGGTGGCATTTTCTGGTAAAAAAGAAATCTTTGTGGTGTAGGATTATAAGAAGGAAATATGGAATCCATGAGAACTATTAGATCCACATTTAGAAGCCCGTGGAAATGTATATTTAGAATGCCTCCATATATTTGTCAATGAATAAGGTTCTTGTTGGGGGTGGCGATAATGTTTGAGTGGGAAATAATTCTCTCACAGATTTGTATCCTTCACTATATCTAATTTTCTCTTTTCTATTTTTTTTATGTATCTAATCTTGGAAGTGTAATTAACATAAAGAGTAAACTTTTATAGGGGTAATCATTTCAGCATTATACTGTCTCTTTGACTTGAAAGGAATCAAGGATTCTCAAGGATGAAAAGGAACATCTAGAGTAGGAGTCGAATTGGATTAAGTTTAGAATAGCTTGGTAGGTATCAAATCATAATGAGTTTAAAGCCTATTCTGTATCAAATGTAAATACAGACCAGAGTTGTATTGTCCGGATAGGATCCTCTGTCTATTTTTACAGCTCATCTTTTGTACTTTGTTTTTTTAGTAATAAAATACGTTAAAAGAACAAGATAATGTTTAACTGAGCCACCATGGAAAACTTTTATATGAAGCAGTCACATATGCTAGTTAAAGGTTTTCTTTTGTTTGGGAAAATATAAATCTAGTTTGACACTTTTGACTTACAGCAGTTCTGAATACCATGGGGAATGTCAGCACTTCCGTATTTTGGTTTCTGTTAAAATATGCAATTTGTCTTGTACAATGAAGCTACTTTACATGCCACAGTAATAGTTATACGCCTATAGCATGGACCACAGTTTCTTGTGTATATAGTCCTAGTTCATACGGACAAAGTTAATGATCTATCCAGATAGCATTCTTCATGGGAATTCTTTATGGTTAGGCATTTGAGCAGAAATCACTGCTGCAGTATTCTGATAATAAGGATTCAAGTTTTGCTAGTGAAAAGTACTCCAGGAAAGAGAGGATAATTGGACAAGCATGCATTGATGTCATATAGATAGGCACGAGGAGAAAGTTCACGAATAATATTGATGCATGTTATGTGAAATTCATGATTAATATCAGGCCAGATCACTTATAGAGTTAAGTTCTAGGACACACATGTGGCCGCGTACATGAGTTTAGATATTTCAGCTCTTGTATGTTTCTTAATAACTTGTCTATGTTTATACTCATTTTTCTATCTGGTAAAGTTGCGTAAATTTTGCATTTTCTTAGGTTAGGATTTGAGAATATAAAATGAGAATTGGGGCTTGTATTTTTTAATAAAGCAAGTCCTGGCTAAAACTTCGCTGTTTTAGGTGTAAAAATGAGTTTAAAAAAACACTAGCCTAGAGTTTGCAATGGGTACCGTCACTGACTAAATATTATGACTTTTTTACACGAATGGCTTGGCTTCCTTTCCTACATACATGTTTAAAATGGGAAATCTGGATGGGCGAGTCTGCATGGAGATCTTATTCTTTTTTTATATTTTTGCTTTTCTTAAAAAACATAAGAACGACACGATATGATTTATTCAAATTTCACTTTCTGATGCATGTCAACCATAAAATTCACAGTTAATGTCAAGTTGATCTTCTTTCATATTGAGAATTTCAATATTTCTCATGCATTGTTTTTTTTTCATATATTTGGCACTTTTAACAATCAGCCTTTTGAAATAGTATGTACGGCATCACATTGCAGCATTGTTTCAGCTAATCACTTTTGTGTTTATTTTTATTTAGTTCAGGATGCACTTTCTTTTAAACAACTTCAATAATCTATTCTCTCTCTCTCTCTCTCTCTCTCTCTCTCTCTCTCTCTCTCTCTCTCTCTCTCTAAATTATGTTTCTATACATGCCTTTGATCTTATAAGTGTTTATTTTCAGTTTCTAGGCACCGGACTCTGATGAACCTCTATGATAAATCTCCTGCGGTGGATAGGGATGCATTTATTGCTCCAAGTGCCTCCGTCATTGGGGACGTTCAGGTGGGACAAGGATCATCAATATGGTATGGATCCGTCCTTCGAGGTACATGCCTGAAAAGCCATACTGAATAGACTATAAGATTATTCGTTCAATCTTGATGCTGAGAGTGAAACATAGTCCCTGTTTTATGAGTTCCCTACTTTTGAAATATCCAGGAATTACAATATCTGTTTCTTATGTTTCTGTTGTGTTTATATTTTTTATTATAGAATTTTTAATTGGGTGTTGTTGCAAAGGAAATGGACAAGTTGCACCTCTTTCTTTGTTGTTAATTTGTATTTTTTTTGTATGAAAATATTTAGTCAGGATTGATCTAGAGAAGTGTGTCACTAAAAGGCCACTGTTAGTACAAGTCTTCATTATCAACATTTGATCAATTATGTAGCTCATGTCTTGTGCCTAATGAGTTAAAATGTTTATTGAACTATTTATAGAAGTAAAATGTTTTAATTTTACTAAATAGTGAAGATCTCTTGTGGTTTGCTAGAAAGTGTACTGTTGTCCACTGGGTTGATGGTCATCGAGAATCTACATGCTTCTGAAGATTTATGCAACTTTATCGTGTATATAGCAGCCCTTACATTCAAGGTGGTCATGTACTTTCAATGAGATCTGAATTTAAATAAAGAGATGATCCTTAATCCTGTGCTTAATTGGTGAATAATAGACGGAGAATTTCAATTTAATAAAGTGACTTTCAATATGATGAGATATACCTGATTAATGCCAATTAGAAAAAGTAATGAGGGGCGAAAAACAAGTGCAGTTAGCTTAATCAATATGTGGATGAGCTATACTGGAGATGAAATCACAAATAATGGAATTTACTTGAAGATTTAAAGTAGATATCCCCTGAAAACTCGAAAAGCACCCTCATGATTTGAAGTTGCGGTGCACCATGGCAAAATGATCTAATTGTTAGACTTCCTCCAGATTCTCCATTTCTTGGGCCGAGTGAAGTTTCCTCCCATTTCTCGATCGCTTGCGATGCTCGAGCTAAGTTTCTGTGATCACATTATCACAATTAAGATAAAGAACATCTATTGTCTCTTAGTTCTCATCCTAGATTGCTCTTTGTATGCTGGAGAGGTCAATCACTGCACCCAATTTTCAGGTGTCTGCTCTAGATGATGTTGATTTTCATATAGTTCCTTAAGGGTCTATAATTTTAGTTTGCTCTGGTCTTCTTTGATCTGTTTTACAGATTTTCAAGTACTAGTAATTGGGTAATTCTGATATGCTCCTGCAAAATTGATGTTTTGGGAAAGATAACATAGTTAAATTGTAATACAGAATGCAATTGTTCACTTTGTGACACAATTTGATTAATGAGTCTCTTTCCTGGACACAGGTGATGTGAACTCCATCAGTGTAGGATCTGGAACTAATATACAGGACAATTCCTTGGTGCATGTGGCAAAATCTAATTTAAGTGGGAAAGTACTGCCAACTATTATTGGAAACAATGTCACAATTGGTAAGTCTTGAATGTCTCCCTTTGATATGAATCATAAATGATTTTGTTCTGGTTTTATGTGTACTTTTTCAGATATAAAGTATAAATAGTTCCATAATTAGCATGTCAGGACATCATTATATAATTCCATTTTTGTTAACTTATATTGGAACAAATAGGTCATAGTGCGGTTGTACATGGATGCATAATTGAGGATGAGGCTTTTGTTGGAATGGGAGCAACCCTTCTTGATGGTGTGGTTGTGGAAAAACATGCCATGGTTGCTGCAGGATCCCTTGTGAGACAGGACTCCAGAATCCCTTCTGGAGAGGTACGCCTTTTAATTGCCATATGCACTTATCTTAAATTCCATTATCTTATCTTGCAATGGAATGTTATGCTTATCAGTCATTGAAAGAGTATCACGTGCCAACTTCATTATACTACTCTCTCTCTCTCTGTCTCAATTAAAAGTGTTGAATTGCAATTTCCTATGTGGTGTGTGATTTTATTGTCCCCTGTTACATGTTCGAAGTAGCAGCTTTTGAATACCTATAGAAGTAGTCATTTGGTTAGAGTTCAATCGAGTGCGAATCTCATATTTATAAGATAATATTCAGAGAAGGTGACCTAGAATTCTTTATTTTCCCTCCTGAAAAAGTTCATAGACAAGGAATGTTTATGATATGTCAAATTTATCTAGTAATTTTATAACCTTAGAAATTTTTTAATCGGATTACTCTGATGTCTGATCTATGTAAGTTTTCTAGTACTTACTGAAATTCCTGCAAGTTGATTAGTATTGGGATAATGGCAGTAATGCTATCTGACTTGCATTTGTTTAATGAAATGGGAGTTTCTTTTTGCTTCTCAAATTTCTTAGGGTAGCCGCAACGGAACTTTTTATTTTAGTTCCATGTAGCTGGAACCCAGCTACCCTGCAGTGTGGAAGACACGGTGGCAAGCTTCCAAGGAATGGGGTTCCCCGTGAGAAACCCAATTTCTAACAGTGAAAGTGTACTATTTTTTCTGACACACATCTTCTCTCTCTTCTGCTTCTCTCTCTCTCTTTCTTTTTCTCTCTCCTCCCATCTCTCCACTTTCTTTCCATTCTCCCTCATGCGGCTCTCTCTATCTCTATAAATAAATATATAATATTTCTTCTCTCTTTAAATTTGTGTGTGTATATATATACAGATACACAATAATATTTATTTCTTAAAGTCATTAACTTTTTCAATTAATATTTAGTTTTATAATTTTCTTGGAATTTTTCATATTATAATTTTGAACTTTCAATTTCAATACAAAATATTATGGATTATATTAACTATAAATTTAATCATTTTATACATTAATTATTGCATATCGTAAAAATTAAATTAATAATATGTATATTGATCCTTTATATATGTATATATCCATGTATGTTCTCTTTTTCATAATTATTTTAATTATAAAATATTAGGAACTTAAATCAACACAAAAAATATACTTTAAACTTTAAATTATGAAATATTATGAAAATTAAATTAAATTTATAGATAAATATTGTAAATAAAGATAGTGTGCGTGTGTATATATATATATGATGTGTATAAGTGGGGCCCTTTTAGAAGTTACTTCTTAGGTTTTGCATTCTGAAAAAATTTCTTAGAAGTTGGTGGGGGTTAACTTTTTATGTGGCGCTGAGGTTTTTGGGCATTTTTTGAAGTTCATGACATTTTTGCAAAAATGTCCTCGAATTCAATTTTCAGTGTTAGATTCAATGATGTAGAAAATCATATTGCATGTTGAGATTAAAACTGATTTTCCACATCATTTTACACGTCGGTAAACTGACATGCCTTGTCAGCAATGCAATTGGAAATTGGATCATATGACATTTTTGTAAAAATAGGTTTTTTTTTGGCATATTTTGAAGTTCGGGTCATTTAGAAAGGGTTCGTTCGAAGATGAATTTTCTATTCATCACTCCCATTTTTGGAGAAATCCACTCCTATCCTCAAATCAAATCCTCCAATCAAAAATTCAACCCTAGAATTATAAATAAAGGCACAAGAATAGTGAACAGTTCATCTCTGCATTCACTTGCAATTTTACCTGCCATCTCTCAACCTTAATTACTCTCTTCCTCTGTACAATCCCTCTTATTAGCCTAAACAAGGTTTCACTCCATACAGATAACTAAGTGTTGTTTTCTTAGGTTGGTAACTTCATCTTGTGTTGTTCAATTCTGAAACCTGGTAAATTTGTGTGTTTTATTTTGACAAAGTACTTTAAAATAGAATATTCCCTCCAATTTGAGTTAACACTCAGCCAAAGCTAACGACGAATCATGTGATCAGCAATTAAAACATAGATAATAGAAGTAAGAATGAAGCATTTGATTTGAAAATTCAGACTGTGGAGGGGCTACTGATAATATTTGACCATAAATAAAAAGGAAAAGAAAAAAGAAAAAGATACTTTTTTTAATATTTATTTTCTGCAAAAGAAGTACAATGAGAAGAAAAGTTTAAAGATAAGTAATGGTCTTCTTCACCATGTGTTAATATTCACTAGACACCGGTCAGGTAGTCGAAGGGCTACCAACTGCTTCATGTTTTTCTGAAACCTTATATACCGTCTGACTATCCACTCATGCTTCTGTTTAGAAGTAGAATGAGAGCAGGTGGATGAACGGAGAGGGTGGTGGGAGCGCAAGTTGTTAGATACTTTTGGTTTGGGTTCGGTTCCGATTTTTTAAACAGAAATCTATGAATCCTCAGATGATAAGTGTATGCATTTTATTTTTAAAGCATGACAAGCAAAACATTGGTTCGTCTCTTCAGTGTCCGGCCCTCTCAATTTTTTTTTATTTTCTTCTCTCATTTTCCCTTTTTTCTTTGTATATATTGGATCTGTCTTCACAGCAATTATTTGATCACATAATTCGGAACTCATGTATATTTACAGGTCTGGGCTGGTAATCCAGCCAAGTTCCTCAGGAAGCTTTCTGAAGAAGAGATTGCATTCATCCTCCAATCAGCAACCAACTATGTCAACCTAGCAAAGGTCCATGCTGCTGAAAACACCAAATCCTTCGATGAGATCGAGTTTGAAAAGATGCTGCGCAAGAAGTTTGCCCGCCGTGATGAGGAATACGACTCAATGATCGGTGTAGTCCGTGAAACTCCCCCAGAGCTTGTTCTCCCCGACAACATCCTACCCGAAAAAGCCCAGAAGGCTGTTCAATGAGATCTTTCAGAGGAAATTTTGCTCTTTCAATCTGATCGAATATCTGCGGCCCCGTGCAGACTCTAATAAGCACTTTCCGTTCATTGCTTCTGACAAATAAAAACTCAGAACTTATTTGGGGGTGGGTTTATTCGACCATGCTACACGATACGTCTCGTTGGGTCGCTCGATTTCACCCTTGTTGCTGTAAAAGCAAAAGTGCATGATAGTGAGATGCTTGTATTTGAAATACCTGTTTGCAGTGAATGAATTTGGATGAGTTACATGATATGATTAAGTGTTGGAGCTTATTATTTCTTTTGAAACCTCATTTTTGGACAGTTTCATGGGAAAACCAGATCTGCACAATACTTAAACAAAGAAACTGCAAATTCGAATCTCGTAGAGTGCAAGTGATATTGTGATGCATAATAATAATAATAATAATAATAATAATAATAATAATAATAATGGTGAAGATGAATCAAGATTCTTCATATTAAATTACAATATTCGATTATATATATTTATAGGTATAGGTATTAGCCATTACTTTGATGTTTTATATGAATGATTATTATAGCAGAGTTGCATTATTGTGTTAGTGGGGAATCTCTAAAAGCAATATTTGCAGACATGATTGGCTTGGCTACTTGGAAATTGAAAAGCCATAGATTGGCCGCTCCCGTGATTTCAGCTCTCAGCTGTTATCTTTTTAATTAAAAATAGATATTTTTAAAATTAAAAAATATATATAAAGACAAATTGCATTTTAAGCCCTATATTTTTTTACTGCGTTTTTTAAATAACAAATAAACTCATTTTTTCGAACTTGTTGCAAATATATTGTGCGATCGATTTTTTTGGCAACAGAAATTCCGATGCGTGTGACTTTTCAATTCAATGAACGAAATTGGATAGAAATAAGTAATAGCATCGTCTTGGACCAAAATGACGTCGTTTTGATCCGAAAATAAAAATTAAATCAAATGAAAACAATATCGTTTTGGTCTGGCGTGTGATTAATTATTTCCATGTAATTTCATTTATTAGATTAAAAATGACACTCTAGCATCCGGCGTGCCGTGCGGGTTTTTCAGTGTCCAAAAATAAGTTGCGGGTAGATATGCAACGGCTTTGAAAATTTGGGTATTATTTTGCTAATAGTTTTGTTTTAAGTTATTTTTTAAAATAAAGCAAATATGCGGGGCTTGAAGTACTACTTGCCCAAAATATTATTATTATACTTGCCTATTAAAGACAACAATAATAAGGGTCCTCCAATCATGCTTTTGGGACCTTTCCTTTTGCCGTATTTCAATTTGGATTCTTATAAATCCGTCGCTGCTGCTGCCAGTTGCAATGTCTAGTTAATTATATCATACAGCAGATAGATTTGCCAAAAAGAACCAAAAAAAATAAAAAAATAAATAAAGAAGCAAAAGAGAAACTATTTTATGATGAAAACAAATGAGCTAGAGATGAGATTGAAAAAGATACTCGAATCATCATAAATCATAATTGTGAGGAATTGTTGTTTTCTTATGGATTTCATTTTGAAATTCATAAAATATCATCACAACAATATAGTCAAATGGTATTAGACACAATAGGTGTATATGATCATAAAAATGCAGTTTTTGATATTATCGTATGTTTGTTGATATACTGCTGATATTATAATTATTATTTTTCAACCTATATAAACATAATTACTATATTGGTAGATACAAAAAAATATGGGTAAATTACACTTTCATATCTATATTTTGAAATTTTTTTCAAACTATTTCAAAATTAACAAACAATACCCACTTTTTTAATATTTTGCAAATTTTATTGGTCCATTTTACGGCTCAAAAATCGTACGTAATTGGTCATATCTAACAATTTATTGATTGGAGGATTTATTTTATGTGGATGGGAAATAGGGATGACAATGGGTAGGGTATTATGGTACCCGTTCCCATACCCGGATTTAAAAAAATACTTGTAACCGTCCCCATACCCGCATGGGTAGCGACTGTTGTGCCATCCCCATATCTTCTGGGTACCTAACTGCTCATACCCGTACCCATTACCCACAATTCAACTAACTATAAAAAATTATAAATTTAAAAACATTAAAAAAACTAAAATCATAATAACAATTTGATTAATACAATCCCAAATTCTTCATAAAAAATTATATTAAATAAATAATTCTACAAACATTACAATACTATGAATAACAAAATAAAAGGACATTTACGTGAACCTGTAGCAGAAAATCAATTAATTTTCTTTATTTCTTGTATTATGTGTTTCAATTAAAAAAAAAAACTAACTTGCAAAAAAAAATACGAAATAAATCATCTTCAATTAACTTCTCTAAAATTATAATTACGTAGACTAATGAATACAAAATGTCTACAAATTAGGCGGCGACCATATACAGGTATAATGTTGCCTTATTAATTATCAATAAATATTTTTCAAATTTTATAATCTATATATATATACATATATATGTATGTATATATAATTTTCTGTAAAAAGTACAAATTAGGAAACAAATTAAAATATAATATATATGAAATCAAACTTAAATATTTATTATTTTTTATTTATAATAATAATATTAATAATTTCCATAAACACAATTATATGTATAAATACACATATGGGTAGGGATGTCAAACGGGCTAGCCCGTCGGTTTCGGGCCAACCCTATCGGGTTATCGGGCTATTCGGATCGGGCCATTTCGGGCTGAAATTTTTTCGGGCTAAAAAATCTTGGCCAACCCTAAAACTTCGGTTTTCGGGCTAGCCCGTCGGGCCAACATGTTTACGACAAAAGTTAAGTGTAAGGAGAATACTCTTTCAAATAGTAAGTTTTCATGTCCTATATTAGATCCAAAACTATAACAGAGGCACCATATGTTTATACAAGCATCATATAATTACAAGCAAAGTTGATAAATGAGAACTTAAGCAGCACAGTCTGTATAGATGCATAGGTTAAAATCCTCACATAATTTATAGTTCTATATTACGATGCATTACAATTTATTCATTGAGGAATTTCGTCAAATAGTGGAACTGCGCATTCTTCAGTGTCGAATTGATTGCAAGTTGTATTATATTTTTTTCACTATATTCTATAGAAGAGTTTCCAAAACATATATTCTAATTTATTTGATTGAATTTATCTCTTCCGTAGTAGTGATCAGTTCTTCAACAGTGAGAATTTTATTTTTTTTAGAAATTTAGATAATAGATAGTCGACTGAGAGCATAATCTAACTATTTTATAATAATTCATTTATTTATTATAAAAAATTAAAATCCAAGTTCAACAGAAGGAAAGAAGAACAAAGAATGGTGAGTTACCAGTTGAAAGTATAATATAACTATTTTATAGTATCCATTTTTTTTTATCAAATAATAACAAGAGCAGGTTAAAAAAAAAAAATCAGCCCTACGGGCCAACCCGCGGACCTAGCGGGCTGGCCCATTTAGCCCGTCGGTCCGTTCGGGCGAGCCTGTTTGGTTAAAATTTATTTCGGGCCTAAAAAATATGACCCTAACCCGCCTTTTTTTCGGGCGGTTCGGGCCAGCCCATCGATTTCGGGCTAGTTTGACATCCCTACATATGGGTATGGAGCAGGTTGTTGGGTACTTATAAGGTACCCATACCCGCACCCGTACCCATAAAAATATGCGGGTAATTATCCGTGCCTATGCCCGTCCCCATTGATTGGGTAATGACCCTACCCATCATGGGTATTTTTTACGAGTACCTATAGGGTCCGTTACTCACTGCCAATTCTAATGGAAAAATATAAATATTAAAATACAATCAATCATATAGGATTTGTTGGGTGAAAAATTAAATAAATGTAAGATTTGCATTTATTTATTTTTTTAAAAAGTGTGTATAGTTTTGTAAATTTTGAAAATGTGAACTATTTTTGAAAGAGAGTTCAAAATATAATTATCAAAATTTAATTTACCCAAAAAATATTAACAAAACACATTTTTATGATCATAACTACATACATACATACATATATATATATATATATTATATATGAATACAACTATATTGATTTGATGATACGCATATCCTCAAAAGTGCAGGTACGACTTACGAGTTACGAGTGAACGGATAGCATCGACTATTTCGTGTATGTAAATATATTTTTCTTGTACTAATTTCGTGTACATAAGTTATATATATGTGTTATATTAGATGGAATAAGTATTGAAAAATATCATTTTAATATTGAAATGTTTATTTCACTAGAAAATACTGCTATTTTTTTTATAAAAAAAAAAAAGACGATGACATTTTTATAATTATTATTATATTTTTTGAATTAAAAAAAATATCAGTTCTAATACTTATAACTATTACCTCTAACATTGAAAAGTATTCATTTGATATAAGATTTCTCTACGATCGTTGTACGAATTTAACATTTTTTTGTGTGTTCCCGAACATTTAAATTCATTTATTGTCTATCCAAATTTTTATTATATTTTGCTGAACACTTTGAACCTTATTCGTGCTGCATTGAGCCTTTAAAGTGTTTGGACATGACGCTTTTGATCGTAACGAAAATTCTTAGTTGAGATATCAAAGAGATTTAAAATGTAAATAATTTTATAAATAACTTAGAAATTTCATAATACTTTCTCAATTTCAGAAAGATTGGTGTTTTTAACACTCATTATATTTTATCCTTACAAAATATTCTTCATAAATATGTTGAGAAAATTAAGAAAAGATTTAGATGCACACATGTTGTATTTTGAGAGAAATTAAGATATATATTAGTAAAATTAATTTAATAGGGAAAGGGAGTATATTTATCACCTTTTTTTATTTTTAATTTTAATTGTAAAATGTAAAATATCAATGTGAATTTGATGGAGTATCTTATTTTGGAAATAGGGGGCATTTGTCATGCACTCATGTGAACTGTCTGACTGACGGTGAAACAGCTATCATATTTGGATACAACATAACTCCAAATTTTAATTTTGAATAATTTACAAATATGTAACTTCTAATTTGTATTTTGGGCTTGGGTCTCGATTCGTGAAAACACGCGCGCGCGAACACACACATATATATATATAGGGAAATGATCAAATAGGAATCAAATTCCCCGTGAGAATCAATATGAGTTTACCTCATGTTAGCAACATAATCTCTTGATGTCAGCCATATAAATTTCTTATGTTAGATTGGTTCCTAGGTTCTCACGGGAGGATTGGTTCCTATTTAAACCCACTCCTATATATATATATTATTACTTTCTATACGAAAAATTAATATTTTTATTGAATCAAATGTAATTTATGTGTGAATCATAAAATATCATTGTTTTATATTTTGGACTTGGATTTATATATATATATATACATATATATATTAATACTTATTCAAAACCCCCAAAATTAATATAAATATAAATATTTTTCAATAGACTAATTTACCTCCCCAATCCTTAATACTTAAAAACTCCTAAAAAAAATCATCACTTCTTCACACGCCACCCTCATTTTTCTTCTACTTCTTTTTTTCATAACCCCCTCCTTTTGGGTTTAAAAAAAACATAAAAAATCTTATAATTTTTGAATTTTTTCTTGATTAAAGATATATTTGCAGAAATTGAAGAAGAAATTGTATTTAAACTCTAATTTCATTATTGTGTTAAAATATTATAATTTAATTTTCATTACAACATAATATTGTGTATGGAAAAGCAGATTAGTCCTATTTTTATTTTTACAGATTCGCTTATTACACCAAGAGTGCTTTCAAGCACAAAGAAAGGACCGGAAGTGATGTCTGATGATCAATTGCTAACCAAGGCTTTGTTTTTTGCGCCTCCAACGTTTATCAAAGTACCATTATGGCGGTTCACCATCTTGTGCAATATACTGTGAAATTGTCTTGCAACGTTATCTAGAAACGATATTGTCAAGAATGGTCGTTGAACAATGTTTTCCATTGATTCTGGTTGAGTTTTAATATCAAGTTTTTGCTTCATTTTTTTTTTATTAAATTCGTTGATATAAAATATGTTAGATTTTAACACAAACAAACTATATTGGATGGGGAAAATAGATTGTACTCATCATAGTCCATAAAAGAACTGTAAATCAAGATAGATATAATTTATTCCCAGTGAAATACTTATATCCTAATGAGAATGAAGCAACATTTTTTTCATTTTTCTTTATAATGGTAGGGTTAGGGGGTTATGAAATTGAAAAAGAAAGAAAGAATGGGATTATGATTAATCCCAACAAGGCCTTGTAGCCTCCTGGTTTTGTTGCTCCAGCTGCAGCCCCTTCTGAGCCAAAGAAGCTATCTATCGAAGAGATGTTCGATCAGTTGATGATAAATCAAAATAATTTCATGAGTGTCATGGGCACGAATATCACTCAGATAGAAAGAAATGTGAGTGCACTATCAAAGAAAGTAAATATGTTGGAGGTTCAACTGAGCTAATTAGCCAACCAAGCAACTCAGCACAAGTCGGGACATTTCCAAAGCCACACCGAAGTTAACCCGACTGTGCATTGCAATTCCATTCAAGTGGTACATGGTGAGTTCAACATCATTCATGTAGTAGAAAAAGCTATTGAGACACCTTCCTCTACTCTGAAATTGGCGACATATGCTACTCTTGCTTCTACAAATTTTGTTGCTCATACTATTCCTTCAGTCATAATACAAGAGGATGAGAAGGCCAATCATATTTTAGATATCTTCAAGAAGGTGCACATTAATATCCCTCTTCTAGATACTTTGAGAAATTTGTCGGGTTGTGCTAGAAGTTTGAAGGAAGCTGTTTCAAGAAAGAAGAAGTTGAAGAATGTGGAGATAGTACACTTAGTGGAAGAATACAGTGACTGGCTGCAAAGGAAGTGGCTGCAGTGGACATCATTCCTAAAAGAGGAAGATCATACTGTTGGTTGGAGTGCTTCTTTAGACCTCGTTGACTGTTAAGGTATCGTCTAGCACTAGACGTTAAATAAATCACTGGATGGGAGGTAATCCATCATTTTTCTTGCTTTGTTTATTTTTTATTTTCTTTTGTTTTGTATTTTATTTTAGCGTTCTAACATGTAGAAAGGAGTTTTGGAGCACAAAGACAAGTTGAGATGATCTAATGCCACTTTCAAGACCCTTTTCTTCATTTTAGCACAATGAGTTCGTTCAAAACACATCTTTTATTTGGTTCCCTCCAAACTTATTCTCTTTGCAGTTGAATAAGTTTGGGAGAGAGGGATAGATGTGATATGTTTGGCATGCTTATTTTTGTTTAGTTGTTTAAGTTCATTTTTTTTATTTTGTTTTCTTTTGAGTCAGTTTCTGTTCAGTTGTTAGTTGAGTCTATGAGATGCCAATGATATGGAATTGAGTCATTTTTGAAAAAAATTGAATGAATATGATTTCGGTGATTTATATGATTTAAGTGTGAATTTTTTCTCGGTATTTGGAGCATTGAATATAACTGGTGAGTTTTGAGCCTTTAACTGTTTATCTATACATAGTTATATTCTTTTTTGAGTGTTGCACATACCTACTTTGCATCACTAGGACTTGCCTTGGATTCTGTTTTGAGATTGCAAATGTGCGAGAGTTTAGATATGATTTTAAGCCATTTGTTGATAGTCACATTATATCTATACACTAACCTTGATTGTGAATCCCTTGTTAGCCATTTTGAGCCATAATAGTCTTTCTTTATTTGCCGGATGATAGAAGGTGATGATTGGAGACTATGGATATCTGTTTGGGTTGTTTAGTTGAAAAATAAGTAGAAATAAATGAGACTCATGTGTTTATTTGATATTTGTTCTCATAAGCTCTAAGAAAAAAAAAAGAAAAGAAAAAAATTGAAATAGTCAATGAGAAGAGAAAAAGAAGTAATTAAGAATGTTTGCTTCTATTTGACTAGGTTGTTGATGTGAAAGAAAAAAAAGCATAAGAGAATGACTGGATTGCACTGAAAAATTGAGTGCAATATTGAGTTTTTGATCGTTGGTGTTTTTTTGGTGGCACTTTGGTGTGGGAGGAAGATAGAATTTTAATGATCCATACTCGGTTTGAAGTAAATATAAGGTGTAGTGTTGTGAATTTATTTAAGTCACTTAGCCATATTCCCTACTTTAACCAATGTCCTACATTACAACATAAGAAAAAGACATATTTGATCTTTACTTTAGCACATAAAAAGTGGTGGAGGAATTAGACGATTGACAAGTCTATAGTTTTGCATTTGTATGATATTATTTCGACGGGTGAACCTTCTTTATACACTTGAGAGTTGAGTGAGACACTTCTTTGTGAGATTCAAGTGTTACATTGCCGAGATTAATTTTTGCAGTTGAGTGGTGTAGATTACTGAGATTATGTTTGTTCTTTATTTTTATTTTTATTTTTATTTTTATTTTTATTTTGAGGCATCAATGATCATTGTTATGTGCCCCTCCATGTTTATTTTTCTTAGTGTTCTCCTCATTGTTCGAGGACGAACAATAGCTTAAGTTTGGGGGGTTGATAAGTATGGTTTTTGTATGCATTTTGGTGTTTATTTAGATGGTATTTAATGGTTTATGCATGCATAAGTTGGTGTTTAATTATCGCGTCGCCTTTTAATGTGCATTCTCACGTTTTGCTCTTTCTATTGAACTTTAAGCTAAAAAGGTGATATTTTTGGGATCCAATTCAGTTGGAAGATAAGTTACAAATATAGAGGGTCGAGTTAGTGTCAGTCTCCAACTTGAATCGGGTCAATTGAACGAGAAATGAGGGAGAACGGAGAAAAATAGTTGAGTGTGCCAGAAATCAGTGACCAACTCGCCGATCGGCGGATTCTTCACAGTGACTCGGCGAGTGTGAAATAGTTCAGTGAAATCCATCGACCAACTCACCGATCTTCGGATTTTACCTGCTGATCGTCGAGTTCTTCAGCGCCAGTCGCCGAGTTTTTTGGAAATTGGTGTTTTGCATATTTTTGACCCTTGAGCTTACCTTTTGGGTCGGGTTTTTAGTACTTAGTATATATAGGGCTGTTTAGATCGAATTTTGGAGACCTTTTTCATTATTTTTAGAGTTCTCTTTTAATTTCCAGAGACAAGATATATTTTTGCAATTCAACTTAGAAGATTGGGAGGTCTATTCAACACAATTTCACTACGTTTCTTTTAATCTTCTGCAATTTACATTATGTCAATTAATTTTGTTATATTTTCTTTTCTTCTACTTTTTATCATAAGTGAGCAGTTTTAGAATTAATTCTAGGGTTTGCACGCGTGATTGAAGTTATGGGTTAATTTAATTCTTATGCAATTTTCCTTTTGATTATCATGTTCAAATGTTCAAGTGTTGATTTATCATGCATAACTAGTGCCCATAGTCATTGTATGCTAGCTAGTTAACTTGAGTCCTAGTGGAGATAATTAATTAGTGGGATTAATTGAACAATTTGATACATGTGCCTTGCAATCTGTAAGAGGTTTTAAATTCGATGTTTTAGGGAGTTAATAAATAAATCTAGAAACAAAAGTAATAGATGATTTGTTAATCTACGACTACCTTGAGACCTGTCAGAGATAGGTAGCGATATTTCTGATCCTCCACCGATAATTGGATTAAAATTGAGAATTGTTAGAATTATATTAATGCGTAATGGATTCATATGTATGCATTCCCTAGGATTAAATTATTTATTTTGCTTGATTAATTGCCTTTGGAATTTAGCTAATTTTGTTTATAATTGTCTCGGTCTTTAGTTATTGGATTTAATATTTTAATTTTAATTATTCGTCTAGGATTAATTCAACCAGAAATTAAGTAGTCTGAATAATAGAAATCTATTAGCTTAGTACTTAGTGTGATTGACACTATAGTCCCTATAGATACGATACTTGATTCACTTACTTTATTGCATTGACATGTGTAGTTGCACTAATTGCATATAAAAAATAGTGCATCAATATATATATATATATATATATTCCTTAAAAAAACTAAGATGTTTCTATATACACCACTATTTTTTCAATATACACTGCTTTTAAATTTAATTTAAAAATAAATAATTATTAATTTACTTAAATATCCTTTACTTGAAAAATAACAAACCCCTAATAAAAAACTAAGAAATAAAAACAAAATTCTAAAAAAAAAAGTATAACAACACATTCGTGAATTCATTAAAATCCCGTATGCTAGTTTTTCATTAAACCCTTATCTGTACTATTGAAGAGGGTTTGACTATTAATTATGTAAGTTAATTGCTCTGTAGTTTTGCAATAATTTCAAGAGTTTTAATGAGCTTGAACTTATGTCTGATGCTATTGAACAAAAAATAAAAACTTATGAATGGATTCCATGAAATTTGAATTAGTGGAATTATGTTGGGTAGAAGAACACTCTTCTTGGAAGATCATTTTTCTCTTTGATTTTTCACCTCCCTCCTCTCAATTTTGCAAAAGAAATTCTACCTCTCTCCCTCTGCTTTGACGACAATAACTGTTTCTCAATTCATAATTTTCTTTTCTAAACTAAAGGTTAAAAAGAGAAAAATTGTGGTCTATAAAGAAAAAAAAATATTGAAAACAATTAAAGAAATAGTGTATGTATGTAGAAAATGTGGTGTATATTGAAAAAATAATGGTACAAATAAAAACACCCAAAAACTAATATGTTCTCATACTTTTTTTTTAGCATGGGTTGTAACATCTTTTAAATATAAGCCCATTTGAAAATGAACCTAATTTTTATTGAGTGCTTTTGAGGTCTCCATTTATATATCAGTAAACATAGTATGTCGTATCACTCGACGGATATTGTTATAAGGGACTTGTATCCGAATTCAAGTTTAAATATAAATAATCAGTGACATACCTGTAATATATTTACTACAAATTGAATTTGAAGTAGATCAAAAAATTATTAGGTGTTAGACAGTACCCATAGTTGGATCCAGATGAAATTCTCTGCTATATTTTGTGCAATATTCTATATTGCACAATTAAAATTATTAATATTTATTCTGTTTTTCTTCGATTTCAATTGACTGTTCTTTAGTTTAATTTTACACTTGTTAATTAGTGTTCATTTTTTCACAATTAGAGAATATAAGAATTTTTTATCGGAAATAATCAGTTATTAATTAAAAATAATATTAAATATTGAAAAATAAGTATATACTCTAAGTGGGAAAAGTGAACCCTAAGTAACGAGTGTAAAATTAACTAAAGTACAACCAATTGAAATCGAAGAAAAAAATGAAATAAAAATTAATAATTTTAATTGTGTAGCATAGAGTGTTGCACATAATGTAGTAGAGGATTTCATCCGAGCTGGACCTAAGTCCAAAACACCAAAAAATGACGACATATTTGTAATTTTACTCAAAATTGAATTTGAGATAATAAAAAAAATATTGCGTTTGCCCCGAAAAGTATTAGGTGCAATTGGGAAAATTCTATGACGTGTGCACATGTAATGTATCCTTTTCATGGAAAATAATAATTTTTAAATAATGGACCCATTTTTTTATTGCGTGTGAGAGGGACACACTACATGCACACGCGTTATAAAATTTTATGTGCACAATTGGATATGTGTCGTCAGACTGTCTGACAATACATTTGAAATCGTTTAATCCACTTTTTATATCCACTTGGTGTCCCCCTGTTAATTTATTAGTTTTATTTATTTATTTTCTTCAATTTCAACTTTGTGTGGTTCAATTTAATTTAACAATTATTAAGTATGGTTTATTCCACCTAATCAGGATTTATAATTATTTTATTTTTAATATTTAATTTTCATTTTTCTAATTAATAATTGATTATTAGTGTTGATTAATATTCAATAATTAGGATATATAATTTTTAAAATTATAATTTTTATCTATAAATATTAATCACGATTGATTATATTGTAATAATTTTTATTTCATAACAAATATTTTTAAAATAGTGAATTTATGTAAGAGCATCCTCTTATGTAATGATAAATATTTATATATGAGAATTGATGATAAGAAAGTCATTTTAACAATCCTTCTATTTTGAATTATTAATTAAATAAGAGGATCTCATCTCTTGACAATATAATTGGGAAACTTTGTTTCCATGAGTACTTCTACGATTAAAATAGAATGGGAGAAACAAAATTGAAAAATAACTAATGATTTTCTATTAAATTTTAGATCAATGCAAACAAATGGAGTTTAATAATTAATGGTGTCTGTTCTTTTTTAGAAGTGACTTACCCAAAAAGTCCATTCAAAACAAATTTCCAAGCACTCAAAAACTTGTTGATTTATTTTTTTGTCAAGCTCGAGAGGTGTTTGATCTAGTTGATGTCGTTTACTTCACCCGAATAGTTGATGTCGTTATCTGTAATCTGCTTATACACTTTGTTTGTATTATGTTTGCTTTAATTTAGTTGTTTTTATTCAATGTTATTGTTTTGATTTAGATGTTTCCTAGTAGAGATACGTGATTCTTTTGTATATACATGAGGCATATTTAATTGTAAAAGTTATCTATTTTGTCGTTGAAATTTTAATAAAACATTCAAAATTCTTGTTCTATATATGCACCGATTGGCATTCTTGTTGTATCAATGATATCTGTTAAAAATTTGATGATGGCAAAATGCGAGGCATATTTTCATTAGTTGTATGATCAAAATTTAGAAGTGTGTGTGTGGCACAATCCAAGAGCAACAAAAGAGTTATTGTGAGTAATGTGAAGAAAGTTCCTAGCTATATATATATGTTAAAGAAAAAAGTCAATAAATATAGTCCATTTTTTTATTAATGAAAAAGAAGAAGCGGTAGAAGCTAACACAAAACCGTCATAACCGAAGAGGCAGTCAAGTTGGTGATGCAAGTTTAAGGGAAGAATCTTGAAGTAAAAAAAAATGCTGCAATATTTGACACCTATAAATTCTTATGAACGTAACCAACAATGATGAATAACTCCAAAAAAAGAAAAGTTTGAGCAAATTACAAGTTTAATTTCACTACCATTCTTATTAGTAGATGTTGAATTCACACGTAGATGATCTTCAAATTCGAACATATTATTATAACAACGATGGAGAATGAAAACTAGGATGCTATGTTAAAATGATTCAAAATGTTTCATTTCAAAACTCTATAGACTCGATGAGGTAAATTTATCAAGATTTCTTGAAGGAGTTCACAAAATGCTCCACATTGAGTTCCTTAGGACATATTATTTCTACATATTTATTAGTTTTCGTTGACGAGGAGTATTTGCTAATCGATCGTAAAACTACATAAGAGAGATTTTTTTTGAGGAAAGTGTGATGATATCATATATTAATCAACAAAAGCAGCTGCATCAATGGTTGCAATACATTGGAGCATTACATGACTTGAGATTACAGAGTCAACAACAAAATTTGGATTTCGTGCAAGGCGAGCAATCTCATGGGCAAGAGAGTTACATGAACGCCTAATCCAATAAAAGAATATCGCTTGAATGTCCTTTGAAAACTGAATGATATCCCCTACAACTGTACCGATGAAAGAATGCGGTCATTACTTACTCTGGATCATGCACTTATGTAAAAAAACTACATAAGAGAGTTAACAAATCATGTAAGACATATTTGACATAAAACACATCAGTGCAAATCGAACTCATAACTTTCTACTCAACTACCCCAAGGAGGGTTATTTTTTTGTGCCTAAAATATTCTTTGTTGGTTAATGAAATTGGGATATTATGATCAACTTGCTTGAAAAGTGTCCCTCCTCCTATCTTCTTTAGTTTTCACACATGGACTACTTATATTTAAACTTTGTGTACAGGGAAAGCGCAAATTAATCTTTAATTTGACTATAATGAACATTATTTTTTATATAAGATTGAATGAGCAATGCTTAAGTTTTGTGTATAACTTCAATTAAAAATTATGATTAATTACACGTCACTACCTAACGATTGCCCCATTTTTCACTTTTATCCTAAATTTCAAAAATTATATATTAATATCCAATGTTTGATAAATTAACACTTATAATACTATTAGAGTAATTTTCCAACATACCATGTATTGACATGAATTACAGGAAATCTTGCTTGGATTTTTGTCCGATTTTTAAAAGGACATGGAAATTATTAATACCAAATTCCTGCTAGAGTTCTGACAGTCCATGTCAACATTTGGTTCATCGGAAAATTAGTCTAATGCTATATATGTTAGTTTGTCAAATATTGAGTATTAATATGCAACTTTTGAAACTTTAGTGAAAAAAAAAAACCTATTGAAACTTTAGGACAAAAGCAAATAATGGCAAACTTTAGATGCTAAATTGTAATTAACAATAAATTACAGTTTCCTTGTGTCCCAAGAACATGTTGATGACCATTAGATATTATAATTAATAAGGTTTGTTAGATTTGAACTTCGTAATTAAGTAGGTCAACCAGTTTTACAAATACCATATTCCCAATGTTAAAAATTAAAACCTTTACCTACTTTCATATCTAAACGGTTGACAAATTAATTAATTAATTGGTGCAGAATTGAAGTTTTCATTTTGACAACTTACCAATTTCTCCCCCTTTTTTTTTCAAAGTTCAAAAGTTCTGAGCGCTTTGCCTTCCGATTCAGTTACTAGCTATGCTGATGGTCATCGAAAGCTACCTCTACCTCTCAAAATCTTGTAACAGAAGCTTCTATTATATAATACTATCTCTGTCCTAATAAAATAAATTTGTGTGCCATTTTGAAAGGTCCGGTATAAAAGCGTGTCTCTATATATATATAGTTAATTTATTAATGTATACATACTCCTATTTAATATGTTTATATTAAAATATTTATTCATTGTCAAAGAAATAAATAGGGTATATTATGAATTTTTTTGATTAATTAATTATTTTTTTCAATATTTTTATCAATCCTTGTAAAAATTTCAATCAACCAATCTTATTGTGACACCGAAATGGTATGTTTTAAAGTCTTGCTAATTAATGACATTAATCACTACAAGCATTTATCGATTTAGGGACGGAAATTCGGTATACCAATCTTTTCCGTCGTTATTTCCAGATAACGACGGATTAACGACAGAAATTGATCGTCGTTATATCGTTAGTCGGCAATCCAATTTAACGACGGATAACGTCAGTCGTTGGCGTTAACGACGGCCATTACGACGGACTCTATCCGTCGTTAACTCTGGTGTCGTCTACAGTCATTACTTCTTACGACGGCAATAACAACGGACACATGTCCGTCTTTAATAATTGAAATTAAAAAAAAAATCCCAACAGATTAACGACGAACGATGCCCGTCGTTAATAATTAAAAATAAATAAAAAATAAATAGCGGATTAATTTAACGACGGACTACTATGTCTGTCGTTAATAATTAAAAATAAATAAAAATTAAAAATCGGATTAATTTAACGACGGACAATGGTCGTCGTTAATAATTAAAAAATAAAAATCGGAAAAATATAACGACGGACAATGTCCGTCGTTAATTTTTTTTTGTTTATTTGTATTTAGGTTTATTTAATTTATTTTTTGTAATTTAGATTATTGTTTGTAAATAAATTATGGAAAAACTGTAATAAGACGTTGAATAATATATATAAAATCTCCAATAAAATACATAAAATGTAATAAAATATAATAAAGAGTGTATAAAATACAAATAATAATAGTGTCAAGATGAAGACGGAGGAGGGCCCCTAAACTGCGCCCGCATCAGCTCGAACATCTCGGCATGCTGGCGTAACATCTCCTGCTGCTGATCGATCTTCTCCTGCTGGGCTTGGAGAAGCGCTGCTTGTGCGTCCATCTTCTTCTGGAGAGCCGCCTGGTGGGCGTCCATCTTCTCTTGGAGAGCCCTGATGGCAGCCTGAGTGTCGGGTTGTGGAGGAGCTGCAGATGAGACGCTAGGAGTTGAATAACTCCTAGATCGACTGCCGAGCCCAAACACTCGATTCTTCTTCGAATGTCGGAGGGTAGCGTCCACGTATACGACGCTCATGTCCACGGGTAGTGGCGCCTCATCTGTGCCAGGACTCAACTCCTCAACCCGAGCCAATACATCAGCCTATTCACAAAATCGAAAAAGAATGATTAAATATTTAATTTCTATGTTATTAATAAATTTATAAATATCGATAAATTAACTTACAGCTATACGGGCAGACTTCCCATCTGTGTGGGATCCATCGGGATTGTCGTGCAGCCTCCTGAATGTCTCCCACGCCACGTCATTGGGCTGCACGCCCTTCTCCTTAGCCTATTGGATAGACATGTTAGCACAAACATATTAAAAAATAAATAAATAAATATTAATTTAATTGCACACCAAAGCTGCAGCATGCGCAACTGCACTCCGAGAGCCTCCTCGATTCCAAAGTCTCATCCTATCACCTTCCATTTCAAAGTTCTTTTCTCACTACTATTAAATTACAATGTAAAGCATGGTGCAAGGGAATTTTTAAAGCTTGTTGAAATTGCTTAATCCCCCCCCTTTCTATAAGACCAAAACATGGAATAATTTTTTCCTATTTCATTCAATGCAAATATCCTCGAATTTTCCCATCCAACAACTCCACCATATGACAGTGGACTTCATCAACAACAACAGCAACAGCAAATTGCATTATATTCCATAATTAATTTCACTTCAGCAACCCATTCACAACTGTAGACTACGTAACATTTTCTTCTAATCTATTCATTCAGACATTTTTTAAACAATCACTTCCAGAAAGAGATTAATGTTCCTAAAATTCCTTCAAACCTATATCTAAAATCAATTCCAAAAATGACAGCCATGAACAATAAAACCTCTAAAAATCCAACCTTGATCAACAGATGTCACAAACAAACCCATTATTCATAACAAAACCACAAAACCAAAATCACATAGCGCCCATCCTAAAAAAATAGGGAGAAAAAGCACTAAAGCCAAAAAATTAGCAAGGGATACAGAGATAGAGAGAGAAACAGACCCCGTGCTGTCGACTGCCAGCGTTGATTCGCTGTAGAGGGAGAGAGAGATGCAGAGGAAGAGAGAGAGACGAGAGGGAGAGAGATTCAGAGTAAGAGAGAGACGAGAGGGAGAGATTACCTTGCGCCGTCATCGCCTTCTCCTCCGCCGCCGTTCGTCGTGCCAGTCACTGCCGCCTGCCACCTTCGTCTTCGCCGTCCGCGCGGGTAGAGGGGGGTTGGGGGAATTTGGGAAATTAGGGCAAATGAGTGAATGAAATTTCAGCGATTCAGACTCTGTTTAATCGTTTTTTATCGACGAATAACGACGGACACAGTCCGTCGTTAATATTTAATTTTTTAAAAAAAATGCGGAAAAACTTAACGACGGACACATTCCGTCGTTAATTTTAATTTTTTTTTAAAAATAAATGCGGAAAAATGTAACGACGGACTATGTTCGTAGTTAAGTATAAATATTTTTAATAAAATAAATGCAGAAAAATTTAACGACGGACGATGTCTGTCGTTATTTTAATTTTTTTCAAAAATAAATGCGGAAAAACTTAACGACGGCCTCTGTCCGTCGTTAATTATAAATATTTTTAATACAATAAATGCAGAAAAATTTAACGACGAACACCATCCGTCATTACTTATTAATTTTTTTAAAAATAATTAAGGAAAACTTTAACGACGGCTCGTTAAGTATAAATATTTTTAATAAAATAAATACGGAATATAATTAACGACGGATATGTCCGTCGTTATAAAAAATGTTTTTAAAAAATAATATTTTCAGAAATTATAACGACGGATCATGTCCGTCGTAAGTGTTAACGACATCTGGTCCATCGTAAGTCCGTCGTTATATGTTACCGACGGACCGTCCATCGGCAGTCCGTCGAGAAAGACGACCCGAAAAATTATCGTCGGTAATTCCGTCATTAATAAGTAAAATTCTTGTAGTGAATGTGAAATATTATACGCCCTAAAATAATTATAAAATAAGCTGAAAAAATGTATATAAATTCCCTTGGAATTTTTGGAGAAAAAAAATCAATGTATAAAACTTAAATAGTAGAAAATCCCCCCTTCAACTAATGTAAAATTCATTAAAAAAGTTACTAACATATTTCCATCAAATGTAACTATGTGTGAATCGTAGTTATGGTGAAAGTGACTGATTATATTTTTTGACCACCTTTTTTTACTACAAAAAGATAATTTTAACATTTCATTAAATATAAATATATTTTATATTATTCGCAAATGCATGATAATGTTTGGTCAAATTATTGTGTGGATTCTTTAAATTTATGTAGTATTTTTTAAATATAAAAATGGTATAACGAGAAAATTATGTTAAAATTAATAATGTTAGATTATTACAATAAGAGTTCCGCATCACTTAATAACATAGAATCCAAAAAATGTATAATTCCAAACAAACAAACAAAAAAACTGAGGCAAAAATATTATAAAGCGGAAATTAATAATCTTCTTATTATCTGAATAGCCCGTCATAAGTGTTTGTACTTTCTATACATAAATAAAATAGTGTAAATCTATAAATATAGACAAAAAAAAAGTAAAAAAGAGAGAAAAATGCAACATATAAGGGTATAGTAGTTTCATGGGCAATATGGAGTTATGACACACTTGTCCCCACACCCAATGATTGGGTAAGTGTACTTTTTACAAATTTTAAATAACTAAGCTTTAAATGCACCTCACCTAACATTAAAAAATGTTCTGAAATTGTAATAACGAAAATGTTTCGTAAACATTATAACGAAATTGTAATAACGAAAATTTTGGTTATATCCATATAACGAGAATTGATGAAAATTGTTCATTAATAACGAAAATTGTTCATCAATTATAACAAAAATATACAATTTCTGAACTATATCGTTATATCATTATTATAACGAAAATTTTATTAACGAAATTTTCGTTATCATTATAACAAAACTATAATGAAAATTTTCTATAATGAACTATAACGTTATATCGTTATAACGAAATACTTCATTATTAGAAATAAATATCGTTATTAAAAAATGAACAATATCGTTAATAATAACAATAACGAAATTACTATTATTATTAATAACGATTGAATAACGATTTTCGTTTTTCATAACGAAAATGTATAACGAAAATATAACGAAATAACGATTGAATAACGATTTTTTTCGTTATCAATATAACGAAATTTTTTGTTATTGAATAACGAAAATTTTCGTTTTTCATAACGAAAATGTATAACGAAATTTCGTTTTTGAATAACAAAATTGTAATCCACTCGATCTAAATTTCATAATAGAAAATTAGACTGTTATTAAATTATTAATTATATTAATTGTTTTTGCTATTTTTATTTTTTACTAATATTATTAATTAGCAAATATTATTATTATTATTTGTTTTAAAAAAGTATTATTATTTATATTAATTATTTTTTATATTTTTATTTTTTACTATTATGATTACTTACATGAATATTATTATTATTATTATTATTATTATTATTATAAAAAGTATTATTGTTTATATTAGATGTTTTTGTTATTTTTATTTTTCACTAATAGTATTAATTAGACTAATATTACTATTTTACCAATAACGAAAGTTTTAACTTTAACATTTCAAAATTTAAATTTAGCATAACGATAATTAGATTTTAAAATTAAATTATAATTAAATAAGGTATAAGGATTAAGGTTATCATTAATGATTACTTCTAATTAATTTAAAAATAAATTATGATTAAAGCACAACGATAATACAATATTAAATTAATTAACTTAATTCATAACGAGTAAGGTCATCGTTAATGATTTCATGTAATTATTAAATTAAATAACTCCTATACCCTTTAAATATAGTATACAGCATTATTATTATTATTATTATTATTATTAATTTTTTTCCTATTTATATTTTTTACTAATATTATTAATTAGCAAATATTATTGTTATTATTATATTATTATTATTATTATTATTATTATTATTAAATTAGGCATAACGATAAATTAAACAAGGGCCATAACGATTTAAGCATAACAATTTAATAAAACGATTTAACAATAACTATTTCAGTATTTAATAAAACGATTTAACAATAACAATTTATTAACATAGGCATAACGGTTTAATAAAATAGGCATAACGATTTCATAAAATGATTTAATAAAATCGGCATAACGATTTTATAAAACGATTTAACTTAATGCATAACGATTAACTATAGATTAAGGCATAACGAAAATAGGCATAACTCATAAAACGATTTAACTTAATGCATAACGATAATTAAATAAATAGATTAAGGCATAACGGAAATATGTTAGGCATAACAAAAATTAATTAAAGCAATAACGAAAACAAATTAAAGGCATAACGAAAACAATTAAAGCATAACGGAAACTAGCATAACG
The DNA here is from genome assembly GCA_026008535.1 of Perilla frutescens. Lineage (NCBI taxonomy): Eukaryota > Viridiplantae > Streptophyta > Magnoliopsida > Lamiales > Lamiaceae > Perilla > Perilla frutescens. Next base: position 32,029,841 of record BRKX01000019.1, on the reverse strand, counting down.
AAAACAAATTCGAGCATAACGAAGCAATAACGAAAAAAATTAACGAGCATAACGAAAGTTATTTAAAAGCATAACGAAAAAAATTAAGGCATAACGAAAATCGGGTTCTCGTTCGGTTATGGATGAAAACTAACCTCTCTCAGTTCAGACGGGTTGCTTTCTGCCCGATTTTGTTCCTCCATTGATGTGGTCGTCTTCTTAGTCTTCACCATTTTCCGGCCAGTTCACGATTTCTTTTTTTTTTTTTGGATTTTCCGGTGAAGTGATTTGAAAAGAGTGTGTTTTTTTTAGTTCGAATAAAACTGTGTAGGGGAGAACAAAAATTTGGGGAGAACGACTGTTGAAGAGAGTGTTTTTTTTTATGTGGGTTTTGAACTCAGAGTTTTCTACCGTTGAGGAGAACGAAAATTTGGGGAAGAGAGAGAGAGAGAGAGTGTGGATCGAGGGTGGTTACCACAATTCATTAGGGTATTAAATCTGAACAGATTTACAAGCCAACGATTTTTTTTTCAAATTTAAATTGAGTTTAGATAAATTTTATTCCAAAGAGATGTGATATTCCAGAGATTTTATTCCATGCATGAAAATTTTATTCCAAAACACTTTATGCACGTAAAGTACAAATGTGTATGGCATACTTTTCAGAAAAGTAAGAGAATATTATAAATGAAATTTAAACTAAATTATCTATTATCGTTATTGTTAACGAAATTAATAATAATCACGATAGTTATACATTTAACAATAGATACACTTCACTCTAGTCCTTTAACTATATAACAATAGACCTTTTACTATCGTTATACATAGTAAATGTATAATGATATAGTTAAAATACATTTCGTTAAATGTATAACGATAGATATATAGTTAACGAAAGTAACTATGTATCTATAAATGTATAACGATAGATATATAGTTAACGAAAGTAACTATGCTTGTTTCTTTTTTTTTTTTTTGCTAAAACTAACGAAGTTAAGTGTTAATAACGAAAGTTTGTTTCCTTTTGTTTTGTTTTGTTTGTTTTTTATGCTAAAACTAACGAAAGTTAAGTGTTAATAACGAAAGTTTGTTCTTTTTTTTTTTGCTAAAACTATCGTTATTGAAAGTACAAGTGTGTAAGGTACTTTTCTGAAAAAGTGGGAGAATATTCAGCTTTTGTGGTTAAAGGATTTAAATATAGTACAAATTGCCCAAATAACTCATATGGTGTTAAAACTTGCCCAACTACCTAAATTTTAGAATTAAATTGAAGTCGAAAAACCTTTATAATTTGATGGAAATTTTATATCGGAAAATTATATTACAATTTATAATTATGAAAAGTAGTTATAGGGTCCATACCTCAATTACCAAACACCATATACGTTCAACAATTATTAAGCTAAAATGAATAAAGATAAAGATACTATATAAAATTGAAAAAGAAGTGACGTTTTATCTAAAGAAAATGTAGCTAGGGTTTCTTGGAAAATGAAGAAATTTCCAAGTGGGAAAGGAACAAATTGGAGGTGGGGAGAAGTGCAGAAAGGCAGGCTGCGTATCTAAATCTTATTGGTAGCTAAGAATGAGAGTGTGCAGTGTGAGATCATGAAATTATATGTCTTTTTCTCATTTGGATTTTTTCAGAAACTTCATTTTCAGAGGCTGACTCGATTACATGTTTGCATTCTAACAACTCATCATCATATGTAAATGTTGCCCTTTTACAACTCAACGATTTATAATTTTTGTTTTTCTATCCCTAGCTACTAAATACCATATTTTAATTTTTACTCACTTTAATTAATTCATGATGTGATTAACAAAAATCTCTTAATTAATCTTTTAACATCTTAATTTACAAATCTTGTAGTGGGATAAATTTTTAGTGTTTGAATTGTGATGCTGCTTCCTTGCTAGTATATATATTGGGATAAAATTTCATGTGGGATCACGTCTAGCTACGTCATATTTCAGTTAACATGAATTTACTCCGATGCCGGATTTGTGAAAATGCTCTACAAGGTTATGATATTTACTTATTTTTAAGGTCACAATATTTTTGTTAATCACTTAAAAGATCATACTAGCATGTGGTATTCACCATATTCTTAAAAGATTCATTCTATGGCATATTTTATATTAAGGATGACAATAGAATGGGTCTAAGTCGAACTTATTCTAAATTTATTTCGTATATATAACTGGGCATGACATAAGTAATAATTTTCATTTCCATAAATACTCCTATATTACTTAGCTCATTTAATATTTATAATATGCAATGTAATTTGTTTTGTGTGTATTTTATAGGTATAGTAGTTGAAAAAAATAATAGTAATATTTTTTTAAAAATACTTAATATTTATTTTTTTGGAAATATACATGAATTTGAGTTATGAATCTCATATGAGAGAGTGTGATGTTGGATCTCAATAATTCCATCTATCAATAGATCATATATGCCCTACTATACAAAATTTGATATTTTGGTGTAAACCATCTCCAACTTAAAAAAAAGAGCTCTATTTCATAAAAGATTCATTATTGTTTCAAATCTTCAAACCGTATCTAAGATATCTTCAAACTTTATTCGTAATAGTATTTCACCTCGTGAACTGCACAACAGATCGATGACAGAAATTTCAATAGCCCCACAATGCATAAGCAAAACAACAATACTATTTGTAACAGTATTAATGATGATAATTAAATTTTATATATGCGCACGCGTGTATCATATTGGACTCATTTCGATTTTCAATATATCGATTGATGACATAGTGGAGTGGGTATCTATCTATCTATACGCAATGTTTGGTAGTCTGGATAAAGACATATTAGTAAAGGTATCCAGTAAGAACCGTGTGTTTGGTAGTCATTGCTCGTTCACGCGAGGCCCGGGGTGTAATTTACTGATTCGGCTGGACAATGTATCTAACGCCCCCCTCGGTTACAGTTTCTGGCGTAGCAATCTTAGTATATATGTCTTTATCTAGTATACCAAACATTGCCTAAACTAATTTACTCATTCCAGAAGTTAGTCTACCAAATAAAACAATGTACCAAACAGATGTGTGAAACAATCTTAGTATATTTATCTTAATAACCAAACACACAATTAAAATAGCTAATACGCAATTATCTTTCAAAGTAATCCAGAGTTTATTAATGTGGGTATATCCGTACCAGTATACCAAACATTGCCTAAGGCAAAATTGTGTGATAGACAATGACATGATTTTATAATTTTATTTTAGACAACAATATTTGTATAATATATAATAGTTTTGAGTTAATAGACAACAGTAATTACATTTCTTGTTGTAAATTCTCTTATTCTCCTTTTTTTTTTTTGCATTTTCCACTACGGTTTAGATTACAATAATTGTATTTTTACAAGCTTATTTAATATTTTTTTACTTGAAAAATTAAGATTTGTAACATTTTTTATTTTATTTTTTTATGAATAGGTGGAGGATTTATAGTACTTTACATTTATCGCAAAAAAAATAGTTTTCATTTGTGTTGCACTATAATAATAATAAAAAATAATAATAATAACATTATTTGGAATAATTTATTATTTTTCTATTTCAATTTCATCATTTAAAATAATTAAATAATTTTATTTTTTATACATGTAATATATTCAAAGAAATCAAATGTTCTTAAATCATGGATACTTATATATTGTTATTTATAAAATCGTGTGGTTTGAAATATTCCAATTCAAACTTTCTAATATAGATTTTTATTTAGTTCCTAAAATTTAATTTTCTCTTTTATTTGTCGTAACTACAGAATATTAAACTTCTTATAATCTAATTAATTAACGCATGTGCATTTCATTTCATTTTATTTTTTAAAATTGATTACAACATATAAAATTCAAAAATAATAATTATATGTGCATCACACATGAGATATACTAGTTATGAATGAATTATCACACTTTGCATTAAACGCATAGAATTGACACATCATTTAGAAAATAATTTTGAATGTGCAAATAGCTAATATATAACTCATGTACTAATATTATATCAGAATCTAATCAAACAAAATAATTAAAATTTTATCAACTAAAATTAAATTATTGGGTAAATTTCATATTACTCTCATGTGTTTTCCTAAAAAAAAAAAAAAAACTCCCGTGTTTGATAAATAGTCTTAGACCCCCTCCCCCTCTTTTATGTATAATCCATCAAAAAGACCTCTTTTGGAGAGAGTGGAGTCACTTTCTATGCAAAAGTGTATGATTCGTTGTTGTTTTTTTTAACATGTTCTGTATTATTTTTTAAATATAATAAATATTTTTAAAATAGTAGTTTGACCAAATACTATAATTTTTAAATAATGTAAAATATATTTATATTTAAAAAATAATACAAAACTTAAAAAATTATCAAAATAGCAAAAAATTAGTAGTATAACCAAATACTATAATTTTCAAATGATAGAAAATATATCTATCTATAACAAAAATTGTAAAAAAAAAAAATCCTACTCTCTTTCTTAACAAATCCAGTCTTGTATATAACGGGGGGGGGGGGGGGTTAGACTACCTATTAAACACATGAGATTTTTTTATTTTTCGGAAAAATAGAGAGGTGTAATATGAAATTTACCCTAAATTATTAAATAACTTTGTTATAAATTATTATACAAAAAAATTACATTTGAATTCAAGAATGTTAACATATATAATGTTATAGACAATATATACTTGACTTTCTAATAAAAAATATATATATTTTAGATAATTTCCTATTCTTATTTTTGTTATAGATTTGTGAAGTTCTAAACATGTCTATGCAATTCTTGGATCCATTGTGTTTTGTTTCTTTACGGATGTGTTTATGTGTTTATCAAGTTATATGTACAATATTTATCAATCTATTTGGAAAGACAAAAATATAATAACAATCCATCATATTTGAGTCGATTGTCTTTTCTTTTATAAAGTCGGAAGAGATGATTGACACAGATTCTATTGAAAAAAAAACCCAAGTAATTAATAATTTAGTCAATACAATTCATATGTTTATAATTTAAATTCTTGAATAAATATACTTTTATTGTTGCACGTATTTTGGATGCACATGTGGTATACTAATTAAACACATTACACCGAATGTGATTCATATGTTTATCCAATAACTAGAGTTAGAGTTTTTTTAAGGACAACAACTTAGACTGATTTAGAAAAGAGGACAAATTTATTGCGGGCCGAAAAGGATATTAACATTTAAGTGTTGCGTCCATAGGCCAATTTTCAGCCCAAACGGGCTACACCTCATGTGAGATGCACGTGATATCCTACATGGAGCCCGTTCGCTAATTTGGACGCCACATCTCACTCCCCTCTACTTAGAAAAATAGCGTGCCACAACAGAAATCATATTTTCCCCAAATTGTAGAACCCTAGTACTGAGAAGATCGACATTTAGGACCATGAATGGGCAAGTAAATCTGAACGTGCTTTGTAGGTGTGAAGTCAGAGCCGCACTTTGCACATCATGGACTCCTGATAATTCGGGGAGGAGGTTTCTTTGTTGCCCGAGATCTGGCGTAAGAATTCTCCAATTCATTTTTTTTTTAGTTTAATCATTGTCCTTGTTTCCATTTTTGTTGAGATTGATGTTATTAGAAGCAATTATTTTGGCAAAAAACTTATTTTTGGACACTATTTCGCACAACAAAAGTTTGTTTCTTTTTTTTTTAAAGATTGATAGTTGCGGCTTTTGGACTTGGTACGATCCTGTGATGTGTGCCCGTGCAAGAGCAATTATTCTCAGATTGCTAAGGAGGATTAATGGTGCAGAAGCAGAGGTTGTAGCGTTGAAGAAGACTAAGAAAAAATTGTGGTTGTTTAACATCCTACTGTGTATCATTCTACTATGGAAGCTAATGTATTAGTATATTGAAAAGATTATTAGGGTATTATTTTACTGTGAAAAAACTTATGTTAATCTATTTTTGTGAAGTTTATCTTGGGAAGAACTCTGTTGGAAGCTTATGAATTAAGCAGCTGATGTATTAGTGTATTGGAAAGATCAGGATATCATTTTATTGTGAAGAAGTTTATGTTGTGAAGAAGATTATGAATTAGGCACTGTAATGTTTGGATAATCGTTGAAATCCAAATTAATGAAGCTATTTCAGCGTTTATGTTTGATTAGTTTGCATTCTTTCTATAATTTTGCTTCTTCTTACTATTTTCTAACTGCTATTATGGTTGCTTCTTTATTATAAGAATTATAATAAAGAAAAGAAATGGGCTAATTTTTATAGTATTATTTTTTTGTAGATCACATGTTCATATGAGTGGGCTAATTTGAATAAAGACAAGGCTGCATTAAACAGATATTACACACAAATTACAACATTGTTTAGTGCAATATATTCCAGCAAAAGTAATGGCCAATAATAATTAACAAAAAGTGCACAAATTACAATATTATCTAGTGCAATATATTCCAGCAAAAGTAATGGCCAATGTTTAACAAAATAGGTACAAAGTACTTAGCAAAAAGCTGGCCTAAATGTAAGATTCCAAATCAACACAATCACAAGAAGCTAACAAGGTTACTACTTCCTTGCTTGTATTTCAGCCATGCTTTAGAATTTCTTCTGGCTCTCCAAAATAAGTAGACCTTGTCCCTTGAATTTTCCTTGATGGAGCTGCTGTAACATAGAAGGTCCTGGCACACGGGCAGGTTTAGATTGTGAAGCTTGTGTGAGAATTTGATTTGGCTCCTCTGGCCCTTCATGTTCATCAGAAATTTCAGTGGAATGTGGGAGAATTATAGGAGCTTCAGTGAGTATGTTGTCATCCTCACTCTCATCATCTTCCTCACCCTCATTACTAGTTGACCCATCACCAGAAACAACCTTCTGCACAGGTATAAATATACTCCCTAGACTACCATCTTTGTTCTGACTCTAAAGCTCTGGAGCAGATTCTTCAAGAACTTCATCTATAACAACATCATAATCTACATCACACTCCCCAACTCCTGTTTCAATACCCTCTTCTTCTACATAAAAGACAACTTGTCTTACCCCCAGTGCACTTACACAAGCCTCTCTAACTTCATCATCAGAAGAAAGCAACTTAATTAAACTTGTTATCTTCTAAGATATGAATCCTTACATCCCCATCAATTAATAACCAATCAACAAGACTATTTTTAGAGATGTTAAGGTCAATTGTCTAGCAACAACTCTGTCTATTATCATTTTTGACCCACCCACGTACTTAGCAATAAGGGATAAGACAAACTTCCCACTGTACATAAGATAAAAGAGAGAAATAGAGAGAGTGGGAGATGGTTACTTACTGTACATAGGAGGCGGTAGATTAAGATGCCGCTTCTCCCTCACGTTCACCATCATCACCGAGCTTCGATTTTACCAGTTGTGCAAGAGATCTAATGTTTCAGTGTCGCGCTTCTATGAATTTGGGATGAACGATTTGTGTTCTTTCAGAAATTAGGGTTCATTCGTTAATTTGGGAGGAATTAGAAGTTTAAGCATTTTTTTGGTGTTCCAGATTTTTCTAAGTAGAGAGGAGTGCGATGTGGCGTCCAAATCAGTGAACGGGCTCCACGTTGGATATCATGTGCATTTCACGTGAGGTGCAGCCCGTTCAGGCTGAAAATTGGCCTACGGACGCAAACTTAAATATTAATGTCTTTAAATTTCGGCCCGCAATAAATTTACCCTCTTTTCCAAATCGGCCTAAGTTGTTGTCCTTAAAAAAACTCTAACTCCTAATAACTATATTTTAATTTGTTGATTTTTATTGTATTAGATCCAATATACATGGATACCATCTAGGGGACCAATGTAATTAGAGTTGCCCAAAAAAAACCGGACCGACGGTTATAACCGCCGGTTAGCCGGTTTGGCACGGTCCGGAACCGTACGAACGGTTACGGAACCGTCAACCATAATAGGGCGGTCCGGTTTCGGTTTGGCGGATGGATTTTTTCAAACTGCCGGTTTGGGCTGTTAACCGGCGGTTTGTATATTTTTTTTTTAACGGTCGAGATCACGAGATCGTGATCTCGATCAACGGCTAGGAATGCATGGAGGCGGATCGCTGACGTAGAACCGCCGGTTTTGGAGCACAAACCGGCGGTTTGGCTGAAAACCGCCGATTTGGGCTCCAAAACCGGCGGTTCGGTCGGTTTTTTTTTTCAAAATTTTTCAAATTCAAATTTTAAATTTTCCCCCCACTCCCCAATTTTCACCTATAAATACCCCATCTCTTCCACCATTTTCACTCACACCAAACTCTCAATCTCTCTCTATACTCAAATTCTCTCTATTCTAGCAATATCATTTTCTTATTCAAGTTTTCTTACAAGTTACAATTTTACGAAGTTACTCTCTCCACTCTCAATCTCTCAATATCTCGATTTCTTCATTTATACAATTCTACTCATTTTCTATCATCCCTAATTATCATGTCTAGCCGAGGTAGCCGAGCCGATAAGGGTAAAAAGGCAAAGCTATTGCTGATAGTTCCGAAGCTCCACATCGTCGTCGTCGTACTCATTCTGGAGTACATATTTCTGATGATGTTGATACGACGTCGCCTCAATTTCAACAACAATAACCTGAAGAATGTGAATCCCTATGGCCGAGCCGATAGCGGTTTCTACCATGATCCAAGTACCGGTGGCGGTTTTTACAACAATCCTACTGCTCAAATGGAAGTTGACGAAGAAGTGGCAAGATGGATCCAGTTTGAAGAATTACAACGATATCAAGAATCTCGTGCTTTCAGTGGAAATCCATCCATCGATCTCGACACGGAGGAGGCGGAGGCCGTTCCAACAAGAAGTACGGCACTAAAATCTGCTCTCTTCACTATTTATTTCCGAAAGGTGGCAAGGAAGAATGAAGCGGGTGTTTGATTTGTATTGCAACTATTGTCCGAAGCAATACAAATTTCGCACTGGAAGAGGCTATAGGACGTACTGGTCACACATCATCAACAATCATCAAGTCGAACTTGGACGTGCTCAAGCTCAATTGCAACTCAACTTCCAACCGGTAAGCAGTCAAAATATTGAAAGCCAAGGTGAAGGTACGTCGTACTCATCCCAACTCTTTAGGTTTGACCTTCTAGTTGCTAGGGAACAAATGTGTTATTTTATTTGTGAAGAATCTTTAGCACTTCAATTTACCGATAGCATGAATTTTGAACGTCATATGAAAGCTGCTTATAATCCTGGTGCTCAAAGAATACCTAGATTGACTATGACTAGGACCCTTGAAAAATTACATATAAGATATAAGTCGAAATTGAAAAGTGTTATTAGTAAAATTCCTTATAGGGTTGCTATTTGTTTTGATATTTGGTCTGATAAATTTATCCGTCGTCATTATATTGTTGTTACATTGTATTGGATTGATTATTCATGAAATTTAAATAAATATTTAATTGCTTTTCGTAGATTTAACTGTCAACATAGTGCTACTAATATTGCTAAGGCTATTATTAAAATTTGCAATCATTTTAAAATGCTTGATAAAATTTTTTCTATTGGTTTTGATAATACGAGTGCTAATACGGCTAGTATTAGAGAATTAATTCAAGCATGTAATCCAACCTTGCATGGTAAATATTTTCATACTTGATGTATTGCTCATATTTTGAACTTATGTGTTCAAGATGGACTTAGAATATTAAATAACTCAATTCAACCTATTCGTGATGCTGTAGATTATATTCATGGTAGAGTTAGAGTTAGACGTATGTGGGAAAAATTCTGTAGGGAAGCTGGTGTGCATCCTAAAAATTTTAACTTAGATGTGCCTAATAGGTGGAACTCTACTTATGAAATGCTTTCTGCAACTTTTGAATATCATGAATTATTATGTTCTTTATTTGCTATGCATATTGAATCGTTTATTTTATTATCTTCGTATTGGCATGATTGTATTGAATTAATGGAGCTTTTACAAGTTTTTCAATATGCAACAAAAGATTTATCCGGTGTGTATTACCCTATTATTTGCAAATTTATGTATCATTGTTGTTTAATTGCTGCAAAATTTAATGCTTGTAGTCATAAACCCGATTTGCAAGAATGATTCTAGCCATGGTAAAAAAATGGCTTAAATATTTTGATCATGTGCCTAATATTTTTTTGGTTGCAAAAGTATTGGATCCTACTTTTAAACTAAGTGCTACTAACGATATGATTGACATGTATTACAAGTTTTTGTCTACTATGAGTTTTACAGGTTCCGATCCCGATATACATGTGCCAACTGCTGAAGAAATTAAAACAGAAATTTATGAGTCTATATATTCACTTTATAGAGAATATGAGTTAAAATATGCTGATAGTATAACTCGTCCAACCAGTCGTTCTTCAGGTTTTAGTAGTTCTTTTTCGTTAGGATTAAATACTTCATCTTCACATGGTAGTGCTTTACAAGAATTCCAAAAAAATTTCCACAGTAGAGGAAATACTAGGCGTAGTCAAAATGAATTAGATATGTATTTGCAAGACCCTGTTGTGCCCCCCGATGATGAAAATACAGGTCCCAACAATTTTGATGTTCTCAAGTGGTGGTCCCGAAATCAAGAGTGGTATCCTTTGCTTGCAATTATGGCAAGGGAGATTTTTGGAGTCCCGGCATCAACGGTAGCGGTGGAGCAAGCTTTCAGTGAATCCGGTTACATGCTGGACGAACGGAGATCGAATTGGACACCGGATCACCTTGAAGCTCAAATGATGTTGAAGGACGAGTCCAAAGCCGACCTAAGAGAGCAAGAGAACCGCTGGGACGACTTGATGGATGGCCCGCTCATTGAAGTTGGCTTGGAGAGTGAAGCCGAAGGAGGGAGCCAAACCGGAGATGATTGGGACGACGACTTCGAATTCTAGACTCGCTAAGGAAAAAAGGTAAAATGAACTACGAGGGCTTTGATTCTAAGGTAAGGGATATGTAAGCAGCTTCATATGAAGTGCAAGCCCAAATTTCAATTATTTCTTTTTCCCCCCTAATTCCTAAATTCTAAATTAGCTCAAATTGTAACTTGTAAATTGTAATTTGTAAATTGTAATTTTATATTTTCAAAGTTTGATTAATTTACAATTTGTATTTTGTAACTTGTTATTTTTAAATTTGTAAATTGTAATTTCATATTTTCATAGCTTGATTAATTTACAATTTATATTTTGTAACTTGTAATTTGATAAATTAAATTGTATTCTCAATATTCTTGTAAGTTGTAACTTGTAAGTTTTATAACTTGTAAATTGTAAGATATAAATTATAATAATAAATTATATAATAATATCAAAATTCAAATAAACTTGTGTTTTGTCATACTTCTTAGTTTTTAACTTGTAAATTAGTAATTTTATCGATTTAGTACTTAGTAGTTTTTCGTCCAATCGTCAATTCGAGTTCGGAGAGATAGAGAAAAAAAAAAACCGAAAACCGGCGGTTAACCGGATAACCGCCGGTAACCGGCCAAAACCGGCCGACGTCAAAACCGGCGGTTCCGGTTAACAAACCAGAACCGTCAACCGTCTACGCACGGTGCGGTTCCGGTTCTGCCGTTCCAGAACCGCCTAACCGGCGGTTTCTAACCGGAACCGGAACCGTGGGCATCTCTAAATGTAATCAAGTCGAGCCAAGCCAAGTTGTCACAACTTCAAACTTGAGTTCGATTAAAAATTTGAAGTTTAACTCGTCTCGTGCTTTGTTGAACTTTAATTTTTTGAGTTCGAACTCGATAAGCTGGACCTCAACTCGACTCGGTCGTTAGACATTAATAGTAAATAAAAAAATATTTTTATTTAATTTAAAATGAAAATAATTTCATTAGCAAGGATTTTTTAAATAAATACTTAAAATATTAATGGAAAATACGTAAGTATCTCAAAGCTCGATAGGACACGCGAATGCCTAGTATTATTGAACTCTAGCTCGAACTCGGTAGCCACTTGAGTAGTTCTGACTCGACTTACTTCAAATTGATCCCGAATAGCACACACTTAGACTCACTCATTTGCACTTCTAGTATTATCTAAACAAGAAACCCCTAATATTTAATTGAATACTTCGTCATATTTAAATTTTTTTACGAGAGAGAATCCCCGGGCGGGGAAGCTTCCACGAACCGAAAAATAACGGTGATAAACGATCAATTACAAACGACGCGTAATTATGTAATAATAACAGCGTAAATTGCTCATGAATTGCATGCAGCTTCTCTCATCAGCATTTACAAAGCTATTTGCATGAATTTTTAAATAGAATATTCAACATTATGACTTTTAGAAAACTGATAATTAATTGTTAGAATCGCCAAAACACATTAGACTTTCAAATATTTTGCCATTAGAAATTAGAATGACGCCTTCTCTCGTGCCCACATTTACACGCATTTGAAAATGTTAGACATATAACTTAATTTGTTGGGGAAATGGGAACATGTATATAAAATATAAATAGAGATCGAACAAGTGTACAGCATTACAACGTGAGTCCATCTATTATAAAATCATTTCATGGATCAAATTCTATATATGATATATCGGACAAAAAAATTGAAGTAATACTTTTGAGTTTTTAACACAATAGTAAAATCATTTGTAAAAGATAAAAACTTAATGAGACCGTCTAACAAGTTTCTTGAATTTTAGACTGGTCAAATAGACCCAAATTCGCTCAAAAAATTCCACCCAAACCCGCAAAAACAGTCAGGTCCACGCGCCTTTCCACATGCGCGATGCGCCCACACGCGTATCACTATGTATGGAGTAAAAAATTATTAATTATATATCGAAATATCATTTAATATGAATTAAAGTATCATCAACTATCAAGTATATATTTTCACATGCTAAAAAGAAAATAAATGAATTATTTTTTTACATAAATTATAATGTGGGATTTTGATTCTCCAGACATCACATATCACTAGATATAAAGTAAAATATATGATCACTAATTATATGTTAAAATATCACTTAATGAATTGAAGTATCATCATGTATGCAATGTTTTTTTTGCTATTTATTTTTTAGATCATGACAAATATACTTTCATTGGTATCGCAATGTTTTTTTTGTTATTTATTTTTTAGATCATGACAAATATACTTTCATTGGTATCTCTACCAGTCTTGCTCTTTAAAAGATATTTTTTAAACAAAAATCATGAGCTCTTAGTTTTCTTTGAAATAAAAAATCGATCAACAACTAATAATATATAAGTGTCATTACATATCAAGTGAAATTTTACTAGTAAAAAAGTGAAGTATTATTGAGCCCAGTGTATGAGCCCACACATTAGCATCAAGCAAATGCACTGAGCAAAATGTAAGATAAAAAAATTAAATTAATTCAATTCAATTTTAGGGTTCACTAATTCCATTTTATGATATATATATATATATATATATATAAATTAAATTAATTCAAAAAATTAAATATATATTTAAAAAATTAAAAGTGAAAAAAAAATTAAAAAGAAAATGAAAAGGGGAAGGGAGAGGGAAAGAGGGGCCATTAAACTTAAAAAAAAAAGATAGAAGAACTACCTCATAAGTCAAATAAAGATCCATCTAACATAATAGATCCGTTTAACAATCTCACACACCTTTATATATTCAACTATATTATTTTTGGGGAAAAATATTATTTGTAATCAAAGTATTATTTGGGTTTTCTCTCTTTTATAAATATTCATTAGTGGAACCGTCTCGCACCTTTTTTTTATTGCTACTTGGCCGGGGATGTCCTTTTCCATATCTAAGATTAATTTGAGTCATCAAAACTTTATCCATTCTTTTTCTAGCTATATTTATAATTGCACGCTGGTTGAAAACTTGTAAAGTAAGAAATGAATATATATTTAAACACAAGAATTGTCTCTTTTGGGTATAAAAACAATTTTACATTCAAATTGAGTGACGTTGGAATAAGAATAAATGGATAATTAGTTTGCTATGTGCACATTCCCAATCAAGAGACCTTTCCAACACTTGGAGGGTTTATTGTATTGGGATTTTGATGGATTTTGTTGGACTTTAAAATATTCATGGATTTTTATGGATTTTATAAATCCATAGACTCCACATGGAGTCTCCCAACTCCATGCAAAGTCTGGCGGATTTTGTGTTTGGATTTCGGATCGATTTTGGACGATTTCAACTGATTTGAAATCGTTTTTTTTAGCGCTCGATGGAACACAGCGATTGGTGGGCCGGGAAAAAAAAAAGAACCCAGCGACCGCTGGCACTCAGCGGCCGCTGGGGTCGGGTGATGGCTAGGGTGCCCGATTTCAACTCCTCACCGGCCGTCGGGACACAGCGCTCGCCCAGTTTTCCAAATCCATTGAAATCTCGTGTCCAGAGGTCGGATTTCATCCTTTATAATTTTCACGTCATTTCCTGGTGAAATCTAATGAAGTCAATGACTTTTTAAAGTCCATGGATTTTTGAATACATCCGGATTTTAAAAGACTTTTAAAAGTTTGGATTGAATACACCAGGATTTTAAAGGACTTTTAAAAGTCTGGATTGAATACATCTGGATTTTAAAAGTCCTTTAAAATTCAATGAAATCCCAATCCAATACACCCCCCTTAGTATAAGTAATAATTTATTAGTTTTAATCTCTTAGATACATAACTGAGGAAAATAAACAGAAATCAAACTAAACCTAAGTGGTGGTATAGTATATGAGATTTCCCTATTTTATGTATTTAAAAATTTCTTGTTTTATTTTATTAATGGATGAATATGTATAATGATGATTAACCCGCATGTACGAAATTAGTTAAAATTATATATGATACAAATTTCTATTTCAAAGATCTTTGTACTTGTCTATTTAGTGAATCAACTATTGAGTATGTTGGCCCAATTGTTGTGGCCCATTTACTTGGCCCATCTCCTCATTTATTGTAGCTCATTGACCACCGCCCTTGTGCTGATTCCTGTGTGACCCTTGATCTTTTCTCGCTTCATTAAAAGAAGTCTTGGCTTCACTATTCAATTATCACTCTCATATCTTTCTCTATTCTTTGAGTCTTCTTCGTCACTGCTCGCAAACCCTAAGAACAAGCTTAGTACTTGGAGCTCTGTGCTTATACTTTTTCGCTGTCCCAGTTCGTCTAGATTCCCTCATGGTCTCCTCGTGCGAGTATCCTGGGTCTGCAGCGAGTTAGTCGTGGGCATAGATGGATCTACCCAAGGACTGCACTGGGCTCCAGCCCAGTGCAAGCCTAAAATTTCTTTTACTACTTACATGTTATATTTAAACCCAATCCAATATTAGCCCAGCCTAACCTTAAAATAAATAGGGGAAAAAAAATTAGCCCACAAGAAAATTGATTTTTGGTGATAAAAATTTAATGAAGGTATGAAAAAATGGTCATTAAAAGTATAATTCGTATAGTTTTAATGAGAGTAAAAAAATTACCTAGCTAAAGATATAATTTTTAATGAGGAATTCCAGATTCCCTCACTATTAACATATAATACTCTCATTATTGATAAGAGAAAAAAAAATCCCCTCATTACTTGTCAAAAGTTTTTTCGCCATTTCTCCTACCATATGATTCAATATTTTTACCTTCAAAAAATTAAAAGGAAAACTCTCTTAGGGTAAAATAGAATATGTTTTGCCCAGAAAGAAAAAGAAAACTCACTATTAACATATTATATTCTTAATATTTTGCTAGGTATAAAATTTATTTTTCAGCCCACCCCACTCTCGAATCCTGGATCCGCCTCTGGTCGTGGGTCTGTGAGTTGCTGTGAGGGTTGTGTGTGGTCTGTTTTCTCTGCCTTGAGGTCTCGGTGTGTTCTGGTCACTGTTTGGAGGAGTCTTTGATCTCAGGTAACCCTGAGCCTTGTTGTAATCAATCTCTCCGATCTCCTGTCCCTTGAGGGACGAACGGACCGACTGTCGGTGACGGAAAACAAGCGTTGTAACCTCCGGAAGACTAATACCCTATAGTGGTATTAGAGCCACGGGGGACTCTCACCGGAGGCACCCTCCATCGCCCTTCGGGTCACTGTCCGACCGCCTTGTGTGTGAGAACGTCTAGTAAGTCGGGAATCCCAACCGCGGGGATTCCTGCTCTGGTATTGTACCCTTAACCCTAGAAAATTAGGGTTTTGGTGCTCTCTTTAGATCTGTGTGCATCTCTTCTTGAATTTATGTGATTTTGCCCTAATTTCATCTTATCTCTGTGATTCCTTGAAATTTACTGTGAATCTCTATGATTCTTTGGTAATGCTGGTCCTAGCTCTGTGCTTTGGCCCTCTTTGCTTCCGCTTCTATTTCTCTGGTGTTTCTTGGTTGTTTTTGGAGAGTGTGATGTGTGTATCACTTTCACCCACAAGCAGGACCCAAGTGAACTCTATACGGCAGGTCAACCTACTTGTAATCTGGACTCTCCTTGGCTTCCTTACTGCTTATGTGAGTGCTTTTGGATTTATCTCTCCTTTCCCTGACCCTATTTTTTATCTTGGGGGCTCTGTGACCTCTATCTCGGTTGTATGTGTCTATCTTTGTGATTGCTATGGGTTCTGCATATCATACTGCTCCTTTTGATGGCAAAAGTGATTTTCAAATTTGGAAAACTAAAATGGAATGCATTCTCATAAAAGAAAAGGTGTTTAAAGTTGTTCTTGATGGATGTGCTAGAACTGAAACTGATGAGAAGAAGATTGAAATGAATGCAAGTGCTAGGTCTTCAATTTTGTTGAGTATTCATGATTATGTGATGAAGTAGGTTGTTGGTATAACTTGTGCTAAGGAATTGTGGGGGAAATTGAATGAACTGTACACTCAAACCTCTTTTCAATCTCTGCCATTCTTGCAATAATTTTTTTTCAAATTTAAGCTTGATATGTCAAAAGATATTGATGCAAATCTGAATGATTTTAATAAATTGATTCAGGCTATGAAATTGGGAGGGGATGATACCATTGAAAAATATTCTGCTACTGTGCTTTTGAATGCTATTCTTGACAAGTTTAATAATGTGAAATCTACAATTAGATATTGTAGAGATGTTGTTACTTATGATATTGTGGCAAATGGTCTTCAATCAAAAGAACTTGATATGAAACATGGGTCTAGCAGTAGTAGTAAGAACAATTGTGAGATTATGCATGTGAGAGGAAGGCCTACTAAAAGATCTAAACCTAATCATGCCTCTGATAAGAGAAAGCCTAGATCAAAATCTAGGATTGGCAGAAAGTGCTATAATTGTAATAAACCTGGTCACTATGTCAATAAATGTGATAAGCTTAAAAAATTCAAAAAGAAATATGAAAAATCCAGTGATAATCATGCAAATGTGGCTATTGATTTTGAGAATTATGGTAATGTTCTTATGGTTTCTGATTTATTTTCTGAACCTTTTGTGAACTTAGTATCTAATTCTGTCTAAAACTGAATGGCTCATTGACTCTGGATGTATTTTCCATATATTTCCATGTAAGAGCATGTTTTCTAAGTTAGAAATTGTTGAAAATGATTCTGTGACTATGCCAAATGAAAGAAAGAGTCCTGTTGTTGGCATATGTGAGATTTGCTTGAAATTTGACTCTAGTTCATCTCTCACTCTGAAAAATGTTAGATATGTTCCTGATCTCTGTTGCATGCTTAACTGATGATGGTTTGCTTGCTAAGATTGAAATTGATGGAATTAAATTCTTAAAAGGTGATATGGTGGTGTTTAAGGCCCCTAGACAACATAATATGTATATTTACAATGCTAGCCCCTTGAATTTGGTCCCTTCAATTGTAAACTCTGTGCAAAGTGACAAAACCATGTTATGGCATGCTAGATTAGGTCATGTAAGTCATAAATGTCTGAAAATATTGAATAAATCTGGTGTTGTTGGATCTAATCACATTTATGACATGCCTTTCTATGAAAATTGTGTGATGGGGAAACAACATAGGGTACAATTTTCTGTTTCTAGCTCTCATAAATCTCATGTTAGTTCTGATATTCTTGAATACTTGCATGCTGATGTATGGGCTCTTGCCAAAGTTAATACTCATGGTGTAAATTGGTATTTCTTATCTATTATTGATGATTTTTCCAGAAAAGTGTGGGTTTTTCTAAGGAAAATAAATCTGATGTGTATGATAAATTCTCTACATAGAAAATTCAGATTGAAAACCAAACTGGAAAATGGATTAAAACTTTGAGAACTGATAATGGGCTTGAATTTTGCAATGCATTGATTGATCAACTATGTGTAGAGTTTAGGATTAGGAGACACAAAACTATCCCCTATACCCTTCAGCAAAATGGTATTGCTGAGAGAATGAATAGAACTCTTCTTGAAAGAGTGAGAAGCATGCTTGCTTCATCTGGTTTGTCCAAATAATTCTGGGGTGAAGCAGTTTCTACTGCTTCCTATCTAATCAATAGGTCACCCACAGTGCCTTTACATGGAAAAACTCCTGAGTCTGTGTTTTCAAACAAAAACATTGATTTTTCAAATCTTAAAATCTTTGGTTGCTCTGCTTATGTCCACCAAAAGAATGATAAGCTGGATCCTAGATTTAGGAAGTGTGTCTTCCTGGGCTACCCTGAAGAGGTAATAGGATATAGGCTCTGGGATAAAAGTGTTCCTGGTTTCAAAACTATCATAAGCAGGGATGTTATCTTTAATGAAAATGATTTTCCTTGTTTATCTTCTTCTAAACCTATTTCTGTAACATCTCCAAGTGAGGTGGAGCACTTGCCTGTGTTAAGTCAACTTGATAAGCCTGATGTTATGCCTGATTGTGATAACTTGGATCATTCTGAAGATGGCATGGATCTCAATGATTTTCAGGATAATCCTAATGATAACTTGGACAATTCTGAAGAAGAGAGAGATTTTAATGTTCTTCAAAATTACCAACTCACTAGAGATAGAGTGAGAAGGACTGTGAGGCAACCTCAAAGGTTTGCTGACAGTCACCTGTCCATGTTGGCTTTTACTGTGTTTAACAATCTTGATGCTTGTGAACCCCCAATCTTATAAATCTGCTTTAAACTCTAAAGATTCTGCTAAATGGCTTGATTCTATGAAAAAGGAAATGACATCTTTGCATGATAACAAAACTTGGATTCTTGTTCCAAAACCTACTAAGTGCTCTGTTGTTCAATGCAAATGGCTTTATAAAATCAAGCATAAGTCTGATTCTGTTATATAGAAAGCTAGATTGGTTGCTAAGGGATTTACTCAAAAGGAGGTGATAGATTATAATGAAATCTTTGCTCTTGTTGTGAAATTTACTACCGTTAGAATTATGTTATCTCTTGTTGCTCATTTTGAATGGAAACTAAAGCAGATGGATGCTACCACTGCATTTTTACATGATGATCTTGAAAATGATATCTTTATGAAACAACCTGAAGGCTTTATTGATAAGAATAAACCTGATCATGTTTTCTTGTTAAAGAAATCATTATATGGTCTTAAGCAGTCTCCCAGACAATGAAATAAGAAGTTTGATGCTTGCATGCAGTCTCTTAAGTTCAATAAGAGTGCCTTTGATCATTGTCTGTATTTCAAGAAAAATGATTCTTCTCATGTGTTCCTTCTTCTCTATGTTGATGATATGCTTCTTATCGGTCCCTGTATTAAATCTATAAAGCATGTTCAAAAATGCCTTTGTGAAAACTTTAACATGAAAGATTTAGGTGATGCTAAGAAAATCCTTAGAATGCATATGCAAAGAGACAGAAAGAACTGTTCCTTTGTGTTGAATCAAATTTCTTATGGTGATAAAGTTTTGAGTAAATTTTCTATGCAAAAAGCTAAGCCTGCGAGTGTGTCCCTTATTGCCCATTTCTTGCTAAGTAAGGATCAGTCTCCCAAGACTGATTATGAAATTCATGATATGTCTAAAGTTCCTTATTCAAATGTCATTGGTTCTGTGATGTATCTCATGATCAGCACTAGACCATATATTGCATACTTTGTCTCTTGTTTAAGCAGATATATGTCAAATCCTGAAATGCCACATTGAGAAGCATTAAAATGGCTTCTCAGATATTTGAAGTCTACTTCAAATAATGGCCTGACTTTCTCTAAGTCTCCTGATGGGGTGAAACTTGTGGGATATGTGGACTCTAACTATGCAAATGATAGACACAATAGAAAGTCCACTACATCATATGTTTTCACACTTTGTGGCTCCTGCATTAGCTGGAAATCCTAGCTACAGTACATTGTAGCCCTCTCTACCACTGAGGCTGTGAAAGAAGCCATTTGGCTCAATGGGCTACTATCTGAAATTGGTTTCGCTAACACTTCTCCTACTCTATTTTTAGATAGCTAATCTGCAATCCAACTATGTAAAAACCCAGTGTTCCATGACATTACCAAACATATTGATGTGAGATTTCACTTCATCAGGGATGTTGTTGAGAAAGGAGAAATACAACTTGAGAAAATTCACACAGAATTCAATCCTGCTGACATGGGAACTAAGTGCCTACCTGTTGAGAAATTGGTTTCATGCTAGAAAATTCTAAACTATGATCTTGGTTAAATCTCTCTAACCCTACACTGTTCTATGTGAACTCATCTGATTCTCTGTGAATCTTGCTTGTTTCTGATTATTTGTTAATTTATTCTAACTATGTGTTATGTGTCTCATCTTGTCTTTGTGACCTTGCAGGAAAGAATTAAAAGGCAATGATGAGTCCTGCAAAGCTCCTTTCGAAGATCAGTGCACACCAAAGTGCCAAAGGTGGAGATTGTTGAGTTTGTTAGCCCAATTGCTGCGGCCCACTTACCTGGCTCATCTACTCATTTATTGTAGCCCATTGACCATCGCCCTTGTTCTGATTCTTGTGTGACCCTTGGCCTTCTCTCGCTTCATTAAAAGAAGCCTTGGCTTCACTATTCAATTATCACTCTCATCTCTTTCTCTATTCTCCGAGTCTTCTTCTTCACTACTCGCAAACCCTAAGAACAAGCTTAGTGCTTGGAGCTATGTGCTTATACTCTCTCACTGTCCCAGTTCATCTGGATTCCCTCGTGGTCTCCTCGTGCGAGTATCCTAGGTCTGCAGCGAGTTAGTCGTGGAGTTACTGTGAGGGTTGTGTGTGGTCTGTTTTCTCTGCCTTGAGGTCTCGGTGTGTTATGGTCACTATTTGGAGAAGTCTTTGATCTCAAGTAACCCTGAGCCTTGCTGTAATCAATCTCTCCGATCTTCTGTCCCTTGAGGGACTAACGTACCGACTGCCGGTGATGGGAAATAAGCGGTTGATTCACAGTGAACCAAATTTATATTTATATTTCCGGTTTCGACTCAACACAACAATTACTTTGGACCATACCCGCAATTAGACGGGGTCAATTATAGATGTAATGAGCTAACCCGAGTCGATCTCACAAGGAAGGCTTAGTGTGAGCTACTGTCTTAAGAGCCATGCATGCACGTGCTAAAATGAAGAAAATAAACCTAAACATTCTAAACATGTGATTGATGGTGATTTAAACTAAAAATTGAAACTCGCAAGTAAACAAGAGAATGCAAATAATAAAAATGAAAACAAGCTTGAGGAAAATAGAATGATAAAGGTATTAGGGTATAGATTCTCTCAATGGTTTATCCTTATGCTTTGTTCAAGTTGGTAATATTAATCTTACACATACAATAGACCCTCTCAATTGGTTTAACTTCAATTACGGTCACCGTCTATCCATTAAACCTCTTTTAGCTATATCATACGAACAAGATTAACATATTAGGCTTAGGAACCCCATCCACATAACATCGAAGGAACCAATTTCGGGATTTAGAATCACAATCAATTTTCTCTAAATCCTAACAATGCTCAAGCAGTGATCAATTACTCTAACATGATAAGTACGATTCCAACAACAACAACCAACAAGAATAAGCATAGATCAAAACCAAATCGATCATCTACCCCTTAATAGAAAGATTAGCCACTAAACATACTCAAAACAATACAAATATTATAGAAGATCGTCATCTCATAATCAAATACAAATAACATAAAACTTATACAATATTCAATATTCTTCAAGAAGTTTGGGACAAATCCCCACAAATCATCCAAGAAATAGATAGAAAATACCCAAAAGTAAACCTCCTAACAAGTCTAGCTTCCGCAGACGGCTCGAAGTCGGATTCCTTCTCGTCTCTTCTACTTCTTCCTTGGCTTGGTTCCCTCCTTTCTTTCCCTTTTTCTAGTCTCTTCGGTGGTGGTGAAAGATGGTGTAAATGGTAGAAAATGGTGGTGATGAAAGAAGGTGTGTGTAGAGAGAAATATGGAGATGGAGTAGTGGAGAAGATGAAGTGAAGTAGTGTGTTGATGGTGAGAATATCTCCCAATATCCCCTAGAGATATGGGAGAGGGAGAGAGACGTAAGAGAGAGAGAGAGTGATGGAGAGAGAGAGAGAGAGGATGAGGAGTATGGTGATGGTATATATGGTGATAGAAAAAGGTGATGGTATGGTGATGATAAGGGAGCATTAATTGTGAGAGGAATTTATGGAAGATTTTGTGGAACAAAAATCCAAAGCTAGAGTTAGGTTGAATTAATCCCTATTCCCCTATCACTTAGATTATGGTGGCCCAAAAGTCTAATATCCAAAATGCAAAAAGGAGGAAGGATAAATGATATGTTGTTTGGTGCACAATGGTGAAGAAAAGGCGAGAAACGAGTATAGGGCAGGGTAAATCGGGCGAAACAGAGCGTCTCGCGCGCCCGCGAGGTACAGGGTGTGCGCGTGCCCGCGGAGCAGTGCGCACCCGCGGGGTGCCTCCGCCAAGAGCCCTCTCGCGCGGTCGCGGGGCTCGCGTGGCCGCGAGGCCTTGTTGCACGGCCGCTCAGCTTGCGCGGTCGCGTGGTCCCTAGCCACTTCCTCTGGGTTCATCTCTTCAGTTCTCGTCTTCGCTCCTCGCCACCTTAATACCTAAAAATCCAGATTATATGAACAAAAGCTCAAGTTTTTCAAAACTTGGCATATTACACCATAAGAGCAACAAGTGAAGAAAATCACACGAAATCTAGAAATAAACAAGATAAAGGTACTAGGAGATACTAATAAAACATGCAAAATCATGCAATAAAACAACATAAACAAACACCAAACAGCGGTGTAACCTCCGGAAGACTGATACCCTACATCAACAAATTTCAATTTTTATGGACAAATTTCAATCTCTATCTCGCACCTCAACTCCACGAGACATAGACGACATGAAAGCTCCACGAGCTGCTTGAAATGTTTCCAATAGAATCTTCAAACTGTTAACCCCAACTTCAATCTTCGGACCATTTGGGTCATGCTTATCCTTGCACAAAAACATCCATATTGAAAATAGGATAATTGTAACGCCCCGTATCTTTGGAGTATTTTATTTACTATTTAATTACCATTAAGAGTTTAATGGAAAACACTAAGTTTTATAGAAGTTAAAATGAAAATAAGATGCAATCCATAATTAACATAATTGTGCATTTAAATCCATTTTGCATAAAAGCATCTTTCAAAGGTAAGATTCGACTAGTAGTTTTTCTTGCAAATGTTCTAATACCATCAGGATATTTTTAGATTTCATGTTGAAGTTTTAATGAATCTAATGGGTACACGATCACAGAAGAACAAAATTGCTTTATTTGCCTATAATTTATTTATTGGTTAGTCCATTTATAGGGATGTCAATCGGTCAGCCGTTTGGGCCGCCAGACTATTCGGTTTGGGCCAAATCAGGTTAGATTTTATTCGGGTTAGAAATTATTGGTCATAATTCTAATTTTTCAATTTTTGGGCTAGCCCATCGGACCAAAAAAATTACGAAAAAATATTTAATACATATAAATTTGACAGTTGATGTAGTTTAAACTTCTAATTTTAGTAAATTAACATTAAATATAATACAATTTTATCACTGATTAATTTAATAAATCATTTAAGTTTCACCAATCATATTTTTAGTCCTTAAACTAAATTACATCATACTTAAAATTTTCAATATTTAATCAAAATATAAAGATAAATAATAAAAATTAGGGTCATTCGAGCAACCAACTTAATTTTGGACTAGTCTTATTGTGCTTTTGAACCATTCGATTCAGTCCACTTCGAACTAAATTTATTTTAGGCTAGAATTTTATGGCCATAACCCTTTATTTTCGGGTTATTCGGGTCAGCCCATCAGTTTCGAGTTGGAGCCACGTTCCTATCCATATTCATTTATGTAAAATTGACCAAAAATTAACAAGAATTGACCGAAATGATGGTTGGAAGATGTCATCAACGACGTGACCATCCCTTGTCAATAGTAAATATAGGCTAGGGAGTTAAGGACGAATATGAAGAGTGAAGAAAAAGAAAAATTATTCATTTGCCCATGTGGATTCCACCTCATAGTTCGTCAAGTTTACTGACGAAAATTTAGACGGGTTAAATTTGTATAACAAAAGTCTAGGTATTTTTTCGCATGCAATTATCGTTAGTACAAGATATAGTTTCTAAAAAATTAGCAATAGTTTGGGATAAAACAATATGTTTAGCATTTTATTTAAATATCGACTAATTTTCGATTTAATTGTTGTATTTTTATGTCACCAACCATGTGCCTCTCCAATATACATTTGACGGAAAAATAGTCGAGATACATTTTTACATAAACAAATTCATAGTTCAAATATTTATGGAGACGCAAATTTTCATGGACATAAGATGTACATTAGAGGTCAACACATGTTGATTGGGTCAACGTGCGTTGACTCGATCAATGTGTTGAATAAAAAATCAGCAAAGCATGTGATATTTTTTTGGAATGGAAGTGATACTTTTTTTTTAAATTTAAGTATACTTTATAAGGTTGTGATTGATACTAATTTTAATAGTTTATCTTCATTTATTTTTGTGGCCGATACTTTATATAATACAAGTGATATTTTTTGGCTTTTGAGCCATACTTTTTAATATTACAAATGATATTGATTTTGACATATTTTTTGATCAATACATTAATCGGATCAACGCGCGTTGACCGTATGATTTGTGCACACGAGACCTGCTATTCTGCAGGTTATTGGTAATGGTAGTATGAAATATTTTTTAAAGAAAATCCTATAATTTGGAGTGTACAAATATATTTAGCCTTTAAAAATTAGAAGTATATAATATATAGAAATGTTACCAAAAAATAACCCTACAATCCTATATAGAAATGTTGAAAGTTGGGGGGTGGGTTGGGTTTGCTGGTTATAAATAGATGGTGAAGGGAAGGAATGGAGGGGAAGAGTGGAAAAGGGGCAGCAGCAGCCAGCCAGTAGCACTAGGAGGGAAAATCCTCTTTTCTTTTCTTCCCCCATTCATTCATTTATATACTCTAATTTATAATTCTAATTATGGGTGTTGAAATTCACACCAAAATCAACGACGCCACTATTGATGCTGGGGTGGCTGCCGCTGCCACGCCGTTGATACTGGGGCTACAGCCTTCAGCTCTGGTTGACCACGTGGCCAGAGTTGATTGGCCCCTCCTCTCCCGGATCCCTGGAGAGTCCGGTGGCTCCTTCCCTGTACAACCCTCTCTCTCTCTCTCTCTTTCTCTCTCTCTCTGAATTGTGGGTTTTGATGGGGCTTTTGGGATGCCCGTTTGATCTTTGGAAGTAAATCATTGTTACGTGAACGTGGGATTGATGTTTTAGTTTATTTTCTCTTGGTTTGGATTTATGTTGTTCGTTGCTTTTGAAAACTAATGGAAAGTTGGAATCTTTTTCTGATTTGCTTGGAATCAAGAGAATTTGCCGTTATATGCGGGGATGATTATGTGTTGTGGTGTGTGAGGAACAAATTCGATTCTTGCCTGCTGATTACTGGCTACAATTTTTGCTGCAATTGTATTCTATTTAATGTTATATCTCATGAATGTGTGCTAGACTTTTATGAATTTGGATTGCATGATCTTAGTTTTATAGTGGAGAATATGCATCAGTTAAGTTGTATCTCATAGGAGAGTGATGATTCTACATGTGTATTGATTATATTTTCGGCTCTTGTAGGTTGCGGCTGAAGAGCTGAAGTTCATTTTGAGCGAGGTTAATGACTATTTTGATGCTTCACCAGAAAATGGATCTTCATTGAAGACCATAGCTGGGGGCAGCGTTGCTAACACAATTCGAGGTCTGGCTGCTGGTTTTGGGATTACTTGTGGGATAATTGGGGCTTGTGGGGATGATGATGAAGGAAGCTTGTTCGTAGACAACATGAGCTTCTACAAAATTGATCTCTCAAGATTGAGGCATAAAATCGGGCATACCGCCCAGGTGAGTTTTATGCATACGACATTGTAGGTTTCTTGTATGTTTAGAAACTTTTGAAGTAGTGGCTAAGCATTTCTGAGACACAGTTTGGATTTCATGATGCAGTGTGTTTGCTTGGTTGATGAAATGGGCAATCGTACTATGCGGCCATGCCTCTCAAGTGCAGTGAAAGTTCAGGTGTATACAGTGTTATAATTCTCAAGAATTTAATGACATTGTTAGTCTGAACTTGCAAATGAACATCATAATCTTATGCTTTTACCAGGCAGATGATTTGACTACGTCGGATCTGAGAGGTTCCAAGGTAAAGCATTACGGACACTAAAAATACTACGCATTAACATTATATATCTCTCCCCCGTGTTTGATTTTGTTGTATGAGGCATGGTAATCTGTCTTCTGTTGAGAATTCCTCGCATATTTCAGAATCATTACTCCTGCAAATCAACCGCGACATATATAATTGTGAAGCTATGCGTTGTTTCATCCTCTAATCATGAAATATTCTCTTATGATTCTTGGTTGCATCTAGTTAGTAACTTGTTTTTCCTTTTCAATTTGTTGGCGTCATGGTTCTAACTCGGTTTCCATGATACAGTGGCTAGTGATGAGATATGGAATATTTAATATAGAAGTTATTCAGGCAGCCATTAAGATTGCCAAGCAAGAAGGTGTTTCTGTTTCCCT
The DNA here is from genome assembly GCA_026008535.1 of Perilla frutescens. Lineage (NCBI taxonomy): Eukaryota > Viridiplantae > Streptophyta > Magnoliopsida > Lamiales > Lamiaceae > Perilla > Perilla frutescens. The sequence goes on along the minus strand of BRKX01000019.1, from coordinate 32,002,834 downwards.
TGACCTGGCCAGTTTTGAGGTAAGGCAGGATAAAGTTTTTCAATTGTTGAAAAAAAAAACGTAAACTTGATATCGAATTGTTCTAATAGTCTCTAGGATGTGCGTAGTTCGTGAGAGAAACTTGTGGACTGCTACATTTCAGGCATTCTTGGAATCTATTTTATTGTTGTATAATAATCTTACTTTTGCAGATGGTAAGGAAGTTCAGATTGCCACTTCTGCAGCTGCTCGAATCAGGGAGCATAGACCTTTGCTTTGCGAATGAGGATGAAGCTGCTGAACTTTTGAGGTGAAGCCCATTTCTTTTCACATTAATCTTGTGCAACAGTGCAGTAGAGAAAAAGAATATTCTGCTAGATATTTCAGTTTAATCCTGGATTATGTTGCAACAGTCGTGTTGTTCATCTCTTTCGATCCTTCCATTTAAATTGCAGTAATGAAGGCGACAAAGCAGATCCCGAATCAGCTCTTGAATTCCTGGCAGAACACTGTCGATGGGCTGTTGTGACTCTAGGCGCAAAAGGGTGCATTGCAAAGCATGGGAAAGAGGTCTGTTCTTGACATTTTAGTTCTGCCCCTACTATCCTATTCAGAGTCATGCAGTATGACAAAGTTTGTTTGATTCTAGGTTGTGCGAATCCCGGCAATTGGGGAGTCGAAGGCAGTTGATGCAACTGGTGCGGGAGATCTCTTTGCTAGCGGGTTTCTGTACGGACTGGTGAAGGGACTAACACTGGAGGAGTGCTGCAAGGTCGGGTCATGCAGCGGTGGATCGGTTATCCGTTCACTCGGGGGCGAGGTAACTCGGGAGAACTGGCAGTGGATGTATAAACAAATGCAGACGAAGGGGCTTCCTATCCCTGACCCCAACAATTTTGTTTACCACAACTCATGACCTCTCATTATTCCCTATGGCACTGCTGCTTTTTTATTAGCCTGCCAAATGCTCTGCTGCTTTATGTTCATTTCGCAAACAATGTCTGTCAGGAACTCATTTCAATTATTCAATTAAGCATTCTCATTTAGATTTCAGCACCATTATAATCAATAGTATTGCCCGATCTATTGCTTCGTTATAACTTATAACACACTAATTTGGGCTTCACTCCCCAATCAATCTCCTGCAATTATGAGATATGCAAACTCAATATGGGGTAAATGAGAATGGTGCTATGCATGCGTTGATTATACATTTCTGGCCATACTATGGGATTATGCCACGATGTTATGGCCAACATTTCAACATTTTAACAAATATGTTACGGCATGTGGAAGTTTTGTTGGAGGAAAATACCATCTTGAAAGATTTTTTTCATTAAAATATTGAAATGTTAGGTAGCAACTCGATACAATTTTGAAAGCGCTCAAACATTGGGACATAATCTAATATTTTATCAAATCCATTAATGTTGTGGCAAAGTCCAATGGCCCTACCCATCACTTTGGCATGGCACAGTTGTTGTTGCGGTTCTTTATGGCATTATGCTATGATATGCATCAATGAATAGATTAGCTCAATTGCTATCTTTACTGATTCTATTCTTTATGACCTTCGGGAATTGTTGGTTTCTTTCATGCTTATAGGTCTACTACTAGACCGGCTCATGAATTAGCAAATAATGTTGCCTTGTGGATTGGCTAAGAGTTCTACTAGACAGTAGTGGCTATGAAAATTTCCTATATGGTTCAACCTAGGAAAGGGATTTCATCTAGATCCAACTAATTCCAATTTTTTAAAAGAGAAATCTATCAAGCCAACATCACACTTCTGTGCTCAAATTCATCCCTATATCTTAATGATGCTAACATGAAAAACATAACAATGGCTTCCCAACATCAAGAAAGTTCGCCACGCCATCAGAAATACAAATACAAAGCAAGGCACGATAGGATAAACTTAATTGTCGCACTGAAGAATCATAATGACTGCTTGCAAACAAAATAACAGAGTATAGAGTCCAGCCAACAACTTCTGTGCGGGAAGTGCAAGTTTCCGCAACACGACAAGATACGCGTTTCCTACATCGAGAAATGTGGCCAGAGTAGATGGGGATTATCAGATATCCATTGGGGCAGCACCTTCGTCAGCAAGAGTTCCCTCAGCAGCACCTGGAGCGGCAGCAGCAGGTTCAGCATCTGGAGCAGCAGCCTCGTCTGCAGGGGGTTCTTCGCCAACTACCTCGAATTCGTTGATCAGCTTTTGCACAGTTTCTTGATCCAATACGTGGAAAGCCTCCCCAACTCCCAGTACGGCAATTGTGCAGATTGAGCTAGTCATTTTTTCTCCTTGTAAGGTCTCCCTCAATGCGAAAAGTGCATCCTTGATCAGATTCTCTCGTGATGAGTCCACAAAGCTCTCAAACTTCCGTTCTAGGTATGTCTTGGCAGCCTGTGACCGAGATCCAATTGCAAATGCTTGATACTCGAAGTAATTTCCACTTGGACAGTTGTAATATAGGTGGGCTCCAGATTCATCGAGACCACCAACCAGAAGGCCAACACCATATGGTCGCTTCCATGAGCGCTGGGTGCAGACCTGCATATTGTGCAGATAAAATAAATCAAGCTTCTGCAATCAGCATACAAACTACTCACATTTACATCCTTATTTGTGATATTCACAAGAAACAAGAAATCCCAGTCAACCAAATATTAGATGATGAGGGTAAAAGAACAAGATACAATATAGGACAATTAGAATAATGACAAGTACGCAAGTTGTGATTTTTTTACTAAAAAAACATAATAGCCGGAGGCCAGATATTAAAGCCACAGAAAAACTTGTAATGGAAACATTGAATCTACAAACTCTTCAGCAATATGTGGCAGTCATTTACTAAAACAGAGAAGTCTTTTTATGCGAAAGCTTCAACAGTAACATCATACATATAATGCATGGCAGCACATGGCAGCAACTCAGCAAGAAAGCAGACGCTAATTTATGGCTGACATCCATCCGCATCAACAGTTGATATGCAACCTTGATGACCAAATATAAGGAACATAAGAAAAAGTTCTACCTACATGCCAGCCGTAGGCCTAATAAAGGTGTAGCCGCTACAATTAAATGAAATGTCAGATGCAAGGTCACCACAGATGGAAGATTTTCAGAGGAAGCAACTCAGTTAATGAACATTATTATTCCACCTTCAGAAGTACTGAAGTACTATTTGAAATGAAAACCTTATCCAGGAAATAAGACTTGAGCAGTCTTTTCCTCTCACAAAGTAAAAGATATGAAAGGTGCACACAATATTCAATAACCTAGGCAATCCCAGAAACTAGAGGAATGAGGATAACATTAGCTCCACAGAAAACATAAAAAAATTATTGCAGTTTGAGGCCCTCATCCTACGTACAGAAAAATTTGATGATACTATCTAAAGTCCTTTAAGAAATTAAAATATCCCAGCATCAAAATTTTCTGAAGCTGACAACTAGAGATAACTGAGAACTAATTGTTGACAGGGTTGCTTCAAGGACTCAATTTTAGTTTTGCTTAACAGAGTTCACTTACATGTACTTTTTGTGAATGTCTAGTTTCACAAGTAGATTTTCACCAACGTGCATTCAGTAATCTATATGACCACCAACATCAGCATCTGAACTACACTTTTCAATAGCAACAAGTTGCAAATAAAATTCAATAGCCTTTCTTTTCCTTTCAAGATAGTTCTATGGCAATAATCAATGTGAGTATGGATTCCCTATAATAATTTCCTATCCACCTTTAAAGATCCCAAAGTTTTAGAACCTTTCCTGGGCACTAAGCAATCCTCGGCTAGATTTTCCAAATCGGCTACACCTAATCCAACCAAGGCCCTGCATAATCCCACAGCCTAAGTCCTAATTAGGTGTGAGGCCCAATCTTCTACCTAGCTAGTACCTTATGCCATTTAGAACATAGAAAGATTCCCATATGCCCTTAGTGTGAACTAATCAAATGAATACAACAACTAAAGGACCAAACCTTTTTTGACTACTTCCATTGCATATAAATTATATATCATACAAGTTGAGGTCAAGAAACATGATCAGGTTGTTCCAAATGCCAACGAGCATTATGCATTTATGCTTATAAAATTTTACAGGCTAGATTGTCAAGCAAACTTAAGAATGATATTAAGACTTAAGAGATTAATTGGAAGCAGTTGAAATTTAAGATTTTGGCCACAATGCAGCAAACCGTACAAGGCCACTACACTGTAGTTCAAAATGCACACCGCTAGGGGCCCTATCGCAAGGAACTTAGTGGGCTAAAGCCATATCTATAATTGCATGCATAAGCTAGATGACTTCAAATGCCAAGCACAAAGGACACTTCATCTGGACTTCCCTAGTTTCACAGTAAAGATTCTTATCATTTACTATAGCTGACTCTGCAAATACACTTAAAGCCAAATAACATAATGACGCTCCAATTTCAAAAGTAAGTTGAGAGTTGACAAGATATATATCAGAGTGTTACATGAGGATGGTTTATAACATACGAAGCTTTGTAAGGAGTAAAATATTATCATAGAATATAAAATATTACCCTTGAATCGAACACAGCTTCAAATTCACATGTCATGTAGCACAACATTGCAAGTTTCCTTTCTTCTAAAAAATGGAGAAATTAATAATGTTAAGAACCAATCCTCAAGTTCTAGTTTGTTTTAATACGTTTTTCTCTCCAAACTGACATGTATGTGTTTCTTTTTTCACATAACACAGTCCTGCACTCTATTAGGAAAAACATCCAAAGTCATACTTTTCATTCCCTAAAAAAAAGCCTACAACAGAGCTCCTCAATGTGTGTCCCCGTCCCTGCTCTTGACATACAGTTCGAGATAAAATATATGTATGCTTGTTCACTTCAAACTGGATATGTATGTCAATTTCCTTTTTCAATTTCTCCGCTATAGTAAGCTTCGATCACACAGTTGTGTACTCCCTCAGGAAAACTATGGAAAGATATCATTTCGATTCTATAAAACCTTACACCAAATCTCCTTAAGCCAAAATGTGCAATGCCTGTTGCTATACAGTTTTCATAAACTATCGCCGTCTTAACCAAACAATCTAACTTTTCAATTACAGAAAATTCCACATTTCACAGAACAATCAACCATTGAAAATTGCCAAAAATAAAGAAAATGGTAGGGAGAGTTAAAAGTTCCACCAAAACATGAGAAGTGTGTATGCAATTGATGATGTCTAATTAGGTTTTGCCGTCGGATCCTTTCGAGAAATCCCACTCAACTAGACCTCAATCTCAAAACCTAACTCTCAATCACGCAATGCTGAAACAGAAAACCATCAATCGAAAATGAAACAGCTTAGGGTTTAAGCAGAATATTAAATCAAACCTGAGCCTTGTCGGCTAGCTGAACAACAAGGCGCCCGACGGGGAGCGGGGACTCGTACGTATAGGAGTAATTAATGCATTCGTTGCGCATGTAACGGGAGAGGACCCGGCCGTCGGCAGTGAGTCCGGCGATGGCGACGCCGATGTGGTCGTCGACCTTGAAGATCTTCTTCTGGTGCGAGGAGAGCTCGGAGCTGGCCTTGTTGACGCAGGCGAGCACGACGTGAGTCTTCGATCGTAACCCTATCGCCGCAGAGCCCTGCTTCACCGCCTCCATCGCGTACTCGACTTGAAACAGCCGCCCCGCCGGCGACCACGTCGTCACGTCGGTATCGTACTGGTTCCTGAACATTTTGAATGCACAACGAACTTTTTGTTTCTACGAATTTGAAGAATGCAGATTCAAATGATTTGTGCCTCTTCTGTTGTTTTCTCGCTCTAAATTAGTAGCAGAGGGGGGAGAGAGAGAGAGAGCTTTTCTTTCTCTTCAAGGCAAATGAAGAAAAATTGGTAAATTTTGGAGCCCAATTGAACCGATTGATGGGCTTCTATTTTAAAGCCTAAATACTATATTGGGCCGTTTTATTTAGTCATTTTTTAGTAAACCCAACTTTTACGATTTTAACAATTATACTCCTCTTATTTTCTATCATTAAGTTGTTGTCTATAACGAAGACCATTGTCTAAATGAATTGTATAAAATAAAAAGGAAAGAAACCCAAACCTAAAAGTCTCGGATATCACATGATGATAAATCTAGGAACCGAGGACTCAAAAAAGCCAATATGAAAAACCCAAAACGGGAAAAACCATAAGAGAGAAAGAGGACCCCTCTAAGAAAATTGAAAATAACAGGACCACAAAAATCCTGTCTAAGAGCAACAGCAATACAAGGAAACCAACAAAAGAACGTAAATTAAAAAAATATTATGAAAACAAGACAAAAGAACGTAAATTAAAAATATATTATGAAAACTAGAGATTAAAGCTAAACTTCCAATGATACCCTTATTTAATATTTATGATTTTTAAAATTTAAGTGGTTAGTATTTTAATTTGCAAGAATTAATAACAGTGTATTTGTACATTACTATGTAAATTAATGTTACTTTTAGCAATGAGACTATATAAGTGAGACACCTTAAAATAATATAATAGGAACTATATAATCGGGACGGAGGGAATATTCAAGAGTTTGATTTCAAGCACTTGAAATCTGACTTGGATAAACGGAGTTTGACGTTGAAATTTTTTTTACCATGTCAAAATGAATGTTATTTTTTAATTCGAAAATAAAAATAAAAATCCAGAATCATATAACCACGTGTGAAACGGTATCGTGGCATTATATTCATTCCCAAAACACAAACAACATTTCTTCTCATCTCACCTTCGGGTTGTCCAACTCAAATTTTAGATGTTGAAAATCGAACTTTGAATTAGGGTTATTAAAATCTTGAAAATTTTGGGTATCAAATTATATAAAGTTGAACGTCGTGATATTTTTATTAAAAAATTAAAAATTAAAGTACCAAAATGCAATTTTCCTTAATTTTTGGAGCTCTATTCCTATTCAACTATGAGTTTGGGGTTTGGAAAATATTCTAAATCATCTTAATGTATCAATGAAGATATATCACTGATAATTTTAAATAATTAAAGTCCTCTATTAATCTATCTATACATAAATTAAGATAGAATTATGAAATGGTAAAATTATAAATAAAAAATATAACCAAAATATTACTTAAAATGATATTTCTGTCAACACCTTCTAAACATAGGCATGCGGTTGTGTTACCGTGTACATATGAACTCAAATGATCGAAACCTACTACCTACCCATTTTATATTTTTTTAAAAATTTCTTTCACTTTTCAGATTTCTTTTTTAAAATTTTCTTTACTTTTCAGTTTTTTTTAGATACTTAGTTTTATTCCTTTTGAGGGGATTTATGTTCAATTCAGCCGAGAAGCATTTTTGGTTAGTTTTATTTTGGAAGAATTATGAAAGGCCTGAAAGATAATTTATCTGGGTTCAAATGAATTAAAAAATTTATAAAATTTAATTTTGAATAAATCAACCATAATAATGAAATTATAAATCATAATTGGGTGTGGTGAAAAACAATCTAAAAATTAAACTAAATTACAAAAAAAAAAATTGAAAGAAAAAATTACATAAAAAACTAATAATTTGAAAGTGTAACACTGTAATAGGAAATTTCAAATGAATTTATCTATCGATATAAATTCTGAAAGATACATTCTATCGATGCAAGACTTGAAGATATAAAAACTATCGATTTAAGACTTGTAAATTTGATGGAGTTAAATCTCCATCCAACAAAAGTTGACGTGGCCGTCAAATATCCATTTGATCTTAACACATTATTTTTATCCTAAATTAAATTAAACAAAAAATAATTTTATTAAATTCTTCAATCTCTCGTTCCGGTGTGAAGCTACATAGTTCATTTTTGTTGATGTTTGTGGCTCTCCCTCTCCTCTCTCGTGTACAAACCATCGTTGAATTATTTTCTCATCACAACTGATCAACACAACACGTAATCATGATTTCTACCTTTCAGTGTACATTTTCCGTCTAAGACTGCTGGAATCTGGTGCAACAACAAACTCTTGATTAATCTTAGACGAGATTTAATCAATCTAAAGATTCTTCATTTGTTGAGTATATGAGAATGTTTGGTGCTAAGCAAGTTAAGTTATCTTTGAAAGTAATGGTGAATAGAGAGAAAATTTAGGTAACATTTGCAGAATCCGGCAACCATTTCGTAGATGTTTGTTAATTAAGTTTGAGCTGATATTTGAATGCATTTTAGAAGATAGAACTCATAAGAATTTTGGGTGCAGTCTGTTTGCAGGCAGTAGTCAAAATTTTCTGTCTGTTAACAACCAAAAAACAATCTCCTCTAATTCAAATTAAAATTTCATATTAATTAAAAAAGGGACACTCTCTTGTGCACTTGTGCACAAGGTGTATAGGCCTACGCCCATCAGATTGGCACAGACCTAATAAGGTTCAATGGCCCCCAAACAAAATTATCCCATTTCAGGCGCGCGTGGCCACGGGCGGCGCATGGGTACACTCGCTAGAATTATTATTTTTTTATTATTATGTTTCAATTTTTCTGTTTTTTCCCCCAAAATTGTATACCCTAAAATACAATTAATGAACTCTAAAAATTGAAATGAATTAATTTATTTTTAAAAAAATAAAAATAAATATATATCCTAAAATTGATTTAATGAACCCTAAAATTAAAGTGAATGATTTTTTTGTTAATTCGGTGACTCACGCAATGTACTCTTCCGACGCTAACGCGTAGGCTCGTAAATATGGAATGTTGATGTTTTGATTTACCGATTATTATCAACTTTTAAAATGCATAGCAATAAAATAACAATGACATTTAATGAATTGAATTACAATAGATAATTAATTTGTTGCTCAAAAATTAATATAATCAATCCAAAATTCCTTTCAAGGACGGAATAGCAAACTTAAGCTATGCATCAAATAATCAAATGATGCAAAAGATTTAATTCGTGAAAAAAAAAATCCACAAAATATCTAAAGCATAACATCCCGTTAAAAAAAGGTAAAAATTTCTATGCATTAGGTGTAAAAATAAGGCTTATTTCAAACCAGCGTATCAAATTCACGGGTCAACCCGCAAAAAGAAAAAGAGAGTCAAAATCAGTATCAATTGTAACACTAAAACGTATCACTCAAAATTACAAAGTGTAGAGGCCATATTTCTGCATAGGCCCAAAAACTAGGCTCACACCTATTTAAAGGATTAAAGAACCAAATAAGATCGACGCCTCATGATCAAAATGCCTCGAGGTCCATGTCTCGAAGTCTACCTCTCAAGGTCCATGCCTCAAGGTTGATACATTAATCCTCGAAGTCCAGAGGTCTAGAAGGGAGAGTCCATGATCGAACAAACTCAAAGAGAAGACCAGGTCAAAGTATCTGTTGGAGATGGTCATGACCCCGTCAAAAACCCTAAAAGGGATAAGAGAGAATCCCTAAAATATCGGGATTCAGTTGGTATCTCACCAGTATATATATATATATATATATGTGTGTGTGTGTGTGTGTGTGTGTGTGCGCGCTTCATAAACAGCAGAAAAAAAGACATATTGTACACGCATCACTCACAACTTCAGTCAAGTCATCGACATTCATCGTACAGCTCCGCAAGCAAGCCATACACAAGGCTTTGTAACAGCGAAGCTCGACCCCCCATCTTTTATAATATAATTCTTATAATTTCACAATTTAATCGCTTTTATCTTAAATTAATTCGATTCTGATTTAAGCGTCGGAGTTCGTTCGATCGTCAACCCCTTAACGGTCCTTCGACTTCATGTGTTTTCTTTATTTTGTAGATCGTCGGAGCCCGAACTCGAAGAATGATTAATTATAGAGATTTTTATCCTCTACAGTCTTAGCCCTCAAGGGACTCGGTCAGAATGTGAAATGGCCCGTGAAGATGAAAGCCCCAAACAACGAACGTGACATGAGCAAATTCTGTGAGTTTCATAATGACCACAGACATAAGACAGATGAATGCATCGCCCTGAGGCTCGAAGTCACAGAACTCCTAAAGTGAGGATATCTTACTGATCTCCTAACTCCAAAAGGAAAAGAAACCTGGTTATGAAGGGAAAATAAAAAAGAAATGCAGCTGCCCGAATCTCCGAGGGTCGATCGCACTTTGAACTGTATAACAGGAGGTTAAGAAGTGAGCGGAATTTCATAGTCCTCAGCAAAGAGACATTATCGTTTGATAAAGTATATCGAAAACATCCCTAGACATGTTAAACTAGACGACCTCGTCACCCTCGATTTCACCAACAGAGAAGTTTTTGATCTCTCACACTCTCACCACGATGCACTAGTCATTTTCTTGTTAATCTCTAATTGTTTGATTAAGCGTGTTCTTATAGACAATGGGAGTTCTTCTAATGTGATCTTTTTTAGTACATTGAAAGGCATGCAGGTAAAAGAAACTGAAATCATTAAAAGGTCAACCACCTTAATCAGTTTCAGCGGAGAGCACAAAGCTAAAATGGGTGAAATCACACTTCCCACCTATATCGAGGGAATGAACATCTTCACCAAATTCCAAGTAATCGATGCTCCCTCAGCCTACAATGTCATAATGGGAAGACCCTGGATCCACGAACTCTAAGCGGTGCCGTCAACCTATCACCAGCTCATGAAATTCCCTACACTTTGGGGAGTTTGCGAAGTCCAAGACGAACAGATAATAGCTCGAGAATGTTATGTCTCCACTTTCAAACACAAATAAGCTATGGAGATCAATCAAATTGAGGTCGGATCATCTTCTGCTAACATCGAAAATCACAGCTACGAAGAACCCGAAGTGGAAGATCTCGACGAAGTTCAAATACATCTCGATTTTCCCGACCACAAAGTGTAAATCGGGTTGCGACTCACTACAGAGATACGAGAACAACTAATAAGATTCCTCATTGAGCACCATGACTGTTTCGCATGGTCTTTCAAAGATATGACAGGTATTGACCCATTGGTCATAACACATAAATTGCAAGTTGACCCAGACAAGACCCCAGTGAAACAAAAAAGATGAAAGTTGACAGCCGAATGAAACAAAATTGTGGATGAAGAGGTTAATAAGCTACTCAAACACGGACACATTAGAGAAGTACATTATCCCAAATGGCTAGCCAACATCGTGATAGTAAAGAAAAAGAATGGCAAAAACAGGCTCTGCATAGATTTCACCGACCTCAATCAGGCCTACTCGAAGGATTCATTCCCCTTGCCTCATATCGATGCATTAGTAGATGCAACAGCTGGACACAAATTGATGAGCTTCATGGACGCTTTCTCAGGATACAACCGGCTTCTTATGCATCCAGAAGACCAAGAAAAAACTGCCTTCATCACCCATCGAGGTATGTTTTGCTATAAAGTTATGCTCTTCAGACTAAAAAATGTAGGTGCAACCTACCAAAGGTTGGTGAACCGAATGTTCGAAGAGTTAATCGGGGATACTATGGAAGTCTACATCAACGATATGCTCATAAAGTCCCCTAAAGCTCGAGATCATGTCGATCATCTCTACTGAACGTTTGAAGTCCTTCGCCGCTACAATATGAAGTTGAATCTCGTAAAACGCGCATTTGGGGTGATCTCGGGGAAATTCCTTGGATACCTCATTACGAAAAGAGGCATCGAAGCTGATCCCAGCCATATCAGATGCGTCAGAAACATACAACAACCTCGAAATATAAAAGAGTTACAGAAGCTCACCGGACAACTCTCACCCTTAGCCGCTTTATCTCGAAGTACTCAGAAAAAAGCAACGTCTTCTTCAAGACGCTACACAAAAATAAAAGCTTCGAATGGACCGCCGAATACTCAAAGGCCCTCGAAGATTTTCAAGAATATCTGGTGAGCCCCACTTTATTGTCGAAACCCCTAGACAGAGAGGTACTTTTAATATACTTATCTATTTCAACTAACTCTGTTAGCGCAGTTCTAGTCAGAGAGGACGAAGGAAGACAACATCCAGTCTACTACGCAAGTTGATAACTGCTAGACGCCGAAACTAGGTACCCGTAATTGGAAAAATTGGCATTGGCCCTCATCATGACATCAAGAAAAATGAAGCTCTATTTCCAAAGTCATTCGATCAAAGTGGTCACTGAATTTCCGCTCAGAACAATATTGAGAAAATCAGACCTTGTAGGAAGACTCTCTAAATGGGTCGTCGAGCTCGGGGAGTACGATATAAATTATGTACCCCGGACCTCGATAAAATCCCAAGTACTCTCAAACTTCATCGCCGATTTTTCCTACGAGACCCTAACTGAGGCAAAGAACGAATCAATGAACACTGAATATTCAAAGTTCTGGACCCTTCAAGTAGATGGCTCCAGCACTTCGTAGGGGAGTGGTCTAGGCATGGTATTAACAAGCCTAATAGGAGAAACTACCGAGCGATCTATCCGATGTGGATTCAAAGCAACCAATAACGAAGCCGAATATGAAGCTCTCATCGTAGGATTAAACCTGGCTAGCGACCTCAGAGTCAGAAACATTCGAATTCAAAGTGACTCCCAGTTAATAATAAACCAATTCGAGGAAGAGTTCCAAGCAAAAGATTCTAGAATGATCGCTTACCTCGCCGCAGTAAAAGAAACAACTTCAAAATTTGAAAAGATCGAAGATCAACACATTACAAGAGAAGATAATAGGCATGCCGACACCTTGACCAATTTAGGATCAGCGATCAAAACCACTGAAGTAAAAAACATTCCAGTATTATTCGCGAAATGGCCAACCGTTTGGAAGGAAGAAAGCTTGAAAATTCTACCCATCGAGAATAGTACAAACTAGATGACCCCTCTCATCAGATATATAACAGAAAATGAGATCCCCGAAAAACCCCTTGAGGCAAATGGATCAGGGCCAAGGTTCCGAAATTCGCCATGATCACCGGATCCCTCTACAGAAAATCCTTTTCAGGACCTTACTTGAAATGTGTCAGCCCCATACAACCCAAATACATCCTAAGCGAGCTTCACGAAGACGAATGTGGAAATCACTTAGGATATAGAAGCCTAGCCAACCGAGCTCTGATGTCCGGGTTCTACTGGCCGACCATGAGAACGGATGCAAAGAGCTATACCAAGGCATGTGATCGATGTCAAAGGTTCGTACACACAAACACATGTCACTAGAACCCCTACACATAGCAACCATCCCGTGGCCGTTCATGAAATGAGGGATGGACAGCGTAGGATCACTACCCAAAGACGAAAATAAAAAATGTTACATGTTGGTGCTAACAGACTACTTCACCAAATGGGTCGAAGCCGAAGCCTACGCACAAATTAGAGATGTAGAGGTACAAAATTTTCTATGGAAACATATTTTATGCAGGTTCAGAGTTCCCAAAGAGGTCGTAATGGACAACGGGTCCCAATTTATAAGTTCAAAATTCCAAGACTGCTGCGAAGAATGGAACATCAAACTTTTCTTCTCTACTCCAAGATACCCTGTAGCAAATGGCCAAGCAGAGGCTACAAACAAGACAATTCTGAACATCTTAAAGAAAGATTATCCGAATATAAAAATTAATGGGTCCAACAACTCTCGGGAGTCCTATGATCTTACAGAACAACCTTAAGAACAAGCATGAGAGAAACTCCATTCGCCCTCACATACGGGTCAAAAGTTGTATTACCAGCAGAAGCGGAGATCGGTACAGCTCGAACCGAATGGCCCAACCATTCGAACAACAAGGAGCTTGAGGCCAATCTCGACTATATCGACGAACTCCGAGATCGTGCGGCAATGAAAATAACAGCATACACTACAAGAAAATTGCCGATAGACAACAGTTAACAGGCAACGGGTTTTCTTAAAATCGTTGTCTTTACATGCACAGACAACGGCTATGCAGTTGGCCATAGTCTATCTCCGTATTTTTTTATTATTTTTTTACTTGCAACGGGCAATAAAACTGTTTTCTTTACGTAAAAAGACAACGGCTATCTCGTGACTGTTGTCTACCTCTGTCTTTTTAATAGACAACATGACATAAACAACTCACCTGATAACCGTTGTCGTTTAAGTTGGTTAAAATGACGTCGTTTTGACTTGAAGATAAAAATTATTCAACCTTCTCCCAAAACAACACAGTCGATCTCTTCTCTGCCGTCTGTAACACAATTTTGCTCTCTTTCGCTACTCACTCATCCATCACTTCTTATTATCTTCTAGAAACGCACGCGGCTCTACGCTTTATCTCTCTACAATTTCCTTCTCAATCTTCACCGGTAAGCCTTTCGATTTATCATCTCTTACCCGTGTAAACGGTAGAAGATAAATTCAAAAGATAGCGCACCGTTTATTTTAGAGGGCTTTTGCTGATTCGATTCGATTCGATTCTATTTTCCTTCCCTATTTTTGGGCTGGGCTTGGAAGTTGAAAGGAGGTATTTTGATTGGTTATGCGTTGTTTAATTTTAGTTTTTGTTTTTTGAGTTGGTGATGGATCAGATCTGCTTTTGACTTCCGATTGCGAAAGTTGAAAAACGGGAAAATCGAAAGTTTTGCTTTGTGGAAATTAGGGGTTTTTCATTTTTTCAATTTGAAGAAAATTGGGCATTTTATTGGGGTGATAGATTGAGTCTTGGAAGAGGGAAGAATCGCTTACAAAATCAAATTTAGGCGAGTTCCGTTTAGGTCTAGGGTTTTGTTTGTGCACTTTAGCGAACAATCATTATTGGATCCATGGCCGCTGGAAGGCACGGGGGTTATAGAGACCATGAATTCAGAGACCGTGAAGCTGATTTCGGGATGTCGAGGAAGGAAATTGGCTATTCAAAAAATGGAGAATACGATCTCTTCTCTACCGTCTGTAACCCACCAAAGCCCTAACTGTTGCTCTTTCATCTGCGAACTCACCATCTATACCCGCCACCTTCCCTTTGATGTCTCCAAATCAAGCAACTCACCAAATCCTAACCCCTCCCTGACTGCAGACTCTCCATCTCTACCCACCGCTGTCTTCAGCCGTCATCCGGTCTGCACTCGCCATCGACTCCAGCCGCCGCCTTGTCGTCTCTACCCATTTCTCTCACCCTGACTGTCGCCCTCTCGATGATCTCCACCCCTCCATCTTCCGCCCTCATCCTCCATCTACTGTAATCATGAAACTTACGCGAGATTAAAGAGAATGAACAACTCCAAATTCGTCAAATTCAAGAAGTTTTCTTTATTTCGCTTATAATAATCTTATTATTGTCTGATTTCTATTCTATTTGATTTTATTCCATTTGTCTAAATTTATTAGATTTAGGCAGTAGATATTATTCTATTATTACTATAAAGCTTTTGTCTTTGGATCTGATGCTGATACACTAAATCAGCTTGAGTTTGGAAATGTTGCAGCATAATTTTTGGGGAAAAAAATGTAGTAGAATTTATAATCATAACAGAGCGATGGTGTGAAATTTGAATTGGTCTAAAGTTAAATGGATCGTTTATGTTCGATTCCAAATGTGACTGGGTAAAAATCAAAATTTATTTGAATTAGGAGGTGGTATACTGGTGTTCAATTACTTTTAGCTTTTCTTCATCAATCCGACTTCAGTTTTCCCCATAATTGAGTTAATCTATGACTGGGTATTGTTATTCATGAAAAAATGAGTTTGTTTGATGATTGACCACGTTTGGATTTTGCAATCTGGTGCAAGTTGAAATGGTGTTTGTATCATCAACACATGGAAAGATGCAGAATTTAGAAGTTAAGGGTGCATTTCTATGTGATTGATATTCTC
Source organism: Perilla frutescens (assembly GCA_026008535.1). Taxonomy (NCBI): domain Eukaryota; kingdom Viridiplantae; phylum Streptophyta; class Magnoliopsida; order Lamiales; family Lamiaceae; genus Perilla; species Perilla frutescens. Next base: position 31,987,112 of record BRKX01000019.1, on the reverse strand, counting down.
CCAACTAAGGATCAAAATGAGTTCTTCATACGTTTTTATCACAAGTTAGTTGATTCTTGGCTGTCTATTGTCGTTATCGAGCTTTATGAACTGCATTCTTGGCTAACATATCACGTATTGTTTGAAGGCATGAAATGGAGTTTGGTAAGCCAACTTCCATTCCCGTGCAAGATCTAGAGATGGAATTTTTAGTGTGATAAAAGGTAAGCACCCAATAATTACCTAATAAATCATTTGCCTTTGATCTAGAATAATAAGAAATAAAGAAAGAAGTTTTTTTTTCAGTAGTATGAACTAGAAGCCAATGTTTAACAAAGTTCATGAGCTACATGTTTTTCCTTTGTAGTATTGATGATATATTTGTGTGAATATGTATAAAAAAGTGATTTGCATAGTTGCAGATAGTTGCTATCTGACACCTCTGATTGACTTGAACAGTTTTGTGAATTCTGGTTGTGCTTTTCACCAGTTATGTGCTAGACATGGCATTGTTTTGATTTGTTATCCACTGGAAAGTACATATCATGTTACAAAGTTCTCACAGGAGCTGGCAGAAAAAAAACTGATAGAGAACTTTCAAGTCTCCTTTCTTCAACATCACTCAAATTATAGCCCTCTACATTTCAGTTCCAAACTGAAGTCTTACAATTTTCCAAAGCTTTACTTCTCTCCCACCTAAAAGATTGATCTCCCTCAACATTTATATTTATTTAAATTCTCTTTTTTCATTTGTCTTTCTCTGTTAGTGTGCAGCCAGGCGAGTGCTACCACCTGTATATGAAGCTTTTGCTGAATATCAACTACCTAAACTTTTAAGAATTCCATTGATACCTCTGTTGTTGTTCTGCCACCTGAACCACTGGAGTTTATCCCTGCTGCTGTTCAGCCACATGAACCACTGGCTGTAAGGATAACTCTTCATTCTCGTATAAATGTATTGCTGAAAAGTGTAAGATATTATTGTCTATATATACCTTTTTATTCTGGCAAGACTTATTAAGTTTAACGTACAACTCTTTTGTTGTCAGGACATTGAAGTTTCATGAATTTTGAGAAGAAAAACAATTAGATTTGTTAGTCTGTATCTTTCTGTTTTCCTACTAATCGCTATAATGTTTTAACCCCACAAAATTTAACCCACACGGACACACACACAAACATGTACACCATATATCTCTTCTTTTTTTCTACTCTTTGATCATCTTTTTCTGTTTCTTTTGAATTTAACTTTATTTTGTTTTGATGTTTTTTCTTTTTTTTTGTTTGTATATTAATTAATTACCAGGAGACCAGAGGGAAATCCATTAGACCTCAATAACTTACCTGAGGATTATGCAAGAGATGTTGCTGAACTGACCTTTGAAGACAACTCTTCTTCTGCTGGTGCAATCACTTTCTTCTCTTCACTCTCTTTATTAATTACCTTCTTATTTTTAATCTAATTAACTCTCAATCAACCCATAAATATTTAAATATATTAAAAATCATGATCCTAACAAAAAAAAATCAAGAATGCATACATAGGTTAAGATATTTGATTTAATCAGTCATTTAGGCAAGAAAACATCTGTTGAAAGTTGAAGAATTTTGTGTTTTACATATTTTTGTAGAGGCCTGTGCATTTTGGTAAATAAAATTTGTTTTCTAATATATTTGATACCTATATTTATATATATACATGAAATCTGCTTGCATTTTTTTCATTTTGGACACTTCTTATTGGCATAAATAGGTTGTTCGAGTGCACTCTCAGTTTAGCAGATTGAAAATGTAAGTTTCATACCTCAACTTTGTTTCTTTTAAAATGATATTGATACAATATTTAATTGATTACTTTTATTTTTTTTATTTTTTTTGTTGTATTTAGTTGATTTCAAGTAAAAGAGAAGTGGATGAGCAAAAGTTGGAAAGAGTAGAACATCTGGGAGGTTTTCATGAAGTTTTTACTTTTGAGTATTTGGATATTAGTTATTTGATTGAGTATTTTGACATGAACTAATGTATTTGGATCTTTTACTTAGAGTATTTTGGATATTTGGACGTGATAAGTATTTGAGATTTTGAATATTCATGAATGTAATTGTACACTGTGTATGTTATGTTATATGAAGTTCATTATAGTTGACTTTTAATTATTTGGCATTTTGGGAAAATTTATGAGTAAGCAGATCTGAAATTGGATTTAAAAATAACCTAAAAAATGAAAATAATTTTTTAAAAAAAGGACAACAGTCAAAAAAATCATTGTTGATTTTTAAAAAAGGCAACTGTCAATAAGCACGTTGTATATAATGTAATAGACAGCGGCTACTGTAACACCCGTCCAAATAAAATAAATGTAAAATATAAAGTAATGTGAAAATGTGGGTGAGTTGTCCTATTTTAAAATATAAGCATGAATTATCTATTAAAAAGCGTTAAGATTGTAAATTTAGGTTAACATGTGGTGCATGTACAATGGTCAGTAATTATAAATTATAATTTACTAAAGAGTATGAAGAAATTATTGCTTTCTTTGTAGAAATATTCTAAGAATTTCCAGATAAATTTGAAATAAAATCTATGGCATCTAAGCAGCAAAATATAATAAAATAAGCCCTTGACCTCCTCACAGGTCGTCATCCATGTATACACTTCTCAGGACTTGTCAGAGCTTTCAGCATTTATACATCGATGCACCACACATTATCACTTTCACCTACAATGCATAAACTAAATGAGCTAAAGCTCAGTAAGTAGAAATCATGCACATGCATGTTCACTGGCATCACAACACATGCAAGACACAACACACCACAAATGTGAAATGTTCGTGTATAAAATCCTTTCATGCCATCTCAAAAGCATTTATAAACATTTAGGAACTTGGCTCCCTTCACCAGACACCAACATGAGTCATGAGCTCATAATATAATCAACATCACTTGGCCAGAATGTGATTAGTGCACTCTGTGGCTCATCCTTCCTGGACCCCAAGGGACACGCCCCCTGCCTGTTCCCTCTGATCCCACATGAAAGTCATCCCACATCAGTCACTCATCACCTCAAAGGTGCAGTCGAAGTGGACCATCCTCCCTGGACCCCAAGGGACACGCCCCATGCCTGTTCCCTTTGATCCCACATGGAAGTCATCCCACTCGAGGCACAAATATCAACACAGCACAACACGGGCTGGTGGTGACCAATCCCAAACAAAACATTTTCTCTCTCTCAAAACCATTTCATGCATGCAACCTCGACAATATCTACATGACGTGCATGCATATGCTCGTGCTCATGTACAAGATATTTAATGCAAAGAAATACAATACACAAGCATATTACATCACACAATTATACAATAACACAATAATAAATAATAAACATGTATTATCAAACAATACTATGTTCATTCATTGTAGTTGAGGATGAATTTCTACTTACCTCGGGTCTCAAGCTTACAATGTTTGGGGTCTTAAAGTGTGTGCTTTCTCAAGAGAATCTAATTAAGATAAATCAAAGATTAATAATAAATTAATATAAACCAAATTAAAATTTACTAATTATTATCAATACTAAATCTAATAGCAAAATATGTTATCAGTTTTATACTCCACGACTTTACTGCAATGTTATAAGGGCTAATTACTATAAAATACACAAACTTTGACAAGATTGCAAATTAGATACAAATTTTAAAAATTTACAATTAAAACACAAACTTTCATTTTTTTGCAAAATAGACAAACTCAATATTTTTTGGTTAATGAAAAATGACGTGGCATAAAAAAAAATCTAAGTGGACAAACGGGCCTCGTACACGTCTAGAACTCCAGCCAACTGTGCTTGGAACTGTTTGACGACGGTGTCGTCGGTCGTCATGCCTTTCATCGGCTTGATCAGAATCTCGAAGCTTAGTTTCTGGCTCGCAGCGTCGAATCTCTGGGTTTCCTCTTCCAACCAAACTCTGATGATCCCCACTTTCTTAGGATTCTCGAAGATCAGTGGAGTTCCCTTGTCGGCATACGCATGCGCCATGTATCTGGTGATGGCCCTCGATTCTGCAGTTCAAAAATCACAACAAAGAAAATATATATAAGTTACTGCATAATCACTACGTCGAACAGTTGGAAGGAAATAATATTTACCGATGAGTTTCATATCGCTGTCTTCGAAACCTGGTACAACATAAATACTTGTAAAAAACTAAAGGAACAACATAAATACATGTAAAAAACTAAAGGAACAAAAAACCATAAACAATGCTGCGAAAACTGAGATCGTGTTGAAATTTGAAGGTGTGCTTACGTTGATTGAGATGAAAGGCTCCTTCTTCTGTTGGCCAGTTGCTAAATCAACCAACACAAACTCGTAATCGAGCCTTTTTCAGCTAAGCAGACGAGAACTCTTCTCGTTGCCCCAGAAAGAGGGTGGCCGTGGAGCTTGATCGCCATTGATGCCACTGATTTCTGTTCGAGAATAACTATTTGGCCCAATCTAAGTATTCATTTGTCCACTTGGATTATTTTTTATGCCACGTCATTTTCCATTAACCAGAAAATAATGAGTTTGTCTATTTTGCAAAAAGTTGAAAGTCTGTGTTTTAATTGTAAATTTTTAAAGTTTGTGTCTAATTTGCAAATCTTGTCAAAGTTTGTGTATTTTATAGTAATTAACCCATGTTATAATAACAAATAGATCATAATTACTAAAATTAGAATTGTGTTAAATTTTCTTTACAATCCAAAGTTATTTAATTATTATAAATTATAAAATATTTCATGTCAACCTAATAGTATGGTTTAGTCAAGTCTTACAGTATATAATATGATTTTAATTTGGACCATGTGCTAAAAAGAAAAACCAGATTAATACAATACAATCATAACAATTTATTCTCACAGAATATTGGAATCTCTATAATTACATTAATATAACAATTATATTAATTTATTTTATTTTTTATAGTTACATGATTAAACTTTTTGGAATATTAATTAATTCAAAAACATAATCCTTATTCTATCAATCATTATTAATCATAGTCTAGGTAAAAAGTTATTGTAGAATTTATCCAAATTAACAAGTACACACGCCTAAATACCTATATATACATATATGCTATCAAAGCTTCAAATATAAATAATCCTAGAACTAGCAGGCGTGTTCTTTGCATTCAATCATCAACTTAATTAATTTGAATAATTAGATCACTCACAATACTAATAATTTTCTCTAGCAATGAAAAGAAATAAAACTACAATTATATGTATGGCATGGATTTTATACCTTCTCTATTTTAATTTGAGTTTCGTCTTTCTCCCTTTCTCTTTTAATTTATTCTCATCTCAAACATTTCTTTTGTGGTTATATGTATAAGTATATAAATGTGGGTATATGATATGATATATATTTATATATATATATATATCTATATCTACACATTATCCTTATCCTACTAACTACAATTGATCACCAAAAGCCTAACACCTATCATACTACCAAGATTACGTGTAAGCACAAGTAAATTTTTGGTTTCTTTTTTTTTTTATCTAATATAATGCTTACATGAGTATTAATATATTAGTATTATATATATATAATGTATCCTTTTTTTTATAACAACATAATTATCTAAACTTGGCTATTTATATATATATATATATATGTGTGTGTCTATTATGTATTGCGTAAATCTACTTTCATCAATAGAACTTTAGTTCTAGAATATATAAATAATTAATATTTATAAATATATCAAATAAGTAAGTAAATATAGTCACATGGGCACATATATCTATATAAATGCAATTGGGATGAAAATAAGCACATAGTATTTTATATATAAAATAAATTAACAATTAAGTAGTGAAAGGCACGGGTATTACAGCTACATACAAAAACCGTTGTCTTTTATAATATAGACAACGGTTATTACATTAATAGACAACGGATTTAATAGCAGCCGTTGTCAATATCTTCAAAATATTACAACGAGTAATATAACCGTTGTCTATAAGGAAATAGACAACGGGTTTTGAAAGTTGTCTATTAGCGTCCGCTACCCGTTGTCTATAGTCGATTTTCTTGTAGTGATACCAACAGATGATAAGCTGACATTTCGAAAAAAACACGAGACTTTAAACATTCCAAATTGGAGATTGGGTACTCAAGAAAGTGTTTCAGAATACGAAGGAAAGCGGGGACGGGAAATTGGCACCAAATTGGGAAGATCCGTATCAGATAGAAAAGATCATTGGGAATGGAGTTTACAAACTCCAAACTCAGGAAGGTCGACCCATAACCAACAGCTGGAACGCGTTGCACTTAAAACAATATCATTTCTAGAACTTTCAATGTCATTTTTTATTTTTATTTTATTCCTTTTTAGGATTTGTTTATTGACTTGAGCGTCGGAGTGACTAACAGAACCCCAAGCATAGGGAGTCCCGACCCTCTAGGAAATGACGGGGCTCCGGCCCCGAAGTCAGCCTCACAAACGAAGAATAATGTATTTGTTTGTTATTTACTTTTCAAAGTCTTATTATTATTTGCTTAAAGATTGGTTTACTGACTTGAGCATTGGAGCAACTAACAGAACCCCAAGCACAGGGGTCCCAATCCTCTCGGGTTCAACAGAGCCCTAACCGCAAAAAACTATGACTCGACCTCGAAGATAAAATTGATTCACGAAGTCAAATAAAAAAAGGCCTCAACACTCGACTCAGAATGTAAGAGCAAGTCCCGAAGCTCAACTACGACTCCAAGAGGTGCGCTCGAGTTTGTTGATTTTTATTCTTTCTAACTCTTATCCTACACGCATATACTAACCCCTGCGTCCTGTATCATCTCAAAGACAATAAGATGAAATGGAATATGTAATGTAGACACACATAAGAACAAAAAGACCAAAATATTAGAGTTAAAAATTGGCAAAACACCAAGTTGTCCAGTTGCCTTCACGAAAGGCAACTAAAAAATATTTACATATATTTGTTTGTTTCAAAAGCATAAAAAAAGTTTGTTCATAAAGAAGATCAAATTTAGGCCTCATCCCCGGCCTTGGCATCATCATTGACGGGCTCGACACCCTCCCCACTGACCTCCGTCTCCTTCACGACATCGGCATCGACCTCGACCCCGACCTCGGCAGCACGGCTATCCTTGTGTGCCTCGACCTCCTCCTCATCTTCTAAGAAGGATAGGTTGAGGTCTGGCATCTTTTCTTTGATGGCCTTTACAACCGCCGCCCCGCCTTCTTGGTAGAAAGCCTCCTTGAATGAAATAAAATCCGTAGATTCCAGTATGACATTCAAGTCCAGGGAGGCCTCCAGGTCCCTGATCCTGGCCTCCGCAAAGGTTAACGAGGCCTAAAGTCCACTCTTCTCGGTCTTGGCCCTAACCTGAGCCTCGAGGCTCTTGTCCAGTAAGGCTTTGGCACCTGCGGCTTCGGCTCTGGCCGCATCCCTCTCCATCAGGATAGCCGACTCTCTGTTGGCCATTTCTCTCCTCTCCTCAGCCACGTTTTCCAGCTCATTGGCCAGCTTGGAGACCCTCGTCTGAACCTCTCCTCGTGGCTCGCGAGGTGCTGACGAAGATAGACTACATTGAATAAATGAGAAGAAATCAGAACCTCAAGTTTAAAACCATGAGTATACAACGGAAATATTAAGGAGAAATTACTACCTTGGCCATCTGATCGAAGGAAAGGAAGGCCTGCTGTTCGAGACTATCTTTCTCGAATGTCTAGGGGGTGCCCAGGCCAGCAACGAACTTTTGTATGTCTGAAATGAAGGGCTTCAGGAAGACAGATCTGGAACTCGAAGAGGCAAGGGCCTTCTTAGACGATTGGGGAGTTTTCAAGTCACCCACCACCGAAGGAGGAGGCATTGTAGAAAGAGCAAAAATAGGGACGTCATCCTTCAACTTCTTCAGTGGAGGTGTAGGAAGAGGGCTTACATTCCTAGACCTCTTCGACCTTGATGAAGAAGAGGCCCCGATCTTGGCAGCAACTAAAGCCTTGGCCTTAACATCTGATGGTTTGATTTTCAACTTCCCCATGTCGTAGAGGGTTCGGCTGGCTTGAACTGTCTCGAATTCATGCAGCTCAGAAGACACGATGAATGCCTCTGTGATATGGGCGACTTCGTCTTCAGTAGGCTCACCTCGCGTAGGAAAACCTGCACAAAACAAATAAGGCTATAAGGCTCAGAACTAAAATAGTAAGTAAAAGATTCAGCTCAAAGACTCACGAGCTTCACGAAAGTCAGCAGGAGAAATCACACCCTCCGAAATCTGTACCGGGATGAAGATGAATCTGGGCTTCCATTCACCCGAAGAAGATGGCAGGGTCGATATCAGAGGGGGTCACTCCCCTACCCATTTGGTAAAATAATAAAAGTCCGGTTGTCCAGCATTGGCTATCAGTCTGCATGTTTCATGCCACTCACCAACGGTAGGTTCAGGGAAGCCGAGCTCTGACCATAGATAGTACATCCCAAGCATGTAGAACCAGCCCACCAGTGTAATTTGAGCAGGGGCAATGCCGTAGAAATCCACAATCTTAGCAAAGAAAGGATGAAGAGGCAGCCCGACCCCCTTATCGGCAACTAGAGTATAAAAGGCAGTAAGCTCTGTTGGTGGCTGGTGTGACCTGTCGAGAGGCCCAGGAGGATAGACTTCGACTCCGATTCCCGAGGCCGGTGGAGAGGTCAGTTTCTTCAACATTTCATCATTCATCTTCGGAGCAATGTCCGCCGTCTGAAACCTTTCTCCTACAGGTCAGACCTCGCGGATCTGGACTCCCCGAACCTTTAATAAACTACTTGTATCCACTGGGGCTCATCTTTTGCTTACCACCACTTGAATAATTGAGCGGGGGACGACTGCTGACGGTCTCTTGCCCTTAGCTTTTTCAGTAACCCTAATAATAACTAAAGAATCGGAGCTGTTGGAATGTTCCGACCTCGAGAAAGCCCCTTCCTCATCTCCACCATAACTCCTTGTTTCTTTTGCGTTCGAGTCATCGCTCGCACTCATCATCGACTCAAAGACGTTTGAACAAACCAAGTGAGAACCAACCAAGAAAAGCATATATCCGTTTAAAAAAATTTTGACCCCGGAAAACAACCGTCACCCTCCAAGAAACTCCAAAAGTCTAGAAAATCGATATAGTTACCCAGAACCCGACAATATCTCCCAGAAACCTAAACCGTAGTAAATCTAAAAACGACCACAAATTCTCCAAAATCCCAAGAAATACCGAAAAAAGAAGAACATTACTAAATATCCTCGAGAATTCCTAAAGCTTATGATAACTACTAAAAACTACACAACCATGGCAAGAAACGATTAAAAGTGCAAAAAGAGACAAGAGGATAACCTGGAAACTGTGCAACAATGGAATTTGAAGAGTCGATAATGACCGTAGCAAAAACCCTCAAGCAACACGATAAAGATGGAGACGACAGCGGAAAATACAGAGCAAAAATCCTTTGGGAGATTTTCTCGGTGGTAAGGATTTCTTGCGGGAAGATTCGGATGAAAGGGGGAGACGGTTGAAATTCTAAGAAATGAGGAGAGAGGGAACTATTCCCCTCGATATTTGAAATTCCCGATAGAGATAGCATAATCTGGGCACACGTGTCCTGATCTCATGGGGAGGGTTATCCTAGGGAATGGGAAAAGAAGAATCCGTACCTATGGCCCTGCTCCCCCAGGACCTACCTTCAGGTCAGGAGCTCCATGAGGTCTGCTCTCACGACCTCTTAAGCTCCCCCAAGACCTGCCTTCAGGTCTGGAGCTCCACGAGGTCTGCTCTCACGACCTCTTAAGCTCCCCTAGTCGTGAGGTCTGCTCTCACGACCTCTTAAGTCCCTCAGGACCTACCTTCAAGTCTGGAGCTTCACAAGGTCTATTCTAATAAATTTGTGAGCTTCCTCGAACCTACCTTAAGCTCGCAGAATGAGATTTCCTTTCCAAATCTAAAGGTCCCTCTATGGACTCGTCTGCAGGCATCAGTTTGAATCCAAATGAGAATGCGGAATCTAAAACGTGGAGATAGGTCGAAATAACTCCGAAATTCATTACCCGATCCTTGAAATACAAGAATCAAGTAATGAGGAACTAACTGTAGAGGTCATATTTCTGCATAGGCCAAAAAACTAGGCCCACGCCTATTTAAAAGATTAAAGAACCAAATAAGATCGACGCCTCACGGTCAAAATGCCTCAAGGTCCATGTCTTGAAGTCTACCCCTTGAGGTCCATGCCTCAAGGTCGATACATTAATCCTCGAAGTCCAGAGGTCTAGAAATAAGAGTCCACGATCGAACAGACTCAAGGAGAAGACCAGGTCAAAGTATCCGTTGGAGATGGCCATGACCCCATCAAAAATCCTAAAAGGGATAAGAGAGAATCCCTAAAATATCGGGATTCAGTTGGTATCTCACCAATATATATATATATATGTATGTGCTTCATAAACGGCAGAAAAAAAAAGACACACTGTACACGCAACACTCACAACTTCAGTCAAGTCATTGACATTCATCGTACAGCTCCGCAAGCAAGCCATACACAAGGCTTTGTAACAGCGAAGCTTGACCCCCCCTCTTTTATAATATAATTATAATTCCGCAATTTAATCACTTTTATCTTAAATTAATTCGATTCTGACTTGAGCATCGGAGTTCCTTCGATCGTCAACCTCCCGACGGTCTTTTGGCTTCACGTGTTTTCTTTATTTTGTAGATCGCCGAAGCCCGAACTCGAAGAACGATTAATTATAGAGATTTTTAACCTCTATACAAAGTATCACATGTATCCTTAAAAAGTATCGGGTCTGCTAGTTCAAATTATGATTTTTTCCATTCCAATTAATGTTTAATGTTTAGGAGTTTAAGGTATATATTTATATGTATTTTCAAACAAATTAAATTAAATTAAATCAATTTTAGGAGTTCATTAATTCCATTTCAGGTATATTTATATGTTTTCAAACAAATTAAATTAATTCGCTTTAATTTGAGGGTTCATTAATTTTATTTTAGAGTATATAATTTTTCAAAAAATAAAAATAAAACAGAAAATCATAAAAAAAATAAAAAATAAATAAAAAATAAAAAGCTCCCACGCGCCGTCTGAAATAAGCGCAAATAAGGGCTTTTGTGCACGGAAGTGTTTCTCTAAAAGTGTGATTCCCCAAAACAAATGCAGACGGCATAATATATCCTTGAAGATGTTGCATGCTGAGAGAATGAAACCTCAATGAGTTGTGCCTACCAAATACCATCAATGAATTATTAATCTTGCAATTTAAGTAGTGTTGGTATTTTTAACTTTAATAAGCGTTCAATAAAGATAAAAGACCTAATGAAGAATCAAAATTATACAAACAATTAATACTCATGAATACATAAAGATAATAAATGCCAATTCATTGAAACAAAAGGCAACAAAAAAAAAATCAATATATGCAAACACCAAATTCCTTAAATAATTTGAAAACTAATTTAAACTTAATCTGATTGTTTTCTTTAATGAATGAAGTATATGCATAGAAAAGTGATATGTGGTATATAAAAAAACCTTCTTTGCATGGCCTTTTATAATGCTCAAGTTGACAATATTTGCTGCACTTAATCATTCCCATATTTTTTATTAGCTCTGTGGAAATTTTTTCCCTTCTATGAAGGATTTATACCTTTATTTCTTTGATATTTTTCGATATGGTACGACGTTATAATTTTATTTTCTCTCTCTCTTGGCCAATCTAACTGTTTTGATTGCTCTAGCTATTCTCATTATGGCTTTGACACGAAACACATGCATGTGATTTTTTTTTTATTATCAATGACAAATGATGTAATTAAAACAAACAAATGATATGAATCCCCATATTTCATGCATAATTTAATGATGCCAACACAACTTAAATTGGATAACAATGAATGTACAAATGAAAAGAAAGTTGGTGGTGTAATGGCATGGTCAGCAATACCATTCAGTCCACTCTTTTTCGAGCATTTGATATTGCCAATAATGGACCAAAATTAAAAGATACTTTATTTTGTATTTTTTTTTCCTTTATTTTTTATAAAGGAAAAGAGGCTTTCCACCACTTCTTTATTTTGTTCTTTTGTTTGTGTTTAACATGGGTAGTCCATGTAGTCAAACTTTATTTAAATGTATAAGATACTATTGTTTGTTTAACTTAATGAATACTACTAATTATTTATTTCGTCTACAGAATTCACTTTTATAAATCATAATGTTATACTCACTGTGTTTTATTTTAATTGTTGTTTTAGTTTTTTTATCTAAAATTAATAATTAATTTTATGGACTAAATATATATGACACATCAAATTTTATTCATTTATATTTTCTTAAAATAATGTTTGGGATATAATTAAAATTGGGAGAGAAGGTGTGAAAATATATAAAACAACAAATATTTTGACACAATATAAAAAAAAACTAAAACAACAATCAAAACAAAACGAATGGAGTATATCGATAGAAAAATCACTTAATTGCTAAAATAGAGAAGAAATGGAAACACTAAAACAAATAATGATCTTATTCTTCAAATTTCAAAAGGATATTCTAATTCTAATTCTAATTCTAATTTAGATCCACAATTAATATACATGTGTCGTTAAATATGAATTTGAATTTAAATTTTAACATATCTTATAATATTTTATCCACAAAATAGTCATGTATAAGTTTTTATGTTTTACGCCTAACATAACACGACAACGTAATATTAATAAAAAAATTAAAAAATACAATACAATTTCGGTTGTTATGAAAAAAGATCTAGTTCTAGATATTCGTACCTTGTGTTGACTAAGAAAATAAACTCAATTACTCAAACCAATAAATGTTGTTGAAACAAGTAAATAAAAATGGTTCATGACTATGGGTCTTGATGTTAATTTATATTTAAATTCGAATTATGTTAGTAGGTGGATAAGTAAATTGTAGTAAAAATAAAAAATTAAATGAGGTCAAACTTACAGGAAAAAAAGTAGATTTAAGCATGCACATATTATGATTTCGATTCTTATTTGTTATTTAGATGATGGATTTGAGATTCAATTCAATTTATCAATCAACAAAAGTAAATAAGAAACACTATCAAAATAAACTACAACTGCAATTTCAAGATTGGATTGATAGAGAAAGAGGTGCAACTGAGGTCTTCAATTTTCTTGGGTTAGTCATATGTTATATATTCTATTTGAGTGTCTTGTTGAAGTTTTTAATTCTCTAGTGAAATCACTTAATTAGCCTAAATCATCTATCAACACATAAAGACTGTGAGCTACTCCTAAGATCACCGTCTGAGATAGTTTCCTAGAATGTAGTTACCAAAAGCTCTCAATATTTGAAACTCTCATAATATCCTCTACTCTCTCTCTCTCTCTCAATTTTTGATTATCATGCTTTATATGCTCAAATTTCTCTATTGAAACCCACATCTCGAATTATGGATTAATAGACTAAATCATGCTAATTAGTTGCCAAACAATCAACACCCACACAAAACAAGAATATAAAGAGAGAATTAAAACCAAAACACTCTGTTAGGAATACTAAACATGCATTAACCCAAGTACTTTCAAATCGTCATGTACAAAATAGATTAGGTACTCATGCTAAGATGAATAAACAAAATCATCCAAAAAATAATCATGGTTTTAACAAAAATGTAAAGAACAAATCATACGTGCTATTCGCGAGTTAAATAGCACGTATGAATGAAACTGACTCGAACGGCTTTGAGCTTGTGTAGAACTCGACCTGAATACTTGTGGATGTTATAGGAAGCGTACGAATGGTGTAAAATGGATGTTGGTGATGATGGACGTGGCTGGTGTTGTTGTAGATGAATCACAACTCGATAAATCCCCTGTAGTCTCTAACGTACTACGAAAAATGTACCTCAAAGTTTTTCTTCGATTAGCGAGTTCACCCTATTCCCTCTTGTGAATTAGAACGTTCCCTTGATGTAAGACTCAAAGTTGCTAGCTTTAAGAATGGTGTTTTTGAACTAAAATAACAAAAGTGTTTGGTTGATAAACATAAGATCGTGAGACAATTGAGAAAATAACTCTTTATTTCATGCAACGCCTAAAGAAAATAAAATAAATGGATCCCTTATTTATACATAAAGGGGGAACGAAAATTATAGCTAAAAATAATAAAAATTGGACTAGGAAACTACCTAAACTAGAATTCTAACTAGGAAAGAAGTTCCCATAATTAAAACTCTAATTACCTAGCTAAAAAGACATTCTAGAAAATTCCTTAATAAAAACACACGAAAATTATAATTAAATTAAATAAAATCTGATCTAAAATAAATAAATAAAATCTAAACTAGGATAAAATAATTCTCAATTAAGTTGGGCTTCAATCTTGGACTCCTTGAGATCGAACATGGGCTGAATTAAATTACTTCATGAGCTGCCCAACATGGACGAAATATTCCATGCAATTCACGTCCATGCACACTTCATTCTTCATGCACTTGTCTTCTTCAAACCTTGATCTCCAATCTTTAATTGTCAACAAAGTAACAATTTTGGGATCCTTTAATGGCAGCTTTGGATGGAACAATTTGATGCTTGTCATGGTCTCATCATTCCCCTCCTCTTGAAAAGAATTCGTCATTGAATTCGAACTGCCTGGATCGAAAATGAACACGAACTGATCATCAATCTCTTTTGGGGGCTCAACAATATCATGTGTCACATCTTTGGAAATCTGTAAAATAATGATATTAAAAGTACATGGTTGACAAAAAATGTTAAAAATCAGCGGTTTCTCCATGTTTGCTCGTATGAGCTCCTCTTTATCTTCAACCACTTCCAAGTTGATCTCACTCTCCATCTCTTTTTATTCTTCTCTAACGCTTTCACAAGTGGCAATATCTATCAATTTTTCAAGAGATGATTCAACGGAAACGGTTACCTCTAGAATAGAATGTTCTTTGATGGCAATGATCTCAGATGGTAACTCAACGTTGATTTCCACTTCTTCTTCCTCGACTTCAGCTTGTCTTTCCTCGGGTTTGGTGTCGGTCGGGGGCTAAATTGATGGTGTAAACCATGTAGGTGGTGATGGTGTAGCAATGTGTGGTTGAATTATTGGTGTACGTAGGTCACGCATATACGGGTGTTGTAGGCTCAGGCCTATGACTGGGCTGGTGCAAAACGTGTCAAACGTCTCTCAACTTGTTTAGCATATTGCACCATATCTTCCAACTCTTCGTAGTGATATACTGCTACCTTTTCTCGGATTGACCTTTGTAGACCAGCTAGAAATCTCTCCATTGTATCTTCTAGATACTCATCTACATCATCTCGTCTCATGGCTTCAATCATTTGGTTGTAGTACTCATCTACACTATGGCCTCCTTACCTAAGCTTATGTAGCTTTTCCTCTAACTCTCATTGGTAGTGGTCTGGAATGAAGTGTTTTCGCATCTCATCTTTTAGCCCTCGTCACGAATCGATGAGTGGAAGGCGGTCTCGGCGGCATCGGTTTTGCTGGAATCCCCACCATGTTGCTGCGTAGCCCTTAAACTCTAAGGAAACTAGTTGTACTTTCTTTGGCTCGGGAAAGTCGTAGCATTCAAAAACCTTGTCTACTTTACGTTCTCAATCAAGGTATGCATCGGGATCGTGACCTTCAAACTCGGGGATGGTTGTCTTGTTGGACACCTTAGAGGTATGGTCGTACCTCATAGTAACTACAAAAGTAACAAACGTGAAGAAATAAAGGACTTCACAATCCTCACTTTTCTCTCGTTTGTTTCCACTCTCATTTTTTTCCACTTGTGTATCACTCAAAGTGTATGTGGACTAGGGCAGAAAATTCAACTCCTTGATGTATAGGGGATGAATTTGGGTGGCTTGGGTGTGTATATGGAAGGTAGAAAAGGATTTGGATGGAGAAGAACAAGATAAGGAAATAAAAAGAATAGATATGGTAGTATCTATTTGGATGTATTTCACCTAGATGGACACAATCTAAATAGCCTAAAGTATCTAATATGGGTGAGGGGAGTCTAAACTAAGTAGGAAAACACAAGGAAAAATCGAAATCCAAACTGAATTTTTTTTTTCAGAATTTTTTTTTTCAGAACAGTTTTTTTTTAATCAACTATATTCTAACTAAACAAGAACTATAACACAACTAAACAATATGACACGAACTGGGCAGTAGGAACGAGATCAAGCAGCTTCTTTCCTTTTTTTCGGATTTTTTTTTTGTAATCTGATTTTTTTTTGTTATACAACTCAAACTCAACTTGAATAGCAACAATAACACACTTCAAGAAGGTAAAAATGAACTGAGCTCAAAGAAAAATGAATCTGAACTTTTTTTTTGAACTGTTCCTCTTTTTTTAACAGTATCTCTTTTTTTTTAATCGACGCCTCTTTTCTGTTTTTTGTTTTGTTTTTTAACCGATGGCTTTTCTTTTCATTTTTTCAATGAATATGCAGATTACAAATCGATAAACAACGAACAAAATGAACAAAAATTAAACAAAAGACACAATTTGGTATTGAACCACGAACAACTATTGTTGTCGTGGCTTTGATACCACATGATGTGATTCTGTCATGCTCGAAAACATGAAAGAATATCAAAGTACGCAGACTCAAGAACGGAACACACGATGACTATGTAAGAGTTCAAAATAATACCGGGACTCAATATAAGACTTGAAGTAGCGGAAGACTTAAACTGAAATTGACTGGACTCGATTTATGGCTGGACTTTAGACTCGAAATTGACTAGACAAAAAGAACACTTACGGTATATGTGCTATTCGCGAGCTAAATAGCACGTATGGATGAAACTAACTCGAACGGCTTCGAACTTGTGTAGAACTTGACCTAAATACTTGTGGATGTTATAGGAGGCGTACGAATGGTGTAAGATGGGTGTTGGTGATGATAGACATGGCTGGTGTTGTAGATTAATCGCAATCCGATAAATCCCCCATAGTCTCGAACGTACTATGAAAAACGTACCTCAAAGTTGTTCTTTGATTAGCGAGGTCACTCTATTCCCTCTTGTGAATTAGAACGTTCCCTTGATATAAGACTCAAAGTTGCTAGCTTAAGAATGGTGTTTTTGAACTAAAACAACAAAAGTGTTTGGTTGATCAACAGAAGATCGTGAGACAATTGAGAAAATAACTCTTTATTTCATGCAACGTCTAAAGAAAATAAAATACATGGATCCCTAACACGCCTTCATTTAGCGTGTAGAATCACACCTATGGGCAAAACCCGACAGATGCTTTAATTTGCCCTCAGAGGCTAGTATAGCGCCCGAAGGCGGATATCGTCCCATGGAGAGTGATTAACCTTTCTATCTTTTCGGTAATTTTTTAGGATTTGTAGGGATTACTGTCACTAATCCTTCCCTACAAACTTTAAACTAAACAAACGATTAAATAATAAAATGGAAATAAATATAAAATAAATATTCAAGTCGAATATAAATTCAGTTTTGGTAGATGCATGCAATCCTGGGCACAAACACATGGATATCTTGATAAGACCGTATGGTTATAGGGAGCAGGTACGGTCGCCTTACCCCCCAATTCCTTCTTACTGTGTACGCTAAGAGCGATACGGTCGGCGACTCTTATTCCCTAACTATCCAGGACCTAACAAAGAGAGTCATGTAGAGGGTTTGCAAGAATAGAAACATTTGATCGGAGGAACCCAACGCTGGTATATGGGACCTGTTTGGCATTGTGCCCATATCCACCTATACTTCAATCTCCGGGCTTAGTCGTCTCTAGGCTTCTTCACCCGGTTTATCACTCAGTGGCTCATCAGAGAATCGGTCACCCTTACTTCCACTCTGACTTACATCAATAATGGTTTGGCTACGAGTGATCAACTACATAGTCTCCCCATTGCAGTGTCATCGTTCTTCCCAAGTTGAAGTTGGGAATCAATTCGAGATAAATTAAGCCCGATTAGCCTCATGCAAACGCATCACCTTTATTCTTCAACACATTCAACTTGAACACTGGATACTTAGCCAGATAACATACTAATAAATAAAGTAAAAGTAAATAAACAACTCATGACAAAAGGAAAACAAACTATATTAAAATCTGGAACCAACTCCAGATTTGGGCAAAACAGGTACATGCATCAGTCGAGGGCAAATCACCCCCGACTGTGCAGAATTTCCAGAACAGTTAAATACAGAAAATAAACTGAATCTTGCTATTAAAAATGGTGTGTTTGTGGTTTGTTCTTGGTTGTCTACGAAAATGAAAGATAACTGGTATTTATAGCTCTTTGAAAAGCCACAATTCGGCCCAACCCAACCCACGTAGAGGCATAAAGTTAGTTGGAGAAGACCACTTCAACCATGTTCCCTAAATGATAGGGATGAGCTGCTCCATCTCTTCTCTCTCCTTTATCTCTTATCTTCTCTATCCTCCACTTCTTCTCTCTCCTCTAGCTGACTTCCCCAAGTTTTGGAACTGCTGTGCACGTGGGTCCACGTCAGTTGAGAAGAATTTGTTGCTGAACGTTCCGCGCAAAATCCGCAACAGACTGTCAAAGCTTCAGCAGTTGATCCTCTTTATGCCCTTAATCGAGTTGGCACTTCATTATGCCCATAATGGATCAAAACGTGCTCATCTCTCTCCTGTTACACTTTGTCCCAAACTAGACTCTAGACACAACTAAAAGAACTAAAAAAAAGAGTAAAAAGACAAACTAAAAAGATGCAAAATTGAGTCTGTATCAATCCCTTATTTATACATAAGGGAGAACGAAAATTATAGCTAAAAATAATAAAAATTGGACTAAGAAACTACCTAAACTAGAATTCTAACTAGGAAAGAAGTTCCCATAATTAAAACTCTAATTACCTAACTAAAAATACCTTCTAGAAAATCCCTTAATAAAAACACACTAAAATTATTATTAAATTAAATAAAATATGATCTAAAATAAATAAATAAAATCTAAACTAGGATAAAATAATTTCCAATTAAGTTAGGCTTCAATCTTGGACTCATTGAGATAACATGGGCTGAATTAAATTACTTCATGAGCTGCCCAATATGGACGAAATATTCCATGCAATTCACCTCTATGCACACTTCATTCTTCATGTACTTGTCTTCTTCAAACCTTGATTTCCAATCTTTAATTGTCAACAAAGTAATAGTTTTGGGATCCTTTAATGGCAGCTTTGGATGGAATAATTTGATGTTTGTCATGGTCTCATCAGAACTCGCATTCTACAGAGATTGTTATATCTGTAATTTTACATGTAGAACTCAAAAATGTTGACGTACTACGATCTCTCCAATTTTACATGTAAAACTTAAAAATATTGACACCCTATGATCACATACCACAGAGTGTGTCGTGATGTAGAACTCAAAAATGTTGACATACCATAACCGCATACTACAGAGATGTGTCATGTGACGTACCACAAGCTCTGCACATACCACGATCTATGGAGGTAGAAATCAAAACTAAATCATGAGAACTACCTACAGACCACGGAGATCATATCTTGTGAAGTACAACAATCTCTCTAGTCTTACAAGTAGAGCTCAAAACTACTGATGTACCATGATCCATCTAAGCTCAAAGAAAGGGTAGAATTTTCCCTAGCCCATAATCATAATTATCCGAATGAAGGTTTTTGATCAATTTTGTTTCCACAAACAACAGGACAAAAATATTAAAAATATATATTTCTCACAATTAAGAATGATATTGAAAAGTTTTGTGGGGTATAAGAACTCGAAAGATGATTTATATGGGCGTTGAGGAGGTTTCAAATAAATAATTAAATCACATTTACTTGAATAAGTTTTAGGATAATTGACATATAACACTCTCCAATTATATTAGATTAAAACTTTGCACTCCAAATTGAATATATATATATATATATTGACAAATATTCACACCTTTGAAATAGAATTAATCTATCAAAAACAATCATGGAGCTGAGTGATGAAAACCAAATTAGAGATCGAGCATTAAACTCACAGATGTTGAACAACTTCATTCCAATATATATAACATTCCAAAATGTTCTTGTGGTGAAGAACCATGCATATACATCAATATCTTAATTGTATGTGAATTAAAAACGAATTATATATATCATGAATTTCATACTATTACAATAACACACACATATATTTGAGCAACTGCACACAATTTGTCAATAAATGATAAACGACAGCTGAAGAGTAAATCAATTGCAAGTAGGCATAAAAACCACAAGATTTCGATTCACAAACAAACTCGACTATATAGATAGGATTAATCACCCTAATTATAATAAATCAAAGAGCTAGCGACACATATACTATATATCCCTGCAGCTGCCTTATTCTCTCTCTCTCTCTCTCTCTCTCTCTCTCTCTCTACTCGTCCCCCAGTCCCCTCAACAAGTGAGTAGGGTCGTCCAAGTACAACTTCTCACCAGGCGGTGCTTTAACGAGGAAAAAACGGCCCTCTTCATAACCTGTGATTCACAAACAAACATTGATCGGTAGCTTGTTTTCTAATTTCAAAATTATTACTTTTAAAAAAACAATGTATAGAAAATATGGTGAATTACATAGTGTTTCGCCGATGCAGGCTTCCTTAAAAACTTCGTTTACGAAGTTTGTACACTCTCTTAGGAATTGAGGGTCGGCATTGGCGTATTTTGGTAACTCAAGATATCGACGCTCAGACTCCATCGTGATTCACAGACAATTATTCTTCAATCCAAACCCTATGCTATTGGTTTTTATAGAGTTCTATTGAATTCATGGACCCTCACTTACTTTGGGAATTACTCTAATTAATAGCAACATATTTTTTAGGAATATTATTCTAATTAATAGCTAGCCAAATAGTATTAGTCTAAATAATATATAGTGATCGTTCAATAGTTACTCTCGACATTAAAAAAAAAAAACAAAGTAATCAGATTCGATCGGTAAATCTTTTTGGTAATTTGGGTAAGTTTCAATTAATATTAATTCATAATTTTGTTAATATGCTTTTATATATCTACCATTCCAGCCTATTTTTGAGAATGATTAGCGTTAAAATTTTCATATTTTGAATTTTGAAAAAAATATCTCTCAGCAATAGTTATGGATTGCAATTTCCAATTAAAAAGATTATTTAGTCAACTAATTTAGGGATAAATTTAGAATTTAAATTATTTCCATGGACACTTTTGAATGAAATTATTTCCAATTTATAATTAAAAATAAATTCGAATTCATCCTTTTGCCCTTTTCATTTCGAAGTCTTTATCCTTGTCCAATGTAAATTAAAAACCATTGTAGACTAACATAAAAAAAAAATTTAACAGACATTAGTTCTAGAATAGACAAAGCAAGATCCACTATTTTTTCGAAGAGGAAGTAATAATTCAATAAAATACGGTTCAATCTTTATTCTCTATGATTGTAAATGTTTGATTATTGGTTTTGTAATTGGAGTGTTATTTTTATTTTTTTAATTGTTCAAATAGGGTGAGATTGTAATATTTGGATTTGTATGAACGAAATCATGTATAATATTTTTGCTTTGGTCATATGTTCAGGTCCTTGTTTATTCATTGTGAACACCTAGCTATCTCACGCCCGGTAGATATGAATTACTCACTCATATTTTTTTTTTTCAAATTCGTTTAAAACTATTAATTTTTTTTTTCAAATTTGAGAAAAAATAAATAAATCAGAAAAGAAAATAAGTTCATTTTTTCTCATAGTAGCCCAACTACTAAAATTTAACTAGGGATGTCATGGTGGGGATGACCTAGTGTGGTGGAATGAGATTGTTTGAAGACCAGATGTCACGAGTTTGAATCTCCTCAATACTATCAGGTCGAGTGTGTGAGTAAAAAAAAAATCTAGGGATGTGAAAAAATATAATCATGGCGAAATACCGCTCATACCGTACCGAAAAATACAGAAAATATAAAAAAAATTGACAAATGTATGAATTTTTAAAAATTAAAGTATACCGTCACAGTGTCACACCGGTATATACTGAACTTATATATATATATATACATATATATATATATATATTGGTACATCCATAATACAATGTAATAGTATAATATTCAATAAGTTTATCATAAAAATTTAGCAAAAAATTGTCATTTAATCTAATTTAATACCTAAGTTATAACTACAAATGGACAATTTGAAATTAAATGTAATAAATCATAATCTTATATTCGTTTTCAAACAATAAAATAAAATAAAAGTTAAGATGAATAATTGAGAAAAAATAAAATAAAATGAGATATGCTTGAATTATGAGATATAAAATTATTCTAATTTAATTAAATAACTTAATTAGTAAATTGCTATTGAAAGTAAATGTAATAAATGATAATATTTTATAACTTAGATACAAAAGTATGACATTTAATCGTATTTATTACCTAAATGATACCTAACAAATAAAAGTAAATGTAATAAATAATAATTTTTTTATTCTTCTCCAATCTTTAAAATTAAAAGATAAGATGAATAATCAATAAAACTAGAAGAAAATGAGATATACTTAAATTATGAGATATTAAAATAATGCAATATAACATTCATAAATGTATCATAAAATGTATAGTTACTTTACTGTATTACCTAAATGATAATTCAAGAACAAAAAAAAAGGCATGATAAATGTATGTATTATGCGTCATGTCGAACTTAAGGAATACTGAACGAAGGTATGCCAAACTTAAGGTATACCGAAAGTAAGATACAGTAACCATATGATTTTTATCATATCATATATTAAGATAATGTATAAGGTAGAAGAAAAAAACTAATTAATACCCATTCTAAATGAGAGAAAATTATAAAATTAACAATAAAACTAATTAATACCATTCTAAGTGAACGAGATATTAATTACAAATTTTGGATAGATCGCGTAATTTAATGTAAATACCAACATGTTATTAACGAATACATTTATATATATAGAAATGAAACAAAGCAATTAATTAAGATAAATATCGTCAATGATTTGCCATCTATATATTTAGTCATATAAACATCAATGATTAGGAGTCTAAGTCTATAATTAACATATGAATGATTATTATCAAATTAATTAAAAGGTAATTATCAATCATATTGGGAAAATTCATAAGATTTTGTAAATCAGTTACGATATTTGACAAAGATAATTGGAACAACAGTACTCAATTCCAGATTGTTCAAATGGATGCGAGTGGAACTAGTATAATTTGTCGTAATAGTTAGAATATATAGATCAACTAGGAATTTACTTAGTAGATACGCTCGAGGGGGCAACGAACAAATAATTGATTTTAAAAATAAGCTAAGCATTTTATCATCAGCTAAGATCGTAAAAAATTAAACCTGTTGAGCAATCTAACTAGCTCGTGCACGGACTCTAAAACTTGAGTGAAAATTAGTTCGAATGCCAGAATATACTCCGAAATAGTATATAGGGGTAAATTGAACATTAACCCGTAATAAAGAGATAAAACGGTTAGGATAAAGTACGAGAGATTCACAGATATATTTTACAATCAAATTTAGAAAAACATTTGAAATTATGATATGTAGTTGGAGGACAGGCTAAGGAAGTTCTATCTCTAGCGTTAGCCCCAGACTCCAGTTCTTAATAATGACTATATATTTCATGTGATAGACTGATACTAAAAATCTGCTTATATCCTCACTTAATTTCTTGTGATCTCACTATTAATGTTTCTGGTGCTATTGAATTTACTTTATTGTAAAAAAAAAAAAAAACAAACTAAAAAGAAAGCAAAAAAGGCGCCATACTACTATTCCTATACAGTGAAGTGGGAGTACCGAGACGGTGCACACATGAAATAAAACCCCAAGTGGACCCACTCTTCCTCATAATGCAACATTTCTTTGCTATAAAAAAGAAAATTTCCTCTCACATCAATCGTTCTCTCTCCTCCTCCTCCTCCTCCTCCGTTTTGTCTGACTCTGCAGATTTTTTTTTTCTCAGGAGACAACACTAAAGCTGCGTCACCGAACAAGAAGAGAGGAGAAGCAAAAACCCCAAAAACAGCAGGAAAATTAAGCAAAAAACCCTAGCGACACGACCACAAAATCCTATCTCTGTCTCCATTTTCATGGAATCTCTCCCCAGATCTTCGCACAGAAGAAAGCTCTCCACCACCGCGGCGAATGTCTTCTCGTCGTCTTTCTCGTTCAAGAACCCCTACGGCGACGTTTTGCTGTCGAACGGAGGTGAGAGAAACTCGCTGCAAGTTCATGAGTACTCCGAGATTTTTGCAGGCTCTTCTTCCATTCCGGTGCTTGATCTTTCGTGCCTCGACGAGCGGGTCGGGTCGGGGGATTTCCGGAGCTCCAAGCTCGATTACACCAACATTTTTGGCGGCTTGACGCATGACGATGTTTTCGTGCCGTACGAGGAGGTGCTTAATGGTTCTGCTAAGAAAGCTAAACCGCGGTGAGTTTTCTCTGCTTTCATTTCGCAAGAGAATTGTGAATTTTGCATCAAATGTCAATGTCGTCTTGCACTTGTTGGTACGTGAATGCTGTGTTAATTGGGGTTTGGATTGATTGTTATTAGCATATGCGGTATTTCGATCACAGATTTTAATGAATCTCTGTCAGAATTTCTTCTTAGGAAGGAAATCATTATTGTTTGGTTGATTGTGTGTTAAATGGAAAACTAAAATCTGCTCGACTATATGCGATTCTTTTTTTCTTTTTTCTTTTTAAATGCTAACTAGTAATGGGGTTAATAATCAATATATGTTTTTAAGTTGTAGGTGGCGATGCTTATTGTCAAATAATAATAAATGAGAGTGTTGAAAAATCCATTTGATGCACAGTTCTACATTTCAATTTGCATGAAATCTCTTTCACTGGCTAGTGTTAAATGTCATAGTGAATAGTTGTGGAAATCCAATATAGAAGTATTCTGGCAGTGGTAACTGGTACACTCTATGGCAGCATCTAAAATTTGCCTTCAGTATGATATGAATATTTTATATAGTTTGTTAGTTTGAAGTTAATTCGCATGTATTTTGAACATACGAAGTGTTCCTGTGCAGAGCTGTCTTCTTAAGAAACTCAAGAATGTATTGGTTCGCATTTCGCCACGTGGCACATGCTTGATTTCTTTTAGTTGCTTGCGGCTAGTCCCTTTTTATGATATATTGATATGATCATCTATTTTTATTCCTTGTAAATGGAAAGCCGATAACAGCAACAATAATAAATTAATAATAATGCTTGCCGATTCCTAGTATTCCTCCTTGTGGCCGGTATTCCCGTACTTTCTGAGCATTAATTAATTTTCCGGTTTTCCTTCAAATTCAATGCTATAAGTTCGTTTTTTTTCTTTGGTTTTAGCTATTAAGTATGTTACCATAATGTCGAAAGTGGATTACGTGTCAAGTTACTCGCCTTGATGTCAGTAGGAATCCATGTACATATTATTTGGTTTATTACGCTCAAGTTCTAATTCATATATGCTAAAATCTCATGGACAACAATTTAACATCTGGTCCCTGCTGCTGAGGAAACCAAAAGAAATATTGAAGGGAAAAAAAATGCACTCTCTCCTTGTCCTTTGCAGAGGAGAAGGCAGAGAAGGAGTCCATGAAATCTGAGGCTTCTCAATCATAGAAAGTTAACTGAAAAGTCTTTTCTTTTCCATATAAGCAAACAAGATTTACCTTGATTTGATCTTGATATAATAGCTCAAAAAGAATATCATAAGAACGTATGACATCCACGCATGAAAAATTTACTTCCAAGTCAACCAGAAAATTAATGAAATATGAAAGGAAAACTGTTTTATTTGGCATAATTTACTATAAAACAAATTGTTTATTAAAAGAAAAAAGTTTGACATTCTTTACATGGAGAGGATTAGTCATATTTCTGTATTTCATGTGTAGCTCCTATTTTTGTTTCTGTTTATATGTTGGAAATGATGATTAAGGGCTTTTCCCAAACCCCTTTTATTTTGATTTGAGAGCTTGGGGCCGAGGTGTTAGGACGGGCAGGTGGGAATAAGATGTGGTTGACTTCATCCTTCCAAGGTTTTAGAAAATGATATCTTCGTGTAGATTCTTGTAATATTTGGCATCTAAATTTGCATGCTGTACCTTCTTATATCGGGAACCCATTGAGATGCATTGTTATATTTTGTTCTTCTACTGCACATCTCATTCGTCAGAAAATAGGTTGATGGAAAGAGTTGTATGCCTTTGTAGGATTCCAGTGGAGGGGCAGCCTTATCCGCAAGAATCATGTTCTCGGCATTCTTCAAGAAAGACGGGAAGGCCCCCTGGTGTGGCATCTGATCAGTCTGCTAATGGAGTTAAGCTCCAAGAATCAGATTCGCGACATTCTTCAAGAAAGACTGGAAGGTCCTCTGGTGTGGTGTCTGATCAGTCTATTCATGGAGTGAAGCTGCAAGAATCAGGTTCTCTACATCCTTCAAGAAAGACGGAAAGGCCCTCTGGTGTGGCATCTGATCTGTCTGCTGAGGAAGTGAAGCTGCAAGAATCAGGTTCTCTACATCTCTCAAGAAAGATGGAAAGACCCTCTGGTGTGGCATCTGATCAGTCTCTTGATGGAGTGAAGATGCAAGAATCAGGTTCTCTACATCCTTCAAGAACAACGGAAAAGCCCTCTGTTGTGGCATCTGATCAGTCTGTTGATGGAGTGAAGCTGCAAGAATCAGGTTCTCTACATCCTTCAAGAAAGATGGAGAGGCCCTCTGGTGTGGCATCTGATCAGTCTGTTGGAGTGATGTTGCAAGAATCAGGTTCTCTACATCCTTCAAGAAACACGGAGATGCCCTCTGGTGTGGCATCTGATCAGTCTATTGATGGAGTTGAGCAGCAATTTAATATGTCCTTCAATATGACCAACCAAAGAAATAATGATGCGTCGGATGCGAAAACACACATAGCAAAGTTCCATGCTGTTCCTGGATTTGCTCATTTTGTTGATGGATGTCAGCCACACAAGGGAAAGAATGACAGGACACCCTTACTCAAATGTGAAGTTAGTCGGACCTGGAGTTTCAGTGCTGAAGTTGAACCTATTAACGCTAAAGGTGGATCAAGCTTTGAGAAAACACTACTTAATAAGTCGCACAATGTGAATGATGTTAATCTCCAATCAAAATTATCAAATGGTCCAACACCTTCAGGTTATCCATCAAATAAAAATGATAACAAGGAACCCAGACAATTGAGGGCATCATTGTTTGCTTCTAAAGGAGATGTTTCTCAGAAGATTGCTGGTGAATCTTCTGAGGAATTTGACGACAACTCTGTTGACGCTGTCTCTGCTGCTACCTTGAAGAAGGCTGTAGAACAGGCCCAAGAAAGTATAAGAATAGCCAAAATGATCATGGAAAGGAAAAAAGATGGTTATCAAGACGGATCAAAGCCTAGACCTATAAGTTTCCTGAAAGCCACGGATAGGAAAACTAAAATTGACCATGGGGCTTTAGGCTCAAAAGATCACAGTACTAGAAAAAAGTATGAAGAATTAAATCCTACATTCCCTGTGCCTGCTGGGATTAATGGAAAATTAACTCCGTCTCTGAGTCACAGCAGTGCACGTATTCATGCTGAAAATTCTGAGGGTGAAAGGGTGTGGGAGAATGTTGAAATAGATAGAGACAATGAAGAGGCATTTGGAGGCAGGAGTAAGTTATTTGCTTCAAATCACATTCAGAGTGAGGCAATTCATGTTGACGAAAATGTAGTAGAAAAGCTTGAAAAAAATGTTGAAGCAGCAGAAGTGCAAACAGGGGCAAAAGATTTTCCTGGATGTGGAGCTGTTGATTTGGAGCTTGCGAAAGTAGGCAACATTAATGGCTTAACGCCCTCCGCGAGTGAACTTGCATCTAACCTTGGAATGTTGGAAACAGTCAAGGAAACCATACAATGCAGAAATGTTACGGCTTATCATACAAAAGGATCTGAAGTTGTTCCTGAACTCGTGCAAGGGGCTCTCAGTACATCCCAAAGGGCACAGGGGATGGAGAAGAGTGTGAAAGATGACGAAAAATGTCAGGTCACATTTGATCGTGCAGAAGGACCTGAAAATAATGAGGGACGAGTTCTTAATAGTTCTCAAAGAATTCCTGAGCATGGCAAGGCTGTGGATGAAGCCAGTGAAATTTTAAGGATCTGGCAGGAGGATCGGGTGAATGAGCAGAGAGAAAATGGTAGCAATGATAACGAACATCATGAGAAGAAACTAGAGGAGTGTGACGGAATGGTTAATGCGAGGTCAGAATTCAATGACATGCTGAATGAATTGTGTAATAGGGCTGGGAATGAAAGTCCGGAGCAAGAAGAGATAGAGAAGGAAATTGAAAGTGTCTCCAAATGGGAAGGGGATGGCAAGAGACATGCAACAATTTATGATGAAGAAATTAGTGGGTCAGGGCAGACAGAGGGCCACCTATGGTTTGGAAATGAAGAGCATATGAAGGAAGTCTTGCTGGAAGTAATGAATGACGGGAAGCCTTATGTTTTCCCTGTAGTAGGAGAGTTTACAGCTAAAGTCGATGAGGCTCATGAACCACAAATTAATGATGACAAACAAAATTGTGCTATTAATAAAGATGAGCCAGAATTACCTGAAGAATTTGTACAGAATCAAGTTGAAGAGGAACATGTTAGGACTTCTAAGTATGAAGCCACAAGGACCTTAATCTTGGAGGCAAACCATTCCGTCTATGTTCAGAAGAGAGAAACTTTTAGCGAAGCTGAGAAAACAGACAACACTCTTAGGGATGCAGACAGATATGGAGATCATCATAATAAATGCCAGTTTCAGGAGGCTGCTTATGAAGATGATATTGATGAAGCTGTTAATTTGAGTAGTGGTGAGGCTAGCATCATCTTTGATGTGGCTCATACTAATGTGACTAGCAATATCATTGCTGAGACTCAAGAATCCTGTAATGTAGATTCAATCAGAAAAGCGGAAGAACATCATAAATCTGTCAAAAATCCTGAAGAGAATGTGCCCAAATCTAATGAAGCAGTTTCTGCAATTGATAATGATAAGATGGCAGAACAATTGTTCAATCTGCAGGATGATGAAATGCTTAGAACTGACTATTTGCATCGAAGTGCCTCTGAAGAGATTTTTGTGGAAAACAAACTGCATGATGCTTATGAAGGTGTTTCTGATAGCAGAGCCGAAGCTGCTGATGTCATGGATCCAGATCCTGAAGAAAACCTGTCACAAGATGAGGATGTATCTAATACAACTGATATTCATGCTACTGCTCAAGACCATGCTGCTGAAATCAGTAGTCAAGATATACATGAGGTCCTTGGGTCTCATATTAGAATAATAGAATTGGTCACCCCTGATGTAGAACAGGTGTTGGAACAAAATATGGAGAGTGATGAAGGGTCTTTATCAACTTCTAGCTTTGAGAACATAGATGAGTTGTCTGCTCAGGAATCTGAAGAATGTGTAGAAAATGTGAGGGACACAGCCTCTGACAAGGAAGAACTAAGAGGTGAAATGATTTCTGATGAAAGAAAATGTGCTGAGGAACTAAGTGAAGGATTATACCCTCAGTTACATGATGAGCCCAAAGAAATGGATAACCCCTTCAAAACTGAAGCTGTAGGTACAGATGTGAACATGGAAAAGGATAAGGAGAAACTTCCTGGAATTTCACCTATGGAAGAGAGAGATGCCAAAGAAGGTGTGCACAACTTTGAGAGCAATGATCAACAGAAACGAATAGAAGCCATAAAGAGGGGAAGAGAGCGGGAAAAGGACAGGATAGCTGTGGAAAGGGCAATTCGTGAAGCCCGTGAGAGAGCATTTGCTGAAGTTCGAGAAAGGGCAGAAAGAGCTGCTGTGGAGAGAGCAGCTAGTGAAGTTCGACAAAGGGTTATGTCAGAAGCTCGGGAGAAGGGTGAAAAGGTTTCTGTGGTGAAGAAACCAGTTGATAAGGCCTCTACAGAAGCCAAGCTTAGGGCTGAACGAGCAGCAGTCGAAAGAGCCACATCAGAGGCTCGTGAGCGTGCTCTAGAGAAAGCACTGTCTATGAAAACTTCTGAAGAGTTGAGAACACCGGCTGACAGAAACTCTACTGAAAGATTTTGTAGTTCTTCAAGAAATAATGTACTGAAGCACAGCTTCTCTTCCTCTGTGAGTATCAATTGTCCTTTTGTTTTCTTCCCTGAATGTAATGTTTACTTGTGTCCCTGAAATTGATGTGAAACTCTCTTGCAGGAACTGGAGACTGGAATGAATACTGAATCAGCACAAAGGCGTAAAGCAAGACTAGAGAGGCATCAGAGGATAATGGAGCGAGCAGTAATCCCTTCTCCTTTTTTTTTTTTTAATTGACAGCTATAGCTAGAGACATTTTCTAACCTTTTTCTCATCCAACTGGTCTTATCAGGCAAAAGCACTTGCAGAGAAGAATATGCAGGATCATCTTGCGCAGAAGGAGCAGGCTGAGAGAAATGTAACATCTATTACCACAAGTTTGGATCCATAATGATTGCCTGCAGAATAGACTTGTGTATGTTCTAAATTTGTGTTGTTGACAAGGATATTGTCTTATTGCAGAGATTTGCTGAATCTCTTGATGCTGATATTAAAAGGTGGGCCTCAGGAAAGGAGGGAAACTTGCGTGCTCTTCTCTCAACTTTGCAATATGTATGTATTGGCTCCAAGTACACCACTGATTAACTTTTCCGATGATTATCTATGATTTAGGTTTTTGGTTAGCATATTAACTAGGGATCCCTCTCTCTCTCTCTCTCTCTCTCTCTCAATTCATTGTCTTGTACAGATACTTGGGCCAGACAGTGGTTGGCAGCCTATTTCCTTGACAGAGATCATTACAACTGTGGCTGTAAAGAAGGCTTACAGAAAGGCAACTCTTTGTGTACACCCTGACAAGGTGCAACAAAGAGGAGCTAATGTTCAGCAAAAATACATATGCGAAAAGGTTTTTGATCTTCTCAAGGTATGTTTGTTCATTTCCCTTGAAATTAGAATCGTTTCTTGCTGTTTATGCTTTTGAGAACATAATTCTTGCTGGTGTCATGAAGAATATCATCTGCCGAGTAATGAAAATTATTTGCTCGTGCACACACTATATAAAGACCGAAAAATGCATGTCGGCTACTAACATGAACCGTTTCTAGTTTACATAGGGGTCTCCACATAATAATGTCTTTAGCTGCTCAAGTTATAAGATGATCCACACTGTCATCGATTACACATCAAACTAATTCATGTCTACTTTTTCGACTCTTCGTCTAGTCTTGCTCGTTGCATCTAACCTATGCCGTTGCTCTGTCTACTCAGGCTGCATGGAACAGGTTCAACTCCGACGAGAGGTGACTATTTCCTATTTTTTCCTTGGAAGGGTGTAATTTCATGCTGTCCCAACTGGATAGTGTTGGAGAACTATATGGATTGGTGACCCTAATTAGGTAGCTATAATTTCATTAATTTGAACTAGTAATATGCAGAAAAAAATGAATTTATTGAGGTCCAAAGAATCCTCTTTTTTTTGGCACTGCAAAAGAAGAGAACATAGAATTAGTTTTTTTTTTTTTGGTTTGTTTTTTCAATAAAATGATTGAAGAGTAAACTGACTGTCAGTTGCCCACGGTTCCGGTTCCGGTTAGAAACCGCCGGTTCCGGTTCCGGTCGGTTCCGGTTAACAAATTTACAAATTACAATTTACAAATAACAAGTTACAAAATACAAATTGTAAATTAATCAAACTATGAAAATATAAAATTACAATTTACAAATTTACAATTTACAAATTACAAGTTACAATTTGAGCTAATTTAGGAATTAGGGGGAAAAAAGAAATAATTGAAATTTGGGCTTGCACTTCATATGAAGCTGTCTACGTATCCCTTATCTTGGAATCAAAGCCCTCGTAGTTTATTTTACCTTTTTTCCTTGGCGAGTCTAGAATTCGAAGTCGTCGTTCCAATCATCTCCGGTTTGGCTCCCTCCTTCGGCTTCACTCTCCGAGCCAACTTCAATGAGCGGGCCATTTATCAAGTTGTCCCAACGGTTCTCTTGCTCTCTTAGGTCGGCTTTGGACTCGTCCTTCAACATCATTTGAGCTTCGAGGTGATCCGGTGTCAAATTTGATTTCCGTTCGTCCAACATGTAACCGGATTCACTGAAAGCTTGTTCGACCGCTACCGTTGATGCCGGGACTCCAAAAATCTCCCTTGCCATAATTGCAAGCAAAGGATACCGCTCTTGATTTCGGGACCACCACTTGAGAACATCATAATCGTTGGGACCTGCATTTTCATCATCGAGGGGCACAACAGGGTCTTGCAAATACATATCTAATTCATTTTGACTACGCCTAGTATTTCCTCTACCGTGAAATTTTTTTTGGAATTCTTGTAAAGCACTACCACGTGAAGATGAAGTATTTAATCCTAACGAAAAAGAACTACTAGAACCTGAAGAACGACTGGTTGGACGAGTTATACTATCAGCATATTTTAACTCATATTCTCTATAAAGTGAATATATAGACTCATAAATTTCTGTTTTAATTTCTTCAGCAGTTGGAACATGTATATCGGGATCGGAACCTGTAAAACTCATAGTAGACAAAAACTTGTAATACATGTCAATCATATCGTTAGTACCACTTAGTTTAAAAGTAGGATCCAATATTTTTGCAACCAAAAAAATATTAGGCACATGATCAAAATATTTTAGCCATTTTTTTACCATGGCTATAATCATATCTTGCAAATCGGGTTTATGACTACAAGTATTAAATTTTGCAGCAATTAAACAACAATGATACATAAATTTGCAAACAGTAGGGTAATACACACCGGATAAATCTTTTGTTGCATATTGAAAAACTTGTAAAAGCTCCATTAATTCAATACAATCATCACAATACGAAGATAATAAAATAAACGATTCAATATGCGTAGCAAAAAAAGAACATAATAATTCACGATATTCAAAAGTTGCAGAAAGCATTTCATAAGTAGAGTTCCACCTATTCGGCACATCTAAGTTAAAAATTTTAGGATGCACACCAGCTTCCCTACAGAATTTTTCCCACCTACGTCTAACTTTAACTCTACCATGAATATAATCTACAGCATCACGAATAGGTTGAATTGAGTTATTTAATATTCTAAGTCCATCCTGAACACATAAATTCAAAATATGAGCAATACATCGAGTATGAAAATATTTACCATGCAAGGTTGGATTACATGCTTGGATTAATTCTCTAATACTAGCCGTATTAGCACTCGCATTATCAAAACCAATAGAAAAAATTTTATCAAGCATTTTAAAATGATTGCAAATTTTAATAATAGCCTTAGCAATATTAGTAGCACTATGTTGACAGTTAAATTTACGAAAAGCAATTAAATGTTTATTTAAATTCCATGAATAATCAATCCAATGCAATGTAACAGCAATATAATGACGACGGATAAATTTATCAGACCAAATATCAGAACAAATAGCAACCCTATAAGGAATTTTACTAATAAGACTTTTCAATTTCGTCTTATATCTTATATGTAATTTTTCAAGGATCCTAGTCATAGTCATTCTAGGTATTCTTTGAGCACTAGGATTATAAGCAGCTTTCATACGACGTTCAAAATTCATGCTATCGGCAAATTGAAGTGCTAAAGATTCTTCACAAATAAAATAACACACTTATTCTCTAGCAACTAGAAGGTCAAACCTAAAGAGTTGGGATGAGTACGGCGTACCTTCACCTTGGCTTTCGATATTTTGACTGCTTACCGGTTGGAAGTTGAGTTGCGATTGAGCTTGAGCACGTCCAAGTTCGACTTGATGATTGTTGGTGATGTGTGACCAATACGTCCCATAGCCTCCTCCAGTGCGAAATTTGTATTGCTTCGGACAATAGTTGCAATACAAATCAAACACGCCCGCTTCATTCTTCCTTGCCACTTTTCGGAAATGAATAGTGAAGAGAGCAGATTTTAGTGCCGTACTTCTTGTTGGAACGGCCTCCGCCTCTTCCGTGTCGAGATCGATGGATGGATTTCCGCTGAAAGAACGAGATTCTTGAGATCGTTGTAATTCTTCAAACTGGATCCATCTTGCCACTTCTTCGTCAACTTCCATTTGAGAAGTAGGATTGTTGTAAAAACCGCCACCACTTGGATCATGGTAGAAACCGCCACCACTTGGATCGTTGTAGAAACCGCTATCGGCTCCGTCATAGGGATTCACATATTCTTCAGGTTGTTGTTGTTGAAATTGAGGCGACGTTGTATCAGCATCATCAAAAATATGTACTCCAGAATGAGTACGACGACGACGACGTGGAGCTTCGGAACTATCAGCAATAGCTTTGCCTTTACCCTTATCGGTTCGGCTACCTCGGCTAGACATGATGATTAGGGATGAATGGGTGATAGAAAATGAGTAGAATTGTAGAAATGAAGAAATGGAGATATTGAGAGATTGAGAGTGGAGACTGGAGAGACTAGAGAGTAACTTCGTAAAATTGTAACTTGTAAGAAAACTTGAATAAGAAAATGATATTGCTAGAATAGTAGAATAGAGAGAATTTGAGTATAGAGAGAGAGATTGAGAGTTTGGTGTGAGTGAAAATAGTGGAGGAGATGGGGTATTTATAGGTGAAAATTGGGGAGTGGGGGGAAAAATTTAAAATTTGAATTTGAAAAATTTTGAAAAAAAAAACGGCCGAACCGCCGGTTTTGGAGCCCAAACCGGCGGTTTTCGGCCAAACCGGCGGTTCCACGTCAGCGATCCGCCTCCGTGCATTCCTAGCCGTTGATCGAGATCACGCGGATCGTAATCTCGACCGTTAAAAAAAAAATAGGACAAACCGCCCTAAATCGGCGGTTTTAAAAAAACCGTCCGCCAAACCGGAACCGGACCGCCCTATTACGGTTGACGGTTACGGTTTACAAACCGTAACCGTCCGTACGGTTCCGGAACCGTGCCAAACCGGAAAACCGGCGGTTATAACCGTCGGTCCGGTTTTTTTTGGGCATCTCTAAACTGACATCGTTAAACCATGGATAATTTGAGTATTTTTTTTTTAAAATTCCACACACCATCATCTGGCAGGCCTAGTTAGCTCTCAAGCATAGGCGCCTGTTTTCATGCATCGGAAATATTGTCCGGTTTTAGACTTGGATAGTTCCAAGTATTTTTATGGTTAATTGCAGTAGAGTATTTTTATGGGTTAGTTGCAGTAATTAACACAGTGTATACTTCATTTTATAATTTTCACATAACATTTAAAAGTTAACGAGTAAATCACAACTTAGTACTTTTTATGCAATTATAGTAACCTCAAAATTTTCCGGCGAAATTAGTCTGATGCATTCCATTTTAAATTCTTGTAAAGACGTCGTCAACGATGATGCCTTCTCCATTGCTGGGCCACGGTAATGGAAGATTTACAGCTTCCTTTGCAACTGCTTTCCCGGAGGTCATGCTTGATATTCGGAAGGTTCCAATTATTCAAGTTGAGGATGAAAGAGTGTGGAAACATTCGGTCCATGGAACCATCACTGCTCAGTTGGCTAGGCTTCACACTCGTCTTCATTTCCCTTCAGTCAAATGGGGTAAATGGTTACGGCATTCCTGCATTCCTATTAGGCGCTCTATCATTACTTGGAGACTATTGTTGAATCGTCTTCCAACGACAGACACGTTGCATGGGTTTATCGGACCACATATTTGTGTTATGTGTCGTGGAGATCGGGAGACTATAGATCATCTTTTCTGGAGTTGTCCTCTTGTCGAGATTGTTTGGAGATGGATTTTTGATGCTTTCCAGGTTGGGCCGATTCAAGCTGCCTCCATTCATGAGGCATTCGTTTTCTTTATGAGTCGGGATTTTAGTTCTCAAGTCCTTTTGCTTTGGAAGACGGCTGTTCTTAATGTTATTTCGAGTATTTGGATGACTCGGAATCGTGTTATCTTTGATGATTTAAATCCTACTCCTCGTCATGTGCTTGCTTTGGTTTGGTTGGCTATTAGAGAGGTGTCGAGCATGCATGGTCCTAAAGGTTGTATGAGGAATGAGGTGACAGAGCTGTTGATTCTTAAGGCTTTGAAGGTTACTCCTCGTCCTCCGCCGCCGCGAGTGATGTCTTCTGTCAGTTGGAGACCTCCTCCTATTGGGTTGATTAAAATTAATACAGATGGATCCTCTCAGGGGACTCCGGGTCTTATGTGTACATGAGTTGTGTTTCGCCGTGCAAATGGTTCGGTCTTTTTTTGTTCTCATACTGATGAAGGCATTGGTTTTGATTTCTTAGCTGAGATGATTGCGGTGATTGTTGCTTTGGAATGGGCAGAGAGTTTGTCTCTAGACTTTATTTGGCTGGAGGCAGACTCGACATATGTGGTTTCTCTTCTTTCCTCCAGAAGTACGCAAGTCCCTTGGATGCTGAAAGGAAGATGGCGACGTGTTCTTCAGTTTATTTCTTCTATTCGGTTTTGTGTTTCTCATGTGTATAGAGAGGGAAATAGTGTTGCTGATTCTTTAGCTTCCCCTAGTATGCAGTCTGGTTTTTGGTTTTCTGAAATTTCTTGTATTGCTACTTTAGTTAGACGAGATTTTGCTGGTCCAGGTGTTTTCCGTTTTCACTAGAGGGGTACTCTTTTTCCCATCTGGTTTTTCCTTTTCTGGATTTTCCATATGGGTTTTAATGAGGCCCCGATCCTATGAGTTATCAGTCTGTGATTTTCGGGACTCTTAGATTTCTTTCATTTTCTTTTCTTTCCTTTTATACAATTTATATTGATGAGTCCTATATTTACATATTTAAATGTTCAAAAATGAAGAATCTTTTTGTTTAATAAGCATTCAGAAATATGAATTCTTACTTTTTTTTTTCGAATTGTTACCCTACTTGAGTGGATGCACAGTCTCTCCAGGGCCACCACCTCTAATTATTTTCTTCAAACAATTTCGGGATTTGGATGAACTTTTGGAATTTTTTGTGAACTCTATGATTATCTCGACTTTGAAGATAGATAACGCTGTTATTCAACTCTCCATCTCTGTTAGTGACAGGGATCAAATTGGACCTTTAAAATAGTTATGGTATCACTTTGGACCAGAAAGATAAATAGAGATCAAATTACTCCTACGCAAATAGTTGTAGGATCAAATTGGACCTTTGCCCAATTCAAAATAAACCTTCTTGAGCAGTAACCTAACTGCATCAGTAATTTAATCATGCCCTTTTTTTTAGTATTTTTAATTTTTTTTAACATCTCTAATCATGCTTCTTTATTTTTAGGTATTTTATTGCTATGTCATCACCCAAATCCAAATTATCCCGCCTAAAATTACCAAATCCATGCAGACAAGGGCATGCACAATCATAAATAAATAAATGAAATAATGTCTTATCACTTATAGTTTCGATGAAGGAATTTCGGTGCTTGACAAACTTTTCAGAAGTGTTGTGTCACTTTTAAAACTGAAGTACAACTTTTATAATTTTGAAAAGTTTATAAAAAAAACTTTTATTTATTTTCAGAAATGTTAAATTTTCGAGTAAATTTACTTTTGATCCTATTAGAATATTAAAATATGATCAAAATATTTTTAGTCCTAAAGGTTATTTTTTTGGTCCCAAATGATATTTTTTTGACAATTTTGGTTCCATAAGATATTTTTCCGACAATTTTAGTCCCATAAGATATTTTTCCCATAATTTTAATCACAAACTAACACAGAAAGTTAACTCAAATATCTTATGAAACCAAAATTGTGGAAAAAAAATATCATTTGGGATCAAAAAAGTAACTTTTGAGACTAAAAATATTTTAACCCTATTCTAATGGGATCAAAAGTAAAATTTACTCTAAATTTTCAGTAACTCAAAATTTGAATTTCAAAATCATATTGGACTACTGCTGCCATTGTTTGAAAACTTATTTGCAATCAATTTAAGAGTTTTTTCATTTTTATTTCTTTATCGAGTTATATATATATATATATATATATATATATATAAAATTATAGTTGCTAATACTATTTTTTCTCTGTCACAAGTATCACACTTCCTACTTTGGCCATGCATGTCGAAAAACAATATGTTGCTCCAAGTTTATTGCATATATATGACATCATAAAAGAAAAAATCAATAAAAACACACACACAAAGACGAAGATGCTAAAAAGATAAAACACCTTCCCACCAAAAGCAATTGCATAATTTTCTAATTTTTTTGACTAGCATTTTGAAATTTTTTCCATTATGCTCTACATAATCATGAGTCGATCTTGAAAAAATGTGTCCAACAATTAAAAATATACAAGAAAATATACGTGTTCACTAATTTTCTTGGATGATATTTTCAACATTCTAAAAGTTTTTTGTAAATGTTTTTAATTGTAATAATTTTGCAGGCATAAATTTATCAATAAAAATTTATAAAATTATTCAATGTAAAAAAAATTATGACTGGATAAGTACATATTTGATAAATACAATATAAATTTCAAATTACTGTAAATCACAATTATGCTCTTTGATCAGTTGGGTTTAATATTTTTCTTAAAAATATAATTATATATATACATGTATATAAAAAAATGGGTTGGGCATATTGCCCATATTTGCCACCCATCAAGGCCGGGCCCGTATATATTCTACTTGAAACAAACATGCCCGGTAGAATTTCAAACTCACTTTGTGGAAAGTAAGTCGCTTTAAGCATCCAATCCTATACTTTGTCAGTTGAGCTTGGTGTATGATCATGCCATCTCCCAAAGCATCTCAAAATAAAAATATTCAGCCAATCATCGGTCAATATCGTTCTACAACTTCATGAAGTTGGAAGCATATTCTGGTATGCAACATTAAATACGTACCAAATATACCACTTAAAAAAATATATGTTAAGATTTATAGATATTTTATGCATATAATTGCACTTTAGAAATCATGCACATGTTTTAATGTTAGATATTATTGGTAGCAATTACAAATTAACAAGCATTGTTATTTTTTTTCTGTCTCTGTATAAAAATATTTGTATGTATACATAGGTGTATTTTTTTAAATAAGTGGAATAATAGAACCATGCTTGCCACCACAACTAAGATCTCATAAAAGATTAGTAGTTTATTTATGTCAAATTTGTTGTGATAGCTCATTTTTCTAGATTTATATTTTTGCTAGCCTAACATTTATTTTTTCAGAATCTCTGTGTCTCACTTTGTGTGTTTCTTAGCTACATAATTTTTTTATTTGTAATATAATAAAAATATATCTTATAAAAAAATTGTTACAAAATTTTTAACATTTATAAGACACGAAATGAGATATCAATTTGGACCAAAAAACGACATCTTATATTTCGCAACATAATATTTTATAAAATTTAACGAGTTGAAGCATTTGAAATATTTTTCATCGTGATATTAAGATATATATCCAGTGATGGATCTAGATGAAAATATTTGGAGGGACCTCACTCCACTGCCCGTATAAAAAATAATTTTTTCTGTCGTTAGTGAGGGGGTTGAAATCGATTGATGAACAAAAATACATAGATAAATAAAATAAATTGATTAGGGGGGGCTGGGACACCCGAGCCCCCCTTGGACCCGCCACTAGCTAGATATATCCTCAAATTTCTCACCGTTCTTCAAACTTCCTTTCTACATTTCATGGAATGCAAATAAGATGCACAATATCATTCAATCCATAATAGATGATTATTGATGGAAAAATCTCTGCTACTCAATAAGTAGTACTCGAAGCATAAAATAGACCTAATGTGACACATTCATCTGACATAATAGATCTAATATGATAGACAAAAACTTGTATGAGACCGTCTAACAGATCTCCTTGCGTTAGACGGGCCAAAATCCGCTCAAACCCGCCCTAAGACCCGGCTGTGTTTTTTTCCCTTCCTGGTGGGCCGCCCTTCTCCTTTTCTCCTCTTTTTTTTTTTTGGACCTAGGCCTGCAGCCTAGCTGGGCTTGTTTAACCCTTTTTTTTCGGTTTTTTTCGCCTGGGTGTGTTTCCCTCTTTCCTCTTTCCTTTTTCCTTTTTTCCTTTCTCTTTTTTTTTCGTTTACTTCTTTTTCTTCTTTTTTTTTCGTCTTTTTCTTTTTTCTTTCTTTTTAATAATTATAATATATTCTTTCTCAGGATATACATTTATTTTTAAAAAATTATATATTTTTTTTCTTGGCGGTTGTCTAATTATTGAGCCAAAAAAAGTATCATTAATTAACCAAATTATCACTATTTTTGAGGTGAAGTATTATTAACTCACATATGAGTATCATTATTTATGGGGTGAAGTGAAGTTTCATTATTATAAAAAAAGTATCACTAATTGCAGACGAAAGTATCACTAATTAGACGAAAGTATCACTAATTGCTAAAGAAAGTATCACTAATTAGAAAGAAACCGTATCACTAATTGCAGAAGAAAGTATCACTAATTAGAAGAAAAGTATCACTAATTGCAGAAGAAAGTATAACAAAAGTATCATTAATCACATAAGAATATCACTAATTAGAAAGAAAAGTATCACTAATTGCTGAAGAAAGTATCACTATTAGTGATGCTTCATTTTTTATTACTAGTGATACTTACTTCATAATTAATAATACTTCTTTGTTGTTAATTTAATAATTAATGCTTAATCATCGGTAATTTTTATTTTAATGAAAATGTAACTTTTATCTTGTGAAGTATCATTAGCATTGATGTGAAGTATCATTAATTATGGATGAAGTATCATTAATAAAATCATTAAAAAAACACACAACTTCTAACTCTTCATATCACTAATTGCAGAAGAAAGTATCATTAATTAGAAAGAAAAGTATCAGTTCAAAATATTGCAATTGAAAAATTGAATCATTAGCTCCATAAAAGAAAATGTTACATTTTCAAAATTGAACATGATAGTGAGTAGTAACTACACATTACATTAGTGATGCTTTATTTTTTTTACTAGTGATACTTACTTCATAATTAATGATACTTTTCTATTGTTAATTTAATAATTAATGCTTAATCATCGGTAATTTTCATTTTAATGAAAATATAATTTTTATCTAGTGAAATATCATTAACTGTGATGTGAAGTATCATTAATTATGTATGAATTATCATTAACAAAATCATTAAAAAAACACAACTTCTAACTCTTCGTAATGAATTGTGAATTGGAGTTGTAAAAAAAGAGAGAGAGAAACCAGCTATGCGTGCGCGTGAGAGAGAGAGAGAGAGAGAGAGAGAGAGAGAGAGAGAGAGAGAGAGGGTGGGGGGTAGGGTGGGGCAGGGGTGGCTATTAAAACTACCAAAAAAAAGAAAAAGGAGATAGAGAGTTAGCGTGCGTGCTGTGAGAGAGAGGGGGTGGGGGTGGGGGTGGTGTTGGTTTTGTATACTAGAAGACTTGTCTTTTGTATACTTTATTGATAATGGTTTTATGATATAGAATGAATACTATTGCAGTAACTGTTTGCATTTAAATTGTTATATTTATATGCATGTTCACTATACTTACATTGTAGATGATATGGTGTGGGTAAACACATGGTTAGATCATATCATCGGTTCCTTGTAATGTATTAAAAGGCTCACGGTTTAGATGGCACTGAACCTGCTATCGATACGCCGTAGAATAATCTGATAGTTAGTTTGTCTTGACTAACTGATTATTCTAATACACGGTCAAGTGTATTGAGGAGGATCTACTTAGGATTCTATTCTCTATTCTGACCTTAAATGAGAGAATAAGAATCCACAAAGTTCGGGTTCTTAACCCCTATGTGTTGGCAGACATATACGTGTAGTGTTTGCAGTTTTGATTTATCAAAGTGTGAGATTCTTTCATAAGGATCAATAATCTCGATATCTTGGGTTGTGACATTTACACTTATGATGGGTTGTGCAATATGTAGGGGCACCGTGTCCTGGTGCGCCAGTTTGATGGTGTCCCCTTGAGAAAATGCAAGTTCATGCTGAAACCCTGCAGGTAGAATTTATTCCGTGCATGAGTAAAGCTTGTGTGGTACTACTTAAGGATAATATATTAATTAATTATAGCTGTCAGAAGCTTACATAATTAATTAATGGGCATTATATCTTAAACGCGGGGAATGGCTGGACTAAAGGAGAAAGCATATTCAGAAATATGTATTAAATTGGTAGGTCAGTATTATTTCTTTAGTGGAATAAAAATAATACTTAATTTATTTAATAATATCCTAAGTTTATTGGATATTGGAAATTAAATAAATTAGCAGGCCAATTTAATATTGTTCTAGATCCCTGTTGTAGCCCAATATGACTTTAATGGACTGGAGTTGGAAAAGAGATAGAGGCCCAAGCCCAGTATATTTAGGGCTTGATAATTTCGACCACCTCCCCTATAAATAGGGAGGTGGGGGACGAAATTTTGGTGTTACAGATCAGCTCCTCTTGTGTTCTCTTTATATCCACAGATTCCATACCGATCTAGTAGATTTCAGCCCACCCTGAAACTAGATTCAGTCCGGGAATACAACAGAAGATCAAGGAGTGGAATATCACAGTGGGCGCCGATCATCATCATACAAAACAACTAGATTAGACCTTTAATCTTGTCCTCCACTCGTCGTTTGATTTGTAAGTCGTTTTTCGATTCTATGTTTCCGCTTTAGTAGAATCGTTTAAACCGGATTTGCATGTTAATTAAACTCGGTTAATTAAAACATATGAGATGCATGAATTTATGATCTACATGACATTAGGATTAATGAACATTCAATTAGATCCTGCGGTGGTTCAATTCGAAAAAACCCCAACAGGTGGGGGGCGGCTGAAAGAAAAAAAAGAGGATAGAGAGTGTTCAGCTTGCGTGTTGTATGTGAGAGAGAGAGAGAGAGAGAGAGAGAGAGAGTGGGGGGGTAGGGGTAGGGGTAGGATGGGGCTGAGCTGCCAAAAAAGAAAGAAAAAGTTAGATTCGGGTCGGGTTAGGATCCGTCTAACGGAAGCAACCCGTTAGACCGTCCTACAGGAGTGTGCCCAATATGATATACGAGAGTGACACATTATGTCTATTGTGATACTTCAAGTACTACCCATTGAGTAACATATAATTTTCCATTATTGATCTTCAAAAGAGTTATAGATGATCAATTAAGATGGTGGAGATGGAGTATGTGAAATCTGATGAAATATATGATCAATACGCTTTATATAAGGCTCTCGGCCTAATAGCTTTTTTATTTTTATCTTTTGTTTTTTTAGGTTGGTCTATGTTCAACTTGACCTCAAACATATATATATATATATATATAGAGAGAGAGAGAGAGAGAGGAGAGAGAGAGAGAGAGAGAGAGAGAGAGAGAGGTGGATCTAGTGAGAACCCTTCTCTATGTGGGAACTGAGAACTCATCCAAACCACACAAATTTTGATCTCAATGGTCTAGATTTAATACAAAAAAACAGTGACAAACTTGTAAATATGTTGAACTTAAAAAAAATGGTGGCATATTGGTAAATATATTAAACTTCAAAAGTGAGGGGTTATTTTGTTCCCGTCAAAATTTAGATGATGATGTCAACATATTTATACAAATATTGTAGAAACTTTAAACAATCATAACTCACTCGTTTTTAATCGGATTTACGTAAATCATATATCAAATTAAAGCTCTTTTCATACTCTTTCATTTAAGATCCATGTTGCATATGTTTATTTGAAAAAAATAGATGAAAAATACAAAAATTAATTTTCAGGCATATTTTTCATACAGAGCAGCCCCATATTTATATTAATATGGTGTATATAATATTTTAGTATGACCTATATAATATTTTAACATGTCCAACTATATAACTCACATAATTGCGTTTATGATATTTTAGCATGAAACTACTCGCATATTAGCATTAAATATATGACATTTTAACATAGTCTGTAACTTATCATCATTTAATGTTAAACTACTCTTATATTAGTATGATATATACGACATTTCAGAAACTTTCATATGCACCTGAATAATATTAGAAGTGATACTTTTCAGTATTAAAAGTGGGTTTTTTCATGGAAGATCCAAAACCCTAATTAGAATAAAATAAACCCTAAAAATGACCATTTTATATTTTTCATCCATATTTTATTAAGAATACTAGAGGCATGCGACATCTTAAATGAAAGAACATGAAGTTTTTTAATTTGATCTATTATATGAAAAACATTGTGTTCATAACGTTTTAGCCTGGAACTACTCTCTTATTAACATGGTGCATATGAAATTTTAGCATGAGAATAACATGTAAGTTTACTCTTAATAACATGTGTTATTTGTTCATTTTATCATGATTATATGTTCATATTAGCATCACATTATTTTCACTTTAACATGACAAAATTACATGAGAATAAGAAAACATAACAATTATTGAATTATCATATATAATACCTAATTGAAATGTAACTAAACTCTAATTGGGGTGGAATAGACCCAAATTGGATGAAATAATCATAATTGAATGGAATAAACTCTAACTTAAATGAAATAAACCCTAAAAATTAATGTTTTGTATTTTTCATCTATATTTTTCAGAAACATATGTATTCGAGATCTTAAATAAAAGAACATAAAAAAAGCTTTAATTTGATATATTATATATTCATTTCATTTTATCATGTCAAAATTACATGAGAATAACATGTAAATTTACTCATAATATTAATTATATGTGTTGTTCGTTCATTTTAGCATTATGATAT
Organism: Perilla frutescens; assembly: GCA_026008535.1. Classification (NCBI taxonomy): domain Eukaryota; kingdom Viridiplantae; phylum Streptophyta; class Magnoliopsida; order Lamiales; family Lamiaceae; genus Perilla; species Perilla frutescens. Next base: position 31,942,262 of record BRKX01000019.1, on the reverse strand, counting down.
GTTCATATTAGCATAAATATATGTTTATAATACCATGTAAATATGTCCATATTAATATCATATTACTTTTATTTGACGGAATTATTAACCTCATTCTATGAAGAAGCTTCATGAATATGATAAAAAGAGGTTTAAGGAATCAGATGTGCTAACCTCTTCTTCGTTGTCAGCCATGAGACCGAACAGTGCCTCATCATTAGAGCTGTAACCATCAGAGTCGATTCCAGATGGATAGTCTGAGTCATCCAGTACGACATACTCAGAGTTGGCCATCATAGTTTTCCTCTTGAAAAAGCTTCTTCTTACTTTGGCCTTCTTGTCATCAGGGAGTTCAGAACATTCATACCAGTAGTGCCCTTGCTTGTGGTAGTGAAAACATTCACCCAAGCTTCAGTTGTTTCCCTTGATTTGCTCAGCTGTTCTTTCAGTTGGTTGTTGACTCCTTTCAGCTCTTGCCAATTCATCAGTTTGATTTAAAACAGATGGTTGATCTCTGATCTTTTTGAGCTTTTCTAACAACTTTGTAACTGATTGAATTTGCTCATTGATGTCTTCAGTCAAGTTTTCTTTCTTTTCAACCGTTTCTCACCTTCGGTCAGTTATTGACCCTCCTTGGTTCTCTCTGGCTGGTATGCTCCTTGGTCGGTAGCTGATTCTTCCTCGAGTTTCTCTAAATTGGTTTCTTTCTCCGTAGAAAGCAGTATCTTGAACTAATGATGATGTTGATGCTTCTCTTTTTCGGTTTAGGATATACTCATGAGCTTTGAGAGAGCCAAACAATTCTCTGGAAGTAATGCTATTTAGATTTCTTGATTCTTTTGTAGCTATCACTTTCATATCCCACTCGTCTGTAAGATTATCCAGGATTTTGGAGTTCAACTCACAGTTGGGATAGTTTCTTCCGAGATTGTTCATCTCACTAATGATGCTTAGAAATCTTATTTCAAGGCTTGAGATGGTTTCTTTTGGCTGCATCTTGAAGGACTCGTATCTATCAACCGTCAGTTGGAGCTTGTTTCCTTTGATGGCTTCGGACTCCTTGCACAGATATGCTAACAAGTCCCATATCTCCTTAGCAGTTTGACAGTTCTTTGCATTCGATCCTCATCTAGAGTTTGGAATAGTGCAACTTGAGCTACAAACTCTAGATTCTTCAACTTCTTCTCTTCACTTGTGATAAGATAGGTTGATTTCGGGATCCTGGTTGGCTGATTGATATCAACTATGTGGGCTTCGTTGTCCATCATGATAGTGATTGGACCATCTTCTATCACCTCCCACATATTCTCATGTATTGAGCAGAGATGATCCTTCATTCTCCTGCTCCAGTTATCGTAGTTCTCAACTGAAAAGATAGGTAGCTTATGGTTTCCCATAGCTTGACAGATTAGCATAGATAAGTAGACCTGATTCAGTTGATCTGCAGAAATGGCTGATCCTTAGAATCAACCACTCTGATACCACTTGTTGGTCTTGGGCGAGTCCGAATCAGTTTAGAGGGGGTGAATAAACTGACTCCAAATTTTTAAAACAAGTGCAGAATGAATAAGGCCCTTGACTCGCATAATGAAAACTTATCAGTGCCTTGATCAGTTGAGATGATCAGTTGGCTCAATTGTAATTTGTGTGATGATGTGTGTAGTTAACAAAATATGCAACTGAAAAGCAATAAGGTGAGTACACACAAGAAGTTTATAGAGGTTCGAAGCTTAAACTTCTATGTCCTCTCTTTCTTACTGAAAAGAGCAATTCACTATGCAATGGTAAAGTTTCTTTATTACAATTACATTGTGAAGATAATGTGTTGAACCTTGCTAACGGCCACTTTACGAGTCACGGTTTCCTTTTCAATTAGTGATGTCCCGGAAACAGCAGTTCCAACAAATGCGGTCTCCTCAGCCGATGTCGACAGCTCACACTTGCGATCCACAACTGCTCGCTGGAGAGATAAGGTGCTATTGCCCGTCTTTTCAAGGTTTTAGATTGATCGTTCTTTAGCTCAATCTTTTGTTTGATCAATCTCAGTTTTCTGCTTGATTTTCTTTCAGTTTTTTTAAAGCATTTTGACATGTTTTGACATTTCATCAAAACCACAATAGGGATTAGGTCACTCTTGATAGTTTTTCCTAACACATATATCATGAAAATCTTCTAAACAAATTATTATTACTAGATTCATCAGGAAATCTTAGTTTATAACGTTAGACAAAAGTGGTGAAATTCTATACTTTAAGCTTCTCAATGATGTAATCAAAATGTAACCGCCTTATCTCATTACATTACATCATTCCACACTCCCCCACCTAGTTACTTATGTCTTTATTGCTCTGATATCATGTTAATGATCTTCATTGCTCTGATAAAAAAAACATAAAAGAAAAAATAGAGCTAAAGTTCTTAACAATGTTCGTGAAGATCTAGATAAACGTCTTTGCTGCTGAAGGAGTTATACTTGGAAAAATGAAAGAGCTTATTTGCCAATAGATAAAGACAAAGGAGGAGATTGTTAGTGCTATGTTTTGCACTAAGCTATTTATCAAGTGATGTACTTTGCATTTGCATTAGTGTTTTGATTGTTATTAATCTTTATGACATTAATTAATACTAGAGTATTTGATTTTTCCAAGTACACATGTTGTTTTGGACAACGTTCACAAGGATAAACAAGAACATGATCCGAACTTCAAGAAGACAGTTCAAGCATGGAGATAGGATTGAGCTGAAGATGAAGACAATTGTGTATCGAGACACAAGTGAGATTGTTCAACACACTGAGTATTATTTAGTGTTTATTTTTACTATTTTATGGTAGGAATTTGGTATCTTAAGTATGTGTTTTTTCATTCTTTTCGTGTAATTTTTATGTTATTTTCTTCACTTTTGCTCTTATGGTGAGTTGTTCCAGGTTTGTGCAAAACTTGAGCTTTTGTGTCCAAAAGTAGGATTTTATGGCATATGGTGGCTAGGAGGCGAAGCTCCCAAATGAAGCTCCAACTTGTTGATTTGTCTTGAATCTCCCAACAGTCATGGACCAAAATGATGGCAGAGCCAAAGTTGTACCACAAACTGATCCGTTTTGGGGTCAAGCTGAAGATTTCAAGCTGGAGCCAAGGAATTGGAGCTGAACTGGACCTGCAGCTGAATAAATGGAGCTCAGCTGAAGAACCGAGAGCTGAGTTGGAGGCACAACTGATGAGCTAAGCCCCAACTGATGAAGTGAACTGGAGCTCCAACTGAAGTAGCCCAGCTGAAGCACCAAACTGAAAATTCCAAGCCGGAGCTGAGGGCTTGGAGCTGAGCTAGAGCCACAACTAATGGGGTGAGCTTAAAAGTCTCCAACTGACGAAGGTCGACTGAAATTGAACCAGGAGCCAACTGATGAACAACGCTAAAATTAAAGAGAAAAGCTGGAAGCTGGAGCTGAAGCAGCCCCGCTGGTGCGGGACCCCCACGACCGCAGGATAGTGCTCAAGGCGAACGTGCCCCGCCAGCGCGGGACATCCCAGCCCTATCAGCGCGGAGCACCCCACGAGCACGGGGCGATCAGTTCGAGCTCCAGTTCGATTAGTTTCAGTTGTGTCTTCGGGAGATGTATTCCTTAATGCTCTTTACCACTTGGTCAGCTGGAAGGATTAAATGAGAAAAGACTTTTTGGAGCCTAGAAGTAGGAGGAGTTGGGATTAAAATCCTCTAATAACTACACCTTTTGCTTTCTCTCTCTCCATGAACTAATAAATCATCCATCTACCAATCTCTCCCTTATACTTTTGAGGGGACACAACTTCTCTCACCACTCTCACCACCACGGTTCCAGAGAGAGAGAGAAAAGATGAGGAGAAGAGGCAATAGAGCTTAAGCTTAAGGAAGAAGGCACGAGAAGAGGAATCCAACTCCAAGCCGTCCGCGGAAGCTAGGCTTGCTCAAGGATCTCAATTTTTTTGGTATTTCTTTTCTTAGCTTTAGCTCATTTGTGGGGATTTGTCCCAAACTCTCAAGACAACAAATATTGTAGAAGTTTGTATTTTATTTATCTTTCAATTTATGAAATGGAGAGTTTTTATGATTCTTGTGTTGTTTTGAGCATGATGATGAGCTAATTCCTACATTAGGGGGTATATAATCGATTTAGTTTCGATCCACGCTTGTAATAGTTGATTTCTTGTTGTTGGAATTGTTCTTGTTTATGTTAAGTACTTGATCACTACTTAGCATTGCTAGGCTTTAGATGAGACCGAGAAGAGATTCTATAGCCCGACTAAGATTTCTTCAACGTTAGGTGGACTGGGTCACATAAGCCTAATTGTTAATTTTGTTCGTATAATATAGCCGATGGGGGTTTAACGAATTGGCATTGACAGTAAATGAAGTTAAGCCACTTGAAGGGGTCTATTGTATGTCTAGGATTAAGATAATCAACTTGAATTAAGCTAGGAGAGAAACCAATGAAAGAATCTACACCCTAATACTCTTCTCATAATCTTTTCATTTATCCTTGTTATTGTTGGTATTGCTAGTTAATTTTACTTGTTTAAATTTATTAGCTTAGTAAAAACTCTCAAACTCATGATTAGAATGTTTAAGTTTGTATTTAAATTCTTGTACATGTTTGCATGCATAACATAGAAAGATAGTCTCCTCTAAGCTTTCCTCGAGAGACACTGTAATACCCCGAAATATTTTAGAGGGTTTTACTCAACTTATGTTACCTGAGGGTAATTTAGGTAAGAAGTTGGGTCCTTAAAGGACTCAAATAAAGGAAAATCGCAGCCAGGGAAATCTATTAAAATTTATTTTGGTCAAAAATTGCTTTAAAAATATGTTCTGATATTTTTCTTGGGTTGATAGAAAAATTTTCAAGCATCGTGCCAAACTTTGAATTTTCCAATTTCGAGTTCAAATGAACACTTGGCACAATTTTAGGGTGAAAGGTAATAGATTTGGATAACTAAGGCACATCTGTCATTATCCAATTTCTTTTTCGAAATATTATCCTATTTATTTTTCTCCTATAAATAGGAGGTTAAGGTTTCATTTTTCATTCATTTTCAAAATCGAAACGCCGAGCAGCTTCTAGAGAAGGTACGTCTCTAGTTTCCTATTTCAATTCTGAAATAGTCATTTTGAAGGTGTCAACGCATAGATCACGAATACGTGATTGAAATGATGACACGACGGACGATCACGATGGAAAATCATTGTGACCGCCGCCAAAGTCGTAATCACCCTTCAAATCGGTGACTCTTTTGGGTCATCGGATCAAAAAGTGTCTTTAGGGTTTCATGTTCTATGTATATTTATATACATTTTCCATGTTGTCACTTTTTAATTTCGGGTATATTTTGGGTATCCGATTATTAAATTATAGTCTTTTTCAGATCTATCATTCATGGATAGCCGTATCGTGTTTTTAAACTCAAAAGTTGTTCCGTGTCAAAATATAGTATTTTTATTTAAAGTTTCATATTTTTCCAATGGGCAGATCTTGCGGTATGAATTTATTTGTACCGAATTAATTTTAGGATACGGGTTTGACCACCCCGTATGCCAAAACTTCCTAAACGGTTTTTCTTTATAAAAATGCCCTGAGTAAAGTTCCCTTAAGAGTCAAAATATTTTGATGATCCGGGTGCTGCGTATTAAGATAGTAGATATTATAATATTTACTTCATAGCTAAGAAAGGTTAGATTTTGACCTAATGGTAGTCATTCATCGAAACTAAGTTGCCGGATAATCTTGTAGGCACAGAAGAAGGAGACTTCTAGTTGAGATCAGAATCAGAATCTAGATCTAGCTCAGATTACCAGGTGGGTTTTTATTATATAAAAATATGTTTCGGGTTATTAAGCCCTGATATTTATAAAATGAATATGATTGAATATCCAACTCATGACTGTATTTGATGTGCTCTCCTGACTCATGTAAGTCTTACTACTGTTTTTGGTGACGAAACTACAATGGTTCACGATATCGAGCCCCAAGCAAACAGGGCAGTGTCCAACCTTAAGCAGCCGGGTTGTGTACACGAACCGACTCACCGTAAGCGTTCTAGGGGAGAGTTGCGCGCAATGATGGAACTAAAATGATTTAGTATACATGGAATTCGCAAATTTTCTACTTTAAAAGCTTTCCATGATATGCTCTCAATATGATTGGATATTCTATTTTATAAAATGATTCTGAAGGTTTTTCTCAAAAGTACCCACTGAGTGCATTAGTACTCACGCCCAAATCTTTTCAAATATTTTCAGGATGAGCTGCGGGATGGTGGACGGCTGTGCTAAGGCTGAAGGGCTATCTTTTGATGTATATGTTTCTTTTATGTGTGGAGTCCAACTGAGAACATGGTTACCTTTTGTGTCTGAATAAATGCACTGCGTTTTTGTCCGCTTACTCTGATTATTGTTATGGAGTGTTCGGTTCTCCGAATCCCATTTTATTTACTGTTATGGAGTGTTCGGTTCTCCGAATCCTATTTTATTTACGGTTATGGAGTGTTCGGTTCTCCGAATCCCATTTTCTTTACTGTTATGGAGTGTTCGGTTCTCCGAATCCCATTTTATTTACTGTTATGGAGTGTTCGGTTCTCCGAATCCCATTTTCTTTATTGTTACGGAGTGTTCGGTTCTCCGAATCCCGTTTACTTTCTGTTCCTGACAGGCGAAAGCCTGGCATTTATTTACTTTCCTTACTCAGACAGGCGCAAGCCTGGCTTTACATTGTTTTTCATGTCAAGGCAAAAGCCTGGCTTTACATTGCTTTCACGACAGGCGGGAGCCTGGCATCTCTTTACTTTAAGTATTTGGACAGACATCAGTCTGGCTTTTTTTTTTTTTTTTATGCCTAACCTATTAACAATTAACCTTTGAACTGTTATTATTTACATTGAAGTTTGCCTTTGTTATTCTTTCTTGGGTTCATCCTAAGAGTCATGGTATCTGGTTTGAGTCATTTCATACGCTTTAAAAGCGTGGATTGATCCATTTATAGAGGTTATGCTGCCCATATTTTTAGGGCACTAACCCTATTTCTTTGATTGCTTCTGTTCAACAACCCCTTCCCCCTTTCCCCAAGTAGCGCACCGGTCCCCTGCCCTTCTCCCGGGATCGGGGCGTTACAGAGTGGTATCAGAGCAGGCTGCAACTCTGCAGGCCTGTCATATTATTGATTGAGTCTAGTTCTCAGTGTATTCTCTTAATTAATTGTCTGATAGCCCTAGCACGTCGCCTACACCGCTCTCATCTTGCTTAAAAAAAAAGGTACGTGAGTTAAAATGTTTTTTTAGATTCAATTATATTTACTGATTTTTAAAAAAAAGAAATGTGGATAAGGACCATTCTCCACATTGATGGTATTTATGAAAAGTCACGCCAATGATTGTTTCGAAAGGATAATGGTATCATTTTGGACTATGTTTCCATATGATGATGGTTATGAATGAAAGGGACTTATTGTCCATGATGGTAAAAAAAAAAAAAATTGTGGGGCATTGTGCCCAGATGGTATTGAATTATTATATTTAAATGGGACTATATGTCCATGATATTATTTGAAGGAATGTGTGGTGATAGTAATTAATGCCCTATGATTAGAAATGTGATAATGTGTAAGTGATTGGAAATGTGAGAATGTTAAAGTAATTGGAAATGTGATGATGTTAAATTGATGGGAAACCGAGAATGCTTATGAAGATGAAATATGAACATAGAATGATTTGATTGAGAATGTAGATGAACATAGCCAATTGTGACTTATACACATAGATTGGATTTTAAGTGCCTCTCTTAAGATTCATGTGGAACGTAGACTGACTAAGTGCTTTCCTTTACAAATAAGTAGACTGATTAGAATTGCATGAGAAATGTTGTTGAGTATTTAGTTTAGGAGATATCTCACATTCGTATTAATTTAGCACGAAGTAGATTTTGTGATAGTTATTTCTGAAGCCTAAAATTTTTCAGAATGCCGCCTAAGAAAAGAACACAGAACCAAGAAAACCATGGACAACCTGCACCAATTCCAATTCCCATACCGACATCAAGAGCAGAAGAAGCTTTTCGTAAACATCACCCACCTACTTTCAACGGGCTAGGTGACCCAATAGATGCAGAAAAATGGATTCGATCTCTGGACCGAATATTTGATTACATGTCTTGCATGAATGAGGAAAAGCTTACATGTGCTCAGTTTCAATTGATTGACGATGCAGACTATTGGTGGGAGTCTGTAAAAAGAACTATGACTTATGAGCAATGGCAGGAATTTACTTGGGAAGACTTCCAGGAAGAAGTTTATCAGAAATACATTCCTGATTGCTATCGAGAAAAGAAAGAGTCGGAATTCTGGAACCTCCGACAGGGAAGCTCTACTGTTACTGAGTATGACCGTGCCTTTAATCAACTCTCTCGTTATGCTCCACATCTCGTGGACTCGGACTGCAAGAAGGCTAAGAAGTTTAGGAAGGGCCTTAAACCAGAAATCAGCATGACTCTTATGGGGCATGATGAGATGTCGTATGCACAAACACTGCGTCGGGCTTTGAACATAGAATCTGTTATGCCAGCTGAGAAAATCCAGCCACAACAATCTCCCCAAGATCTGAAGGGAAAGCGGAAATGGGAAGATAGAAATGCAGTGGGAAATAAGCAACAGTGGGCCAAGGGAAATACCAATTATGGGCAACAGAATCAACAAGGAAATAGGACTCCCTGCCCTATCTGCCGGAAGTTTCATTCAGGAAAGTGTATGAGGAATACAGATGGATGTTTCTTCTGTCATCAACCGGGACATTTTGCTCGAGATTGTCCTAGGAGTAAAGGAAATACAGGTTTTCCTCCTAGACCAGCACAAGATGGGAATATAAATCAGAGGCCTAATCAAGGGAACAATTCTAGGCCTAATCAGGGTGGAAACTTAAGGCAAAACCAGAGAGGAAATTTTAAGCCAGACCAAGGACAACGTGCCCTACAGCCAGCCAGGACTTATGCACTTCAGCAACAGCAGGCAGAGCGAGCTCCAGAAAATTTGGCAGGTATGATTAACATGGTTAATATACCTGTGCTCGCTTTATTTGATACTGGAGCTACACACTCTTTTATTTCAGAAAAGGCTAGTGAAAGATTAAAACTTAGACAAGTAGATGCTACTAATGCCTTAGAAGTTAGCATCCCTTCTGGAAAAACTGTGATAGCCAATAGAATATGCCTGAATTTGGAACTCGAGATTAACAAAAAGATTTTCATCACGGATTTATATGTAATCGACATGAAGGATTTTGATATAATCTTGGGAATGAATTGGCTAACTGCAACGTATGCAACTATACGTTGTCATGAGAGAAAAGTTATATTCCAGAAACCAGGAGAACCAAAGGTAATTTTCTTTGGAGCAAGAATGGGTTTGAAGATACCAGTTGTTTCAGCCCTGAAAGCTATAAAGCTAATGAGAAAAGAAGGTTGCCATGCTTTTCTGGTTAACCTAGTAGGAAAAGAGAAAGAGGGAGTAACGATAGATCAAGTCCCTATCGTTCGGGAATACAAGGATGTTTTTCCACAGGACCTACCAGGGCTACCGCCCGATAGGCAAACTGAATTTACCATTGACTTGGAACCAGGAGCAGCTCCAATATCTAAGGCACCATATAGAATGGCCCCTAATGAGTTGCAAGAACTGAAGGTACAACTACAAGAGCTGTTGGACTTAGGTTTCATACAACCCAGTGTCTCACCTTGGGGAGCGCCTATTCTCTTTGTTAAAAAGAAGGATGGTACATTGCGAATGTGCATAGACTATAGGGAGTTGAATAAGGTGACAGTTAAGAATAAGTATCCCTTGCCAAGGATAGATGACTTGTTTGACCAACTAAGAGGAGCTAACGTATTTTCAAAGATTGATTTACGTTCAGGTTATCACCAATTGAAGATAAGAAAAGAAGATGTGCCTAAGACAGCATTTCGAACACGTTACGGCCACTATGAATTCTTAGTGATGCCATTTGGGTTGACTAATGCACCTGCTGTGTTCATGGATATGATGAACAGAGTCTTTCATCAATATCTGGATAACTTTGTTCTTGTGTTTATAGATGATATTCTTATCTATTCCAAAAGTGAGGAACAACACCAAGAACATCTACATATAATTTTGGAAACATTGAGGAGGGAGAAATTATATGCCAAATTTAGCAAGTGTGAATTTTGGCTCAGTGAGGTAATGTTCCTTGGCCATATTGTGTCATCAGAAGGAATCAAAGTAGATCCTGCTAAGGTTGAAGCAGTAAGTAACTGGAAATCACCTTCCAGTGCACATGAGATAAGAAGTTTCCTAGGGTTGGCAGGCTACTATAGAAGATTTATTGAAGGATTTTCTAAATTGGCAAGGCCAATGACACAATTGTTGAAAAAGAAGACTAAGTTTATTTGGACTGAGGAATGTGAGAAGAATTTCCAAGAACTTAAGAAAAGACTGACCACAGCTCCAGTATTGGTTATACCAGAAGGAAATGAAGGATTTGTTATCTTTACAGATGCGTCTAAGCTAGGGCTAGGGTGTGTGCTAATGCAAGACAAGAGAGTCGTTGCTTATGCATCTCGCCAGCTCAGGCCACATGAGTTGAATTATCCCACCCATGACCTAGAGCTTGCAGCTGTGGTACATGCCTTGAAAATTTGGAGGCATTATTTATACGGTGTCAGATGTGAAATCTATACTGATCATAAGAGTCTTAAGTACTTCTTTGAACAGAAGGATTTAAACATGAGGCAGAGAAGGTGGCTAGAATTAGTTAAGGATTATGATTGTACCATTCTTTACCACCCCGGTAAAGCAAATGTTGTAGCAGACGCCCTTAGCCGAAAAACCAAAGCAGAGTTAGGTTGTTTCCTAACACAAGAAGAAAGGTTAATTGAAGAATTTCAAAGACTAGAGTTACAGTTGGTTCAACCACCAGACTCTACTAAAGGACTTATAGCTACTTTAATAGCTAAACCCGATTTAAGGAAACGAATTGTGGAGGCACAAAGAGGGGATCAATTTTTGGAGAAGATGCGATTGAAAGTAAGATCTGAGGATTCAAAAGGATTTGCTGAAGCAAATGACAATGCTCTCATGTACGAAAGAAGAATATGTGTGCCCCACAATGAAGAGTTAAAGAATGAAATCATGATGGAAGCTCATGATACTCCATATACCGCTCACCCTGGAAGTACAAAGATGTATAGAGATTTGAAGAGAAACTTCTGGTGGCGAAATATGAAGAGAGAAGTGGCCTCATTTGTTGAACGATGCTTAACTTGTCAGCAAGTAAAGGCGGTACATCAACGACCATCAGGATTATTACAACCACTTGAAATCCCAGAATGGAAATGGGAACATGTCAACATGGATTTTATAGTAGGATTACCAAAATCAGTTCGAGAAAACACTGCGATATGGGTCGTTGTTGATCGATTGACTAAATCCGCGCACTTCTTACCAATCAAGATGACACTTGGACTGGATAAGTTGGCTCAACTCTATGTGAAGGAGATTGTGCGATTACATGGCGTACCTGTCTCGATCACCTCTGACCGAGATACCAGATTTACTTCTAGATTCTGGATAAGTCTACAAGATGCCATGGGAACGCAACTAAATTTCAGTACAGCTTTCCATCCTCAAACTGATGGACAATCAGAAAGGACAATACAAATACTAGAGGATATGCTCAGAGGAGTTTTAACTGATAGAGGTGGAAGCTGGGAAAATGTTTTACCCTTAGTAGAGTTCGCCTATAACAACAGTTATCAGGCAACCATTGGAATGGCACCATATGAAGCATTGTATGGCCGAAGATGTAGATCACCACTTTATTGGGATGAAGTGGGTGAAAGAAAGATATTAGGCCCTGAGATTGTTCAGATAACAATCGAAATAATTGATAAGATAAGAATGAGAATGAAGGAGGCCCAAGATAGACAAAAAGCCTATGCAGATAAACGTCGAAAGGATCTGTATTTTAATGTTGGAGATAAGGTCTTTCTCAAAATATCTCCTACTAAAGGAATTATACGTTTTGGCAAAAGAGGAAAATTGAAACCACGGTATATTGGACCATTTGAAATTCTTGAACGAGTTGGAGAGGTAGCTTATAGACTAGCCTTACCGCCAAGTCTAGCTGAGGTTCATAATGTTTTTCATGTCTCAATGTTGAGAAAGTACGTGTTTGATACTACACACGTTATAAAGAATGAAGAGATAGTCCTGAATCAGGATTTATCATATGAAGAAAAACCAGAGGCTATTCTTGACCAAAAGGTCCAAAAATTACGGAACAAACAGATATCACTGGTGAAAGTCCTATGGAATAACCATGGAAGAGAGGAAGCTACATGGGAGCTTGAAAGCAGAATCAAGGAGTTGTACCCTGATTTACCCTATAGAGGTACGCAAATTTCGGGACGAAATTTTTATTAAGGAGGGTAGAATGTAATACCCCGAAATATTTTAGAGGGTTTTACTCAACTTATGTTACCTGAGGGTAATTTAGGTAAGAAGTTGGGTCCTTAAAGGACTCAAATAAAGGAAAATCGCAGCCAGGGAAATCTATTAAAATTTATTTTGGTCAAAAATTGCTTTAAAAATATGTTCTGATATTTTTCTTGGGTTGATAGAAAAATTTTCAAGCATCGTGCCAAACTTTGAATTTTCCAATTTCGAGTTCAAATGAACACTTGGCACAATTTTAGGGTGAAAGGTAATAGATTTGGATAACTAAGGCACATCTGTCATTATCCAATTTCTTTTTCGAAATATTATCCTATTTATTTTTCTCCTATAAATAGGAGGTTAAGGTTTCATTTTTCATTCATTTTCAAAATCGAAACGCCGAGCAGCTTCTAGAGAAGGTACGTCTCTAGTTTCCTATTTCAATTCTGAAATAGTCATTTTGAAGGTGTCAACGCATAGATCACGAATACGTGATTGAAATGATGACACGACGGACGATCACGATGGAAAATCATTGTGACCGCCGCCAAAGTCGTAATCACCCTTCAAATCGGTGACTCTTTTGGGTCATCGGATCAAAAAGTGTCTTTAGGGTTTCATGTTCTATGTATATTTATATACATTTTCCATGTTGTCACTTTTTAATTTCGGGTATATTTTGGGTATCCGATTATTAAATTATAGTCTTTTTCAGATCTATCATTCATGGATAGCCGTATCGTGTTTTTAAACTCAAAAGTTGTTCCGTGTCAAAATATAGTATTTTTATTTAAAGTTTCATATTTTTCCAATGGGCAGATCTTGCGGTATGAATTTATTTGTACCGAATTAATTTTAGGATACGGGTTTGACCACCCCGTATGCCAAAACTTCCTAAACGGTTTTTCTTTATAAAAATGCCCTGAGTAAAGTTCCCTTAAGAGTCAAAATATTTTGATGATCCGGGTGCTGCGTATTAAGATAGTAGATATTATAATATTTACTTCATAGCTAAGAAAGGTTAGATTTTGACCTAATGGTAGTCATTCATCGAAACTAAGTTGCCGGATAATCTTGTAGGCACAGAAGAAGGAGACTTCTAGTTGAGATCAGAATCAGAATCTAGATCTAGCTCAGATTACCAGGTGGGTTTTTATTATATAAAAATATGTTTCGGGTTATTAAGCCCTGATATTTATAAAATGAATATGATTGAATATCCAACTCATGACTGTATTTGATGTGCTCTCCTGACTCATGTAAGTCTTACTACTGTTTTTGGTGACGAAACTACAATGGTTCACGATATCGAGCCCCAAGCAAACAGGGCAGTGTCCAACCTTAAGCAGCCGGGTTGTGTACACGAACCGACTCACCGTAAGCGTTCTAGGGGAGAGTTGCGCGCAATGATGGAACTAAAATGATTTAGTATACATGGAATTCGCAAATTTTCTACTTTAAAAGCTTTCCATGATATGCTCTCAATATGATTGGATATTCTATTTTATAAAATGATTCTGAAGGTTTTTCTCAAAAGTACCCACTGAGTGCATTAGTACTCACGCCCAAATCTTTTCAAATATTTTCAGGATGAGCTGCGGGATGGTGGACGGCTGTGCTAAGGCTGAAGGGCTATCTTTTGATGTATATGTTTCTTTTATGTGTGGAGTCCAACTGAGAACATGGTTACCTTTTGTGTCTGAATAAATGCACTGCGTTTTTGTCCGCTTACTCTGATTATTGTTATGGAGTGTTCGGTTCTCCGAATCCCATTTTATTTACTGTTATGGAGTGTTCGGTTCTCCGAATCCCATTTTATTTACGGTTATGGAGTGTTCGGTTCTCCGAATCCCATTTTCTTTACTGTTATGGAGTGTTCGGTTCTCCGAATCCCATTTTATTTACTGTTATGGAGTGTTCGGTTCTCCGAATCCCATTTTCTTTATTGTTACGGAGTGTTCGGTTCTCCGAATCCCGTTTACTTTCTGTTCCTGACAGGCGAAAGCCTGGCATTTATTTACTTTCCTTACTCAGACAGGCGCAAGCCTGGCTTTACATTGTTTTTCATGTCAAGGCAAAAGCCTGGCTTTACATTGCTTTCACGACAGGCGGGAGCCTGGCATCTCTTTACTTTAAGTATTTGGACAGACATCAGTCTGGCTTTTTTTTTTTTTTTTATGCCTAACCTATTAACAATTAACCTTTGAACTGTTATTATTTACATTGAAGTTTGCCTTTGTTATTCTTTCTTGGGTTCATCCTAAGAGTCATGGTATCTGGTTTGAGTCATTTCATACGCTTTAAAAGCGTGGATTGATCCATTTATAGAGGTTATGCTGCCCATATTTTTAGGGCACTAACCCTATTTCTTTGATTGCTTCTGTTCAACAACCCCTTCCCCCTTTCCCCAAGTAGCGCACCGGTCCCCTGCCCTTCTCCCGGGATCGGGGCGTTACAGACACGATCCGAGTTAGCTCACCGTCCTACAATTGGCCCCGTCCTCTTGCGGGTCCGGTTAGTAGTAGTTGTGTGTGTGTAGTGTGACCGAAAATCAATCAAGTATTGTCCACTAGCTTGAATGATAGCCAAAAGTCAGTTTGTGAACATATGAATCATTTTGCTATGCTACCTGAAGTGAAGGTTCATGATCAACAATATTCATGGAAAAGTTTGTGAATTTTTACATGAACATCTTTTGTCTAGATTGTTCTTCCAAGATCATTGAAATTGTTTGAAGTTTGCCAACCAAGAAGAGATTCAAGATTGTTCTAGAAGATGCCTTAATCAGCTTGGAGAGCTCGTGATTGAAGATAAGGTAGAAGTCTAAAGATGAAAGAGTTCTAACAAGAAAAGTCACCGACTTAGTTTAAATAAGGAAATTTCCTTATTAGATTCCTAGTTTAATTAGGACTTCTAATTTCTATGTTAAGGTTATGTTTCTGTTCTATAAATAATCTGGGATCAGAACTTGTTAGATACACCGAAACAGATATAAAGATCTGAGGTAGAGAGATTCTGGAAGAGCTCTATTTTGTTTAAAGAGCCATAATAGTTTCAGGTAATGAAACACTTTTCATATACTGTCAAAAGATTTCTCAGGAGAGAATACATGTGGGAACTAGATAGACAGAGTCTAGGTTGTAAAGGGATCTCATGATTCAATTCATTGAAAATGGGTATCGAGTGACGGGAGGTCAGTTGCGTGTAATATCCTAAGTAAATGTTACATCAGAGTAGTAAATTATTTTCCATGGATCTGACAAGTTCCCCTGATGTAGATTGAGTGATCGAACATGGTTACCAACTCTTTGTGTGCTTTACTTTTTGTAATTTCAATTAAGTTCATAACGTTCTTGCACGTTATTATGAACTTTATCTCACAACGTTTGCAGAACAGATACGTCATACATACGTGCGTAATTTCACATTGAATGCAGTAAATAAAAAATCTCCGATATCGCTCGGAAATGTATCTATAATTCTTGGATCATGCTCAAAATTCTCACGCGGTTGCCTTAATTCATACACTTTTCTCAACGTTTCAACATGATTTCATTTGTGGATATTGAATGCTTTTGTTGATAGTGTTTTTTTACGTACAAATGTACCAATAACAAAATATCATCATAAGACACATTGCCAATGACAAAATGCAGAGTTCGAAGACCAGTAGCGGATTGAGAAATAAATATTTGGGGGGCAATGTTATAGTCTACAATAAAAAAAATCTACGGAATCAAATAAATTTATATATGAACAAAATACTATAAAAAAATCACAAATTTAAGTAAGATGAAATTGTATAAATATTTTGTACATTAAAAATGCTCTAAAAATTAATACTTAATGAGGTTGTAGTCAGTGGCGGAGGGACATGGGGCCTGGGGGCACTGGGCCCCTCTGGAATTCAAATAAAAATTAATATTATATTAATATTAAATTTAGTATTACAACAACTAAAAAACCTACTCTTCTCTCCACTCTAACTCATGGCCAGACGCAAAAATATCATCCCAAATTTCCCCAAAATACCAATTCAATTTGCAGCCCCCAATTTCATCCCCAATTTTTCAAAATACATAAATCTTGATTTATATCCCCTCCTATGAAATATAGGCTGACTGTAGTCTGTAGCTTTAGGAGCCAAAGAACCAGGGGGCACCCGGGCAGATATGTAAGATCTATATATTCTTCCTTAAACATTAAATAGATTTTTAAATAATGTCTTCTATATTTGTTATGTGTACCCTTTTTTTCTTCCTGTTGTTTATCTTTTTCTCTTGGTTGAGAGCTGCATATTGGACTGCAGTTCTATGTTTCTTCAGTTTATGACTTTGTCTAATAAGTGGGGAAGATCATAATTACTACCTAAAATACTTGTTGCTTTTTGCTTACTACTTAGTTGGTAGAACATTTAAATTAGATTGATGTTTCCCTTCTGATTGGATTTCATGACACATATAAATATATAATCTATTCTGGAGCATAATACTTTTGAAATACAATATTCTTAGAAGTCGTTCTTTCTATATGGATCAATTGATTTAGAATATTTTCTGTTGTATTATTTCTCCTTTCCATTTACCTTATTTTATTCAGCAAGACATCCTTCTAGTTAGACACATGAAATATAGTGTCTGTGCATTTTATCTTTTTGCATCAATTTGCATTAGACATGTTCATTGTTTAATTTTGTTAAATTATTTCTTAGATAAATGGAACATTTCTATCAAAAAATATCCTCTGTGGTAGATGTGGTGGAGGTTTCAAGGTCATCAGTTAATCAACCTAAAATTGTACAACCTCAACCTCAAGCATCATCGAAGGAGAAGAACATTGAAATTTATTTGGAAAATCTTCCAAGTGATCCAGGACTACGACCTGATTTAATGAGCTATCCACCGAACTTAATAGAACAGGTGCGCAGAGCTTACTTGTTAAAAGGTCCATGTCAACCACGTGAGCATGATTTTCCTAAAATAATTGATGGAAGCCGAAAATGCAAATTTGTTAAGTTTTGGTTTGATGAATATAGCACTTGGTTGGAGTATAAAAGATGCAATATTTTATTTATATTGTTATCTTTTTTCACCGGAGTGTAGAGAAAAAAGGCATGATGCATTTGTATCTGGAGGGTTTAATTATTGGCGCAAGAAAAAAAATTGAGAGATCATGTTGGTAATCATAAAAGTGTTCATAATACATGTAGATTGGCATGCCAATATTTGATGAATCAAGGCCAACACATTCAAGTATCTTTTTCTAAAATGTCAAGTCAATCTAAGATTGATTACCGTTGTAGATTGAATGCATTAATTGTATTGATTACCGTTGTAGATTGAATGCATTAATTGTTTGTCTGCATTATCTCATTATGCAAGGGTTAGCTTTTCGAGGACATGATGAGTCGGAAGAATCCTTAAATCAAGGAAACTTTATTGAGCATTTGAAAGTTATTGCTTCTTGCAATGAAGAAATACATAATGTTGTGCTGAAAAATGCTCCTGACAACCTCAAGCTTACATCTCCAGATATTCAGAAAGATCTTATAAATGTTGCTGCTGTTGAGACCACAAAAGCTATAATTTTGGATATTGGAAATGAATTTTTCTCCATCTTAGTGGATGAGTGTCGGGATGTTTCTGTCAAAGAGCAAATGAGAGTTGTTCTACATTATGTAAATAAGGATGGATGTGTCATTGAACGTTTTCTTGGTCTTGTGCATCTTAGTGATACAACGACAACTTCACTTGAAAAGAGTATTGATTCATTATTCTCCACTTATGGCTTAAGCATTTCTAGTTTGAGAAGTCAAGGATATGATGGTGCAAGCAACATGAGAGGTGAATTCAATTGATTAAAAAGTTTGATACTTAAAAGGAATTCTAATGCTTATTATGTTCATTATTTTGCTCATCAACTCCAACTCACAATTGTTGCCATTACTAAAATGTATACAATTGTTGGATCTTTTTTTAATATTGTTACATGTTTATGTAATTTGGTTGGACATTTTTGTAAGCGCAGAGATATGCTTTGAGAGAAGCAAGTGAAGAAGATCATTCAAGGGATTGCAAGTGATGAAATTAAGACCGGAAGAGGGTTGAATCAAGAAATGGCATTGAAGCGACCAGGGGATACTCATTGGAGTTCTCATTATGGTACTCTTATCAACTTAATGC
The DNA here is from genome assembly GCA_026008535.1 of Perilla frutescens. Classification (NCBI taxonomy): domain Eukaryota; kingdom Viridiplantae; phylum Streptophyta; class Magnoliopsida; order Lamiales; family Lamiaceae; genus Perilla; species Perilla frutescens. The sequence continues at coordinate 31,923,617 of BRKX01000019.1, read as the reverse complement.
ATTTATTTTCTTTGGTTGTGGATGTTCTTGAGTATATTGGGAAGAATGGTAATGATGATGCACAAAGGGACGAATATCTTGATTTGTTAGAAGTTATTAATCGCTTTGAGTTTGTCTTTGTGTTACATCTTATGAGACAAATATTAGGGATTACACATGAATAATCTCAAGTGCTACAGGGAAAGGATCAAGATATTGTTAATGTAATAAATATTGTTAATGTAGCAAAAACTCGTTTGCAAGCAATGAGAGATGACGGCTGGGATACTTTTGCAAGTGAAATTTCCATGTTTTGAAGCAAAAATGAGATAGTTATGCTAGATATAGAAGATGAATATGCAGCTCGAGGAAGAGGGGGACGTGGAATTCAAAAAATGACAAATCTCCATCATTATCGGGTTGAGCTATTTTATTATGTGATTGATATGCAAGCTCTAGAGTTGAATCAACGTTTTGATGAAGTAAACACAGAATTACTTTTATGCATGACATGATTCGATCCTAGGGATTCATTTTCTGCATTTGATAGCAGGAAACTACTTCGACTTGCAAAGTTTTACCCATCTGAATTTCCCAAAGTTGTTTTGTATGAACTTGAAAGTCAACTTGAGAATTTTATTATCGATGTGCACTTAGATAAAAAGTTCTCAGAAGTATCAGGGATTGGAGGTCTTACTCAAAGGATGGTTTCTACAAGAAGGCATGAAATCTATCCGTTGGTTTATTTGTTAATTAAGTTGTCTTTAATTTTACCAGTTGCTACTACTACAGTGGAAAGAGCTTTCTCAGCAATGAAGATTATCAAAAGTTGTCTATGCAATCGTATGGGAGACCAACTATTGAATGATTGTTTGGTACCTTACATCGAAAAAGATGTATTTGTGAATGTTACTAATGAAACTATCATGCAGCGATTTCAGAATATGAAGAATAAAAGAGAAATGTTATGAGGTTGCCATATTTAGCTTTTTATTTTTAGACGCTGTGATGTTATTTTAAGAATATTAGACTTGTACTAGTTTTATTTTGTATCCTTTTATTTATGAATTTTGACATTATGAATTTGGGCCCCCTGAGCAATATTCCTGGCTCCGCCACTGGTTGTAGTTGTGTTTATTTGAGGGAGTGCTGGGGGAGTTTCGACAATTGAAATATACGTGTTTCCATAGATTAAAGACGTTGCAAGATTGACTCGTTTTCAACATAGGTCTAGGTACATGAGAAGCGGACGAGGAAGCACCCCATTAATTTTTGAAAAAAATCTCTACATATTCTGCATTAAAAAAAAACAAAATAAATTGATAAAAAAAATAATGACATTCAATCACAATTCACAATGTCAATTTCATACTATGAAGATAGTCATAACCTTTTAACTCATATAGTCATAATTCTAATCCAATTATGCAACATTTAAATTTCCAATCCTAAGTTAAACAATCTCAATTCTCAAAGATAAAATAATAGTCTAAACAATAATACAATACAATTATATTATACACTAATACAAGTATAAAATATAAATTGTATAATTATATAAGAAATTGGAAAAAAATACACTTACCTATGTTGAGTCTCGAGAGTGGCGAGTGGCAACGGTGTGGGCGTGGTGAGGGCCGACCGGCGACCGGGCGAGAAATGAGGATGGAGAAGTGGAGAAGAGAAGAAATGAACTGCTCTGCTGCTTCTGTCGGATAGTCTGCTGTGTGTAGGCGCCTCTAGTTTTTAGCATTTGGTTGTGATTAGTTGATTTAGTTCAATAGGTCAATTCTAATTATGTTATTAAAAGCCAATTAAAAAAAATAAGGGTGATTCTATACATAGCCCATGTTTTTCTCAATATAGCCCCCTATTTAAATAAAAATAAAAATATATTGATTAATGTACCATTTTATCCTTATAGTCTTAACTTAAATTTAATTCTAATAAAATTACAAACTATACATCCTTATACCCTCCACTCATTGGATAATTCTATCTCCACTCATCTAGTAATTCTTACAAAAAAAAATCATAGTTTACGAACTTTATATTGTACGTAGTTGAAGCCGTACATTTAAGAATGAAGAACTTATCAAAAAAAAAAAAGAACAAGAATGAAGAAGTAAGAGCGAATAATAAAACTCCATCTAGTGTTCATTCATTCATAAAAAAATAAATAAAAAAATTGATGCATTTGTGTTCATCTTCAATTACGTTTATTAAATAAACACAATGAATACTATCAATTTCTATTGCAATCAATTTGGAATGATTGATAAAAAGTCTCATTTTTAAGAATCATTTTCTTCCCAGAATATATCACATGTAATTCTTTTAATTTTTATTTACTTCCCCCAATTCCCCAAATCACAAAAAGTCCATTTCTATAATAAAATTGTTAGAACTTATTTTGTAATTCAAATCCCCAAGATCTTGCTTTAAAAATTAACCATATATTCATGTGAATCACAAAATAAACTTTCGACAAATATACAAATTCTTTGGGATATAAATATGAAGTCTTCATGCCAAAATTTGATATATTTTTTTCAATAATCTTGATTCTTTGCAATTTGTTTCTCAAAAAATTAATAATTTATGTGGATACATATTTTTTGTTGTGATTTTAACATAAATCTAAGATGATTACATGCTATAATACAACCCTTCAGATTTTTATTTTAAATAGAAAAATGATCGAATGTACTGAAGGGGCTATGAGAATTGACACTTTATTTTATTCTTTCATTAATATTTTTAAGTTGTGAGGTTAAAATAGTATATAAATTAATATATTTATTAATTCTTTTTAAAGGGGCTATGGTGAGAAAAAATAGGGCTATATATAGAATTACCCAAAAAACAATTCCTTTCAAATTTTAATGCAGGCCCAACAATAAATAAATAAAAATGGGGCTGGGCAAAATTAATTTTAATTTTAGAAAAAATTCAAAGTACATATTAAAAAAAATTGTTGCCCCTGTTGGATGTACCGGACGTACATCCGCTACTGACGAAGACGGTGATAAGCAACTTCCACACATTCAGGTTCAACATATATCATTAGCATGTTAATCTAGATTATCAATATTTATATCATGCGAGCCCATTCATTGGGCGTAGAATACCTTCGGCTCCTGTAATTTAGACTAATATTTTCTAAATGGATAGATAAAATTTTTTAAGATATCTTGGGTATGGTCACCATTCATGTTATAGTTTTTTCAGATATCACATTCTTTCTGCTTATAAAGTTCAGCTGTTCAGCATAAATTATTGTGGTCATGCTAAAAGTTTTTTTTTAATCTTTTGGTTCACTATTTTTTTAGAAGGAAACAAATGAGGGATATGTTAATAATTATTTGTTTGTTTAATTATGAATTATTGGTTTGCTATGAAGGCTTATAGAATAAAAATGGCCTAATCTATGATAGTTTTACCTAATATATGAGGTAAAAATGGCCTATGATAGTCTCATCTCTTCACCACATCTTTTAAAATCAACATACCATTTTTTTATTTTGAAAAAAAAGGTAAAAATCTACACATATAGCAACAGGTACATTTGCTTTTAATTTCTGATCGATTAATTTCATTGAATTCTGCCTAACGCTCAATTATTAATAGCAACAAATCAAATGCCATGATTCTGGCCTACTGAAAATTATAATTGGACTCTACAATTAATAATGACAATAATGATGATATTTCCCTAAATAAATGATAAAAATTGATTGCCATACTTTTAGGTAATTTAAGTTGCTGGAATGAGCAAAACTTGTAACTAGAAAAGTATTTCCAGTACGGTCTACAAACTTGATACATTTAATTAAATTTTGCCCAAAATACATTTATATGTAGCAACAATACCACTGTCATAAAATATTTTTAGTTATTTATTTATTTATTATTGCCATGAGTCTTAATTAAAGCATCAACCATTGTGCAGATACCCCATATCCAGTATAACATAAATCCAACAATGCCGGCAGGAGTCGGATTGATAATAATATTTGGATTCTTTGGTTTTGTAGGAAATTATACACAAGTTGTTTTGGCTATTATTCTGATTTAGGTAAACTACGACACGTGATAATTGTGAACATAATTTTATTTTCAAATTATGTTATTATGCAAGTGAAGAGAATATGTATATCATCAACTGCTATATGTTGAGATTTATGTAGTTCATGACAGATTGACAGTACCGCAACTAGTATGGAATTTCCTAGTTTCATATTTCATTTGTTTCAAATTAATTGTAGTTTTAAAATTTCCTAGTTTCTCATAATAACTTGACAAATTAATACACATGTCTATGATCTCTATCCATTTCATATCAAATCGTATTAAGATATATTTTTCTAATAAATGGAGATCTATTTCTCATCATAGTAAATGTATGATTAAAATTGAGAGGAAACATGTGAAAATATGATAACCTGTAAATATTTTGAAATAAATTAAAACTTTTTAAAATCACAATTAATTTAAAAGGGTTGGAGCATTACTTTTAAACTTGAAAGAGAGAGTGAGGGAGAGAATGGTCATTCCTTAATGATTAAGAATTAATAATAAGACAAATCAAAAAAATTAAAATAAAATCCCTATTTATGGAGACACAAAACCACTAAGTCAATTAGAAATCATTACAATTTAAAAAAAATGAGAAGAAAAAAAAATGCTAAATTCTTGAATATTCTTGAACCAAGAGAAACCACAAACCGTGACACCTTTTGACTGTCTCACAGTTCACAATCACAGAAACAAAAAAACACAAATGCCAAAAAAAACATGAAGATGAAACACCCTTCACCATAAACATAGGAACTCCAAAAATCAAATTTGTCACAATCCAAAAACAAAAGGAATGAAGAACATCTGTATGATATTCTTGATTATTTTGTTGATCAGTGAAAATAATTTACATTTTCAGGTGACAGCAGAAGATGGATTTATGAGGGTTGAAAGAGAGCATTTCATGCTAAATGGGAGCCCATTTTATGCAAATGGATTCAATGCATATTGGTTAATGTATGTTGCATCTGATCCATCTCAGAGGAACAAAATCTCATCTGCATTTCAAGAAGCTGCTAATCATAGCCTCATTATTGCAAGAACTTGGGCTTTCAGTGATGGTGGATACTCCCCTCTCCAGCATTCTCCTGGCTCTTACAATGAACAGATGTTTCAGGTCAATCTAGAGAGAGAGAGAGAGAGAGACTGTTCGATTTTGCTAGAGTTTTGTAACTTATTTTTCGACATAGTGAAGTTTTCGTTTTTTCTCCTATAGCTCTGCCCGTGGTTTTTTTCCCGTCTTGAGTTTTTTCACGTTAAATCTTCTTGTTCTCGTATTTCTTGTTTTATTGGCCATCGATTTATACAATCAAATTGTATATATGTGCAGGGATTGGATTATGTGATTAGCGAAGCTCAAAAGCATGGTATTAAGTTAATTCTGAGTTTGGTGAACAACTACAATGATTCTGGAGGGAAGAAGCAGTATGTGAGCTGGGCAAGAAATCAAGGCCAGAATATATTGTCTGATGATGATTTCTTCACAAACTCACTAGCAAAAGAATACTACAAAAACCACATTAAAGTAAGATTGTATTTTTATTTTTAACATATATATATATATATATATATATATATATTTTTTTTTTTATTTTAGTCCATTGGGGTTTTCTGTCCTTGTTCATTACTTTGTTATTACAAATATTGAAATGAAAAGAAAAATGCTGATTTATGTACTAGGCTGTTCTAACAAGACAAAACAGCATCACGGGGATTGCTTACAAAGATGACCCTACTATAATGGCATGGGAGCTTATGAATGAGCCCAGATGCACCTCTGATCCATCTGGGAATACTGTTCAGGTTTCACGTGTACACTGATGATGTCATTTATATGAATATAACACTACTTGAAACACGAGATGAAATGTCATTACAGAATCGGGGTGGTGTACTAACTAATTAACAGTGATGAGTTGTTGATCTATCTCCTCAGGCATGGATAGCAGAGATGGCTGCCTACTTGAAATCCATAGACCATAACCACTTGCTGGAGGCAGGGCTTGAAGGCTTCTACGGCGAATCCGACCGTCATAAGCAGAGAAACAATCCAAATTTCCAAGTTGGAACTGATTTTCTGAGGAACAATCAGATTCCGGAGATAGATTTTGCCACCGTCCACTCTTATCCCGACCAATGGTAACCAACCATTAGTCTTTTGACGAGTCAAGATCTGTCAGACAGTGCCGAATTACAAATATACAACCGGATATGCGTACTGTCGAGTTTTTATGCATAGTTTGACAGTGTTGCATGCATGAACAGGTTGACTAGCCAGAGCGATGACGACCAGCTTCTATTCTTGGATGAATGGCTCAACAGCCACATCAAAGATGCACAGACTATAATACAGAAGCCACTGCTGTTTGCAGAGTTTGGGAAGTCGTCGAAGGATCCTGGATATAACACGAAGGAGAGAGACCAGCTGCTGGATGCAGTTTACTCAGCAATCTATTCGTCTGCAAGAAGGGGAGGAGTAGCTGCAGGAGGATTGTTCTGGCAACTTCTGAGTGAAGGCATGGACAATCTTCGTGATGGATACGAGATTGTGTTCAATGAAAGCCCTTCAACAACGAGCCTCATTGAAGAACAGTCGAAGAAGCTCAACCAGGTTCGAGTGATGTACAAGAACCACATTTTTAGCAACGGATGATATTATTCAAGCATCTCCAACCGTACTCTATTTTTCAGTAAAGACCTGCGATTCACCACGATTAGTAGATAGATAATCTAGGAATTTAGCAAGAAAAGCAAAAGCACTAGAGCTTCTGCTTTTTCTTCTTTACTTAGCCTAACTAAGTCCAAAGCTCACCTTATTGCTAATGAGCTTTGTGCAGATATTTAAACTATCTTATTTCTGTCTATCTTCAAAATTATGGTCGTTACTAAATCATTAGTTTTCATGACAAATTGCAAAAAACAAAAATTTGGATGACAAAGTGATCAAATGCTCAAACTTACTCATAATTTTGTTATAACTAATTGTTTTTATAACCCTTGACTCTATCATCATATAGTGAGTAATGTGGGTGCCATGAGACGGGATGGATTTGAAATGATGAGGTATATAATGGATTTGAAAACCATAAAAACATGAACTAAAGTTCTATGTTTTTAAGTTCCACTGCATTATTCTTACTTAGAATGTTCCAAACTAAGAAACAAATAACATCGTTTAGACATTTACATATAATGTTGACTTAGAGAGAACAATTTAGACATGCTAAATTAGCTGAACAGAGAACTTAGAAACACTCAAAAGTCAAACAGAGTGAAATATTTATATTTGGTTGATGAAATGTGAGTGAGTAGGCTGTACAGAGAACTTTCATAATGTTCATGTTAATGCATAAAGGAGGATAGCAATAACACCTTTTATTTCAACATGCAGATTGAATACAACCTTGTAAATTCCCCAAGGTTAATACTTAATATAGCAAACATGAACAATTCAAGGTAAATGTTGATTTGCAATATATTTTATTATAAGGTCTGCCTTCTAATGTAAACTAGCTAAGCAGAGTTAAAGACTCGGAATGAGTGAAAAGAAAGCTGAATTGAGCTTTGATAGGTATGCTTTCAGTAGAAAGGACTGCAGAAGCAAAAAAACCCATACAAGACTTAAATGTTTGTGTGAGGTATGTAATAGATCTATCACAAGCATCTCTTAAGCAAATGCTTTTGATTTTGCAAACATAATGTAAACATTAATAAAGATTCTCAAAGGGTGTAACAAATCCAACAGGACAACTCAGGAGTAGAAGAAGGATAACTAATTTGGCTTAAGCAAGCTATGCAAATTCAGAATGCAATTTGCACATTTAGGTTCAGCTTGGACCCTGTGCACAATAATTGAAGAACAATTTCCTCTGCCAAAGTATTCAAACTCGCAAGCAACTTCCCAAATAACATAGAATACTGCTTGGCGATAAAAGGTGTCCAATAAAACACATTGTTCAGCTAGCTATAACCATGACAAAATACCAGAGATCAAATATTGTACAAGATGAAGCATCTCACTGCTTGGCGGAAGAAAACAACCTCAATCTTTTTCAATTGAGAACAGTCAGAGTCAAGAAGCTTGAAAGTGGTTGATTGTAGTCACTGATATCTCACATCCTCCTCACCTCTCCCTCTTTTTCTCTTTCTAGTGTTTGCCTGAAGGAAAAATAAGTTTTGTAAAACCCTCTTACTTACAATTACAATTGACATAATAAAAGAAAATAGCCCTTACCCTTAAAGGCCAGAACTCTGATGCTTGTAAGATACCTTTGTGAGAAGATTCACATTTGTTTAAAGCAAGAACAATGTATTTGTGTGAATAATTCTTGAACAGCCAATCCCCTATTTCAACATCTGCATATTAATAGTTTATTATATACTGTCTGTTAGGCATATAATATAGGGAGCCTAACTTAACCCAAAACCATGATTAAAGGTGAAGGGTCGACCCACACTTATATACCTTTCCACAATTTCATGTGGAATCGATGTGGGATATCATAACAATCCATCCCCTTTCAAACTGGGTGGCAACCCACACCAAGGCCCACTTCCGAGTGGTAACCCCCTTTGGGTCCACATTCAGGAGGCAACCCCTGGGCCCACCATAGGCCCACTTCCGGGTGGCAGCCCCCTTTGGACAGCACACTCCGGGTGACAACCCACACCAAGGCCCACTTTCGGGTGACAACCTCTTTTGAGTCCACATTCAAGTGGCAACCCCTGGGCCCACCATCGGGTAGTCCCTTTCCGCAACTTGCCCATATCCGGCAAGTCGGACCAAATTATTAGGTATATAAGATGGGGAGCCCTAACTTAATCCAAAATCATGGTCAAAGGTAAAGGGCTGAGCCCCAGTTTTCCACACTTTCATATGGAATCAATGTGGGATATCGTAATACTGCCCATAATGAATAAGACTTGTGCTCAAACATACCAATTTGATTGAAAACTTCGTCCTCCGAAAACATTAAAGTATGAGATGTGAACAATTCCATATGTAAGTTTAAACTCCAAAAGCACTATTTCATATAAACTTTCAAGGTTTATTTCTGGCAAAAACTCATTTTTTGGTAAACATAGTAATTATTGAAGAAACATGATCACAACCCGTACGTCAATCTCTAATCTTTTTATGCATTCAATACTTTTGATACCGTTTTCTAACACAGTTTATAATCGCAGGGAGAGATAAAGAGACAATATGGTGCAAGCAAATAATTAAGGGTTCGAATAAACGAACCAATTTTGAGAACTCCATCACGTCAAGTCTAGTCTCGAGCTCAAATTCATGAGCGTCGAAATTCTCCGCCTTAGATAATGTTTCTTCTCCATCAAGTTGCTCAACTTTAATATTGACAACACATTGTTTAAAATATAAAAAATAAATTGCAAATAACATTCACAAAATGAAAAACAAAATACTAATACAAAACAAGATAAACGAAACTGAAAAAAAAAAAAAAAAAAAAATCATACCTTCGAGAAGTGCCTCTCTCCTCTCCCCCATTTTGTAGTCGCCCTCGCCACTTCGCTGGAGGGATAATTGGACGACAAAAAGGCGTATGCAGTCTCCGCTGGAGACACTATTACTTCTCTCTTCTCTGCTCATACTTTCAAGAATGTGTGCCTCATGTCACTATCATAATACGTAAATTCTATAGTATGGTGAGTATATTATATCAAATTTTCTATATGCAATTCCTTTTTGCTATTTTCAGTTTTTATCGGTTAATCAAAAAAAAAAAATTTCACCGTCCGAAACTTTTAATATTTATCAAGTGTGTAATATTGAAGATAAAGAGATCGTATTCTATGCAACCACCTCAAATAAGGCTATTTAAGGCAGGCGTGTGGGCATCAAGCGCCCGTCAATTTTTATTTTATTTTAATTTATTTTTTCTGGCAGATTTTTTACATTTTTTTTTCTGTTTTTTTTTCAATTTTTTTTGTTTCTTTTGTTTTGTTCCCTAAAAATATATACCCTAAAATAACATTACCTAAAATTAAAATAAATTGATTTAATTTATTTAAAATGAGTATGAATTTATATCCTAAATTAAAATAGAATTAATAAACCCTAAAAAACACAAAATAAAACCCTAAAAATACCCAAAAAATTCTAAAAAATACAAAATAAATCCCTAAAAACACTCCAAAAAAACTCTAAAAACACAAAATAAACCTCTAAAAACACACCTAAACTCTAAAAAACATAAAATATATCATAAAAAACCCTCCTAAAAAAAACTAACCCCCCCACATCATGAACCCTAAAAAAAACTCCTAAAAAACATAAATTCTTTAAAAAATCACGAACCCTAAAAACACCCTAAACTACTAAGCTCTAAACATTAATTCGAATGGAAAAAATCACAATTTGAACTAAATAAACTAGTATAAATTAACTAGCAGACCTCTTACTTTTTAATGATGCAGATGGTACTTTTTGAATTTTTGGTGATACGTTTTAGTGAGACTGTTGGTACTAATTTTACCGTTTTTTTTCTATTTTTTTGCAGGTTGACCCGATCAACACGAATTGACCCGGTTCAAAGCGCGGGTTTGACCCGACCATCTTAAATAGCACTATTTAAGACCGTTGCATGAAAGTTTTTGCCTAAGATAAATTATGTCAACATTTTTAGTCAATGTCTAAATTTTTAACCGAAAATTTTATTTTGGGCAAAAATAAAAATTAGAGTACGAATAACCAAATATGATGGGTCCCTATAGATTTATCATACATTCATGATAAGGATGCATTCCATGTGATCTACTATGTAGTTTACCAATACTCTCTCAAAACTAACTATCCATTGTGGATTGAAAGATCCAGAAGTTGAGGAACAAGGAGATCAGTCTTGTGAAAGTAATCTGGAACCATCATGGTTCAGAAGAGGCAACTCGGGAGCTTAAATCGGAGCTACTCAAGCAGTACCCTGATGTCCCTTATCATGGTTAGTAAATTTCGGGACGAAATTTCTTTAAGGGGAGTAGGATGTAAAACCCCAGATTTTTAAATTACGATTAGATGATTCTTAATAGTAATTAGATAGTTAAGGAAGAAATTTAAATAAGGTTTAAGAGAAGTTAGATGCCAGTCACGACTTTAGGAGTCAGTTTTGGTGAAACTGTATTTTCGGAAATTTTGATCTTAACTCTGTTTTAGTCAAACTTGATCTCGTTAAGAAAGTTTTAATTCAAGGAGTGTGCTGGTGTTCCCGAAATTATATTCTGAAGTCATTTGAGTTACCGGTAATGAAAACTGTATTTTAAAGAAGGAATGAATAGTAACTTTTGCGTGCGTTCGTGTTTTGAGAAATTTACGAAATCCTCTTCGTTGATCCAAGTCTTATTCTGTCAAGCCCCTCTTATGGGAAATGACTCAAGGAACCGCTCACATTCACGGATTTCCATTCTGAGGTCAATCGAACGTTCGGGAGCAAAATCTGTCAGTCTGAGTGAATAGTAAAAAGTAATTCCCAAAAAGGAATCTTGACTCATTTTTCTTCTAACGATCCCGTCTTCATCCTGAGTCAAGTCGGTTCACTAGTATTCGATCCAACGAACCTCCCAGTATTTTTAGATTTCATATCTGAAGTCATTTGGACCCCGACATCGAATAAAGCAGCTTTTAACCGAACCCGGGGTAACTTTTGCAGTGTACCCGCACTGGAGTGGCTTCTCAAGGAAGCCAACCCCACATCTATAAATAGAGGGCCACCCCTTTACCTGTAATTTGTTCATTTACATCATTTTCACTTCCAAGATAGTAGGAAAGCTTTGAGAGAAAAGCCGAGAAAGTTCAGTCGAAGTAAAAAGCGTTCTTCATGAGTGTTCTGCAAGACGACGAGCGGAATGGCGTGGAAGGGATGCGGTGAGGGAATGTGCTAGGGGCGCCGTTGGGTCGTAGCAGGCGGCTCTGCCACCGTTGCGACTCGACGATACGCCGAGCTAGCCACCTTCCTTCGACGCACCTAACTCCGTCCATTCTTGTTCGTCAGTCTCGATTCCATTTCTTTTCTGTCTTTCAATTCCGTATTTACTTTATGTTCTATGTATTCTTCATATACTTCATTATTACTCGTTTACCTTCCGTCTATAGTTGTATTTCGATTCTTATTGAAGTTCTAAGTTAATAACGTTTATGTTATGTTGCTCGCACTATTCCTGTCATTATAATTCTCATCATTATTTCGTGTAAATAGTCTCGTTATTCTATTTAAATCCCGTTCAAGTTATATTTAAGAATTTCGTTGTTACTCTAAATATTTAAAGAGGATTATCGTTATAATGCCAAAATTCTTTTTATGTTAAAACATGCCGTTTCATGTTAATTTAAATTATTGAAGTATGTTTTTTTTTTAAAAAATTTCTAAGTGTTCTTCGTGTTCGTCGAAGACCGAAGAAACCCAGAAGAGGTTGCCCAGTAAATGGGCGGAAGAGAGAGAAAGTGAGAGCCGCCGCCGCGCCACACCCCCCTCGGCCCAGCAAGCCCCCGCCGGGGCAAGGGTGCGCCGCAGCGGGGATGGGGGTGCCCGCCGGCGTCCGCTAGCACCGCGGCGAGGGGTGCCCGCCGGTGCAAGGGTGCGCCGCGCACAATCCCCTTTCCCGTGTTGTTTCACGTCGATTCTTCAGTCATTTTTCGTACCCTCTTTTCGAACCTTTCGAGTTGTGTTTTTTTTCAAGTTTAATTTGAGAAGATCTTCAAGCTATCTCCGAGTTATTTTGAGTAAACTTCAAGTTGTTTTCTGTCTAGAACTTGATAAATCAAAGTGTGTTGTTCAAATAAATTCTTTTTGAAATTTATAAAGTCATAAAGTCGTGCAATCTGTAATTAAGTCTTAGATTTTAGTCTTTAAGTTAGATATCGTTATTTCCCGCTTTAGAAGGTTATTTTCTTCGAAGGAGGCCGCTAAGTGGGTAATTCGACTTTTGTAGGAGGAAGTGGGCCTCGTAGAAACCCAGAAGAGGATCATCAACTCGTTGCCTCATCTTCTGCTCAGTGATCGAGGTGGGTAAATCTATACTTATCTAAAAGTTTGAGCTAATAAGCTCTAGAAGCATGATTAGGCAAATGAGATATCCAATAAAATATTTTGCTTAGCCTGATTAATCTTTGTACAAGGAATGAAGGAAAGGAAATTATATGTGTTATTCAAGCTCTCGAGCATGTTTAGAAATGCTGTAATGCCCCAGGCCCACGGGGGTGGGGCCCAGCAATGAAACGACGGCACAACGGGCCCACTAGCAACTACTTGGCATCAGTCCTCGCATTGCCAAAATGGTTAACCCAAGTTGCTAGAGAGTCCATTGAACCCACTTATATACTTGTCATACTTTCATTCTCCCACCGATGTGGGACATCACATTCTCCCCCCGTTGAAGACACGACGTCCTCGTCGTGGTCTTTCCTCTATAGGACCATTTCCCGGGGTCCGGTTTGAGCACACCTGGACTGGCTCTAGGGCCCTGTCGAGCGCACCCGGGGTCTTCTTTGATACCATTTGTAACGCCCTAGGCCCACGGGGGTGGGGCCCAGCAACGAAACGACTGCACAACGGGCTCGCTAGCAACTACTTGGCATCCGTCCTCGCATTGCCAAAATGGTTAACCTAAGTTACTAGAGAGTCCATTGAACCCACTTATATACTTGTCATACTTTCGTTCTCCCACCGATGTGGGACATTACAAATGCTAGAATTATTAAGTATTGATTCTGTTTAGTTTGAGATTTTAGAATTGTCTTTAGTTACAATCTGTGTTTATGTACGTTCTTTTCATCATATTTGAATGTTGTTATTTTGCTAAACTTCAATTAATTAAGGACTGTCTTCTAAAGTGAAGGATTAGGTCCCTAGACATTGCTCTAGGATTGGTTTTTCTAGCAAGGATTAAGGAAGGAAGGAAGTTAGTGTTTTGTTTAAGCAAGAATTTGAGCTCAGAAGAATTTTGATCTCTTGATCGTTAAGTAAGTCACTGCTGGGTTTATTCCCTCGTAAACTCGTAAGGATATTCGAGGTAATCCCTCTTATGTCCTAAGGCATGCCTAAGGGTGCAGTTGTGATGTGACCCAGGACTTATAGGGCACGACAAAGACAAATATGCGGAAGCTAGAATCGAAACGACGTCGGATACCTAAGGGATCAATACAACTCTAATAAAAGAACGAAAAATACAACTCAACTATTACGACAATAGACTCGATTAATGGCTGAATTAGACTCAATACCTAAGGTACTCTAGACTATGACCAATATCAAATAAAACACAAATAAATAAATTGATAAATGGGCGAATTAGGGCAGATTGGTTATACGTGTTATTCAGGGCGAATTGGACATGTATAGGCGATGAATGATTTAGGTGATGATTTATGGATGAATTTTGATTGATGGATGATGGTGAGATGTACGTATAGGCGTAGATGAAAGATGGTGATCAATGGAGATGAATTGAAAAGGTAGAAGAAGTAGACTTACTCGAACCCCGTCTTGCGGTGAAGACGAAACGCGATTTCTCGAATACTTGAAGTTGGATAGCACTCCCCCCTAAACTCGATGGAATAAAAAAGAGTTTGAAATAGGACTTTAGATTTGCTAGGTCTAAAGAACTTGATAAATGGGTCGATCAACCAAAGGATCGGTGAGACAATTGAGAAATTAACTCTTTATTTCATGCAACGTCTGAAAAATAAAGTTCACAACCGATCCCTTTATATAGTTTAGGGATTATGAACGAAAATTAAAGATAAAATCCTAAGAGAAATAAAAAAAGTGAAGATATCCTAATCTAATTAGGATTCGTGCCTTAATTAGAACTCTATTTAAGGTAAATCCGAAAAGACCAAATATAAAATAATAAAATCTAAACTAGATAAAGATAAATCCCAAATAGATTTGGGCCTTCAAATGTCCAACTTGGACTTCAATATTTTCGATCATGGGCTAAATATTTGATCTTCATGGGCTGTCCAAAATATCTGAATATTTTCATGTACTTGTGTTCTTCAAATCTTGATCTCCAATCTTTAATCTTGAACAACATGATTATCTTTGAAGCTCTCAATGGCATTCTTAGATTTGATTCTTTTATGCTTTTCGGGTTCGTATCATTTCCCTCCTCTTGAAAAGAATTCATCCTCGAATTCAAATATCTAGGATCAAAGACGAACGTGAATGCATCATCAATCTTTCTTTGTACACACTCAACTTTCAATGGAATAACTTCAACAACCTGTAAAATAGAGTTAGCACAAGAAAATGGTTGACAAATGATGTTAGAATTTGACTGCATCTCCATGCTAGCTTGATCGAGCTCCTTATGATCTTCAACCACTTCCAAGTTGATCTCACTCTCGACCTCTTTTTCTTCTTCTCCAACGCTTTCACAAGTTGCAACTTCTATCAATTCTTCAAGAGAGGCTTCAACGGAAATGGTTACCTCTAGAATAGGATCTTCTTCTATGGTAACGATTTCAGATGGTAACTCAACGTGGATCTCCATCTCTTCTTCCTTGACTTCAGCTGGCTTTTCCTCGGGTTTGGCGTCAGTCGAGGGTTGCATTGATGATTTAAGCCAAGTAGGTCGTACATAGGTACGTAGATACTCCTTGAATGACTTAGGTTCGCTCCAACGAAATGGGGCTGTTTAGCGATGAGCTCTAGGTGACAACTCTACATTCGACTTTACTTGAACCACTTCATTTTGCCTCATCTCTAGACTGTCCAACCACTTCTTTATCTCAATGGCGTATTGCACCATGTCTTTCAACTTGTTGAAGTGATACAATGCTACCTTTTCTCGAATTGCCCTTCGTAGACCAGCTAGAAATCTATCCATGGTATCTTCTGGATATTCTTCTACATCAGCTCGTCTCATGGCTTCAATCATTTTGTTGTAGTAGTCATTTACACTTCGATCTCTTTATCGAAGCTTGTATAGCATTTCCTCCAACTGCCATTGATAGCGGTCTGGAATGAAGCGTTTTCACATCAAATCTTTCAACTCACACCATGTGTCGATAGGTGGAAGGTGATCTTGATGGCATCGGTTCTGCTGTAATTCCCACCATGTTGCTGTGTAGCCTCTAAACTCCAAGGAAATTAATTTCACCTTCTTTGGCTCAGGGAAGGCATAGCACTTAAAAACCTTGTCTACTTTTCGTTCCCAATCAAGGTATGCATTGGGATCGTATAGACCTTCAAACTCGGGGATGGTCAATTTATTGTTGCTGTAGAGATGGTGAGAATTTGGTGTATATGGTGTACGGGTGTATGGAGTATGAGTGGTGTATGGTGTATGGACCGTGGGGTGCATGGGTGCATGGGTGTATGGTCCGGATGGTGTATATGAGTGTGAAAAGATAGTGTTATGTGAACAATACAACAATTTTCGAACCTAATGGGTGTAATGGATGAAAATTTGAAGATTGTTGGAAGTGTATGTGATGTAGGAAAGGATTAGAATAGATAAGGATAGAAAGAAACTAGATAAGGAAAGAACAAAGCTAGATAAGGAAGGTTGAATTTGGATATCTTTCACAAGTGTGGACACAATCTAAATAACCTAATCTATCTAATAACAAAGGAAATAATCTATACGAAGTAGGAAACAAAGAGAAAATAAAATTCAAATTCATTTTTTTTTCGGTTTTTTTTTTCAGAACAGATTTTTTTTGCTGTAGGGCTTCGACCCTTTGCTCCTTTCTTTTTTTTTCAATGAATAATCAGATTACAACTCGAATAACTCAAAATAAATAAACGAACAAAACAGACGTATTGAACCACAAACGATAAAAACCGACGTGGCTCTTAATACCAATTTATGATGTGACCCAGGACTTATAGGGCACGACAAAGACAAATATGCGGAAGCTAGAATCGAAATGATGTCAGATACCTAAGGTATCAATACAACTCTAATAAAAGAACGAAAAATACAATTCAACTATTACGATAATAGACTCGATTAATGGCTGAATTAGACTCAATACCTAAGGTACTCTAGACTATGACCAATACCAAATAAAACACAAATAAATAAATAGATAAATGGGCGGATTAGGGCAGATTGGTTATACGTGTTATTTAGGGTGAATTGGACACGTATAGGCGATGAACGATTTAGTTGATGATTTATGGATGAATTTTGATTGATGGATGATGGTGAGACGTACGTATAGGCGTAGATGAAAGATGGTGATCAATGGAGATGAATTGAAAAGGTAGAAGAAGTAGACTTACTCGAACCCCGTCTTGCAATGAAGATGAAACGCGATTTCTCAAATACTCCAAGTTGGATAGCACTCCCCCCAAAACTTGATGGAATAGAAAAGAGTTTGAAATAGGACTTTGGATTTGCTAGGTCTAAAGAACTTGATAAATGGGTCGATCAACCAAAGGATCGGTGAGACAATTGAGAAATTAACTCTTTATTACATGCAACGTCTGAAAAATAAAGTTCACAACTGATTCCTTTATATAGTGTAGGGATTATGAACGAAAATTAAAGATAAAATCCTAAGAGAAATAAAAAAAATAAAGATATCCTAATCTAATTAGGATTCCTACCTTAATTAGAACTCTATTTAAGGTAAATCCAAAAGACCAAAAATAAAATAATAAAATCTAAACTAGATAAAGATAAATCCCAAATAGATTTGGCCCTTCAAATCTCTAACTTGGACTTCAATATTTTCAATCATGGGCTGAATATTTGATCTTCATGGGCTGCCCAAAATATCTGAATATTTTCATGCACTTGTGTTCTTCAAATCTTGATCTCCAATCTTTAATCTTGAACAACATGATTTTCTTTGAAGCTCTCAATGGCATTCTTAGATTTGATTCTTTTATGCTTTTCGGGTTCATATCAAGTTGACATCAGGTTTGACCCAGGACGGGCCTGAAAGAAAAGAAAAGGTTTTACGGATATAGAGAGGGCTTTTGCGTTTTGCTCTCCATATACCGTTAGTTGATTATTGGATATCTTGAAGTTTATTAAAGTGTTTTATTAGAACCTACTGAGTACATTAGTGCTCACGCCCCTCTTTTTCAAATGTTTTCAGGTTGAGATGCTGAGGATGTTGGTGGCTGTGGATGTGGGTTGGCTGCCAAGATTGTTTTGCTATTATATAAGTTATTTTGAAATCCCACTATGTGTTCTGCTACTCTGATTCACACTTTTTAATTCCGTTCGAGTTCTATTATGATTATCGAGATTCTATGAATATGTAACAGCCCGGTCCCGAGATAGGGATTAACAAATGGGGACGAGGTGTTATTAAGGGATTAATGAAGTAAGACGGAAGATTTATAAGGAGGTTTTACAATCGTGATATGCTTTTGAGGAATAGATGATGGTACTCGGGTTCACTCTTATTAAAATGGGTGCATGCTCAAGCGGAATGAAACGGTTAATTAGACAGATATCATTAAGTATAGACCCATCCATAGGTCGAAACGATAATAGATAATAATGCGAATAAGCCCCTTTATAGGCGAAAGGAAATCATACTCGAGAAGTAGAAATATAACTTAGTATGCATCTTATAATCAAATAATTATGTCTGGGAAATATTCATAGAGTCTTGATAATCATAATAGAACTTTAAACGGAATTAGAAAGAGTGTATCAGAGTAGCAGATCACATAGTGGGATTTCAAGATAATATTAGATAATAGCAAAACAATCTTGGCAGCCAACCCACATCCACAGCCACCAACATCCTCAGCATCTCAACCTGTAAAAATTTGAAAAAGAGGGGGAATGAGCACTAATGTACTCAGTGGGTTTAGTGAAACACTTTAATAAACTTCAAGATATCCAATAATCAACTGACGGTATATGTAGAGCAAAATGCAAAAGCCCTCTCCATATCCACAAAATCTTTTCTTTTCTTTTTTGGGCCCATCCTGGCTCAAACCTGACGTCAATTGTACCCTTAGGCATGCCATAGGATAGGAGAGGGATTACCTCAATTATCCAAATGAGTGTGTGAGGGAATTGACCCAGCAGTGACTCCCTTAAAAGTTCTGAGCTCAAATCCTGCTTAAGTGAAAAGCTAAGTTCCTTCCTTTCTTAACCCTGTTAGCAACACTAATCTTAGAACAACGTCTAAGGGCTAATCCTTTAATACTGCATGATCTAGGCCTACAAGGGATTTAACGTTACCCTAACAAGGCAAACCTTAATTCTTAATTCTGCGAGCTTAACAAGCATAAACATTCAATATCAGGAGAAGAATGTAAATAAATACGAATCGTAACTAAAGACAATTCTAAACATCTCATGCTAAGCATAAACAATACTGTTAGGAAAAACTATCAAAGAACTCCTAGATAAGGTTTTGATGAGATGTCAAAACTATTCCTGAAAAATTGACCAAAATCCAAGCTGCAGATCTGAGCTGACCAATCCAGAGCCTCAAGAAGGAACTCAACTGAACCTAGAGTCAACCAAACTGAAGCATGGTCAACCAACTGGAAGGATACGCAACCCAATCAGAACTCAACTCAACTGAGGGTTTGAAGAGATGAATCAGTCGAAACAAACTGACAGCTAAGTCAGCTGAGCTGAGAAGAAAATCGGAAAGACTGAAGAAACTGATAAGAGATCAGTTTAAGCTGAAGACTGGAAGTATCCAGCTGATGGCTAAACTTAACTTCAACCAAACTAAAGTTAACAGACGAATCAATCAAAAGCCAGAACTGAAGTCAGCCAGCTTGTGATCAGTCAAGCTGACAAGAAAGCTCAAGAAAGAACAGTCGAACTGACAAAACCATTCAACAACTTAAGATCAGTCGAACTGGAGGAAGAAGCTCAGAACTGCCAACTGGAGTAATAGCTAAACTGAGAAAATAAGCTCAGAACTGCCAACTGGAGTAATAGCTAAACTGAGCAGATAAGCTCAAAACTGCCAACTGGAGTAATAGCCGAACTGAGCAAACAAGCTCAGAACTGCCAACTGGAACTCAAACTTGTTAAACTGGAGCTCAGAACTGCCAGCCAGAGAATCCTGAAGTTAATAGCTCAAAATGAAAATCTTGGAATAAATGCTCCAATGGAGATCCTGGAATTAAATATCCAATAGAGATCGATTGGCAAACCATCGGCTACTGGAATCAAATATCCAACAGAGATTGATTGGCTAAACAACGACTACTTCAACCAAAAGCTCCGACAAAGACCATCTGCCATTGATGAACCAACAGAGCTACCAATCAATGGAACTCAACGGTCACAAAATTCACTCCTCTATAAAAAATGAGTGAAGCAAAGTTTTCAAGAGAGCTTGAGACTTTAAAAGACTTTCGAGACTTTTCGCAACCTTCAATCTTGAAGCCTTCATTCAAGCAGAGCTTTATTTCTTCCTCCCACATAGCTCAAGTTCAGCATTTGCTAAAACTGCGAGAGTCCAATTGAGTAGAAGAATCAACAGAATCAAAGCATTCAGCTAGCTATTGATAATCCAGCCATAGCAACCTTCTCAGTTCAAGCACTACACCGATCAACTACCTAGCTCAATTAAAGGAGCACATTAGTTGATATCCCCTGTTCAAGACTAACCTCTTGAAGATCGAAAGAGATCTAAAACCTTGTAAAGACGTCAATAGCACCTACCTCCCTAGCGAGCAGTTAGGGACTGCAAGTGTGAGCCGTCGACCCGTTGAGGTAGCGAGCAGTTACCAGGTTCAGCCAACTATCCTTCATTGTGTAATTTGTAAAGAAACTCAAGTTATATAGTGAAGTTGCCCTTCTGCGGAAGGAAGAGAGGACGTAGAAGTTTGAGACTTCGAACCTCTATAAATCATCTATGTGCTATACTGTTTTAATTACTTGCATATCTTTGAACTGTACACAAGCTCACACAAGCTGCACTCAAGCTGTCATAAGTGCTTAACCAAATTGTGCATAGATAAGTTACTAAGCGAGTCAAGGGCCCTTATCATTACGCATTTTAAGTAAAGTTTTTTAATCAGTTTATTCACCCTCCCTCTAAACTGATATCGACTCACCCGGGACCAACAAGTGGTATCAGAGCGGTTGATTCTAAGGATCAGCCGTTTCTGCAGATCAACTGAATCAGATCTACTTATCTTTGCAAAGATTTAAAGCTATGGGAAACTATAAGCTACCTTTTTTTCAGTTGAGAATTATGATAATTGGAGTAGGAGAATGAAGGCGCATCTCTGCTCGATCCATGAGAACATGTGTGAGGTTATTGAAGATGGTCCAATCATTATCATAATGGACAATGATGCCCACATAGTTGATATCAATCAACCAGCCAGGATCCCAAAGCCAACTAATCTTCTCACCAGCGAAGAGAAGAAGTTGAAGAATCTAGAGTTTGTGGCTCAAGCTGCACTATTTCAGACTCTAGATAAAGACAGAATGAAGGACACAAAGAATTGCACAACTGCCAAGGAGATATGGGACTTACTAGCAGATCTATGTCAAGAGTCCAAAGCCATCAAAGAAAACAAGCTCTAACTGGCAGTCGACAGATACGAGTCCTTCAAAATGCAGCCAGAAGAGTCCATCTCAAGCCTTGAAACTAGATTTCTAGGCATCATCAGTGAGATGACCAATCTGGGAAGAAGCTATCCCAATTCTGAGATGAACTCCAAAGTTTTATATAATCTCACCGAATAATGGGACATGAAAGTGATAGCTATAAAAGAATCAAGAAATCTAAATAGCATCACTCCCAGAGAATTGTTTGGCTCTCTCAAAGCTCATGAGTACAGCCTAAACCGGAAGAAGGAAGCATAAACATCGTAAGCTCAAGATGCAGCCTTCTATGGTGAAAGGAACCGGTTTAGAGACACTCGAGGAAGGAACAACTTTCGGCCCAGAAGCTCACCTGCCAGAGAGAATTAAGGTGGATCTTCATCCGAATGAAAAAGAGACACAACCGAAAAGAAGGAGAACCTGACTGAAGACATCAATGAACAAATTCAGTTAGTTACCAGGTTGTTAGAAAAGCTGAAGAAGGTCAGGGACAAGCAATCAGTTCCACCTCAAACTGATGAAGTCCCAAAAGATGAGAGAACTCATCAACCAGCTGAACGACCAGTTGAACCATTCAGGAGTGGCAATCGAACTCTAGGAGAATGCTTTCACTACCACAAACAAGGACATTACAGATATGAATGTCCAGAACTCCCTGAAGACAAGAAGGCCAAAGTGAGGAGAAGCTTCTTCAAAATGAAAGCAATGATTGTAAACTACGAGAATGCCGTGCTAGACGATTCAGACTATCCATCTGGAATTGATTCTGACGGCTACAGCTCAGATGATGAAGCATTATTCTGCCTCATGGCTGAGAATGATGAAGAGGTTAGCACAACTGATTCTCAAACCTCTTTCTATCATATTAATGAAGCAACTGTGTCTAGTAATGAACATGATATGAAACTTATGAAGCTAGAAGATCAATTAGCTTCAATATCCTGCTTGCATGTTGAATTAAGAGATGAAAATAATGAACTGAGAAACAAAGTTAGAAAACTGAGCATTGATCAGGAAAGAATGAATTATCTTGAATCTCAGATTATGGAATTTGAAAAGTTGAAATTGAGAATTGTTGATCTAGAAGCTGAGAATCAAAGACTCAAGCAAGTGATCCATGAGAGAGAAAAAGTAGCTCTCAAGTTTAAAAAGGGGTCTCAAACTCTAGATGAGATATTGAATCATCAGAGAACTGTAACCAGTAGTACAGGGCTAGGATACAACAAATTCACTACCTTAGAGAAAGGAAAGACAATTGCTCAACCTAGTGATAAAGGAATCCTAAAAGGATTCACCAAATCAACTCATGATCAGCTAGCTGAGACACACAAAGACAAAGGAATATTGAGAAATCCTCAAACTCAGCCCAGACAATTCGGTCAGTTCTCCCAACCAAAAACATCAGGTCAATTGAAGCCAAAATTCCAGCTAGATCCATCAGTTCATTCAAACCAATCCTCTTATTCAAGGTCTTCAGTTCAACAGAGACCATCAGCTCACAAAAGACCACCAGCTCAACAAAGTATACCTCCAAGGCAAACTGATAGATCAGTCCACTTCAGAAAGAAAAACCAGTTTAGATCTCAAGCCTATCCTGCCAAGAAGTTTAATCAGAACACCTATAAGAGAGATCAAAGAAACTCATTTGAACCCTACCATCACTATAATGAGTATCTGGATTCCAGAAATGAACGAAGAACTGATCCAAAACTGTTCAATCCAGAAAACTGAAAATATAAACGGAATTGGCCTAATCAAAGAGCTCAAAGGTCTCGAGACAACAACATTTTAGTTGAATTGTTTTACCCTACTAACTTTCAACGCAGGTACCATTCAACTGATTCAGCTCAAAATAGAAGGGCTGAAAGAAAATCTAAACCGATCAAGCGATCCAAATCAGTTGGATCTCTAAAAGATAAAAAGATAAAAGTTTGGCAAGTTTAGATCCCAAAGAGCTTGATGTATCAACAAGGACCCGATATGAAACGGGTCCCTAAATGCTAATACTTGTTTTTACAGAATAAGAGCATCCTATCTATGAAGAAAACCAAAGATATATGGTATCTAGATAGCGGGTGCTCCAAGCACATGACCGGAGACAGAGAAGATCTCGACGGTTATGAAGAAGTCAAAGGTCCACTTGTCACATTTGGAGACAACTCCAAAAGCCGAACCATTGGAGAAGGGTTCGTGGTCAAAGAAAAAGTTGTAGCAAATGGAGTCTCCCATGTGGATGGGCTAAAACACAAACTACTCAGCATCAGCCAGCTGTGCGACAATCGCCATTCAGTTGACTTCACCAAAAACTCCTGCAACATAAGAGACAAGTCAACTGGAGTAATTCTTCTTACTGGCATAAGGAGAGGCAACATGTATATTATTGACTGGTCAACCGGCTACTCAGAAGCTTGCTTTCTTTCAAAAGGATCAACTGAAGCAAGCTGGCTATGGCATCGAAGACTGAACTACCTCAACTTCAAAACAATCAACTACCTAGTAAAGAAAGACCTAGTTGAGGGGCTTTCCAAGGAGATATATATAAGAAAACATGCGTGTGTGGACCGTGCCAAAAAGAGAAGCAAGTGAAGTCATCCTTCAAGAATAGAAGTCATCCACCAGGAATAACTGAATGCCTCCGACTGCTACATATGGATTTGTTTGGTCCAGTTAGACCACAGACCCCAACAAGCAAAAGATTCACTCTTGTAGTAGTTGATGATTTCTCAAAATATACGTGGGTGGAATTCTTGAGGAGCAAAGATGAAACTTTCGACAAGTTAACAGCGCTGATCAGAACACTGTAAACTAAAAAAGAGAGATCAGTTCAAAGGATTCGCTCCGACAATGGAACTGAATTTGTGAATCAGCAAATGATCAGCTTTCTCAGCCAACTTGGAATAATTCATGAACACTCAGCTGCAAGAAGTCCACAGCAAAACGGTGTAGCTGAACGACGAAATCGGACACTTAAGGAAGCAGCTCGAGCAATGATAGCTGATGCTAACATAGCTGAAGGTTACTGGGCTGAAGCAGTCAACATAGCTTGCCACACTCAAAATCGAAGTGCCATTGTCACCGCACATGACAAAACACCCTATGAATTGTATAAGGGTTGTAAGCCTTCTATCTCATACTTTAAAGTATTTGGCTGTAAATGTTATATTCACAACAATGGCAAGACTCAACTGAAAGCTTTCAATGCTAAAGCTGATGAGGGAATATTTCTTCGGTATAATTCGCCTCATGCACAAGCTTACAGAGTGTTCAATAAATGAACTCTTATTGTGGAAATAACATGTCATGTGGTATTTGATGAATTTCTAATGAGTACATGAACAAAGAAATAATAGACACATCAGTTCAAGTACTACCTAGTGAAACTAAGAACTCGCAGGACTATGTGGATCACACTGTTCCAGAGCGGCTTGAAGTTTCACTAGAAGAAGGCAATGAAACTGGTACTAAACCAGTTGAGAACAATCTGGTTAATGAAGACACAAATCATGCTGAGACCATAAACCCCACAACTGAAACAGGGGGAAGAACTGATGAAGATGCCGAACCAACTGATGAAAGGGCAACTAATGACGTCATCACAGTAGAACCAGCTGAAAACCCAGCTGAAGCTATCTTGCCCAAATGGCTCCAAAGCCATCCAACTGACAAGATAGTTGGTGATCAAAGAAGTCGAGTCCAAACCAGAAGTTCAACCGAGCATGCACTATGCACATGCTTCATATCTTAAATGGAACCAACAAACATCAAAGAAGCCTTAGAAGATTCAGACTGGATCATGGCTATGCAAGAAGAACTGAATCAATTCACAAGAAATGACGTATGGTTTCTTGTTGATACACCAAAAACCCAGAAGGTCATTGGCACAAAATGGGTTTTTCACAACAAGCTGGACGAACAAGGTGTGATTACAAGGAACAAGGCAAGACTGGTAGCCAAAGGGTACTCACAAAGTGAAGGGATCGACTTTGATGAGACATTCGCGCCAGTTGCAAGATTGGAAGCCATCAGACTATTCCTAGCCTATGCAGCACACTTCAACTTCACAGTCTGCCAAATGGATATCAAGAGTGCATTTCTTCAAGGAATGCTCAAAGAGGATGTATATGTCGAGCAACCGCCAGGCTTCGAAATTGGTGATCAAGTCTTCAAATTGAAGAAAGCTCTCTACGGACTGAAGCAAGCTCCTCGAGCGTGGTATGAAACTCTCACAACCTTCTTGCTAAAGAATGGATTTCAAAATAGAATCATTGATCAAACTCTATTCCAAATAGAACGATCAACTGAGATCTTAATGGTTCAAATTTATGTGGATGACATAATTTTTGGATCAAAAAGCAAAGATCTATGCACACGATTCGCTCAAATAATGCAAAGCGAATTCGAGATGAGCATGATGGGAGAAATGACATTCTTTCTAGGACTCCAAGTGAAGCATCTGAAAGATGGGATCTTTATCAGCCAGGTCAAGTACACTAAAGAGCTAGTCAAGAAGTTTGGAGCTAATAAAGGAAAAACTCTCAAGATTCCTATGAACACATCAGTTCAGCTAACTCTTGATGAAGAAGGAGAATCAATTAGTCAAACATACTACAGAGGAATCATTAGGTCGCTACTATACCTAACGGCTAGCCGACCAGACATCTGCTATTCAGTCGGTCTATGCACGCGGTTCCAAGCCAACCCAAAGAAAAGTCATCTTGAAGCGGTAAAAAGGATTATCAAATACCTGAAAGGGACCATAAATCTTGGACTATGGTATCCCAGAGACGACAGTTTGAGTCTAATTGGTTATTCGGACTTAGACTTTGGTGGATGAAAGATTGACAGAAAAAGTACCAGTGGAACATGTCACTTTCTTAGAAGCAAACTGATATCCTGGTTCAGCAAAAAGCAGCACTGAGTTGTCACGTCAACAACTGAAGCAGAATATGTAGCTGCAGGGAGCTGCTGTGCTCAAGTACTTTGGATGAAGCAATAGTTGAAAGACTACAAAGTCGAAACTGAAGAAGTACCTATTTTCTGTGATAACAATGGTGCAATTGCAATATCTCAAAATCCAGTTTTGCATTCAAGAACTAAGCACATTGACATAAGACATCACTTCATCAGAGATCACATCGAGAAGAACGACATATACATCAAATATGTAAACACGGAGAAGCAGATAGCTGATATCTTCACCAAACCATTGCCTGAAGCAAGGTTTATGGAGCTATGCATACAACTGGGGTTACTTGAGCTAGCATCAAAGAATGAATATAGTCAACTGGAAGAAAAAGGTCAGAAAACTATCCCAGCTAAAGAGAGGAACTGAACCAAAAGGTTTCAACTCATCAGAATGAGTAGTTCACAATTGAGAAAATTGTTGAACTGATCAGTTAGACACATAAGCTATCAGTTTGAACTGAAACGAGAAGCTATACAAAGAGGGTAAACTGAAGTTGGTCACCCTACCCCATCAGCTCAACTGAATCATCAGTTCATTTGCTCAAATTGAGGCAATGAGCAATGCAGAATTGGCCAAAGGGTCCCAACTGATGATCCAGTCAGTCAAGCAGAACGTATCAGCCGCAAAATGCTCAAACTGATGAAGAAGTCAAAGGAACTGGAATCAACTCAACAGGAGACATCAGTTCAAGAACCAGCTGAAGGAAAGCAGCAGAACTGAAGGAACAGCTGAACTGAGAAACAACTGAATTAAAAGTCCAAGCAGTCAAGGCAGGAAGGAACTGATAAGAAATCATCTTAGTTGGAACTGATCAACATGGAATCATCAGCTATAGTCAAAGCCAACTGATGACGTAATCAATTTCAAGTTAAAGGGAAGCAACAAGAGAGAAATAGATAAGTTGAAATTCTCAATAGTGGAACGGTGAAAAATACGTGTCACTCTAATATTACCGTTGAACTCTCTCTCTCTCTCTCCCCTCATTAAACCCTAATGGATAGAAATGAAAGGCCAATCGATGGGTCGATTGAATGAATTTGACCATTGAAATTTGGGCATACTAAACGTTCCAACTGTTGGATGAGCTTCACCTATCTATACAAATAAGTCAGCTAAATCTTTGAGATAAACTTCACACTTTTTACTGCTGACTTATCTCTCTCTCTTTTCTCTGGTCAAAAGCAAAATTCTTCAGCCTTCGAGATCAATTTCTCATTTTTCTAGATCAAAAACCTCTCATCAAATTATCATGGCTAAAAACTCCACCGACCATATTCGCAAGAGGTTCAATTTTCGTCAATCTGGAGAAAACTCCACTGTATTTTGTGAAAAACTCGACAGAGATAAGTTCTTCAATCCAGCCGGATTCATTCAAGCCCGCAATGCTTCCCCTCTGAGTGGAATAATCATCGAAAAACTCTCTCAAGCCAAGCTCAAGACATTTCTTGAAGAATTTCCAGAACGCATTTATCCAGAACCAGTTGCTGAATTCTTCCTAAATTGAAATGGTTCCTCAAATCCCAAAGAAATCAGATCTGAAGTAAGAGGACAGGAGATTATCGTGACAGCTGAATCTCTAAGCAACATGTTTAATCTACCCAACAAAGGACTCAGGTTGGAAGAAGTTCAAATCAACTTTCAAGAAGCCTATGATTTGTGGAAGAAGGAAGACGAGACTCAACCGTATAAAAGCAATCATCTTATCTCAAGATTCCAAGATGAATATCAAGTGCTACCTGCTATGACTTCAAAAATAATGGTAGGGACAACTGGCAGCCAATCTGAAATGTTAGAAACCAAATACAAGATCTGCGCCGCCATCTACAATCGAATGGAGATCAATTAGGCACAATACTTCTTCGATCAGCTAAAAAGATACGTCGATATCATCGAAAGCCGCTAGGATGATAAAAAGATCCCACAAAGGATTGGGTACATTAGTCGAGTCAGCATAATTTTAGAGAAACAGTTCTCTTGGATGACTGACGAAACAAAGTTCAAAAGCATAGTCAGCAACGACTTCATCTTAAAACCGCTTAAAATCGTGGAAATCAATCTTGAGCAAGCTGACCAGCCAAAAAGAAAGAGGCCTGCAGCTGAAGGTAAGGGAAAGAAGCAGGTTACTGGCACATCCCAAGATGACTCTGGTGATGACATTCCTCTGGGTCAAAGATATAGGCCTCCAGTCGGTTCCTTGACACTGAGACAGCAAGCTGAGT
Source organism: Perilla frutescens (assembly GCA_026008535.1). NCBI lineage: Eukaryota > Viridiplantae > Streptophyta > Magnoliopsida > Lamiales > Lamiaceae > Perilla > Perilla frutescens. The sequence goes on along the minus strand of BRKX01000019.1, from coordinate 31,894,850 downwards.
CAAGCTCCATTGCAGTTAGAACCGGCACATCAGCTCCATTAAGATCGTCCACCAGGTAACAAAGCTCAGTTACAACTAGAGCTGACACTGCTGGACAATCAACCAGATAAGCAGCTACCAGATCAGCTCCCAAGAAGAAGCAAGCTGGTCAAACAAAAAGGAGAAGAATCTTACTTCCTCAATCCAAGAAGAGAAATGAATCAAGCCCATTTCCAGAAAAAGCGGTTCCGCCAAATCTAACCGTTGAAGATATGGCTCTCTGTGAAAACCCAGAAGACATCATCCCTGCAAGAGGAATTCCTCACGACGAAGCTGGGGCAGATTACTTTCAAATGACATGCCCCCCAATGGCTCAAGTTGAAGGGAACATAAGAGCCTACTTGAAAGGAGAATCTATGAAGAAATGGGCTGATGAGACAACACAGAAACATATGGCTCAACACTACGCCTAGGAAATAACTGGCCATGAAGAACTTCACAATCTATAAAATGGACGTGAAAAGTGCTTTTCTACAAGGGATGCTTAAGGAGGACGTGTACGTTGAGCAACCACCTGGATTCGAGATTGGCAGCCAACCCACATCCGCAGCCACGAACATCCTCAGCATCTCAACCTGAAAACATTTGAAAAGAGAGGGCATGAGCACTAATGTACTTAGTGGGTTTTAATAAAACACTTTCATAAACTTCAAGATATCCAATAATCAACTACGGTATATGGAGAGCAAAACGCAAAAGCCCTCTCCATATCCGTAAAACCTTTTCTTTTCTTTAGGGCCCATCCTGGCTCAAACCTGATGTCAACTGCACCCTTAGGCATACCTTAGGACACAAAAGGGGTTACCTTGAATATCCTTACGAGTTTACGAGGAATAAACCCAGCAATGACTCACTTAACGATCAAAGATCAAAGTCCTCTGAGCTCAATTCCTGCTTAATCAAAATACTAAGTTCCTTCCTTCCTTAACCTTGCTAGCAAAACCAAACCTAGAGCAACACCTAGGGACTAAATCTTTACGTTAGCATGATCTCGGCATATGAGGGATTTATCTCTAACCCCATAAGGCAGTCCTTTAACTATATGAATCTTAGCAAAATAGCAACATTCATATACAATAAAATGAACGTATATAAACACGAATTGCAACTAAAGACAATTCTAATATATCATGCTAAGCAAAATCAATACTTAACAATTCTAGCATTTCTAAACATGCTTGAGAGCTCAAATAACACATAATATTTCCTTTCTTTCCTTCCTTGTACAGAGATCAATCAGGTAGAGCAAAATATTTTATTGGATATCTCATTTGCCCTAACATGCTTCTAGAGCTTATTACCTCAAACTTTTAGATGAGTATAGATTTTCAAACCTTGATCACTGAGCAGAAGATAAAGCAACGTGCTGATAATCATTCTCTGAATTCCCACGAGGCTGACTTTCTCCTACAAAAGTTGAATCATCGACTTAGCGGCCTCCTTCGAAGATTTCTATCTACTATCATGAAATTAAACAATATCGAACTTATATACCCTTAACTAGGACTTAAACATAGATTGCACGACCTTAGAACCTTTAGAAAACATAAGGGTTTGAAAGACTCGAGTTTAGAACATGATTGAAGACAAAACATGGCGGCAGAGGCATTGCATGGGCCGTGCAGAAGGGACCCCTTCTTGCACTGTCCATGCACTCCTACGAAATTCTTCGATTGGTATTTTGGTCGAGGTGTTACTCGGTCACCTCTTCCTTTCCTTGACATTTTAAACTTAAAAACAAGGCTTAAAATTTTACAAAAACATAGAAACAAACATGCTTTAAACTTAAAAAGAAATCGACATAATAAAGGAATAACACGACAATCCTCAAATGCTTAGAAACAACGATGAGATCTTAAATAAAAACTTGAACGGAACTTCAATGAAATAAATAAGGTTAACTTCAAGAAATAATGATGAGAACATAACAATAAGAATAAAAACGAGCGATATAACGGAAATGCTATTAATCTCGGAATTAAACAAGAATCGAAATACTAACTCTACATGGAAAGTAAATGAATAATAATGAAGAACATGAAGAACACAAAGAACGAAAATAGAATGCGGAAATTAAAAGATGAAAAATAAATGGATTCGAGGCCGATGAACAAGAATGGACGGAGTTAGCTGCGTCGAAGGAAGGTTGCTAGCTCGGCGTCTCGTTGAGTCGCAACGGCGGCGGAGCCACCTGCTATGACCTACGGTACCACTAGCACCTTCCCTCACCGCATCCCTCCCGTGCCACTCTGCTCATCATCTCGGAGGAACACTCACGAAGAATGTCCTTCGCTTCGACAGAACTTTGACTTTCTCTCAAGCTCTCAAGCTCTCAACTCTCCAAAAGTTTTGGAAATGAATGGAATGGGTGCAAAATGAATGGGGGGGGGGGTGTGCTATTTATAGATGGGGCCTTGGCTTCTTTAATAAGCCACTCCAGTGCAGGAACACTTCAAAAGGTACCCCGAGTTCGGTTAAAAACTGCTTTATTCGATGTCGAGGTCCAAATGACCTCAGACACAAAATTCGAAAATACCGAGAGACTCATTAGCTCGAATACTAGTGAACCAACCTAACTCGGGATGAAGATGTGGTCGTTAGAAGAAAAAGAGCCAAGATTCTTTTTTCAGAAGTACTTTTTACTATTCACCTAGACTGACAGATTTTGCTCCCGAACGTTCGATTGACCTCAGAATGGAAATCCGTGAATGTGAACGGATTTGTTGAGTCATTTTCCATAAGAAGGGCTTGATAGAACAAGACTCGGATCAATGAGGAGGATTTCATAAATTTCTCAAAACACGAACGCACGCAAAAGTTACTATTCATTCACCCTGTAAATACATTTTTCATCACTGGGAACTCAAATGACTTCAGAATAAAATTCTGGGAACACCGCATAGTCCTTGAGTTAAAACCTTTCTAACGAGACCAAAATTGGCCAAAACAGAATTAAGATCAAAATTTCTGAAAATACGATTTCACGAAAACTGACTCCTAAAGTCGTGACTGACATCTGACTTCACTTAAACCTTATTTAAATCTCTTCCTTAATTATTTAATTACTATTAAGAATCCTCTAAACATTATATGAAAATCTGGGGTGTTACATCCTACCCCTTTAAAGAAACTTCATCCCAAAATTTACTAACCATGATAAGGGACATCAGGGTACTTCTTGAGTAGCTCGAATTCTAGCTCCTAGGTTGCCTCCTCCAAACCATGATGGTTCTACATTACCTTTACAAGACTGATGTCCTTGTTCCTCAACTTCTGGATCTTTTGATCCACAATGCCTGGGGCTTTTCTTCATATGGTAAGTCCTCATTCAGGACTACCTCTTCCTTGCTAATCATGTGCTTTGGATCAAATACGTATTTTCTCAGCATTGAGACATGAAAGATGTCATGAACATCACTAAGGTTGGATGGTAAGGCTAACCTGTAGGCTACTTCATTCACCTTTTCTATAATTTCAAAAGGTCCAATAAATTTGGGCCTTATCTTGTTTCGTTTGCCAAAACGAATCACTCCTCTGGACGGAGATACCTTCAAAAATACTTTATCTCGGACATCGAAACTGAGATCTGTCCTTCTTTGATCTGCGTAAGCCTTCTGTCTATCATGAGCCTCTTTGATTTGCTGACGAATTAACTCGATCTTCTGGACCGCTTCTTGGACCATCTTAGGTCCAAGTATTCTTCTTTCTCCACCCTCGTCCCAATATAAGGGCAATCCACACTTCTTTCCATATAGGGCTTCATAAGGGGCCATTCCTATTGATGATTGTAGCTGTTGTTATATGCAAACTCTACCAATGGCAGTAGCTCTTCCCAGCTGCTTCCTTAATCGATGACTACTCATCTGAGCATATCTTCCAGAATCTAGATAGTTCTTTTGGACTGGCCATCCGATTGAGGATGAAAGGCTATGCTGAAGTTGAGCATTGATCCTATGGCTTCTTGTAAACTCCTCCAGAATCTTGACGTAAATCTCGTATCACGATCCGATCTAATCGAGACCGGTACTCTGCGCAAATGCACAATCTCCCTAACATAAAGCTAGGCTAATTGATCTAGCCCATCCGTCATCTTAACAGCAACAAAATGCGTGATTTTCGATAAATGATCGAGGATCCAAATAGCGGTATTGCCCCACTTAGACTTTGGAAAACCTACCACAAAGTCCATATTAATATGATCTCACTTCCATTCGGGAATTTCTAAAGGTCGGAGCAGACCAGAGGATTTCTGATGTAAAGTTTTCACTTGCTGACAGTTCAAACACCTTTCTACGAAGGCGGCTATCCCTCTCTTCATGTTATTCCACCATAAGTTCTTCTTGAGGTCTTGATACATCTTTGTGCTTCCGGGATGTGCTGTATATGGTGTGTCATGTGCCTCGTACATGATTTCCTCCTTTAGCTCTTCCTTGCTTGGCACACAAAGTCTTCCTTTGAATAAAAGCACATTATCGGCAGCTTCCACGAAGTCTTGCAAGTTATCGGAACGTGCTTCCAACCTTTTCTTCTCGAGGAACTCATCTTCTCTCTAGACTTCGACTATCCTTTGCCTTAGGTCGGCCTGAGCGACTATCGTGGCGATTTTGGCTAGAATGGTCTTAGGTGGTGTTAGCACCTCGATTCTCAACTTCTCAAATTTCTTGCGAAGATCCTCCTGGCCTAGAGCGAGTCCTAACTCTGCCTTCTCCTTCCTACTTAGGGCATCGGCTACCACATTCGCCTTTCCTGGGTGGTAGTGAATCATGCAGTCATAATCCTTGACGAGTTCTAACCATCCTCTCTGCCTCATATTAAGATCATTTTGCTCGAAGAAGTACTTCCAGCTCTTGTGATATGAGAAGATCTCACACTTAGCTCCATAGAGATAGTGCCTCCAGATCTTCAGCACATAAACAACTGCTGCTAGCTCTAAGTCATGCGTGGGATAGTTCTACTCGTGATTCTTAAGCTGCCTCGAAGCATAAGCAATCATCTTTCCTCTTTGCATCAACACGCATCCTATTCCTTTCTTCGACACATCTGCGTAAACCATGAAATCTTCATTCCCTTCTGGAATGGCCAACATTGGGGCTGTGGTTAGCATCTTCTTCAAGGTTTGGAAGCTTTCCTCGCACTCTGGCGTCTACTTGAACTTGGAGTTCTTCTTTAGTGGTCGCGTCAGGGGCTTGGATATCGATGAGAATCCTTCGATAAATCTGCGATATTATTTGGTGAGTCCTAGAAAACTTCTTATGTCATTCATGCTCCTCGGAGACTTCCAGTTGCTTACTGCTTCAATCTTAGCCGGATCTACCTTGATTCTTTCTGCTGACACAATATAACCTAGAAACATCACCTCCTTAAGCAAAAACTCACACTTACTAAACTTAGCGTAAAGCCTTTCTCTTCTTAACATCTCTAACACCACTCTTAGGTGTTCTTGGTGTTCCCCTTCGTCCTTTGAATAGACTACGATATCATCTATGAAAATTAGCACAAACTTATCTAAATACGGTTGAAATACCCGGTTCATTAAATCCATGAACATTGTTGGGATGATGGTCAATCCAAATGGCATGACTATAAACTCATAATGCCCATAGCGAGTCCTAAAAGCGGTTTTAGGAATATCTTCTTTTCGGATCTTTAATAGATGGTACCCAAATCTTAAGTCTATCTTGGAGAAAACACTTGCTCCCTTAAGCTGATCAAAGAGATCATCTATTCTTGGGAGAGGGTATCGATTATTGATGGTCAACTTATTAAGTTCTCTATAGTCGATGTGTATTCTCAATGTGTCGTCCTTTTTCTTCACGAACAAGATTGGAGCTCCCTAGGGAGACACACTAGGTTGGATAAAACCTAGGTCGAATAACTCTTACAGTTGAACCTTGAGTTCTTGCAACTCCTTAGGCGCCATTCTATAGGGGGCTTTTGAGACTGGGACAACTCCTGTTTCTAACTCGATGGTGAACTCCACTTACCTATCTAGGGGGTAGTCCTGGTAGCTACTTCAAAAATATGTCGGGGTATTCTCTTATGACTGAAACATCTTCGATTGACAGCTCTCATTCCTCTTTCTTTGTCAAGCTAACCAAGAACGCTTGGCAGTTACTTCTCCTCATCATCTTTGCAGCCTTCAAAGCAGATATCACTGGTACTTTAGTTTCCAGCCTTGATCTGTAGATCTTTACCTCAAGTTTTTCATGTGGTCAAAATAGTGCTTCCCTCTCAGGGTAGCTTATGGAGGCATAAGCTGAAGCTAACTAATCCATTCCTAAGATTATATCGAAGTCCTGAATCTTTATCACGTAAAGATTTGACTTAAAGGTTTCCCCTTCTATGTTCAATTCTAGGTTAGAGCAGACCTTTCTAGACATCATTCTTTTTCTAGAGGGAATACTTATCTCAAGAGCATTATCAACATTTTTTGGGTTTTATCTTCAACCTCTTACAAGCAGATTCAGCTATAAATGAATGTGATGCTCTAGTATTGAAAAGAGCTAAAACGGACGTGTCAAAGAGGGTAATCATACCTGCCAGATTACCTGGGGCCTTAGTAGCTTGCTGCTGAGTGAGAGCATAAATACGAGCTGGCTGAGGGGGCCCTTGTCCTTGATTGGTCATTTGATCTCGTTCTTAGTTCGGTATTGGATTCATTCCCAGTCTGTGTCCTTGGAGTCCTCCTTACTGCAGCCTTGGTTGATTTCCAAGGAATTGTCAAAGCGGCTGCGGGTACAGGGGTTGTTGTGGCATCTGGGATTGTCTGTTGTTTCCTTTAGGACACTCCCTCTTGAAGTGTCCCTCTTCTCCATAGTTGTAGCACCCGGTTTGGTTTGCTTGACAGGCTCCAAGGTGCGTCCTTCCACACTTTTGACATGGTCTTAGGCTAGGGTTGTGGTCAGGCTGACTGCGAGGTACCCCTGACTCTCGGCTTTGCCAGTGGAGTTTCTTTTCTCTATCATATCTCCTTCCTCCTTATCACATTCACTTTCCTTTTAGGTCATTAGATGGCTGAGGGGGCTGAACTCTCTCTCGAGGGAGGATGGCTTATATGCTTAAGGCTTTGGCTAAGGTTCGAGCATAAGACATGTCTTCTTGCCCAGCGAGGGCTATGCCAATCTCAGACCTAAGTCCCTTCTTGAACTTGCGAGCCTTCTTCTCATCTGAATCCACTAGATGTGGAGCATGCCTCGATAACTAATTGCTTCAGGTTCTAGAATTCCATCTCATTTGCCTCTCGGTAACAATTTGGGATGTACTTCTGATATAGATTGTGCTTGAAATCTTCCCAACTATATTCTGCCTATTGCTTAGGAGTTATTATCCTTCAAACGGACTCCCACCAGTAGTCTACATCATCCGTCAGCATGAAAAGAACGCAACTTAACTTCTCTTCTTCCGAATAGGCTATTAAATTGAAAATTCATTCTAAGGAGCGAACCCATTTCTCGGCATCCATCAGATTTCCTAAATCATTAAAAGACAGAGGATTGTGTTTGAGAAACATATTTTCGGCTCTTGGACCGGGGTTTGGGATTTGCCCAGGTTCGTTCTCGTCTTCGTTCTCGGCTTGATGTCTTCTTGATGGCATTCTAAAGAATTAAATATTAGCGACGCTTGATTAAATTCGCATAAAGCAAAATGCATTTCGATAAGGTCTTTAATTTGTGCAAGATAGATCAAGCAAGGCGGAAATTTAAATAGCATCAAGTATAAAAGGGAAATTGCCTCATTATGAGGACTTTGGCATCGATATAATAAAATGAGTTCTGGGTTACAAATGAAATAGGGCGGTCTTTTAGAAAATTCACTGCCACTATTAAAGTCTAGAAAAGTTAATGCATATATTATATATTAGGATCTAGGTTAAAGCGGATTAAACGGACATCAGATAAAAAGACAGACAGATCAGACAGCTAGGTGTTCTAACATCAACACTTCCTACACCACTTTCTAAAGCTTAATTATAGGCCGGAGCCTTCCCTTTCTCCTTTTATGGTGACCCCTCTTCCTCCTCGCCTCCCTCCTCCGGGTCCTTCCCTTCTTCCTCATCTTCAAATGTCTCTGGCACGCTGAACTTAAACATCCTCATGCTTATGTTCCGTTTAGGGTACTGATGGGACATACACTGCCCCAGACCCTGAGAAGCGAATGCAGGAGTCCACTAGTTCATTTGAGGAATGCAGAAAAATAGGGACTCAGTGTGATCCACGATCCGGATGTTTGAGGGTCCTGCTCCTAAGGTTCTTTCATCATGGGGGCGCGGTGCTTGAAATCCAGGAGGACTATTGAGAGTTTCCCTTTCCAGCTCCAGTTCCACCACTAGGGAGCGGTTTTGCTCAGTTGCTTACTGCTCGGCTAAAACATGCACGTAGCTATATTCCGACACCCAACGAGTCATCAAGGCTGAGGAGTACTCTATTAGATTCCCGACTTTAGCTCTATAGGATGCAATACATCGTGGGCCTCCAAGCAAGTGGTGCGTGCTCACACATGTGGTTGCATGTTTCCAAGTCAGACACACTCCCGGGCTCTCCTCCATAGCCATTAGCCCATGCCCACCTTTCCAGATACGTCGCCATGAAGGACATCAATTGCTCATTACCGTCCCAAGTTTATGTCCGAAACCTCACGACCCTCTCTTGAATAGGGCGAAAAAGAGGCACACTCTTTATAACAGTCATACGACGCTTAACCATCTAGAAGAGAATAACTTAATCAATCTAGATCATAAAAGGGAGACCTAAGGTTCTCTTGAGGTCTTAATAACATGATTTTATTTTGCATGCATAGCTCCTTTAAAAGCAGTTGACTTTTTATAAAAAATTTTGGTGCCCAAGGTCTTTAAACATACATATTTACCTTTTCGTTGAGTCAAAGATTTTGAGAATGAATTTAAACCTTTTTGGGATCAATAAATCTTTTCACAAACTTTCCATCTCAGAAATCGTCTTACCCGAACACCTTTTACTTGGAATTTCATTCTCACAGTTTTTCTCTTATCCATAAAACATGTATGCTTGTTCAAATCTTTTTCTTTCCCTATATTCTAAAAATCATGAATCCAAAATCCAAAATCTCTATACTACCATACCTTGGTTTTTGGTTGAGGATATGAGGGTGATGGCGAGCTATGGGTTGCTGCTTTGAGTTATAACAAAACAAACTTATACGCACAGAAGTACTTAATTTATCTAACAAAAAGACAGTCCTGTAGAGTTGCAAATCTGGCTCTGATACCAACTGTCACAGCCCGGTCCCGAGAGGGGAATTAATGAATGGGGACGAGGTGTTAATTATGGGATAAATACAAGAATAGAAGATTATCAACACAGTTTTACGAATGAAGGCATACTTTCAAAAGATAGGCGATGATACTCGGGTTTACTTGATTAGGAAGGAAACATGCTTAGCGAAAAGAAAAAGACTAACTAATCAGATACCAACAAGCATAGACCCATTCATAGGTCAAAGTGAATAAATAGATATCAATGCACAAGCTTCATCATAGGTGAAAGAAAATAAACTCGAGAATTAGGAATAGAACTTAAATATGCATCACTTATATATAATCGTATCTGGGGAATATTCGTAGAATCTCGATAAACATAATATAACTTAGGAATTAATATGAGTGTATCAGAGTAGCAGAAACATCATGGGATTTCAAAATAAACTTATATTATAGCTAAACAATCTTGGCAGCCAACCCACATCCTGTAACAGCCCGGTCCCGAAGATGGGGACGAAGTTGATGTGCGTAAAATAGCATGAAAAATTAGAAATCCAGGGGGTGTTTCTAGAATTAAACTAAGTTAGCGCCTCAAAAACTTAGGCAACATAACTTTATGATTAGGAAGAACTTATCATTTTCAATGAATTAAAGGGGTCAAAGGGTTCAAACAAGTTGAAGGAATGCCTATTCATAGGCTAATCATATTCAAACAGAATCTAACAATTAATAGATAGGATTCCGACTCTTCAAATAAACAAGTCCTCTCCATAGGTCACAACAACTAAGACCCATCAATAGGTCAGAGACAAATAAACTATTTTATGTCCCATTCATAGGACAGAAGTAATTAATTAATCAAGATAAGACCCATTCATAGGTCAACTGAAAAATAAATAGAATCCAAGACTCAACCAAATATGACCAACTCATAGGTCGAAAACTGTAAAGAAACATGCTTGGATTTATGAAAAGGAAATGAGACTTTATTTATCATGATTTGAATAAAGAATACAATTGAGATAAGCCCAAAAATAAAACATATCATCCAATCATACTATGGGGCAACTGTATCAGAGTTCAAGCGGAAAACAATGGAATATTGTATCACATAACAAGATACTCATGAGCAATAATTTAGTCTGAACGAGACAGCAAGGCATGATCAACCCATAATAGTACATCGAGCCATCACCTCCCGCATCTCAACCTATGAAAAACATTTTGAAAATATTTTGGGCGTGAGTACTAAATCACTCAGTGGGTTAAAGTTTTAACTCAATCTTTAATAAAAATTGTAACAAAATATTCAAAATATAAATACAGATAATGGAAAGCAAAAAGCGAAAACCCTTCCCATTTCTGCAAAACTTTTTCTTCTCTTTGGTACCCTGTAGCTCCTTCTGTCGTCTACTACACTCTATGACATGTCGCTGATAGGTAAAGGGAGGGGTTACCTCGCTAATTCTAGAAGAGTGTACCAGGGATCACCTAGCATTGACCCTGAGTATACCAGGGGTTACCGAGCATTGACTCCTTATAGTGATGCCCAGATCACGTGTATGTACAGGGGTTACCTCACAGTGACACCTTTAGTGATTAACATCACAACTGCGAGAATCACTCTTCCTACATATCCTTTGATCTATGTTTCCTATAAAGCGTGTAATATGACAAAAGCATAAGATCTATGTCATCCTCTTAATATAGCAACTATGTCAATCTTTACTTCCTCTATCCAACTTAGTTCAATTATGCTTCTTATTCCTTAAACGGAAATCATTCTATAACTTAAGTTTAATACTAAAAGCACAAGCTAAAAAGTACAACTCATTATACACAAGTATAATCAAATACACAATAAACATTTAATATACTGTAACTTTAAACTACGACTATTAGATTTTAAATATAAACTCTAACCTTAATCTATATACTATGAACTTTAAACTATACACTTTAACTTTTAACCCATAGGTTTTAGTAATGACAAGGCATAATCTATTCTATTTAATTATGTCAAAGCATAGTCTATATTCGTTTATTGTGATAAATCATAATCTATTTTCTCAATAATTATGATGAGGTATAATCTATGTTCTCAGTAATTATGGCAAAGCATAATCTATGTTCTCGATAATTATGGCAAAGCATAATCTATATTCTCGATAGTTATACAGAAGTATAATACTATGCTCTCATTAATTATACAACAATATAATACTATTACTCTAGCAGAGACTTGAGCAGATAATTTCTCAAATATTTTATTTGGATATTCTAACTATTACTATCACATTTATGAGTTAATAAAACAAATATAGATAGATTTTGCAAATAAACCCACCTCGATTAGATCAAATTAGGTGATCAAACTTCTCGATACTCATTCATCAGCTTCTCTGACCGGCTCAACAAGTCCTACAAGGTCAAACCTTATTTTAGGACTGCTACTCTAATTTTCAGACTCGACTTTAATTTGATTGGAGCTTTTATTTATTTTAATTATATTTCAACTAAGAATGCGCGACTCTAGAGATTGCACTTTTTAGTGGGACCAAAAGATTTGATATAAGTCACTTTTCGTAACTTGCCATTTTAATCAAATTTTACACAGCTAACCTCGATTGCACTTTTTAGTTGTCCAAAAATTATAAAAATAATCAGACATGAGCCCACATATATCTTTATTAAACTATGCAATTTTTAGAATTTTCTGAAATCACATGCTTTAGTTATAAAAATAACCGCTTGATTAAAATAATTGACTTTAATCAAAACTTATCGGAAAATTATGAAAGTTGGCAGCCCTATAGGAAATAATTTTTCGACCAACTTTACAAAAGAAACATTTTCGATTTGACAGCCCAAAATGGGTGAAAATGGGCAAAAACCGAAACCTATCGGCGCCCCTTTATTTTTCACGTTTTCCGGCGTTTTCACTGGTTTTCGGCCACCGGACGACAACGCACTCAACATACGAAATGAAGCACTATTTAAAACACACAACATATTAAAATTTCAACTATAAAGGATGAGAAATGGACCAAAACGAGACATCCGAAGCGGCGGCGCGACGGCGGCACGACGATGGTAATTCCAGCAGCGGTGGCGGCGGCTCTCCGGCAGCCTTCCGGCACTCGATAGCTGTTCCCGCAGCAGTAGCACCCCTACCCCCAAATAAAACTTAACCTAGGCCTGCATGCGTGATTTACTCGGCGCAGGCCCGGGTTTCTCTCGTTCGTCAACACGAACGAGAGAGAAAAAGAGAGAAGAGAGAGAATAATTGCAAATGAATCCAACCCCCCCTATTTATAGGAAAATCAAGGCTTGGGCAGGTATAACTTTTTCGGATATAAAATACTGATAAAGTGATTTCCGGATTCAATAAAAGTTGTTTTATTCAATGTCGAGGTCCAAACGACCTCAGACACAAAATCTGAAAATACCGGGAGACTCGTTGGCTTGAGCAAAACAATCTTGGTAGCCAACCCACATCCGCAGCCACCAACATCCTCAGCATCTCAACCTGAAAATATTTAAAAAAGAGGGGGCCTGAGCACTAATGTACTCAGTGAGTTGTAATAAAACACTTTAATAAACTTCAAGATATCCAATAATCAACTGACAATATATGGAGAGCAAAACGCAAAACCCCTCCCCATATCTGTAAAACCTTTTATTTTCTTTTAGGCCCATCCTGGCTCAAACCTGATGTCAACTGCACCCCTAGGCATGCCTTAGGACACAAGAGGGGTTACCTCGAATATACTTACGACTTTGCGAGGGATAAACCCAGCAGTTACTCACTTAACAATCAAAGTCCTCTAAACTCAATTCCTGCTTAATCAAAAGGCTAAGTTCCTTCATTCCTTAATCCTTGCTAGCTAAACCAAACTTAGAGCAACATCTATGGGCTAATCCTTTACTTTAGCATGATCTCGGCTAATGAGGGATTTTATCTCTAACCTTAGAAGGCAGTCCTTTAACTATACAAAGTTTAGCAACATAACAACATTCAAATACGAAGAAATGAACGTATATGAACACGAATTGCAACTAAAGATAATTCTAATATCTAATGCTAAGCAAAATCAATACGTAACAATTATAGCATTTCTAAACATGCTCGAGAGCTCAAATAATACATAATATTTCATTTCCTTCCTTTCTTATACAGAGATCAATCAGGCAGAGCAAAATATTTTATTGGATATCTCATTTGCCATAACATGCTTCTAGAGCTTATTAGCTCAAATTTTTAGATGAGTATAGATTTACCCACCTCAATCACTAAGCAAAAGATGAAGCAACGAGCTGATGATTCTTCTCCAAATTCCCACGAGGCTCACTTCCTCCTACAAAAGTCGAATCATCGACTTAGCGGCCTCCTTCGAAGAATTCTAACTTCTAACATGAAATTAAACAATATCTAACTTATATACCCTTAACTAGTACTTAAACATAGATTACACGACTTTAGAACCTTTAGAAAACACGAAGGTTTGAAAGATTCAAGTTTAGAACATGATTAACGACAAAACATGGCGGCAGAGGCACTGCTTCGGTCGTGCAAGCATAGCATGAGACGTGCTATTTAATAGGTTAGAAATAAAAACGTCCAGACTTTCGACACAGGCTGTACAAGCCTTGTACGGTCCATGCAGTCCCTTCACAAAATGGGACCGAGAGTTCTGGACGGCTCTGCACGGGCCGTGCAAGCCTTGCACGGTCCGTGCTCCTTCAAGAACTTCCGAAACTTTCGATCGAAGTGTTGGTCGAGACGTTACTCATTCGCCTGTCCCTTTCTTCGACCTTTTAAACTTGAAACAAAACTTAGAACTTTGAATAAAATATAGAAATGAAAATGCTTTAAACTTAAAAAGAAATCGACATTATAATGGAATAAACATGACAATCCCCGTTGAACATTTAGAATAGCGATGAAATCTTAAATATAACTTGAACGGAACTTATCGGAATAAATTAGACTAATTATGAGAAATAAAGACGAGAATCATAATGACGAGAATAAAAACGTGCGGCATAACGGAGATGCTATTAACTTGGAACTTTGACAAGAATAGAAATACAAGTTCAGCGGAAAGTGAGCTAGTAATAATGAAGAACATGAAGAATACGAAGAACAGAAAGTAAATGCGGAATTTAAAAGACGGAAAAGAAATGGAAATCGAAACCGACGAACAAGAATGGACGGGGTTAGGTGCGTCGAAGGAAGGTGGCTAGCTCGGTGTCTCGACGAGCTACAACGGCGGCAGAGCCGCCTGCTATGAACCAATGGCTCCCCTAGCACCTTCCCTCACCACATCCTTTTCATGCCACTCCACTCGTCGTCTTGCAGAACACTCACAAAGAACGCCTTTTACTTCGACAGAACTTCGACTTCCTCTCGAAACTCTCAAGCTCTCAACTCTCTATAAAAGTTTGGAAATGAATGGATGATGTAAATGAATGGAAAGGGGGGGGGGTTTCTATTTATAGATACGGGGTTGGCTTTCTTGAGAAGCCACTCCAATGCAGGAACACTGCAAAAGTTATCCCGGGTTCAGTTAAAAGTTGCTTTATTCGATGTCGAGGTCCAATGACCTCAGACATAAAATCTGAAAATACCGAGAGACTTGTAAGCTCGAAGACTAGTGAACCAACTTGACTCGTGGTAAAGACAAGGTCGTTAGAAGAAAAATGAGCCAATATTCCTTTTTTGAATTACTTTTTACTATTCACTTAGATTGACAGATTTTGACCATGAGCGTTCGATTGACCTCAGAATGGAAATCCGTGAACGTGAATGGAATCCTTGAGTCATTTCCCATAAGAGGAGTCTGACAGAACAAGATTCGGATCAACGAGGAGGACTTCGTAAATTTCTCAAAACATGAACACACGGAAAAGTTACTATTCATTCACCATTTAAATACGTTTTTCATCACCGGGAACTCAAACGACTTCAGAATAAAATTCTAAAAATACTGGCACACTTCTTGAGTTAAAACCTTTGTAACGAGACCAAGATTAACCAAAACATAATTAAGATCAAAATTTCTGAAAAGACGATTTCACTAAAATTGACCCCTAAAGTCGTGACTGACTGATTGGGTACTTTTTACCTATCTTTTGAGGATGATTTTGATGCCATTTTTTATAGTTAGCTACGTTGCATTTATCTGTTTTGAGAATAATTTGATGTGTTATGAAGTTGTACAAGTAGATAACAATAGCTGGGCATATGGCTATATTTTTTGGGAAATGCAGAAAGGTTCGGTCGAAAGAGTTAATCTAGAGCAGGCCGTTTGGGCAAGCCACCTGAAGGATGGACCGAGAATTTTGGATTTGGGCCTGCGCGAGTAAAATCGGCCCGTTTTGCACAAGTGTTGATCCAGCCCAAGCTCTGGACGCGGATTTGAGCTGTCTTACAGCTTGTGAATATCTCTTCTTTTGTTATTTCCTAGTAGAGATAGGCTAGGATTTTATTTTCCATATTGAACTCTCTTTTTAATTAGGAAAGTATCTTGAGAGATATGGAAGTATCTTTTTATTAGTTTTTGATCTTGGATTGTAAGACGGCAGAGAGTTCCACGGCAGGAAGCACGAAGAAGAACGCTCTTCAAAAAATTACAATTATTTTTCCAATTCATATTTTTACTAAAATTAATATCTTTTCGATTTTTTGATGATTAATATGCGAGCAAGCTAGACGTAGTTCATCCGGAAATCAATCCACGGATCCTTGGCTCGATTCAACTCTGAGATCTAATCGCTTTCTTCCAATTAATTATTTTCGTGTATTTACTATTCTCCGCTTTACAAGTTGTGATTTATTCGAATTTACGAGGTAGTTGCAAATACTTAGTGGTTTGAATTTATTACTAGCTATTTAAATCCATCATCCGAAATTGTGATAGGAGTTAATTTGGAGCAAAACGATTTTTCTCATAATCAAGGGAATAGTAGGCTTAATTAAATTGTCCTGTGTCAGAGTCAATTGATTTTGTATCAGGTTCCTTAGGAATTTAATGCAATCAGCCCATTAAATCGGTAGAGTGTCTCTCAAGATTGTCGGTTGATTAGGGAAGCAATTAATGAAGTGTCTTCTTGATTGTCGATAGATATAGGAATTAGGTTATGCCGGAAAGTGTCTTCGATAACCATAACCGATTTGCATGGAATAATTAATTTAATTCTTGAATCTAGGATTAGTTGAATAGCCAAGGTGGTGTGATTAACTTCCGGATAATTTTTATTCACTTATATAAATAAATATTTTGTGTGAATGTTTGGGTATTTTATTTAATCACTACTTTATTTTCATATTTTTTTATTTAATTTCTATAAATTCTCTGTTGAAGGGTTCGGTTTTACAGGTTGAAAAGTGAGGATAATTCTCGCCAATCTCTAGGGAAACGATCTTGCTTGCCACTGTACTGTGCAGTGTGGGCAAACCGACTGTTGTCGGATCTTTTGTTTTTGGTGGAAACGACATACCAAATTTTGGCGCCGTTGCCGGGGACTGGTTCCAAAGCAGTAATTACTCGAAACTTTTCAATTTGTTATTTTTCTTACTGTGGCTTTTTCGTTTGTTTTATAGTGCATGACCCGTTCCTCACACAAAGGAGAATTATTGTTCAACCCGGAACCGGAGAGAACATTACACCAATTGAGGAGGGCTGCCCGGGAGTCTAAGGAGACGTCCCAACCTAAGGAAGGAACACCTGGTTTGCAACAACTTGTCAGTATGGCGGATAACCCAAATCCACGTGATAATCAGAGCAACCCGAATAATCGAGCCTTAATCAATGTTGAGGCAGAGGAACCTGCTCCCTTGATTCGAGAGCTGGGTCGTCATCGAAATAATAGGCCTATCTCCATCGTGCTGCCTCCCATTGCCCACAATGCAGAGATTCGGCCGGGGTTCATACAAGTGCTACCTAAATTCAGTGATGCACCTGGAGAAAGTGCGCACACACACTTAGCAGAGTTTGATTGGGTTTGCTCAACCCTGCGTCCTCAAGGCTTTACAAATGACAACCTGCGCTTGTTAACTTTTTCACACACATTGCAAGGCCGAGCACGAGAATGGCTTTTTGATCTTCCCCCAGCTTCTATCACTACCTGGGATGAGCTGGAAGAACAGTTTCTGCGCAAATTTTTTCCAGAGACTAGAACAGCAAATCTTCGAATGGCCATCTCCAGCATCAAGCAGAAACCGAATGAAAGTCTAGCAGATTATTGGGTGAGATTTTAGCAACTATGCCGAAGGTGTCCGGACCACGGATTCACCGACTACCAGTTGTTCACCAATTATTTTTATCGAGGCATGTCGAGCTTCGATAGAAAGATTGTTGATGCTGCCAGTGGAGGATCACTTACCAACAAGACTTTGGCAGAGGCAAAGCAGTTGATCATGGACATGGTGTTTGGTGGGCAACAATATGATGATGAAGACGAGGGTCGCCACCGACCTGTGAAGAGCATAGAAAGAGCTGAGACATCTGATGTGAATGAGAAAATTGAGGCTTTGACATCTCTAGTCCGTGGATTGGCCGTAGCACAAACAAAAGGGCCTCGATGTGGTGTTTGTACTGAGATTGGACACTTTACCGATGCATGCCCAACCCTGCAAGAATCTCCCTCCGAACAAGCTTGCTATGGTTCGGGTGATGCGCAACAAGATGCACTTAGGGGGATTTACTATGATGGCTCGGGATGAGGAGATAACTTCCGGAGAAGACGAAACAATGGCCTTTATTCCAACACCTACAATCCGGGATGGAGGGATCACCCTAATTTCCGATGGAAGCAACCTGGAGACCTACCTGCTCAAGGAGATTTCCTCCCGAAACCTGCGAGAGACGGACAGTATGCCCAAACTGACAAGCCTGCTCCCAGTATGAGTGAGATTATGAAGTGCCTGGAACAGAGCAATACTCTGGTGAATAATTTGGCACAGAATCAGAAAGCGTTCCAGCAGGAGACTCATGCTGCACTCGGCAGTATGGGCACGCAGATCACGCAGCTTGTAACACAAATGAACAAAATGCAAGGAAATCAATGAATGCTTCCATCCTTGATTGAGCAAAATCCAAGGGGGAATGTCAGTGCTATCACACTTCGAAGTGGGAAGGAATTAGCTGACGTTGAAGCAAAGAAGGGAAAAACCCAGAAGTTTGGGCAAACTGTAGGAACTGATGACAAACCTGAAGCTGACACCGAAGCAATTCTTACGTACTCTACCCCTATTTAGATATCTACTCAGTCAAATGTTCTTAATAAAATTGACTCAGCCCATTTTCCTTCTAGGTTAACAAAGCACAAGAAAGAGGATGATGAAAAAGAGATCCTCGAGTTGTTCAAAAAGGTGGAAATCAATTTGCCATTGATCGATGCCATCAAGCAAGTTCCCCGTTATGCCAAATTTCTGAGGGAGCTGTGTTAAAAAAAGATGAGATACGGGAAGGATGCAAAGATCAAAGTTGGTGAGAACGTTTCAGCAGTAATCCAGCGTAAATTGCCACAAAAATGCAGGGATCCAGGTATGTTTACTATCCCTTGCATCATTGGGAGTAAGAAGGTGGAAAAATTCATGCTTGACTTGGGTGCTTCTATTAATGTCATGCCTTTATCCATGTACAAAGATTTGAAGTTGGGTCTTATGAAAGATACTAGAGTCATTATCCAGTTGGCGGATCGATCTAATGCATACCCACAAGGTGTTGTAGAGGATGTACTAGTTAAAGTTAATGACTTGATTTTTTCCGTTGATTTTTATATTGTGGACATGGATGATTCTTTTTCTGCACATAGATCATTGATTTTGTTAGGTCGTCCATTCATGAAAACGGCAAGAACCAAAATTGATGTAGATAAGGGTATGATGAGCTTCGAATTTGATAGGGATGTTGTCACATTTAATATATTCGAAGCTATGAAGCATGTGGAAGATCCTGAGGCTATTTTTATGATTGACACTGTTGATTCCATTATTGATGAGTTTGTTGAGAATAATTTCAGAAATGATAAGCTAGAACAGGTACTCTTTGGAGGAATGGCTGCACCTACTGGAGATTCAGAGGAAGAAAAAGAAATCCAAGAGATAATTCGACAGCTTTATGCCACTGAAGAATTTCCAGCAAGGAATCTGACAGGCCGTTTGCCCATACCAACCAACACAGAGCCACTTTTGCCATCTTATGTGAAGGCTCCTATTCTGGAATTGAAGGTCCTTCCCGAGCATCTAAAATATGCATATTTGGGGGAAGGAGAAACACTGCAAGTTATCATCAGCAAGGACCTGTCGTTTGCCCAAGAGGAACGCATGGTTGTTGTTCTGCGCAAACACAAGGAAGCTATCAGCTAGACTCTTGCTGATATTAAAGAAATCAGTCCTGACATCTGTATGCATCGGATCTTTCTGGAATCTGATCACAAACCATCCCGAGACCCTCAGAGGAAGTTAAACCCGGTGATTAAGGAAGTGGTATTGAAAGAGATTCTGAAGTTGCTCCAATTGGGAATCATTTACCCCATCTCAGACAGTGTTTGGGTTAGCCCGGTGCATGTCGTTCCAAAGAAATCTAGATTCCAGCTTGTGAAGAATGAGAGCAATGAATTAATACCAATGAGATTGCAAACAGGTTGGCGGATGTGCATCGATTTCAGGAAGTTGAATGACGCGACACGCAAAGACCACTTTCCGTTGCCTTTTATTGATGAGATGCTCGAAAGATTGGCAGGAAAGTCCTATTTCTGCTTCCTTGATGGCTACTCCAGT
The DNA here is from genome assembly GCA_026008535.1 of Perilla frutescens. Lineage (NCBI taxonomy): Eukaryota > Viridiplantae > Streptophyta > Magnoliopsida > Lamiales > Lamiaceae > Perilla > Perilla frutescens. The sequence goes on along the minus strand of BRKX01000019.1, from coordinate 31,874,787 downwards.
TATTTCCAGATTTTTGTGGCTCAAGAAGATCAGGAAAAGACGACCTTCACTTGTCCTTTTGGGACATTTGCCTGCAGAAAGATGCCATTTGGCTTGTGCAACACCCCGGGCACTTTCCAGCGATGCATGATGAGTATTTTTTCCGATTTGATAGAGAGCTGCATCGAGATTTTTATGGATGACTTCACAGTGCATGGAGACTTCTTTGAGCAATGTATGGAGCATTTAAACAAGGTTCTTCAATGGTGTGTAGAGACTGATCTAGTTTTGAACTTCGAGAAGTGCCACTTTATGGTGCAAAAAGGAATTGTGCTCGGGCATGTCATATCTGCGAAAGGTATTGGAGTGGATAGAGCAAAAATCGACTTGATCACCAAGCTGCCATACCCATCCAATGAGAAAGCAATTCGAGCCTTTTTAAGCCATGTGGGCTTCTACCGTCGCTTCATCCAGGACTTTTCGAAGATAGCCCAACCAATGACTAAGCTGCTGCAGAAAGATGTTCCTTTCGTCTTTGATGATAAGTATAAGGAAGCCTTTGATTTGTTGAAGGAGAAACTGACTTCTGCACCAATAATTCAGCCACCACAGTGGGGACTCCCGTTTGAACTTATGTGCGATGCAAGCGACTATGCTGTTGGTGCGGTGCTTGGGCAAAGGACCGAGAAGGTCAGCCATGTCATATATTATGCTTCTAAGACGCTCAATCCCGCTCAATGCAACTACACCACAACTGAGAAGGAGCTCCTTGCCGTTGTCTTTGCATGTGAGAAATTTTGATCTTACCTTGTTGGATCAAAAGTTGTTGTGTACACTGATCATGGAGCTTTAAAGTACTTGTTATCCAAAAAGGAGTTCAAGCCTCGCTTAATTCGCTGGGTCCTTCTTCTGCAAGAATTTGATTTGGAAATCAAGCACAAGAAGGGAGCTGAAAATGGTGTTGCGGATCATTTGAGCAGATTACTGATAGAGTCTGACGGTTTGCCCATACGGGACGACTTTCCAGATGAGCAGTTACTTGCCGCTGCCGAAACCGCCCCTTGGTACGCGGATTTAGTGAACTTTCTCACCACTGGGATGTTTCCAAAAGGTATTGAACCTGCCAAGAAGAATAAGTTGAGAAATCAAGCCAAGTACTTCATTTGGGACGATCCTTATCTGTGGAAAACTTGTGCTGATCAAGTTATTCGAAGGTGCATTCCGGATGATGAGATTCACTCTATTCTCATCTTTTGTCATGCTCACGCCTGTGGGGGCCATTTTGGGCCAAAGAGGACAGCTCGTAAAGTCCTAGACTGTGGATTTTATTGGGAGACTTTATTTAAAGATGCCTACCACTTCTGCAAGCATTGTGATCGTTGCCAACGACTTGGCAACATTTCGTCAAGGAACGAGATGCCACAGGTTCCTATCTTGGTCTGTGAGATATTCGACGTATGGAGTATGGATTTCATGGGGCCTTTCCCCAGCTCCTATGGGAATTCATACATTTTGTTGGCGGTCGACTATGTTTCCAAGTAGGTCGAAGTGAAGGCTACCAAATCCAATGATTCCAAGGTAGTTGCCAAATTCCTCAAGGCACAGATTTTCCAACGCTTTGGAGTTCCTCATAAGTGACCAAGGCACACATTTCTGCAACCATACCTTGGAAGCCTTATTCAAGAAGTATGGAGTTACACATAGGGTTGCTACAGCTTACCATCCGCAATCCAATGGCCAGGCCGCAGTCTCGAATCGCGAGATAAAAAATATTCTGGAGAAGAATGTATGCCCAAGCCGTAAGGACTGGAGTTTGCGCCTGGATGATGCCGTTTGGGCATATCGCACGGAATTTAAAACGCCAATTGGTATGTCCCCTTACCGGTTGATTTTTGGGAAGCAGTGTCATTTGCCCGTAGAGCTAGAACATCGTGCATTTTGGGCTGTCAAACAGTGTAATTTGGACCCGCACTTAGCCGTACATGAGAGGAGATTTCAGTTGCAAGAGCTCGAGGAAATCCGGTTGGAGGCTTATGACAGTGCTAGCCGCTACAAAGAGCGCACTAAGTTTCTCCATGATAAATACATCCGGAGAAAAACTTTCGAGGTCGGTCAAAAAGTTCTACTTTTCAATGCCCGCCTCCGACTCATGCCCGGAAAACTGAAGTCCCGTTGGACGGGACCATATGAAGTTGTTAGTGTCAGTCCACATGGAGCCGTGGAAATCCGTAGTTTTTCCACTCAAAAATTATTAAAGGTCAATGTGCAGCTCCTTAAACCATACTGTGCCGAGATGGAGTTGTCACATTTTGATGGGGTTACCTTGGCCCGTCCCACTTCCACTTGACCCAGAACTTCTCGTCGAGCCACCGACGTTAAAAAAAGAGGCGCTACTCAGGAGGCAACCTGATTTTTTTTCTTCCTTTCTTTTTATTTTCTTTTGGTTTTTATTTATTTATTTTTCGGCTATGTTTTTTTTTATTTTTTATTTTGTTTTAAAATTCTTTATTTTCGTTTAAATAAAAAGAAACAAAAAAAAGACGAAGTCGAACAGTGATTGTTAGGCTGCGGTAGTGGTATCCAACCCATTTGGTTGGTTCTTTTACGAAGGAAGGGTTAATTTTAATGTGGGGGGGCCACTGTTTGTTCTTTATAATTGCAGGGACCTATTTGCAATATTCCCAAATCTAATTTAGGGATTTTCCTTTTAGACGCCCTAATTCCCCTTTTAATTTAATTCCCTTTTTGCCTTAGTAATTTTTCCACAATATTTTCACTGTCTCTTTTCAGTTTTCACCGCCGTGACTTCCCGCCTTCCCCTCCTGTCGACGAGTTCGATCACCATCTCCTCCGATGGGCCGACGAAGGGCATCAAAGAAGCGTTCGAAAAAGGCTACCGCGGCCACCCCCTCACCTGCACCGCCGGACCGCTCACCTCCTTCGCCGGAACACACACCATCTCCGTCGCACGCGAATACGCCACCCCAGCACTCGCTGGTGTCCAGCACAACTCCCTCGGCTGAGCAACCGCTTCGGCGACTCAAACGCCGTCGCTCACCTTCTCCCGCTAGAACCAGCCCCAGTAGGCGCAAGCAATCACCGCCGCCGACTCAGCAGTCATCACCACCGATTTCCGGTGACAAGTCTGCCACCCCCTCGCAATCACCGCTACCGTTCACTGTCACTGCTCCTCCTCTAGGCGCCACCCTCCGCTACTTCCTCCGAGGCCCCTGTCCGTCGCTCTCGGCGTCACCAAGCCGCTTCCGCTTCTGATCACCACCACTCACCGCGCGTTTCCCTAGAGGATCCAGAGACCACGTTGGCCTCCTCTAGTCGCTGCCGTCAGCCTACACCGCCACCCCCCTTCCTTCCAGACGATGTGGTAACTCTGCGCACACGATGGAACTCCAATCGTTCCTTTGTGGGCGCCAGACTTTTTAATTGGGCTAACATAGCTATTTTAGGACAGAATGACAATATTCGTGCTCATTTTGATAGAATTGGTTGGGGTGCTTTCTTGGATATTTCTTTACCTGTGCATAAGTCCTTGAGTTTGGAGTTCTTGTCTTCTTTTGCGTATGATGCCTCTCGTACTCTGAATGATTCTCATGTTGTGGTTTTCACGTTAGGGGGTCGTCATTTTCATTTGTCTATCAATGACTTGAATGTGCTACTTGGTTTTCAGTCTGATGAGTCAATTATCTCTGATGCTTATATGGATGCTCCTCATGATTTGCCTGTTTCATTTGGTATGCTGGCTTCTTAGCGTTGGTGTGACTTGTCTATAGATACTGAGTATGTAGCTAAATCTGCTAGGAGTAACCATCTTCGTGATGGTGCCCTCCGTCTTTGTCATCGTTTTTTGTCTTGCACTTTCTTTGGTAGCGTTGACTTGATGAATGTGGTCAACCAACAAGAGCTCTTTCTGTTGAATTGTATGATCTTAGATGAAAAATTGAATTTTGGTGCTTGGATAGCTAGACAGTGGCAGTTTACTGCTAAGCATCCTTTGTATAAGATCACTCTTGGGCATATGATTACTCTCTTGGCTCAGCGTCTCCATGTTCCAAATGATGAACCTGTATTTCTGCCTGCTACATTATTTTCTCTCGCTGACTTTGCTGCTATGAAGCTTTTGTGTGTTAACGCCGATGGGCAATATCAACTTTCTCAACCGGGTGTCGAAGACCCGAGTTCTCTTTCAGTTGCAGGTCCCTCTGCCATTCCGGCATCTCTTCTGCCTGCTTTTGAGGTTTTGCTCACCACAGTGACCCAAGGACTTGAAGATCGCCTCAACCGCCGCCTCGATGATATCGACACCCACCTCACAGTCATGGAGCATGTTCTTCGCAACATGGCTGACTAGTGTTTGCCTTCTTTCCTTCCTTTTTTCTTTCTATTTTACTTGTTCTAGTAGCCTGTTTATGTGTTTTTATTTTGATTTCTTGTCTTTGTGTTTTTACCCTTTCACAATGAGGACACTGTGTGTTCTTAAATGTGGGGGTTCCGTATTAGTACCTATTAGTACCTGCTTATAAAAAAAAAGTGTTGAGTTCTTTATTTGCATGTTTTGCTCGTGTGTTTTGTTTGTTGGCAAGTAATGGGTAGTGGAGGATCGAATCATATAAGGAGGAATGGTTAAGATTGGGTTTGACTGACAAGTATGGTTGTTGTCTCATTTATGAAGTGTTTTTTAATACCCATATGATACTTGGAATGACGAATTATGCTATTGATCATATTTTATTGCCTCCGAAAGTGAGTTTTGAGCCATGAGCATGTTAAACCTGTAGAAAGCTCATTTATTTGTTGAAGAGTGTGTCGGATGTGGATTTTGATGTTTGGTTTGATCTTTTGCCTAACTGAATTTGTCACCTCAAGTTGAGACATGGAAGTGATTAAGGCATTTAGGAACAACCCTCATTCTTGGCCTCCAACCGTATATATATCCTTCCCTTACATTTTCCAACTAGTGAGCACAAATTTGAGCTTTTAAATTCCCCAATTCCTTGTTCAATTGAGCCTCAAAGAATCTACCTATGGCTTTTGTTTTCTAGCCTGTTTTTTGTCCTAGGGAACATGGAAGCATTGTTCTAATTCATGAATTGGTTGGAAATTTTGGGAGGGTTGCTAGCCAATGTTGTAAGATGAAAATGATAGAAAAAAAAACAAAAAAGAGAGCAGAGAGAAGGTGAAGGCAGTTTACTGTCTGAAAAAATAAAATAAAAAGAGTAATAATATATATAAAAAAAAGGGAGGTGAATTCCTTGAAGAATAACAGTATGAGGTTTGGGTGTGGAAGTTGTTCATGAGCTTACATGTTCTCTCTTTTAAGCCAAGTACCCAGACTTATCCAACCCATCACCCAAGCCCCATTACACCTTTTTGACAAGACCTTTTGATCCATGACTCAACTTGGTTCGATGATAATTGGAATGACAGGAGAGCAAACCGAAGCTGAGAAACACATGTCACGACTTGTGTGTTTATTTGTCCAATTCAATCTCTTCTTTGTTGTGAGAAAACAAGAGTGATTTCCGGTGAGGTTGGGTCTAGAGCATGATTTTGACTGAGTTGAGGGTGTTGAATGATTTCATAAATGAGATGGGTTTGTCGTTGAGGACAGTCGGTCCTAGCCATTTCTCCAAATACTTGTTGGTTCGATACAGCCCATGAACTTGCTGTTTGTTTTTATTTCTCGTTTGTGCTTGTTTTGTATGCACGAGGGCGAGCATTGCTCAAATGTTGGGGGGTTTGATTGGGTAATTTACTTATCTTTTGAGGATGATTTTGATGCCATTTTATATAGTTAGGTACCTTGCATTTATCTGTTTTGAGAACAATTTGATGTGTTATGAAGTTGTGCAAGTAGATAACTATAGCTGGGCATATGGCTATATTTTTTGGGAAATACAGCAAGGTTCAGTCGAAAGAGTTAATCTAGAGCAGGCTGTTTGGGCAAGCCACCTGAAGGATGAACCGAGAATTTTAGATCTGGGCCTGCACGAGTAAAATCGGCCCGTTTTGCACAAGTGTTGATCCAGCCCAAGCTCTGGACACGGATTCGAGCTGTCTTACAGCTTGTGAATATCTCTTCTTTTGTTATTTCCTAGTAGAGATAGGCTAGGATTTTATTTTCCATATTGAACTCTCTTTTTAATTAGGAAAGTATCTTGAGAGATATGGAAGTATCTTTTTATTAGTTTTTGATCTTGGATTGTAAGACAGCAAAGAGTTCCACGGCAGGAAGCACGAAGAAGAACGCTCTTCAGAAAATTACAATTATTTTTCCAATTCATATTTTTACTACAATTCATATATTTTCGATTTTTTAATGATTAATATGCAAGCAAGCTAGACGTAGTTCATCCGGAAATCAATCCACGAATCCTTGGCTCGATTCAACTGTGAGATCTAATCACTTTCTTCCAATTAATTATTTTCGTGTATTTACTATTCTCCGCTTTACAAGTTGTGATTTATTCGAATTTACGAGGTAGTTGCAAATACTTAGTGGTTTGAATTTATTACTAGCTATTTAAATCCATCATCCGAAATTGTGATAGGAGTTAATTTGGAGCAAAACGATTTTTCTCATAATCAAGGGAATAGTAAGCTTAATTAAATTGTCCTGTGTCAGAGTCAATTGATTTTGTATCGGGTTCCTTAGGAATTTAATGCAATCAGCCCATTAAATCAGTAGAGTGTCTCTCAAGATTGTCGGTTGATTAGGGAAGCAATTAATGAAGTGTCTTCTTGATTGTCGATAGATATAGGAATTAGGTTATGCCGGAAAGTGTCTTCGATGACCATAACCGATTTGCATGGAATAATTAATTTAATTCTTGAATCTAGGATCAGTTGAATAGCCAAGGTGGTGTGATTGACTTCCGGATAATTTTTAATCACTTATATAAATAAATCTTTTGTGTGAATGTTTGGGTATTTTATTTAATCACTACTTTATTTTCGCATTTTTTTTAATTTAATTTCTATAAATTCTCTGTTGAAGGGTTCGGTTTTACAGGTTGAAAAGTGAGGATAATTCTCACCAGTCTCTAGGGAAACGATCTTGTTTGCCACTGTACTGTGCAGTGTGGGCAAACCGACTGTTGTCGGATCTTTTATTTTTGGTGGAAACGACACACCACTGACATCTGACTTCACTTAAACCTTATTTAAATTTCTTCCTTAACTATTTAATAACTATTAAGAATTCTCTAATCATATTGCAAAAATCAGGGGTTTTACATCCTACCCCCTTAAAAAAATTTCATCCCGAAATTTACTAACCATGATAAAGGACATCAGGGTACTTCTTGAGTAGCTCTGATTCTAGCTCTCAGGTTGCCTTCTCTGAACCATGATGGTTCCAGATTACTTTTACAAGACTGATCTCCTTGTTACTCAACTTCTGGATCTTTCGATCCACAATGTCCTGGGGCTTTTCTTCATATGCTAAGTCCTCATTCAGGACTATCTCTTCCTTGCTAATCACGTGCTTTAGATTGAACACGTACTTCCTCAATATTGAGACATGAAAGATGTCATGAACATCACTCAGGTTGGGTGGTAAGGCCAACCTTAGGCTACTTAATTCACCTTCTCTAAAATTTCAAAAGGTCCAATAAATCTGGCCTTAGCTTGTTTCGTTTGCCAAAACGAACCACTCCTCTGGACGGAGATACCTTCAAGAATACTTTATCTCCGATGTCGAAACTGAGATATGTCCTTCTTTGATCTATGTAAGCCTTCTATCTATCCCAAGCCTTCTTGATTCGTTGACGAATTAACAAAATCTTCTGGACTACTTCTTAGACCATTTTAGGTCCAAGTATTCTTCTTTCTCCAACCTCATCCCAATACAAGGGCGCTATACTTCTTTCCGTACAGGGCTTCATAAGGGGCCATGCCGATCGATGATTGGTAGCTATTGTTGTACATAAACTCTACAAATGGCAGTAGCTCCTCCCAGCTGCTTTCTTGTTCGATGACTACTCCTCTAAGCATATCTTTCAGAATCTGGATAGTCCTTTCGGACTGGCCATCCGTCGGAGAATGAAAGGCGGTGATGAAGTTAAGCTTTGATCCCATGGATTCTTGTACACTCTTCCAGAATCTCAACGTAAATCTCATATCATGAGCCGACGTAATTGAGAACGGCACTCCGTGCAAACGCACGATCTCTCTAACATATAGCTGGGCTAATTGATCTAGCCCATCCGTTATCTTAATGGTAATAAAATGTGTGGCTTTTAAATAAGTGATCAACGACTACGCAAATAGCGGTGTTGCCCCGTGACGCGCGGTCGTTTGGTGGTCAGAATAATTATCAAGAGAGAGTTATCCTTATGCCCACAGCAAGGCGTATCTAGCTAATGTGAGTAAGGGTCGATCCCACGAGGAGCTGCGAATTCTATCTTCCAATGTCAATTTTCCAAAAGGTTTGAGGGTTGTTGTGATCTCCGTACTTGCATGTAAATACTGCAAACTAAAATAACAAAATAAAACAAAAGATAATAAAAGATTAATAGTAAAATTATTCCGGATTAGAACTCGGATTTCAAACTCAACAAACACTTAACCGTTCATGGGCACGCTGATTACTTATGCGAATCTAATTACCTGGTTATAGACAACGGATCTCTCACACTTACCCAATCTATCCTTTCAGTTTAGCCTAGAGGTGATCTCTTGTCCCCTAAACCCTAACTTGTTACCCAACCCCGATCTCTCATATGATTGTAAGCAACAAAGCAGCATTTTGATCTACATAGACCCAGATTTACCTAGATAAAGATCTCTCTTATGCCCTCAGTACCCGTGATGTATCCCATCTCTTTATGACCAACACACAGCTACGATTCATTGATCATTTATAGAGATAGTGGACATAATTCTAATTAACGAGTGACCAGCCACAATTAACTAGCTTAGCCCACTATATAATGCAACAAAGAAAAAGATTACACGACGGAACCAAATTCACGCAGTTTATGACCATAAGCCTCATGGTTCTTACGTGTTCATTAAGTTCTTATCATTGTTCAATCCAGAATAACGAGTCTAGTCGCTCATGCTAGACTTAGAACAATAAAAATAATAATTAAAAGAATTGAAACAACACATAATGAAAGAAAACTTACTTATATTAAAGAGCAAAATAAATTCAATACCAACGCTGGATTGAGGAACATAAAACTGGAAATCCTAACTACCTGCGGGCATAAGGCCCGAGATTCTTCAACGGAAATTAAATTACAGAATAAAACTAAAGAAAATGTATGTGCATGCAGAGTTGTTTGTTTTCTGCCATGCATCTACTTATATAGGAGTACAAAGATCACAAGGTAAACTCCGCACAGGCCGAGGGATCTTCAGCCCAGTCCATAGCCGTTATGCCCAAGACTTTCCATATCTGGCAGATTCTTCCCTTATTTAGAAGATTCTGAGTCACAGATTATGTACTTGCCGTGCCCTAGTATCGCCGACATAACAACTTTCCTCGTAGAGCCGATCCTCCTTCTGGAAGATCTCATTTTCCTTCCGTGGCTCTTCTTTTCTTGGGCGGCTAGGGTGCACTGCTCCTGCTTCAGCTGATTGTGATTACTCTTGTGCTCTCGTCTCCTCTCCTTCACTTCAATCACTCTGGGGTTGTCGTGGGTACAATCACAACTTCTCCTTCAGCTTCTGCTGGAATGGTGGGCGATTTCCGCCAGGCTCGAGAGACAGCTTTTCACTGAGATGTTGTTGCCCATCTTGGTATCATTGGCACCATTGTGCCCTCTAAAAGTGATTCTTCTACCTCCTGCCTACCCTTGTTATCATTCTGGCTCTTTCCGACTGAAAAAACACAAAAAAATAAAGGATAAAAGAACGAGAAAAAGCCACAAAAACACGAGAGAATTTGACTTGTCACACCGCTTAGACTTTGGCAATCCTACCAGAAAGTCCATATTGATATGATTCCATTTCCACTTGGGGATTTCTAAAGGTTGGAGTAGACCAAAGGGTTTCTGATGTAAGGCTTTCACTTGCTGACAGTTCAAACACCTTTCTACGAAGGCAGCTACCTCTCTCTTCATGTTATTCTACTAGAAGTTCATTTTGACGTCTTGATACATCTTGGTGTTTCCGGGATGTGCTGTATATGGCGTGTCATGTGCCTTGCACATGATTTCCTTCTTCAGCTCTTCCTGGCTTGGCATACAAAGTCTTCCTTTAAATAAAAGCACGTTGTCGGCGGCTTCCGTAAAGTCTTGGGAGTTATCAGAACATGCTTCCAGCCTTTTCTTCTCGAGAAACTCGTCTCCTCTCTGGGCTTCGACTATCCTTTACCTTAGGTCGGGCTGAGTGACTATCGTGGTGATCTAAGTTTAAATGGTTTCAGGTGGTGTTAGCACATCGATTCTCAACTTCTCGAACTCCTTGCGAATGAATTTAAACCTTTTTGGGATCGAGAAATCTTTCCATAAACTTTCCATCTCAGAAATCATCTTACCTGAACACCTTTTACTTGGAATTTCATTCTCACGGTTTTTCTCTTATCCATAAAACAGGTATGCTTGCTCAACTGGTTTCCTTTCCCTGTATTCCAAAAATCAAAATCTAAAATCCAAAATCTCTATACTATCATACCTTGATATTTGGTTGAGGATACAAGGGTAATGGTGAGCTGTGGGTTGCTGCTTTGACTTATAGCAGAACAAATTTATACACATAGAAGCACTTAACTTATCTAACAAAGAAACAGACGTGCAGAGTTGCAAACCTGGCTCTGATACCAACTATAACAGCCCGGTCCCAAGAGGGGAAAATTAATGAATGGGGACGAGGTGTTAATTAGGGAATTAATACAAGAATGGAAGATTATCAAGAAGGTTTACGAACAAAGGCATACTTTCGAAGGATATGCGATAATACTCGGGTTTACTTGAATAAGAAGGAAACATGCTTAGCAAAATGAAAAGACTAACTAATCAGATACCAACAAGCATAGACCCATTCATAGGTCAAAGTGAATAAACAGATATCAATGCACAAGCCTCTTCGTAGGTGAAAGAAAATAAACTTGAGAAATCGGAATAGAACTTAAATATACATCACTTATATATAATCGTATTTGGGAAATATTCATAGAATCTCAATAAACATAATATAACTTAGGAATTAATACGAGTGTATTAGAGTAGCAGAAACATCATGGGATTTCAAAATAAACTTATATTATAGCAAAAAAATATTGGCAGCCAACCTACATCCACAACCACCAACATTGTCAGCATCTCAACCTGAAAACATTTGAAAAAGAGGAGGCGTAAGCACTAATATACTCAGTGGGTTTTAATAAAACACTTTAATAAACTTCAAGATATTCAATAATCAACTGACGATATATGGAGAGCAAAACGCAAAAGCCCTTCCCATATTCGTGAAACCTTTTCTTTTCTTTTGGGCCCATCCAGGCTCAAACATGATGTCAACTGCACCCCTAGGCATGTCTTAGGACACAAGAGGGGTTATGTCGAATATCCTTACGAGTTTGTGAGGGATAAATACAGCAGTGACTCATTTAACGATGAAAGTCCTCTGAGCTCAATTCCTGCTTAATCAAAAGGCTAAGTTCCTTCCTTCCTTAATCCTTACTAGCAAAACCAAATCTAAAGCAACATCTAAGGGCTAATCCTTTACTTTAGCATGATCTTGGGTAATGAGGGATTTTATCTCTAACCCTAGAAGTCAGTCCTTTAACTATGCGAAGCTTAGCAACATAACAACATTCAAATACGAAGAAATGGACGTAAATAAACACGAATTGCAACTAAAGATAATTATAAAATCTCATGCTAAGCAAAATAGATACTTAACAATTCTAGCATTTCTAAACATGCTCGAGAGCTCAAATAACACATAATATTTCCTTTCCTTCCTTCCTTGTACAGAGATCAATCAGGCAGAGCAAAATATTTTATTGGATATCTCATTTGCCCTAACATGCTTCTAGAGCTTATTAGCTCAAACTTTTAGATAAGTATAGATTAACCCACCTCGATCACTAAGCAGAAGATGAAGCAACGAGCTGATGATCCTTCTCCGAATTCTCACGTGGCTCACTTTCTCCTATAAAAGTCGAATCATTAACTTAGCGGCCTCCTTCGAAGAATTCTAACTACTAATATGAAATTAAACAATATCTAACTTATATACCCTTAACTAGGACTTAAACATAGATTGCACGACTTTAGAACCTTTAGAAAACATGAGGGTTTGAAAGACTTAAGTTTAGAACACGATTATCTACAAAACATGGCGGCAGAGGCACTGCACGGGCCGTGCTATTTAATAGGCTAGAAATAAAAACTACCAGACTTTCGACACGGGCCGTGCAAGCCTTGCATGGTCCGTGCAGTCACTTCACAAAATGGGGCCGTGAGTTTTGGATGGCTCTGCATGGGACGTGCAAGCCTTACACGGTCTATGCTCCTTCACGAACTTCCAAAACTGTCGATCAAAGTGTTGGTCGAGGAGTTACTCATTCGCCTCTCCCTTTCTTCGATGTTTTAAACTTGAAATAAGGTTTAGAACTTTGAATAAAATATAGAAATGAACATGCATTAAACTTAAAAAGAAATCAGTATTATGACAGAATAAACACGACAATCATCATTGAACATTTAGAATAACTATGAAATCTTAAATATCGCTTGAACAGAACTTTATCGGAATAAACGAGACTAATTACGAGAAATAAAGATGAGAATCATAATGATGAGAATAAAAAAGAGTGGCATAACGGAAATGTTATTAACTAGGAACTTCAACAAGAATTGAAATACAACTTTAGATGGAAAGTAAACGAGTAATAACGAAGAACATGAAGAACACGAAGAAAGGAAAGTAAATGCAGAATTTAAAAGATGGAAAAGAAATGGAAATCGAGACCGACGAGCTGTTGGTTTTGTATACAAGAATACTTGTCTTTGTATATTTTTCTGATGATATGATGATATGAAATGAAACTTATTGCAGTCACTGTTTGCATTTAGATTATGTTCTATAATTGTTCTATGCAATGTTCCATATACTTACATTGTAGATGATATGGTGTGGGGAGTCACACGGTAAGATCATATCATTAGAACCTTGTATTGTATTAAAGAGCTCACGGCTTAGATGGTCCTGAACACACCATCGGTACACCGTAGAATAATCTGATAAGTTAGTTTATCTTGATTAACTGATTATTCTAGTACACTCATTGTGTATTGAGGAGGATCACGATAGGATACTGTTCTCTGTCTCTGACCCAGTTACTAAAAGAATAAAGATCCACAGAGTTCGGGTTCCGAACTCATGTGATATTGGCGAGCATATGTGTGCGTTGTTTATTACTTTGATTTATCAATGGGTGAGATCCTTTCGTAGATCGAATTCGATATCTTGGATAATAACAATGTATACATGATGTCTCGAGCAGTATGCATGAGCACCGTGTCCTGGTGCGCCAGGTTGATGATGTTATCTTGAGGAAACACAAGTTCATGTTGAAACCCTACAGGTGGAATTTATTCCGTACATGAATAAAGCTTGTGTGGTACTACTCAAGGTTTTAGATGTTAATTAATTATAGCTGTCAGAGGCTTACATAATTAATTAATGAATATTATATCTTAAACACGGGGAATGGCTGGACTAAAGGAGAAAGCATATTCGTAAATATGTATTAAATTGGTAGGTCAGTTTTACTTCTTTAGTGGAATAAAAGTAAATCTGAATTTATTTAATTATATCCTAGGTTTATTGGATATTGGATATTAAATAAATTAGTGGGCCAATTTAATATTCTTCTAGATCCCTGTTGTAGCCCAACTGACTGAAAGTGGACTGGATATTGAACTTGAGTTAGAGGCCCAGCCCAATAGGGCTGAAACATGAAATTTTCGTCCCTCCCTATATATAAGGGGAGGGGGGCACGAAAATTTAAGGATATTAATCATAAAAAATCAGCCCCTCTTTGTCTCTAAAAGTTATCCACAGATTTCATAATTCTATCTAGTAGATTTCAGCCCACTCTGAATCTAGATACAGTCCGGGAATACAACAGAAGATCTTGGAGTAGAATTGTGCAGTGGCCGTGTGTGACATAAGTGGTGCCATTTTCATTGTTCATTCAGCAGCAAGATTGGATCTATAATCTTGTCCACAGACCGTCTGTCGATTTGTAAGTAGATTCATTTTCTATGTCTTCCGCTTTATTAGAATCGAATCTGTTTTACATGCTATTTGATTAGACTGTGATAAACATGCATGTTACATAAAATTATGATTTGCATGAACATGGGTTAATGAACAACCAAATAGATCCTGCGGTTGTTTAATTCGAAAAAAACCCCAACAGTGGTATCAGAGACAGGTTTTGGCACTGTTCTAGATTTAATCCTAGGATAAAATCGAGATATATGTTTAAATTTGATGATAAATTTATGGTGCTTAAATTTTCAGATTTAAATGTGTATGTATTTCGATTGTTTAAGTGTTTAAACTTGGATGAATTTCTGATGTACTTCGAAAATTCTAGTTTTGGAGAACACTGTATTTTTGGATCAATACCTAATTTGATTTGGAATCGTTTTTGATGTTATCAAAATTTCCAGATTTAATTAGTGTAGGTTTCGAAATTTTTTAGATTCAAATTCGGATGCAATTTTGATCTTAATCGAAAATTAGAATTTGTGTTAATCTATGTAATTTTCGTCCATTGAATTATTAGATTTGGAATAGATTTTTGAGAAATCAAAATTTCCAGATTTAATAAGCTTAATGTTCGAAAATTTTGAGCATCAAATTTTTGAAAATTTGATGTCTTAAGTTCTCTAATTTTTTGTATAAAATTTTCGATCATTGTTAAATAAAATTGGAGAAGATTTTGATGAAAATTAAATTTTCAGATTTATTTAAAGATGTGTTTCGAAAATTTGGAGATTGGATTTAGATTTGATGTTATTTGATGTATATCTTGATTTACCTAATATTAATCTAGATAGATTTGAAAATAGAATTTTAAATTTGGAAGAATTTGAAATGGATCAAATCTCCAATTTATTATTTGGATAATTTTGAAATCTATGGGATTAAATATTGGATAAGGTGGTTTTTAGATATATACAAATAATTATCAAAATCCAATTATGATAAGAATTTGATTTTGGATAGGATTTGGAAGATTTTGAAGAGGATCAAATCTTCAAACCTTATCCTTAAAGATTTAGATTCTTATGGATAATATTTGGATTAGATTTTTGATATATATCAATATATCCAATTATTATTTAATTAGGGTGGCTTGAAAATATTAAATAAATTTGGTGGATAATTATAAATAATTTCCATATTTATTTTAAGATATATTTTCGAAAATATCATGATTTAAATTGGTGGATAATTATTTTAATTTCCAATTTTTATCTTGTGGATAATATCAAATTAATTAATTTAATTATTTGTTAAATTCGATTATTATTTAATATTCATGCATAGATATCATATGTTATTTTATGTGGATCATTTAATAAATGATTGTTGGATTTGTAGACTGTGTTTGTTTGCAGGTTTACCAACTATCATGGCTCCTTTATTTTATGTGATGTATGTTTATGTTGAATGAATGTTGGACGTATGCCGGTTTGGCTACGTGATTTTTATCCATGAGAAAATCCATGGATTAGGTCTAAGTTTTATTTTACGCTGTTTTAATGTAATAGATATAAAATTGTTTGGCCGAGTTTTGAGTTGTAATTTTTATTCTAGCAATATTAGATTTTTCCTTTTGGAATAGATAGTCTGTATTTAATAAAGATCGGAGATCAACTCAAAGAAGGAAAGTAGTTCAGCACCAAGGTTCATCGGTTCACGTCCCGAAACCCCAAATGGAGCTAGGGTTTTCGGCGAGGCGCGGTGAAGGGACGGCAGCCAGAAGCCTGTTCCGGAGCTGACTTTTCAGTTTTATCTCATCAATCAACATGAGATATAAGCCATGATAGTTGGATTATTATTATTTCTTATTATGTTGAAGCATGCAATAGATGTTTATCATTTTATGTGATGTTTGCATGTTCGTAAATGGGATAAAATGAAACCTCAAACATAAATAACTAAGTGGGAGAGATTCATACCAAAGTATATAGAAATCTCATACGGTCTCCATTAATATCTGATTTAATTGAGAAGTGATGGGCATGCGCGTTGACATCGGTCTTCCTCCATATCGGATGTGTCATATCACAGATTTCTCTAAAAATTAAATCTCCTAAATGGATAGCTGTAGAACACTATTAGAACTAACTGACTCCTCCATCTGGAGCGGTTAAATTCGAATAGTGATCTTGGTGTGAAGATAATGGTATGCACACTTAGATGTAATTTATTGATAAACGTCCACACGATCGTGGCTTATCAGTTAGACGATTACATGACCGTGTTTTTATCCGGCTATTAATTTGCTTGTTGTAAGGAAATTCAACTGGAGGCAAATTAAAGGTTTAACTTGTTTAAAAATGAGATTTATAAACGTCCACACGATTGTGGCTTATAGAAATCGTTTTTAAAGTGTCGGTGGAAAAGTATATAATTTTTGTGAGGTTTTCGATTATATACTGTTTATCCTAAACGTGTTTTGTGACTGTACTGCATGTTTTAATTTCAGTTATTTCATATCATCAATGGCACTCTCCAATCTGTCCTCAATCCTCAAAGAAAACAAACTTGTCGGTGAAAACTATAATGACTGGATTCGTAACCTTAACTTGGTACTTGTTGCTGAGGGATACAAGTTTGTACTTGAAGAGGTTTGTCCTCAGACGCCAGATGAGGGTTCTGACGAAGCCCAAAAAGGTTGCATATGATAAGTGGGTTAGGTCTAATGAGATATCGCGCTGTTACATCTTGGCATCTATGTCAAGTGTGTTGCAACATCAGCATGAGCCTATGAAAACCGCTTATGATATCATGTACAACCTTAGGCAGCTATTCGGTCATCAGAACCGCTCGGCACGCCATTTGGCAATGAAGAAACTAATGGATGCGAGAATGTCTGACTCCACACCTGTTAGGGATCACATTCTCATGATGATGGGGTATTTATCTGAGATCGAGACCTTGGATGGAGAGCTAGATGGCGATTCTCAAATTGACATTGTTCTTCATAGCTTGTCCTCGAAGTTTGAGCAGTTTAGGCTGAATTTTAACATGATTAAAAGGGATGTTAACCTGACTGAACTACTCATAGACCTTCAGGCGGCTGAATTGCTCCAAAAGAGCAATCCTGAGGCCCACATAGCTGAAAAAGGAGCGTCTTCTTCTGGTGAAAAAAGGAAGAAGAGAAACGCACCTAAGAAGGCTGTAGATGAGGCGCCTAAGGCAAAGAAGCCAAAGGCGAAGATTCCTCCCGAGGAATTCAAGTCGAAGACTAAGTGCTTCAAGTGCGGCCAACCAAGTCACTGGAAGGCGGCGTGTCCTAACAAGAAGAAGAAGAGAGGTACATCTCACACTCTGGTTGTAGAAACATGTTTAACAACTTGTTCTACCCAGTCATGGGTAGTAGATACTGGAGCTACTGATCATGTTTGCATGTCTTTACAGGGGTTCCTGGTAAAAAGACAGTTGAGTGAGAATGAGATCACCGTCTACATGGGCAATGCTACAAGAGTGGCAGCTATTGCAGTGGGAGATGTTGTTTTACCTTTCAGTAGTGATAGAACTTTGTTTTTGAAAGATTGTCTTTATGTGCCTGGTTTTAGGCGAAACTTAATTTCAGTTTCTAAATTGATTATGGATGGATATTCTGTTTCTTTTGATAACAAAGTAGTTATCTTTAGTGGTAAACATTTTATCTGTTCTGGCACATTGGATGGACACTTATACTTTCTTAAACCAACTGAAAACACTACGCAAAGACAACTGTTGAATACATCGATCATAAACCCTAACAAGAGAAAAGAACCTTCAGAATTAAATCAAACCTATCTTTGGCATCTAAGGCTAGGTCATAGGCTTGTAAATGATGGACCATTGTCTTCTTTGGTACTGGAATCATTTCCTTTGTGTGAATCTTGTTTGGAAGGTAAAATGACCAAGCGTCCTTTCCAGTCAAAAGGAAATAGATCCGAAGGGATATTAGATTTGATTCACTCTGACCTATGCAGCCCTATGTCAGTTCAAGCTCGAGGAGGGTTCGAGTATTTCATCACTCTCATTGATGATTACTCTAGATACGGTTATATCTATCTGTTACGTCGCAAGTCTGAATGCTTTGAGAAATTCAAAGTGTTTAAGGCAGAAGTGGAGAAACGAACTGGCAGGAGTATCAAGTCACTATGTTCAGATCGTGGTGGCGAGTACCTCTCGAGTGAATTTAGGGATTACATGGCAGAGAATGGGATTACCTCCCAGTTGACTGCGCTGGGAACACCACAACAGAATGGTGTGGCGGAAAGAAGGAATCGTACACTATTAGAGATGGTTAGATCGATGATGAGTTATTCTGAGTTGCCCATTTCGTTCTGGGGATATGCCTTGGAAACAGCAGCCTATATTCTTAACTTGGTTCCGTCAAAATAAGTTCCTTCTACGCCCACAGAATTATGAACTGGACGAAAGCCCAGTTTGAACCATATTCGGATTTGGGGTAGCCCTGCACATGTGTTGGATAAGGAAGCTGATAAGCTGGCTCCTCGTACTGATGTAAGGCTATTCATTGGATATTCTAGAGGAACGAAAGGTGGTTTATTTTATAGTCCTAAGGATCAGAAGATCATTGTTAGCACCAATGCTCGATTCTTAGAGGAAGACTATGTGATAAACCACAAACCAAGGAGTCAAATCATCCTTAAGGAGTTAAGGGGAGGATCGAATCCTACACCAGTTGTACAAGAAGAGGAACCACCAAACACTGCACAACGTGTCACGAAAGTACAAGAACTGCCTCGTCGCAGTGAGAGGGTTGTACACCAACCTGATAGATTCATTGGTCTGGGAGAGGCTTCAGATTTCCCAGAGGGACTAAATGAATTGGATCACAGGACCTATGACGAGGCAATTCGAGATAAAGATGCAGATTCTTGGAAAACTACAATGGAATCTAAGATTGGATCTATGGATCACAATCAAGTCTGGGAGCTCGTAGAACCACAAGATGGGATTAAACCCATTGGGTGTAAGTGGATCTACAAGCGCAAGAGAGGAGCTGACGGGAAGGTTGAAACCTTCAAAGCTAGATTGGTGGTGAAAGGGTACACTCAGAAAGAAGGGATCGATTATGAGGAAACCTTTTCGCCGGTAGCCATGCTTAAGTCAATCCGGATTCTCTTGTCAATTGCCGCTCATTTAGATTATGAGATCTGACAGATGGATGTCAAGACAGCTTTCCTAAATGGAAGTCTTGAAGAAAACATTCACATGAGACAACCAGAGGGATTTATTGCTAAAGGCCAAGAGCACTTGGTGTGCAAGCTTAAGAGATCCATTTATGGACTTACGTAGGCATCGAGATCTTGGAATATCCGATTTGACGAGGTTATCTAGTCATATGGATTCGTGCAAAGTCCGGATGAGAGCTGTGTGTATAAGAAATGTGATAGAAACGTGGTGTCATTCCTCGTACTTTATGTTGATGACATCTTGCTTATTGGAAACAGTAAGAAGGAGTTATCTAACATTAGGGTGTGGTTGTCCAAGCAGTTCGATATGAAGGATTTGGGTGAAGCCGGACATGTCCTTGGCATCAAGATCATTCGAGATCGCCAGAAAAGGATGTTATGTCTGTCCCAGGCGACTTATATCGATACAGTGCTAGCTAGGTTTAGCATGCAAGATTCCAAAAAAGGTTTTATACCTTACAGGCATGGAATTCATCTATCCAAGGAAATGTGTCCCCAAACACAGTTTGAGATAGAGGAAATGAAGAAAGTACCATATGCTTCGGCTATGGGAAGTTTTATGTATGCTATGCTATGTACTAGGCCTGATATATGCTATGCCGTTGGCATGGTAAGCAAATATCAGTCTAATCCTGGACAAGGTCACTGGACATCGGTCAAAAACATTCTTAAGTACCTTAAAAGGACTCGAGACTATATGTTGGTTTTCCGCTCTGATAGTCTAGTACCTTTGGGTTATACGGACTCAGATTTTCAAACGATCAGAGTAAGTCTACCTCGGGCTATGTGTTTACATTAGGAGGTGGAGCCATTGCATGGAGGAGCATTAAGCAGAAATGCATTGCGGATTCCACCATGGAAGCTGAATATGTAGCTGCCTCTGAGGCTGCAAAAGAGGCTGTCTGGCTCCGCGGGTTCCTATTGGGCTTGGGCGTGGTTCCTGGTTTGCCTAAGACTATCACGATATACTGTGATAATTCTGGTGCAGTGGCAAACTCGAAGGAACCCAGAGCTCACAATGCAAGTAAGCACATAGAGAGAAAGTACCATCTTATACGAGAAATCGTTAAGAGAGGAGACGTGGCGGTGGTCAAGATTACATCGGAGGACAACCTGGCTGATCCATTCACGAAGAGCCTGCCGGCTAAGACCTTTGATGGTCACGTAGAGAAAATGGGAGTGAGATACAGACCTAGGGGCGCAGTTTGAGTCGATAGTTTTGATTGGAGAGTTAGCCTGTTAGTATTTATGCTTGAAAGACATGCTTCAAGTATAAGTGGGAGATTGTTAGTTTTGTATACTAGAATACTTGTCTTTGTATATTTTTCTGATGATATGATGATATGAAATGAAAGTTATTGCAGTCACTGTTTGCATTTAGATTATGTTCTATAATTGTTCTATGCAATGTTCCATATACTTACATTGTAGATGATATGGTGTGGGGAGTCACACGGTAAGATCATATCATTAGAACCTTGTATTGTATTAAAGAGCTCACGGCTTAGATGGTCCTGAACACACCATCGGTACACCGTAGAATAATCTGATAAGTTAGTTTATCTTGACTAACTGATTATTCTAGTACACTCATTGTGTCTTGAGGAGGATCACGATAGGATACTATTCTCTGTCTCTGACCCAGTTACTGAGAGAATAAAGATCCACAAAGTTCGGGTTCTGAACTCATGTGATATTAGCGAGCATATGTGTGCGTTGTTTATTACTTTGATTTATCAATGGGTGAGATCCTTTCATAGATCGAATTCGATATCTTGGGTAATAACAATGTATACATGATGTCTCCAGCAGTATGCATGAGCACCGTGTCCTGGTGCGCCAGGTTGATGATGTTATCTTGAGGAAACACAAGTTCATGTTGAAACCCTGCAGGTGGAATTTATTCCGTACATGAATAAAGCTTGTGTGGTACTACTCAAGGTTTTAGATGTTAATTAATTATAGCTGTCAGAGGCTTACATAATGAATTAATGAACATTATATCTTAAACACGGGGAATGGCTGGACTAAAGGAGAAAGCATATTCGTAAATATGTATTAAATTGGTAGGTCAGTTTTACTTCTTTAGTGGAATAAAAGTAAAACTTAATTTATTTAATTATATCCTAAGTTTATTGGATATTGGATATTAAATAAATTAGTGGCCCAATTTAATATTCTTCTAGATCCCTATTGTAGCCCAACTGACTGAAAGTGGACTGGATATTGAACTTGAGATAGAGGCCCAGCTCAATAGGGCTGAAACATGAAATTTTCGCCCCTCCCTATATATAAGGGGAGGGGGGCACGAAAATTTAAGGATATTAATCATAAAAAATCAGCCCCTCTTTGTCTCTAAAAGTTATCCACAGATTTAACAATTCTATCTAGTAGATTTCAGCCCACTCTGAATCTAGATACAGTCCGGGAATACAACAGAAGATCTTGGAGTAGAATTGTGCAGTGGCCGTGTGTGACATAAGTGATGCCATTATCATTGTTCATTCAACAGCAAGATTAGATCTATAATCTTGTCCACAGACCGTCTGCCGATTTGTAAGTAGATTCATTTTCTATGCCTTCCGCTTTATTAGAATCGAATCTGTTTTACATCATATTTGATTAGACTGTGATAAACATGCATGTTACATAAAATTATGATTTACATGAACATGGGTTAATGAACAACCAAATAGATCCTGCGGTGGTTTAATTCGAAAAAACCCCAACACGAACAAGAATGGACGGGGTAAGGTGCATCGAAGGAAGGTGGCTAGCTCGGTGTCTCGTCGAGCCGCAACGGTGGCAGAGCCACCTGCTATAACCCAACAGTGCCCCTAGATAGGGATTAACGAATGGGGACGGGGTGTTATTAAGGGATTAATGAAATAAGGCGGGAGATTAACAAGGAGGTTTTACGACTCGAGATGTACTTTTGAAGAATGGACGATGGTACTCGGGTTTACTTTCATTAAAATAGAAACATGCTCAAGCGGAATGAAACGGCTAACTAGTCGGATACCATTAAGTATAGACCCATCCATAGGTCAAAATGAATAACAGATATCAATGCGTATAAGCCTCTTCATAGGCGAAATGAAATCATACTCGAGAAGCAGAAATAAAACTTAGTATGCATCTTATATTTATATAACCATGTCTGGGGAAAATAATCATAGAGTCTTGATAATCATAATAGAACTTAAACGGAATTAGAAAGAGTGTATCAGAGTAGCAGATCACATAGTGGGATTTCAGAGAATATTAGATAATAGCAAAACAATCTTGGTAGCCAACCCACATCCACAGCCACCAACATCCTCAGCATCTCAACCTGAAAACATTTGAAAAAGAGGGGGTATGAGCACTAATGTAATCAGTGGATTTTAATGAAACACTTTAATAAACTTTCAAGATATCCAATAACCAACTGATGGTATATGGAGAGCAAAATGCAAAAACCCTCTCCATATCCGCAAAACCTTTTTCTTTTCCTTTTTAGGCCCTTCCTGGCTCAAACCTGATGTCAACTGCACCCTTAGGCATGCCATAGGATAGATGAGAGGTTACCTCAATTATCCAAACGAGTTTGTGAGGGAATGAACCCAGCAGTGACTCCCTTAAAAGTTCTGAGCTCAAATCCTGCTTAAGCAAAATACTAAGTTCCTTCCTTCCCTAATCTTTCTAGAAAAACCAATTTTAGAGCAACGTCTAAGGGCTAATCCTTTAATATGGCATGATCTCGGCCTATAAGTGATTTAATGCTACCCTAACAAGGCAATCCGTAATCCTTAATTATACAATCTTAACAAAAATAAACATTCAAATACCAGGAGATGAACGTAAATAAATACGAATTGCAGCTAAATACAACTCTAAATATCTCATGCTAATCATAAACAATACTTTAACATTTCTAGTATTTCTAACATGCTCAAGAGCTCAAGTATAACATAATATCTTCCTTTCCTTCCTTTCTTGTACAGAGATCAATCAGGCAGAGCAAAAATGCTTTATTGGATATCTTATTTTCCCTAACATGCTTCTAGAGCTTATTAGCTCAAACTTTAGATGAGTATAGATTTGCCCACCTCGATTATGGAGCAGAAGATGAGGCAACGAGCTGGTGATCTTTCTTTGAATTCCCTCGAGGCTCAATTCCTCCTACAAAAGTCGAATTATCGACTTAGCGGCCTTCGAATATTTCTAAGAACATGAAATTATATAACACACAACTAAAATAGCCTTAGTTAGGACTTAAACATGGATAACATGCCTTTATGACTTTATAAGGTTCCGAGAAGGATTTATTTTATTTAAAGAACATCTCGTCTTGATTTCTCGATTTTTAGATGCAAAATAACTTGAATAGATTACTCGAAATAAATCGGAAATAACTTGATTATTTTTCTAAATTTTAAACTTGAAAAATAACTTGGAAATAACATGACTTGAAAAGCTCGAATAGCTCGGAAAGAGGGTACGAGGAATAGCAGGACAATCGGCGGAAAACAACACGGAACGGGGGGCGCCGCGACACACATAGGCGGCTGCGGACAGACCCCGCCGCGGTGCAGGGGTGCGCCGGTGGGCACCCCCTCCCACCGCGGCGCTCCCTAGCGCCGGCGGGCTCTTTGAGAGCCAAGGGGGGTGTGGCGCGGCAGCGCACCCCCCCACGGGGTTTCTTTCTTTCTCTCTCTATTCCGCCCAGTTCGTGGGCCTCACTTATGGGTTTCTTTAGTGTTCCTCGCACTCAGGTATCCACTTGAACTTGGAGTCTTTCTTTAACAGTCGCGTCATTGGCTTAGATATAGTCGAAAATCCATCGATAAATCTTCGATAGTATCCCGCGAGTCCTAGAAAACTTCTTATCTCGTTCACGTTCCTTGGAGAATTACAGTGGCTTACTGTTTCAATCTTAGTTGGATCGACCTTGATTCCTTTTGCCGACACTATATGTCCTAGAAACATCACTTCTTTGAGCCAAAACTCAGACTTACTAAACTTAGCATAAAGCTTTTCTCTTCTTAACGTCTCCAGTGCCATTCTTAGGTGCTCTTGATACTCCCTTTCGTCCTTGGAATAGATGAAAACTAGAACAAACTTATCTAAATACGGGTGAAAAACCCGATTCATTAAATCCATAAACACTGCTGGGGCATTGGTCAATCCAAATGGCATTACCACAAACTCATAATGTCCATAACGAGTTCTAAAGCCAGTCCTAGGGATATCCTCCTTTCGGATCTTCACTTGATGATACGCAAATCTTAAGTGGATCTTGAAGAAGACACTTGCTCTCATAAGTTGATCGAAGAGATCGTCTATTCTTGGGAGAGGGTATCGATTTTTGATGGTCAGCTTATTGAGCTCTCTATAGTCGATGCACATTCTCAATGTACCATCCTTCTTCTTTACGAACAAGATTGGAGCTCCCCAAGGCGACACACTAGGTTGGATAAAACCTAGGTCAAATAACTCTTACAGTTGAACATTGAGTTCTTGCAACTCCTTAGGCGCCATTCTATAGAGGGCTTTCGAAACTGTGGCGGCTCCTGGTTCCAACTTGATGGCAAACTCTACCTGCCTGTCTGGGGACAGTTCTGGCAGTTCCTTTGGGAATACGTCGGGATATTCTCTTATGACTGGGACGTCTTCAATTGAAAGCTCCCCTTCTTCTTTACTTATTAGGTTAACTAAAAATACTTGGCAGCTATTCTTCCTTATCATCTTGGTGGCCTTCAGAGTGGATATCACTGGGACTTTGGTTCTCAGTCTTGATTTGTAGATCTTCACTTTGGTTTTTTCGGGTGGTCGAAACACTACTTCCTTCTCAGGGCAGCTTATGGAGGCATAAGTTGAGGCTAACCAATCCATTCCGAGGATTATATTGAAGTCCTGAATCTTTATTACGTAAAGATTTGACTTAAAGTTTTCCCCTTCTATGTTCAATTCTAGGTTAGAGAAGACCTTCCTAGACATCATTCGCTTTCTAGATGGAATACTTATCTCAAGAGCATTCTTAGCATTCTCGGGTTTTATATTCAGTTTTTTACAAGCAGACTCAGCTATAAATGAGTGTGATGCTTCAGTATCGAAGAGAGCTAAAACTGGCGTCTCGAGGAGGGTAATCATACCTGCTAGATTACCTGGGGCCTTAACAGCTTGCTGCTGAGTGAGGGCACACGTACGAGCTAGCTGAGGCGGCCTTTGTACTCAATTAGACCTTTGATCTCGTCCTTGGTTTGGTCTTGGATTCATTCCCGGCCTTTGACCCTGAGGTCCTCCTTGCTACAGCCTTGGCTGATTTTCAGGAAATTGCTGAAGCAGCTGCGGGTACCGGAGTTGTTGTGGTGTTTGGGATCGTCTGTTGTTTCCTTTAGAACACTCTCTCTTGAAGTGCCCCTCTTCACCACAGTTGTAGCACCCAGTTTGATTTGCTCGGCAGGCTTCAAGGTGCGTCCTTCCGCACTTTGGGCATGGCCTTAGGTTAGGGTTATGGTCGGGCTGACTTCGAAGTACCCCTGACTCTCGGCTTTGCCAGTGGGGTTTCTTTCCTCTGTCATCTTTTCTTCCTCCTTCCTATTTTCTCTTTCCCTTTGGATCATTAGCTGACTGAAGGGGTTGAACCTTCTCTCGAGGGAGAATGGCTTCTATGCTTAAGGCTTTGGCTAAGGTTCGAGCATAAGACATGTCTTCTTGCTTAGCGAGGGCTATGCTAAACACAGATTTAAGTCCTTTCTTGAACTTACGTGCTTTTTTCCCGTCTGTGTCCACTAAATGTGAAGTATCCCTTGACAATTGATTGAACTCCCTATCGTATTCTGACACTATCTTATTTCCTTGCTTTAGGTTCCAGAACTCCATCTCTTTTGCCTCTCGATAACAGTCCGGGATGCACTTCTGATATAAGTCGTGCTTGAAATCCTCCCAGCTATAGTCCTCCCATTGCTCTGGGGTTATGGTCCTTCGAACAGACTCCCACCAGTAGTCCGCATCATCCGTCAACATGAAAAGAGCGCAACTTAACTTCTCTTCTTCTAAACAGGCTATGAAGTTGAAAATTCGTTCTAAGGAACGAACCCATTTCTCAGCATCCATTGGATCTTCTAAGCCATTAAATGATGGAGGGTTGTGTTTGAGAAACACACTTTCGGCTATTAGTCCTGGGTTTGGGACTTGCTCGGGTTCATTCTCGTCTTCGTTTTCAGCTTGACGTCTTCGAGGCGGCATCCTAAAGAACTAAATATTAGCGATGCTTGGTTGAATTCGCACTAAGCAAGAATGCTTCGATAAGGTCTTTAATTTACGCAAGAAAGATCAAACAAGGTGGAAATTTAAACAATATTCAAGCGTGATGGGGAAAATTACCTCATTAAGAGGAGTTTTGGCATCGATATCATAAAATAAGTTATGGATTACATCAGAGTAGGGCAATGTATTGGAAAATTCACTGCCACTATTAGAGTCTAGAAAGTTTAAAGCATATAACATATTAGGATCTTGGTTAAAGCAGATTAAACAGACATCAGATAACAGACAGACAGACAGATGAATCAGATAACTAGGTGTTCTAACAGCAACACCTCCTACACCTCCCATTACAGCTTAATTGTAGGTCGGAGCCTTTCCTTTCCCCTTGCATGGTGACCCTAATTCCTCCTCACCTCCATCTTCCGAGTCTTCCTCTTCTTCCTCATCTTCAACTGTCTCTAGCACGCTGAACTTGAACATCCTCATGTCAACATTCCTTTCGGGGTACTGATGGGACATATACTGCCCTAGACTCTGAGAAGTGTATGCAGGGGTCCACTGGTTCATTTGAGGAGTGCAAGAAAATAGAAACTCAGTGTGGTTCACGACCCGGACATTTGAGGGTCCCGCTCTTGAGGCTCCTTCATCATGGGGGCACGGTACTTGGAATCCAGGGGGACTATTGAGGGTTACCCTTTGCAGTTCCAGTTCCACCACTAGAGAGGGGTTTTGTTCGGCTGCTTGCTGCTCAGCTAAGGCTTGCACGTGGCCACACTTCGACACCCAATGAGCCATCAAGACTGAGGAGAACTCCGTTAGATTCCCGATTTCAGCATACATTACGGGATCATGGGTGATGGTACTTTGAAGGATGCGATACATTGTAGGCCTCCAAGCAGGCGGTGCGTGCTCACACATACGGATGCATGTTTCCAAGTAAGATACACTCCTGAGCTCTCATCCGTAACCATTAGCCCAGGCCCACCTCTCCAGATACCTTTCCATGAAGGACAACAACTGCTCATTACCGTCCTAAGTCTCTCTTCTGAACCTTTCAACTCTTTTTTGAACTGGGTGAAAAAGAGGCACGCTTTTCCTAGCAATCATACAATTCTTAACCATCTAGAAGAGAACAACCTAATCAGTGTAGATTATAAAAGGGAGACCTAAGGTTCTCCTGAGATCATACTAACGTCAAGATTTTATCTAGCATACAAAGTTCCTTTTAAAAGTAGTTGACGTTTTTATAAGAAAAATTTTGGTGCCCAAGGTCTTTTAACATACATGTTTACCTTTTCATTGAGTCAAAATTTTTGAGTATGAATGTAAACCTTTTTGGGATCGAGAAATCTTTTTCACAAACTTTTCATTCTCAGAAATCATCTTACCCGAACACCTTTTACTTGGAATTTCATTCTCACGGTTTTTCTCTTATCCATAAAACAGGTATGCTTGCTCAAATCTTTTCCTTTCCTGTATTCCAAAAATCATGAATCCAACATCCAGAATTTCTATACTATCATACCTTGATTTTTGGTTGAGGATATGAGGGTGATGGCGAGCTGTGGGTTGCTGCTTTCACTCATCAAAGAACAACTTATGTGCACATATATACTTAGCTTAATTCAAACAAGGAGACAGGCTTGCAGAGTTGCAAACCTCGCTCTGATACCAACTGTAACAGCCCGCTCCCAAGATAGGGATAAACGAATGAGGACGGGGTGTTATTAAGGGATTAATGAAATAAAACGGGAGATTAAAAAGGAGGTTTTACGACTCGAGATGTACTTTTTAAGAATATATGATGGTACTCGGGTTTACTTTCATTAAAAAGGAAACATGCTCAAGCGGAATGAAACGGCTAACTAGTCGGATACCATTAAGTATAGACCCATCCATAGGTTGAAATGAATAACAAATATCAATGCGTATAAGCCTCTTCATAGGCGAAAGGAAATCATACTCGAGAAGCAGAAATAAAACTTAGTATGCATCTTATATTTATATAACCATGTCTGGGGAAAATAATCATAGAGTCTTAATAATTATAATAGAACTTAAACGGAATTAGAAAGAGTGTATCAGAGTAGTCACATAGTGGGATTTCAGAGAATATTAGATAATAGCAAAACAATCTTGGCAGCCAACCCACATCCACAGCCACCAACATCCTCAGCATCTCAACCTGAAAACATTTGAAAAAGAGGGGGCATGAGCACTAATGTACTCAGTGGGTTTTAATGAAACACTATAATAAACTTTCAAGATATCCAATAATCAACTAACGGTATATGGAGAGCAAAACGCAAAAGCCCTCTCCATATCCGCAAAACCTTTTTCTTTTCCTTTTTGGGCCCTTTCTGGCTCAAAACTGATGTCAACTGCACCCTTAGGCATGCCATAGGATAGAAGAGGGGTTACCTCAATTATCCAAATGAGTTTGCGAGGGAAATAACCCAGCAGTGACTCCCTTAAAAGTTCTGAGCTCAAATCCTGCTTAAGCGAAATGCTAAGTTCCTTCCTTCCCTAATCTTACTAGCAAAACCAATCTTAGAGCAACGTCTAATCCTTTAATATTGCATGATCTCGGCCTACAAGGGATTTAACACGACCCTAACAAGGCAATCCTTAATCCTTAATTATACTAGCTTAACAAGCATAACCATTAAAGTACTAGGAGATAAACGTAAATAAGTACGAATTGTAGCTAAATACAACTCTAAATATCTCATGCTAAGCATAAACAATACTTTAACATTTCTAGCATTTCTAACATTCTCAAGCGCTCAAGTATAACATAATATCTTCATTTCCTTCCTTTCTTGTACACATATCAATCAAGTAGAGCAAAAATGCTTTATTGGATATCTCATTTGCCCTAACATGCTTCTAGAGCTTATTAGCTCAAACTTTAGATGAGTATAGATTTACCCACCTCGATTACAGAGCACAAGATGAGTCAACGAGCTGGTGATCTTTCTTTGAATTCCCCCGAAGCTCAATTCCTTCTACAAAAGTCGAATTATCGACTTAGCAGCCTTCAAAGATTTCTAACAACATGAAATCATATAACACCCAACTAAAATTCCCTTAGCTAGGACTTAAACATGGATAGCACGACTTTATGACTTTATAAGGTTCCGAGAAGGATTTATTTTATTTAAAGAACATCTCGTCTTGATTTCTCGATTTTTAGACGCAGAATAACTTGAATAGATTACTCGAAATAAATCGGAAATAACTTGATTGTTTTTCTAAATTTTAAACTTCAAAAATAACTTGGAAATAACATGACTTGAAAGGCACGAATAGCTCGGAAAGAGGGTACGAGGAATAGCCGGATAATCGGCGGAAAACAGCATGGAACAGGGGGGCGCCGCGGCGCCCCTAGCTCAGACAGGCTCTATGAGGGCCGAGGGAGGTATGGCGCGGCGGCGCACCCCCCTCCCCCCCGCGGGGCTTCTTTCTTTCTCTCTCTATTCCGCCCAGTTCTTGGGCCTCACTTCTGGGTTTCTTTAGTGTTTGTCGATTCTTTCGACGAACACGATAATTTAAAAAGACAACATGCCTCGATAATTTAAAATTAGCACGAAACGTCATGCATTTAACTTAAAAGGAAATTGGCGTTATAACGGCATAACACGATAATACTCCTTAATTTTTTTAGAATAATGATGAATCGTTAAATATAGCTTGAATGGAATTCAACTGGAATAAACGAGACTAATCTCAAGAATAACAACGACAGGAATAATGCGAGAAATATAACGTAAACGTTATTAACTTGGAACTTTAATAAGAATCGAAATATAACTTAGACGGAAGGTAAACGAGCCATAATGAAGAACATACAGAACTTAATGTAAATGCGGAATTAAAAGACGGAAAAAGAAATAGGATTGAGACCGATGAACAAGAATGGACGGGGTTAGGTGCGTCGAAGGAAGGTAGCTAGCTCGGCGTCTCGTCGAGTCGCAAAGGCGGGAGAGCCGCCTGCTACGACCCAACGACGCCCCTAGCACATTCTCTCACCGCATCCCTTCCATACCACTCCACTCGTCGTCTTGCGGAATAGTCACGAAGAACGCTTTTTACTTCGGCAGAACTCTCTCGGCTTTCAAATCTTTTCACTCTCTCAAATATAGAAGTGAATGGGTGAAAAATAAGCAAATGAATGTAAATGGGTGGTCCCTTATTTATAGGAGGGAGTTTAGCTTCCTTGAGAAGCCACTCTAGTGCGGAAACTCGGTTAAAGCTGCTTTATTCGATGTCGAGATCCAAATGACCTCAGATACGAAATCTAAAAATACCAGGAGACTCGTTGGCTCGAATACTAGTGAACCAACTTGATTTGTGATGAAGACGGGGTCGTTAGAAGAAAGACGAGCGAAGATTCCCTTTTTGGAATTACTTTTTACTATTCACTCAGACTGACATATTTTGTTCAGGAGCGTTCGATTGACATCATAATGGAAATCCCTAAATGCCAACAGAATCCTTGAGTCATTTCCCATAAGAGGGGCCTGACAGAACTAGACTCAGATCAACAAGGAGGATTTCGTAAATTTTTCAAAACACGAACGCATGCAAAAGTTACTATTCATTCACCATCCAAATACGTTTTTCATTGTCGGGGACTCAATTGACTTCAGAATTAAAATCCAAAAACACCGGCATACTCCTTGAGTTAAAACCTTTCCAACAAAATCACAAATGGTTATAAAAAAATTAGGATCACATTTTCCGAAAAGACGATTTTCATGAAAACTGATCCCTAAAGTCGTGACTGACATCCGTCCACAACTAACCTTATTTAAATTCCTTCTTAATTAATTAATTACCATTAATAATCCTCTAAACCTTATCCGAAAATCTGGGGTGTTATAAATTCAAAATTAAAGAGTAATTAGAAATAAAGGTTTCGTGAAATCGGGCCTATATTTACACCTTAGATCTAGTCGGGGCTATATTGACCCACTAGGTCTATAATGACCCGAAAAGATCTTACCGGGTGCACAAAGGTAAAATTCGCAGGACCCATTCATTAAAAAAAACGGTTGATGACTCTCATTTAACTTTACTAAGGGTAATAAGTACTTTTACTACATTATTTGGTTAGAAAATGTTTTTTCAATTTACTTTTGATTATTAAAATTTTTCTCACAAAATTATTTAAGAAAAAAATGAAATAAAAATGCAGCCACCTAGGGTCGCCTAGACATCCAACCGGTTGCCTAGCATACCCGCCGAAGGCTAATTGGCAAGGTTCCTGACCGCCTAGCGTCTAGACGCCGCCTTTTACAATAATGGTTCATATATTTCTGTTTGGAGAAAACTAAGGAAAAATAAAATGATGATGATTTTAGCTAGCTAGCTATCATTGTTCGGTTTCTTTAGGCTTGAATTCATTGTCTTGTTGTGTATGTTATTCTAATTTTGTGTTGAGTATACGTACCAACCTATGTCTACCTTTATTAGTTATATGTAATAATATTTTTCGATCTTCAAATAGTAAAGTGTATAGGTAATTAGGTATACACTTATATATACTTAATGAGTTTTAATCAAATTTTTGTCGAGCTTTTATCGAACTGCTTATGTATCGAACTATATTGAACTTTTGTAGAGCTTTTATTGAACTATATCGATCTTTTACCGAACTTTTGTGAATCTTTTATTGAACTCTTTATTGAACTTTAATCAAATTCGTTATTGAGTCAAGCTCAATACGAACTCGATCAAAAATCATTTTAGCTGAGCCGAACTTGAAGCCGAAACTCGAATAGAACTCAAGAATAGCTAAACAAACTGGAATTCGAACTTGAAGATATTCAACTCGATTTGGTTTGTTTATATCCCTTTTTATTCTTATTGTTAGTTATTTTGAAAAAAAAATGTATATATATAGGATATGGATCATATGAGAACACTTTGTTGGTGTGAGAAATGAGAACCCAACTTACACCATCTAATTTAATGATCCAATGGTTGAGATTTAAGGTGGCAATTTCATAAATAATAGGACAAAAATAAAGGAAGGAGGGCTATTTTCATCCAAACCCATTAAAAATGATGATGTCAGCAATTAAAAAAAAATCTTAAAAACTTTAACCGACCATAACTTGCTCGTTTTAATCCAATGTACAAAAAAAATATATCAAATTAAAGCTCTCTTCATGCTCTTTCATTTAAGATGTCGAAAGGCTATATTTAGATGAAAAAATATGAACGAAAAATAAAAAAGAAATTTTTTTACGCGTACCCAGGTTGTAAATGCTTTCATTAGCATATAATAATTCTTCGTCATCATTATGATAGCATATGATAACGTATGCTAACGAATCATTTGTCATATCCTTACATAATGTATTCGTTGTGCTAACAAATAATTATCATAATGCTAGCGTAGTATAAATTTATTAGGGTTTATTAAATCTCAATTATGGTTTATTTAAACTCGATTATGGTTTATTCCATCTAATTATCATTATATTTTTAAAATTTAATTTTTTGTTTATAGTTCTTAATTGATTATTATGGTTTATCCCATCCAATTATGGTTTATAAAGTATGTTGATAGAGTATTATCATATGCTAACATAGTGTATTCGCAATGCTGACGAAGCAAAATCATAATGCTAACTTAGTACAAATATATTATTATTATGATTTGTTCCAACTCATTTAGGGTTTACCACATCCAATCAATGTTTATTTCATCTAATTAGGTTTATTTCATCCAATTATGATTTTTTCCATTTCATTAGGGTTTATTAAATCAAATTAGGTCTATAATTAATATTTAGAATATTTTTTCACTAATAATATTTGAAAACTTTAATTAGCATGATGATAACACTTCGTTAGCATAACGATCTGTTATTAAATCTTCCGCGATTTTTATAAGAATTACCAAATTACGTTAATACCCCTGCGCGAAAAAAATTTCAGATATTATAGAATTGCCACCCTCTTTTTCAGCAAATCTGGACCTTTGTTTTTTGATGGATGTGTGGTGTGAGATGTGTTCTCATTTCTCACACAAGGGGTTGTTTTTATATAACCCCACCTATATATATATATATATATAGGATATGGATCATATGAGAACACTTTGTTGGTGTGAGAAATGAGAACCCATCTTACACCATCCAATGGTTGAGATTTAAGGTGGCAATTTCGTAAATAATAGGGCAAAAAACAAAGGAACGAGGGATATTTTCATCCAAACTCATTAAAAATGATGATGTCAACAATTAAAAAAAATCTTAAAAACTTTAACCGACCATAACTTGCTCGTTTTTAATCCAATGTACACAAAAAATATATCAAATTAAAGCTCTCTTCATGCTCTTTCATTTAAGATATCGAAAGACTATGTTTAAATGAAAAAATATGAACGAAAATTAAAAAAGAAAATTTTTTACGCGTGCCTAGTTCGTTAATGCTTTCGTTAGCATATAATAATTCTTCGTCAGCATTATGATAACATATGATAACGTATGCTAACGAATCATTTGTCATATGCTAACATAATGTATTTGTTGTGCTAACAAATAATTATCATAATGCTAGCGTAGTATAAATTTATTATGGTTTATTAAATCTCAATTATGGTTTATTTAATCTCGATTATGGTTTATTCCATCTAATTATCATTATTTTTTGAAAATTTAATTTTTTGTTTATAGTTCTTAATTGATTATTATGGTTTATTCCATCTAATTATGGTTTATAAAGTTTGTTGACAGAGTATTGTCATATGCTAACATAATGTATTCGCAATGCCGACGAAGTAAAACCATAATGCTAACGTAGTACAAATATATTAATATTATGATTTGTTCCAACTCATTTAGGGTTTACCACATCCAATCAATGTTTATTTCATCTAATTAGGTTTATTTCATCCAATTATAATTTTTTCCATTTAATTAGGGTTTATTAAATCAAATTAGGTTAATTTATAATTAATTTTTAGAATATTTTTTGCTAATAATATTTGAAAACTTTAATTAGCATAACTATAATGCGTCGTTAGCATGATGATAATACTTTTTTAGCATAACGACTGTTATCAAATCCTCCGCGATTTTTATAAGAATTATCAAATTATGTTAATACCCCCGCGCGAAAAAAATTTCAGATATTATAGAATTGCCACCCCTTTTTTCAGCAAATCTGGACCTTTGATTTTTTATGGATGTGTGGTTTGAGATGTGTTCTCATTTCTCACACAAGAGATTATTTTTATATAACCCACCCCTATATATATTATGTAAGATATAATTGTTTATAAAGATAGTATTTATTTTATGGTTACATATATATGATCTAGAAGAAGGGACTTCTCGCGCGCCCATAAAAGTAATGGTGAATTAATGACAATTTTCTTGGGGATGCCAACGTTAAAGTTGCTAATTTAAATGTGCATTCATGAGACTCGTTCTTGGTCAAAGCTAATTAAATCATCAACAAACTATCCATTGGTACGGTGGAATAGAATGGAATAAAATGGTCATTCTTATGTCCATTTCCATTCCATCGATTGATATGGTTTAAAATCGGAAATCACCATTCTTGATGGAATCGCTATTCCCAAAAGAAGTGGAATATCCATTCTACCCACCCCATGGGTTTAGCTATTTTCAATGACCAAAAAATTAATATATGATATATTTGTACATAATCATATTTTATAATATTATTTTATTATATTTAGAAAAATAAATCAAAAATCAAATTACATAATTTATTATTATTATTATTTAATTATTTTTATATTATTTATATATTTTCAAAATATAATTTAAAAACATATGTTAAAATCAAATTTTGATAACTTTTATAATTTTGTTGAAGAAAAATGAAAGTGATGCCGAAATAAATATATCATAAAAATATGTTATAATATAATATAAAATATTTATATATTTGATATAATTTAATATATTCAAATAAAATAATGAAATGTTAAAGTATTTTTCTATGAAGTAAAAAAATATTTTTATTAACTTATACAAATTATTATATATTGATTAATTAAATATTTGAGAATAAAATTTTTAAATAAAATAAATAAATTATAATTTGCTAAAAAAATTAGAAAAAATCATATATTAAAAAAGAAAAATGAAATTTAGAAATATAAAAGATAAATTAAGTCATGTGTTGATATTTATTAGCTATTACACACATTTTATTCATTTATAATAAAATTTTAAAGCACATAAAATATTCATTATATAAGATTTTAAAAAAATGATATTTCATTTCATTCTCTATTCCGTACACATACCAATCATAAGAATAGTCATTCCATTTAGATACTCATTCCATTCTCAAATTCATTCCATTCATACCCAATTCCATTATATCATACCAATCACCTCCTAAATTTTAACGCAATGCAATCGAATTTGACTCAAACATATTCTGACGATTTTCGTTTTCATCACGTTAATAAAGAAGAGTCCACGTTTCGCTTTAATTCTATTTGCGATTTCCGTCTTCAAGATCACGCCAATTAGCCTAATGAAATTCACGACTTTCATTTTTGTATTAAAATAAATAAATAAATAAGTATCATTTTTTCCATAGTTATGAAGAATTAGAAATTAAGCTGTATAATTAGAGCTATTATTATTGGATAAAGTGGAGGTAGAGGTATTTATATTTGGAAGGAGATTGCGCCTTTTCAAAATGATAATATACTATGAATTTGACTCAAACATTCCCTCACCGCATCTCTTCGACGCCACTCTGCTCGTCGTCTTGCGGAACACTCACGAAAAACGTTTTTTACTTCGACAGAACTATCTCGGCTTTCAAAGTTTTTCATTCTCTCAAATATAGAAGTGAATGGGTGAAAAATGAGCAAAGAAATGTAAAGGGGTGGTCCCTTATTTATAGGAGGGAGTTTAGCTTCCTTGAGAAGCCACTCCAGTGCGGAAACACTGCAAAAGTTACCCCGGGTTCGGTTAAAAGCTACTTTATTCGATGTCGAGAT
Source organism: Perilla frutescens (assembly GCA_026008535.1). Taxonomy (NCBI): domain Eukaryota; kingdom Viridiplantae; phylum Streptophyta; class Magnoliopsida; order Lamiales; family Lamiaceae; genus Perilla; species Perilla frutescens. The sequence continues at coordinate 31,838,112 of BRKX01000019.1, read as the reverse complement.
CCAAATGACCTCAAACATGAAATCTAAAATTACTAGGAGACTCGTTGACTCGAATACTAGTGAGCCAACTTGATTCGTGATGAAGACGGGGTCGTCAGAAGAAAGACGAGCGAAGATTCCGTTTTTGGAATTACTTTTTACTATTCACTCAGACTGACGGATTTTGCTCCCGAGCGTTCGATTGACCTCAGAATGGAAATCCGTGAAAGCGAACGGAATCCTTGAGTCATTTTTCATAAGAGGGGCATGACAGAACTAGACTCGGATCAACAAGGAGGATTTCGTAAATTTCTCAAAACACGAACGCACGCAAAAGTTATTGTTCATTCACCTTCCAAATACGTTTTTCATTGCTGGGGACTCAATTGACTTCAGAATTAAAATCCGAAAACACCGGCATACTCCTTGAGTTAAAATCTTTCCAAAAAAAACCACGAATGGTCATAAAAGAATTAGGATCACATTTTCCGAAAAGACGATTTTCACGAAAACTGATCCCTAAAGTCGTGACTGACATTCGTCCACAACTAACCTTATTTAAATTCCTTCTTTAATTAATCAATTACCATTAATAATTCTCTAAACCTTATCTAAAAATCTAGGGTGTTACATCCTACCCCCCTTAAAGAAATTTCATCCCGAAATTTACTAACCATGATAAGCGACATCAGGGTACTTCTTGAGCAGCTCGGATTCAATCTCCCAGGTTGCCTCTTCTGAACCATGATGGTTCCAGATCACTTTCACAAGACTGATCTCTTTGTTCCTTAGTTTCTGGATCTTTCGATCCACAATGGCTTCAGGCTTATCTTCATAGGTTAAGTCCTCATTCAAGACTATTTCTTCCTTGCTAATCACGTGCTTTGGGTCGAACACGTACTTTCTCAACATTAAGACATGAAAGAGGCCATGAACGTCACTCAGGTTGGGTGGTAAGGCCAACCTGTAGGCTACTTCATTCACCTTCTCTAGAATTTCAAAAGGTCCAATAAATATGGGCCTTAACTTGCTTTGTTTGCCAAAACGAACTACTCCTCTTGTCGGAGACACCTTTAAGAACACCTTATCTCCAACGTTCAAACTGAGCTCTGTTCTCCTTTCATCCGCATAAGCCTTCTGTTTATCTTGAGCCTCCTTGATTCGTTGACAGATAAGCTCGACCTTCTGGACAGCTTTCTGGACCATTTCAGGCCCAAGTATCCTTTTCTCTCCAACTTCGTCCCAATACAAAGGCGATCTATACTTCCTTCTGTACAAGGCTTCATAAGAAGCCATGCCGATCGATGACTGGTAGCTGTTGTTATATGCAAACTCCACCAAATGCAGTAATTTCTCCTAACTGCCTCCTTGATCGATGACTACTCCTCTAAGCATGTCTTCTAGAATCTGGATAGTCTTTTCAGACTGGCCATCTTTTTGAGGATGAAATGTTGTGCTGAAATTCAGCTTTGATCGCATTGCTTCTTGTAGACTCCTTCAGAACCTTGATGTAAATCTCGTATCACGATCCGATGTAATCGAGACCGGCACTCCGTGCAAATGCACAACTTCTTTAACAAACCGCTGGACTAATTGATCTAGCCCATTCATCATTGTAATAGCAACAAAGTGTGCTGATTTAGATAATCGATCAATGATTACCCAAATAACGGTATTCCCCCGCTTAGACTTTGGCAAACCTACTACAAAGTCCATATTGATATGATCCCACTTCCATTCAAGAATTTCTAAGAGTTGGAGAAAACCAGAAGGTTTTTGATGCAAAGCTTTCACTTGTTGACAGTTTAGACACCTTTCTACGAAGGCGACTATTTCTCTTTTCATGTTATTCCACCAGAAGTTCCTTTTGAGGTCTTGATACATCTTCGTGCTTCCGGGATGTGCTGTATATGGCGTGTCATGTGCTTTGCACATGATTTTCTCTTTTAGTTCATCCTTGCTTGTCACACAAAGCCTTCCTTTGAATAAAAGCGTATTATCGGCTGCTTCCGTAAAATCTTGCGAGCTATCAGCTCGTGTTTCTAGTCTTTTCTTTTCAAGAAACTCGTCTCATCTTTGTGCTTCAATTATCCTTTGCCTTAGGTCAGGCTGAGCGACTATCGCGGCAACTTTAGCTTGAATGGTCTCGGGTGGTGTGAGCACCTCAATCCTTAAATTCTCGAACTCCTAGTGAAGATCTTCTTGGACTAAAATAAGTCCTAGCTCCACTTCATTTTTCCTACTTAAGGCATCTACTACCACATTTGCCTTGCCTGGGTGGTAGTGAATCGTGTAGTCGTAATCTTTTACATGTTCTAGCCATCTTCTCTGCCTCATGCTAAGATCCTTCTACTCGAAGAAATACTTCAAGCTCTTGTGATCTGAGAAGATCTCACACTTAGCTCTATAGAGATAGTGCCTCCAAATCTTCAGCACATGAACGACTGTTGCTAACTCCAAGTCATGCGTAGGGTAGTTCTGCTCGTGATTCTTAAGCTATCTTGAAGCTAAGCAATCACCTTTCCTCTCTGCATTAGCACGCATCCTAATCCTTTCTTCGATGCATCTGCGTAAACCACGAAATCTTCATTCCCTTTCGGAATAGTCAATATTGGAGCTGTGGTTAGCATCTTATTCAAAGTTTGAAAACTTTCCTCGCACTCAGGCATCCACTTGAACTTGGAGCTTTCTTTAACAGTCGCGTCATTGGCTTAGATATAGTCGAAAATCCCTCGATAAATCTTTGATAGTATCCCGCGAGTCCTAGAAAACTTCTTATCTCGTTCACATTTCTTGGAGAATTACAGTTGCTTACTGCTTCAATCTTAGCTGGATCCACCTTGATTCCTTTTGCCGACACTATATGTCCTAGAAACATCACTTCTTTGAGCCAAAACTCACACTTACTAAACTTAGCGTAAAGCTTTTCTCTTCTTAACGTCTCCAGTGCCATTCTTAGGTGCTCTTGATGCTCCCCTTCTTCCTTGGAATAGATGAGAATATCATCTATGAAAACTAGAACAAACTTATCTAAATACGGGTGAAAAACTCGATTCATTAAATCCATAAAGACTGTTGGGACATTGGTCAATCCAAATGGCATTACCACAAACTCGTAATGTCCATAACGAGTTCTAAAGGCAGTCTTAGGGATATCCTCCTTTCGGATCTTCACTTGATGATACCCAAATCTTAAGTCGATCTTGGAGAAGACACTTGCTCCCTTAAGTTGATTGAAAAGATCGTCTATTCTTGGGAGAGGGTATCGATTTTTGATGGTCAGCTTATTGACCTCTCTATAGTCAATGCACATTCTCAATGTACCATTCTTCTTCTTTACGAACAATATTGGAGCTCCTTAAGGCGACATACTAGGTTGGATAACTCTTACAGCTGAATGTTGAATTCTTGCAACTCCTTAGGTGCCATTCTGTAGGGGGCTTTTGAAACTGAGGCGGCTTCTGGTTCTAACTTGATGGCAAACTCTACCTACCTGTCTAGGGGCAGTCCTAGCAGTTCCTTTAGGAATACGTCGGGATATTCTCTTATGACTGAGACGTTTTCAATTGAAAGCTCTCCTTCTTGTTTACTTATTAGGTAAACTAAAAATACTTGGCAGCTATTCTTCCTTATCATCTTGGTGGCCTTCAGGGCGGATATCACTAGGACTTTGGTTCTCAGTCTTCATCTGTAGATCTTCACCTCGGGTTTCCCGGGTGGTCGAAACACTACTTCCCTCTCAGGGCAGCTTATGGAGGCATAAGCTGAGGCTAACCAATCCATTCCTAGGATTATATTGAAGTCCTGAATCTTTATTACGTAAAGAGTTGACTTAAAGTTTTCCCTTTCTATGTTCAATTCTAGGTTAGAGCAGACCTTCCTAGACATCATTCGCTTTCCAGAGGGAATACTTGTCTCAAGATCATTCTCAACATTCTCGGGCTTTATCTTCAGTTTCTTCCAAGCAGACTCAGCTATAAATGAGTGTGATGCTTCAGTATCGAAGAGAGCTAAAACTGGCGTCTCGAGGAGGGTAATCATACCTGCTATATTACCTAGGGCCTTAGCAGTTTGCTGCTGAGTGAGGGCATACGTATGAGCTAGCTAAGGTGGCTTTTGTCCTGGATTAGACCTTTGATCTTGTCCTTGGTTTGGTCTTGGATTCATTCCCAGCCTGAGGTCCTCCTTGCTACAGCCTTGGCTGATTTCCAGGAAATTGCTGAAGCGGCTGCGGGTACTGGGGTTGTTGTGGTGTTTGGGATCGTCTGTTGTTTCTATTCTGACACTATCTTATTTCCTTGCTTTAGGTTCCAGAACTCCATCTCTTTTGCCTCTCGATAACAGTCCGGGATGCACTTCTGATATAAGTCGTGCTTGAAATCCTCCCAGCTATAGTCCTCCCATTGCTCTGGGGTTATGGTCCTTCGAACAGACTCCCACCAGTAGTCCGCATCGTCCGTCAGTATGAAAAGAGCGCAACTTAACTTCTCTTCTTCTGAACAAGCTATGAAGTTAAAAATTCATTCTAAGGAACGAACCCGTTTCTCGGCATCCATTGGATCTCCTAAGCCATTAAATGATGGAGGGTTGTGTTTGAGAAATACACTTTCGGCTATTGGTCCTGGGTTTGAAACTTGCTCGGGTTCGTTCTTGTCTTCGTTCTCGGCTTGACGTCTTCGATGTGGCATTCTAAAGAACTAAATATTAGCGATGCTTGATTGAATTCGCACTAAGCAAGAATTTCTTTCGATAAGGTCTTTAAGTTACGCAAGAAAGATCAAACAAGGCGGAAATTCAAACAACATTCAAGCATGATGGGGAAAATTGCCTCATTAAGAGGACTTTTGGCTTCGATATCATAGAATAAGTTATGGATTACATCGGAGTAGGGCAGTCTATTGGAAAATTCACGGCCACTATTAGAGTCTAAAAAGTTTAAAGCATATATTACATATTAAGATCTTGGTTAAAGCGGATTAAACAGACATCAGATAACAAGCAGATAGACAGATGGATCAGATAACTAGGTGTTCTAACAGCAACACCTCCTACACCTCCCATTACAACTTAATTGTAGGCCGGAGCCTTTCCTTTCCCCTTGCATGGAGACCCTACTTCCTCCTCGCCTCCCTCTTCCGAGTCTTCCTCTTCTTCATCATCTTCAACTGTCTTTGGCACGCTGAACTTGAACGTCCTCATGTCGACATTTCCTTCGGGGTACTGATGGGACATATATTGCCCCAGACTCTGAGAAGCATATGCAGGGGTCCACTAGTTCATTTGAGGAGTGCAAGAAAATAGAGACTCAGTGTGGTTCACGACCCGGACATTTGAGGGTCCCACTCCTAAGGCTCCTTCATCATAGGGGTGCGGTACTTGGAATCTAGGGGGACTGTTGAGGGGTTACCCTTTGCAGTTCCAATTCCACCACTAGAGAGGGGTTTTGTTCGGCTGCTTGTTGCTCAACTAAGGCCTGCACGTGGCCAGACTCCGACACCAAACGAGGCATCAAGGCTGAGGAGAACTCCGTCAGATTCCCGATTTCAGCATACGTTACGGGATCACGGGTGATGGTGCTTTGAAGGATGCGATACATTGTAGGCCTCCAAGCAGGCGGTTCGTGCTCACACATGCGGATGCATGTTTCCAAGTCAGATACACTCCCGGGCTCTCCTCCGTAACCATTTGCTCAGACCCACCTCTCCAGATACCTTGCCATGAAGGACAATAATTGCTCATTACCGTCCCAAGTTTCTCTTCTGAACCTTTCAACTCTTTCTTGAGTATGAATGTAAACCTTTTTTGGATCGAGAAATCTTTTTCACAAACTTTTCATTCTCAAAAATCATCTTACCCGAACATCTTTTACTTGGAATTTCATTCTCACGGTTTCTTTCTTATCCATAAAACAGGTATGCTTGCTCAAATCTTTTCATTTCCTGTATTCCAAAAATCATGAATCCAATATCCAGAATTTCTATACTATCATACCTTGATTTTTGGTTGAGGATACGAGGGTGATGGCGAGCTGTGGGTTGCTGTTTTCACTCATCAAAGAACAACTTATGTGCACATATACACTTAGGTTAATTAAAACAAGGAAACAGGCCTGCAAAGTTGCAAACCTCACTCTGATGCCAACTGTAACAGCCTGGTCCTAACATAGGGATTAACGAATGGGGACGGGGTGTTATTAAGGGATTAATGAAATAAGACGGGAGATTAAAAAGGAGGTTTAACGAATCGAGATGTACTTTTGAAGAATATACGATGGTACTCGGGTTTACTTTCATTAAAATGGAAACATGCTCAAGTTAATTGAAACGGTTAACTAGTCGGATACCATTAAGTATAGACCCATCCATAGGTTGAAACGAATAACAAATATCAATGCGTATAAGCCTATTCATAGGCGAAAAGAAATCATACTCGAGAAGCAAAAATAAAACTTGGTATGCATCTTATATTTATATAACCATGTCTGGGGAAAATAATCATAGAGTCTTGATAATTATAATAGAACTTAAACGGAATTAGAAAGAGTGTATCAGAGTAGCAGATCACATAGTGGGATTTCAGAGAATATTAGATAATAGCAAAACAATCTTGGCAGCCAACTCACATCAACAGCCACGAACATCCTCAGCATCTCAACCTGAAAACATTTGAAAAAGAAGGGGCATGAGAATTAATGTACTCAGTGGGTTTTAATGAAACACTTTAATAAACTTTCAAGATATCCAATAATCAACTGACAGTATATGGAGAGCAAAACGCCAAAGCCCTCTCCATATCCGCAAAATCTTTTTCTTTTCATTTTTGAGCCCTTCCTGGCTCAAACCTGATGTCAACTGCACCCTTAGGCATGTCATAGGATAGAAGAGAGGTTACCTCAATTATCCAAATGAGTTTGCGAGGGAATTAACCCAGCAGTGACTCCCTTAAAAGTTTGAGCTCAAATCCTGCTTAAGCGAAATGCTAAGTTCCTTCCTTCCCTAATCTTGCTAGCAAAACCAATCTTAGAGCAATGTCTAATCCTTTAATATTGCATGATATCGACCTATAAGGGATTTAACGCTACCTTAACAAGACAATCCTTAATCCTTAATTATACTAGCTTAACAAGCATAAATATTCAAATACCAGGAGATGAACGTAAATAAGTACGAATTGTAGCTAAATAAAACTCTAAATATCTCATGCTAAGCATAAACAATACTTTAACATTTCTAGCATTTCTAACATGCTCAAGAGCTCAAGTATAACATAATATCTTCATTTCTTTCCTTTCTTGTATAGAGATCAATCAAGCAGAGCAAAAATGCTTTATTGGATATCTCATTTGCCCTAACATGCTTCTATAGCTTATTAGCTCAAGCTTTAGATGAGTATAGATTTACCCAGCTTGATTACGGAGCAGAAGATGAGACAACGAGCTGGTGATCTTTCTTTGAATTCCCTCAAGGCTCAATTCCTCCTACAAAAGTCGAATTATCAACTTAGCGGCCTTCGAAGATTTCTAAGAAGATGAAATCATATAACACCCAACTAAAATACCCTTAGCTAGGACTTAAACATCGATAGCACCACTTTATGACTTTATAAGGTTCCGAGAAGGATTTATTTTATTTAAAGATATCTGGTCTTGATATCTTGATTTTTAGACGCAGAATAACTTGAATAGATTACTCAAAATAAATCGGAAATAACTTGATTGTGTTTTCTAAATTTTAAACTTCAAAAATAACTTGGAAATAACATGACTTGAAAAGCACGAATAGCTCGAAAAGAGGGTACGAGGAATAGCCGAATAATCGGCGGAAAACAACATGGAACGGGGGGGCACCGCGGCGCCCCCTAGCGCCGGCGGGCTCTATGAGGGCCGAGGGGGGTGTGGCGCGGCGGCGCACCCCCCTCCCACGTGGTCGTTAGAAGAAAGACGAGCGAAGATTTCCTTTTTGGAATTACTTTTTACTATTCACTTAAACTGACAGATTTTGCTCACGAGCGTTCGATTGACCTCATAATGGAAATCCCTGAACGCCAACGGAATCCTTGAGTCATTTCCCATAAAAGGGGCCTGACAGAACTAGACTTGGATCAACAAGGAGGATTTCATAAATTTCCCAAAACACGAACGCACGCAAAAGTTACTATTCATCCACCTTCCAAATACGTTTTTCATTGCCGGGGACTCAATTGACTTCAGAATTAAAATGCAAAAACACCGGCATACTCCTTGAGTTAAAACCTTTCCAACAAAACCACGAATGGCCATAAAAGAATTAGGATCACATTTTCCGAAAAGATGATTTTCACGAAAACTGATCCCTAAAGTCGTGACTGACATCCGTCCACAACTAACCTTATTTAAATTCTTTCTTAATTAATTAATTACCATTAATAATCCTCTAAACCTTATCCGAAAATCTAGGGTGTTACAGAATCAAAATTAAAGAGTAATTAGAAATAAAGGTTTCGTGAAATCGGGTGTATATTGACACCATAGATCTAGTCGGGAATATATTGACCCACTAGGTCTATAATGACCCGAAAAGATCTTACCGGGTACACAAAGGTAAAATTTGCAGGACTCATTCATTAAAAAAAACGGTTGATGACTCTCATTTAACTTTACTAAGGGTAATAAGTACTTTTACTACATTATTTAGTTAGAAAATGTTGAATAATGACACTTGGATAGAAAATATTTTTTCAATTTACTTTTGATTATTAAAATTTTTCTCCCAAAATTATTTAAGAAAAAAAATGAAATAAAAATGCAGCCGCCTAGGATCGCCTAGACATCCAACCGCCTAGCACACTCACCGAAGGCTAATTGGCAAGGTTCCTGATCGCCTAGCGTCTAGACACCGCCTTTTAGTACAATGGTTTATATATTTCTGTTTGGAGAAAACTGAGGAAAAATAAAATGATGATGATTTTAGCTAGCTTGCTATCATTGTTCGGTTTCTTTAGGCTTGAATTCATTGTCTTGTTGTGTATGTTATTCTAATTTTAAGTTGAGTGTACGTACCAACCTACGTCTACCTTTATTAGTTATATGTAAGAATATTTTTCGATCTTCAAATAGTAAAGTGTATAGGTAATTAGGTATACACTTATATACACTTAATGAGTTTTAATTGAATTTTTGTCGAGCTTTTATCGAACTGCTTATGTATCGAACTATATTGAACTTTTGTAGAGCTTTTATTGAACTATATCGAACTTTTACCGAACTTTTGTGAATCTTTTATCGAACTCTTTATTGAACTTTAATCGAATTCGTTATTGAGTCAAGCTCAATACGAACTCGATCAAAAATCATTTTAGCTGAGCCGAACTTGAAGCCGAAACTCAAATAGAACTCAAGAATAGCTAAACGAACTGGAATTCGAACTTGAAGATATTCAACTTGATTTCGTTTATTTACATCCCTTTTTATTCTTATTGTTAGTTATTTTTTAAAAAAATGTATATATATATATATGGGTAAGGTTATATAAAAACAACCCCTTGTGTGAGAAATGAGAACACCCCTCACACCACACATCCATCAAAAAACAAAGGTTCCGATTTGCTGAAAAAGGGGGTGGCAATTCTATAATATCTGAAATTTTTTTCGCGCAGGGGTATTAACGTAATTTGGTAATTCTTATAAAAATCGTGGAGGATTTAATAACAGATCGTTATGCTAACGAAATATTATCATCATGCTAACGAAGTGTTATCATCATGCTAACGAAGTGTTATCATCATGCTAATTAAAGTTTTCAAATATTATTAGCGAAAAAATATTCTAAATATTAATTATAGACCTAATTTGATTTAATAAACCCTAAACCTAATTAGATGAAATAAACATTGATTGCATGTGGTATACCCTAAATGAGTTGGAACAAATCATAATAATAATATATTTGTACTAAGTTAGCATTTTGATTTTGCTTCGTCAGCATTGCGAATACACTATGTTAGCATATGACAATACTCTATCAACATACTTTATAAACCATAATTGGATGGGATAAACCATAATAATCAATTAAGAACTATAAACAAAAAATTAAATTTTAAAAATATAATGATAATTAGATGGAATAAACCATAATCGAGTTTAAATAAACCATAATTGAGATTTAATAAACACTAATAAATTTATACTACGCTAGCATTATGATAATTATTTGTTAGCACAATGAATACATTATGTAAGCATATGACAAATGATTCGTTAGCATACGTTATCATATGTTATCATAATGCTGACGAAGAATTATTATATGCTAATGAAAGCATTTACAACCTGGGCACGCGTAAAAAATTTTTTTTTTTTATTTTTCATTCATATTTTTTCATCTAAACATAGCCTTCTGACATCTTAAATGAAAAAGCATGAAGAGAGCTTTAATTTGATATATTTTTTGTACATTGGATTAAAAACGAGTAAGTTATGGTCGGTTAAAGTTTTTAAGATTTTTTTTAATTGCTGACATCATCATTTTTAATGGGTTTGGACGAAAGTAGCCCTCCTTCCTTTGTTTTTGTCCTATTATTTATGAAATTGTCACCTTAAATCTCAACCATTGGATCATTAAATTGGATGGTGTAAGATGGGTACAAGCATTGAGAATTGTTGTTGTTTTTTTAGTTGTGTTTGAACTGAACTTATACGGTATTATATTATATACTATTATTATATATGAAGGTAGCTAAACTAAACCTGATCGTGGTCAACTCTTAATAAAAGATGCCGCTTATGTTTGATATTTGGGATTTGAAGGTGATGCCACTTACCCTGTCTACCCCCATCACCCTTCATGTAGATCCTATCGACGTCAGAAATAGGAACCGTTGCTTTCAAAAGTATGTCAAAAGCATTACCATCCTCTGACAGCGCATCAAACTTGTTAGCAAGAGAAATATCCTTCTCAACAGTCCCTCCGACCTCCTTCTGGATCAACTTCTCATTCCTAAAAGTCTTAACTACACATTCCTTCGTGGACTGACCAGCCTTAGGAACATCTTCTTTCTGTTTGACAGGCTCCGGCCCTCCATCAGAAACATTTTTAGGCTTTAATTTATGACATTTATTCATTGCATGCCCCGCCACCTAGCACTCGGTACAAAATATGGGAAGATTTTCATAATATAAATCAACAAAGAAAGAAGCATTCCCCCTATCTATGATGACTGAAGTTTGCAGAACCTGAGCCATATTGACTTCAATTAAAACACGTGAAAAATGCCCTACGACCCCATGCAACGTGTTCCCATCAATTTTCAGGAGAGTCCCAACTGATCGAGCTATGCCCGCCAATACCTCGGCATGCCAATACTCAATCGGCAAATTATACAAATGAACCCCAACTTGAGCTAATGTAGAGTTAATCTTATAGGGCGTAAAATCTGGAATCCATTCTCTAATTTTCAAGAAACCAGGACGCAAATTCCAAGATTGAAATTGACGTACCTTAGATTGATCTACAGCGCACGCGAACTGCAATGTGAAATATCCTTTACCCAATGAAATTAATCTCCATTCTTGCGAAGTTTCCCATAATTTATTAAGACGAACCTTCAGATTGGGGGCAGACCAAGGCTTGTCCCCTTTAATCATAATAAGACGACCAATTAACGAGAACCGGAACTTTCCCAATTGCGCCTAATAAAGATCACTAGGAATGTTACAGCTAGTGCTCATGGTTTGGCGATTCATCTCTCAAAGATGAAATGGCTTTGTCCTTCTGATCGTAGCACCACAAATCCGGCAAGGCTCCGGCGAACTAGACAACGTCGAGAACTGGGAAGCAAAGACTCGAAAAGAAGTATGCAATAATATGTTTATGCTTGTGCAGAATGTGGCATCTTGGACCATGCAGGATGTCCTATTTATAGGCACATATCCACTGCAGAGGACAGCAGCTAGGGTTTGAGAGCATTCAAACCAGGTGTTGTAACTGCCAGGAATTACTTTCTGCAGATCCCGACAGGTGTCCCATGTCGGCTCAGATCCCAACACGTCCGCTCCATGACCCAACTATTTATGTACCATAAAACTGGTACGGCTAAGCCCCGGAAGCCCACATACGTCCAAAGTCCAATTATCAAGATCCAAATCCAAGTCCAAGGACGAGGACGTGACGAGCCGGGCATCGAGCACGGACGGGCGCGCGCGTGTGGGCTCATAGCCCACATCCTTGTGCACTTAATTACTTCACTTAACTGTTAATACACTTAAATACACTTCTTAACTTGATTAAGAAATCAATGTAGGATTATGTAATGTGTCTTAAACACATTATCCCACACACCATAAATGCCCAATCGTGTGACCAACTTCAACCATTTATTTCTCACTCACCGAAAATCAGATTTTAGTAAATAAAAATACTACGATTATCTACTCACAACATAGATCAATTGTATGGTATTTAATTCCTCTAAAATTAAATATCCCAGTCACGAAAAATCAGATAAAATGAGTCAAAACTCAATTCATTAAATTCAATTTTCCAACAATCCCCCACATGAGTGGAAATAGTGCATGCATGTATGCAGACAAGCAGCCCAGTTCTCTAGAAATACAACTGCAACAGGATAGGTAGCTTGTGACTTTGAACCTTCCATATTCCAACACTATCGAGTATACCGGCTGTTTAGTGGACATGATGCCTGAACTATACATCCTTAGTGTATACCAAGACAATAGTATTAAAAATAGCTATGTCTCAAACATTATCTGTTCTCACGTTTGTGTCTGTTTCAGGCCATGGACAACCTCTTTGAATTCATAAGTATTTCTTAGAAGCGGCCCTCACTTCTCACTTATATAGGTGATCTCCTCTTCCGAGTATCCTGCCATACTCAACCTCATTAGGTTTAGGAATTAAAAGTCATCGGACTTATCCTCACCACATTAACAGGTGTGCACTTGGTTTGCTCACAAAGAAAGTTTCACTTATAAGTTTCCAAATACTACCAAACTGAACGTTTGTAGCTTAGTTTTCCCATTGAACCAATTTCTTGGGATCTCCAGTCATCATGGTAGGGTTACCACTACAAGCATTCTTAGAGTCTGAATTTTAAACTCATTCCCTCTAGCAACTTAGCCATTTGATCTCAGTTTAACCCTTTGGTTAGCGGATCCGCTAGATTATCTATTGACTTCACATAGTCAACTAAGACAATCCCACTTAAGATCATATGCCTCACAGTATTATGTCTCCGATGTATGTGGCGAGACTTACCATTGTACATAGTAGCATTACGTGCCCTTCCGATAGCCGCTTGACTATCACAGTGAATCATCACTGACGACACTGATTTTTTCCAACATGGAATATCCTCTAGAAAATTGCGAAGCCATTCCGCTTCTTCACAAGCTTTATCTAAAGCGATAAACTCAGATTCCATGGTAGAATGGGCTATACAAGTCTATTTCACGGATTTCCAAGACACTGCTCCACCACCGATAGTGAAAATAAATCCACTAGTCGAGAATGAGTCTTTTGTGTCTGATATCCAATTCGCATCAGTGTAACCTTTAAGTACATGAGGAAACCTTGTATAATGCAGCCCAAAGTTCAAAGTATACTTCAAGTATCTTAGAACTCGTACTAGAGCTTTCCAATGCTCTTTGCTTGGATTGCTCGTGTACCAACTCAACTTATTTATAGAACATGCAAGATCAGGTCTAGTGCAGTTAGTGATGCACATCAAACTCCCAATGAGCCTTGCATACTCTTCTTGAGCTACCAGTTTTCCCCAGTTTTTACTCAAGTGTACATTGAGTTCCAACGGGGTCTTAGCCGGTGGACTATCAAAAGCGTTGAATTTCTTAAGCACTTTCTCCATGTAATGAGATTGTGTTAAGACAATTCCACCATTTGTTTGTACTATCTTGATTCCTAGAATCACATCAGCTAAGCCCATATCTTTCATGTCGAAATTTCATTTCAACATTTGTTTCGTTTCAACAATCACTTGGTGGCTACTGCCCATGATTAACATATCATCTACATAAAGACAGACTATGACATAGCCATTAGAACTACTCTTTATATACACACATTTATCACACTCATTGATTTTGAAATCATTTGATAACATCATGTTATCAAACTTCAGGTGCCACTGAATAAGTGCTTATTTCAGACCGTACAACGATCTAACAAGTTGACACACCTTTCGCTCTTGCCCTGGTGCAACAAACCCTTCAGGTTGTTCCATGTATATTTCATCCTCTAACTCACCATTCAGAAACGCAGTCTTTATATCCATCTGAAGAATTTCAGGATTGTGCAAAGTAGCAATCGCTAAAAGCACCCGAATAGATGTAATCCTTGTTACTGGTGAGTAGGTATCGAAGAAATCATATCCCTCTTTTTGTCTAAAGCCTTTGGCAACCAAATGAGCTTTATACTTATCAACAAAACCATCTACCTTATATTTTCATTGGAGGATCCACTTGCATCCTAATGGCTTACACCCATTTGGGAAATCTGTCAACTCCCACGTGTGATTTTGCATGATGGAACTGATTTCATTGTTGATAGCTTCTTTCCAGAACGCAGCATCTGGACTAGATAGAGCTTCTTTCAAAGACTTTGGCTCATCATCTAGCATATAGGTGATGAAATCCGGACCAAAAGTCTTAGTCATCCTAGCTCGCTTGCTACATCTCGGTTCTTTATCCACAGGATCAGAACTAGCAGCTGCTTCAGAAGTTCATTTCTCAGAACTACCTTCTGCCCTATCCTTATCTTTACAAGGATAGACATTCTCGAAGAATATAGCATTCCTCGACTCCATCATCATTCCTTCGGTCAACTCAGAAATCTCTGATTTATGAATAAGAAAATGATATGCACTACTATTAAGTGCATACCAAACAAAGATACAATCAACCATTTTAGAGCCGATTCTAACTTGTTTAGGAAGTGGCACTTCAACCCTAGCCAAACACCCCCATACTTTGAGGTATTTATAAGACGGCGTGCGTCCTTTCCACAACTAGTAAGGCGTCACATCCTTACCCTTAAGTGGAATTTTGTTCAGGATATAGTTGGCTGTCAACACAGCTTCCCCCCACAAGTTATGTGGTAATCCCGAACTTATCAACAAAGCATTCATCATCTTCTTAAGAGTTCGGTTTTTGCATTCAGCAACACCATTAGACTGTGGTGAATAGGAAGCCGTAGTTTGATGAATTATACCCACCTCGTCGCATAACTCTTCAAACAAGGCAACATATTCTCCACTTCTATCACTTCGAATTGCTTTAATTCGACCACTTAGTTGATTTTTGGCTTCATTCTTGAAGTTCTTAAAAGCTTCAATCGTCTCATCTTTACTTCTTAAAAGATAAAGATAACAATACTTTGTGCAATCGTCAATAAACGTAATAAAATACTTTTTACCACCTCTAGTTTACACAAACTTTAAGTCACACACGTCTGTGTGAATTAAATCTAGAGGTTTAGTGCTTCGTTCAACTGAATGAAATGGTAACTTTGCCAATTTTGCCTCGACACAAACTTCACATTTGTTTTGTGTATTAAATTGGTTTACCTTTAGCAAATCTAAATCTACTAAACATTTTATATCATTTAGATTAACATGTCCTAATCTACAATGCCATAAATCCGAGCACTCAGCAAGCAAGTAAGTAGAAGAATTCACTTTATTAGCACTTTCTTTGGCAACACGGCGCATGGCCATTACATTCATTTTGAAGAGTCCATTGGCGAGATAGCCCCGACCAAGGAACCTTCCATACTTGCTTAAAATAAACTTTTCAGACTTAAACACTAGTTTAAAACTATGATTGACTAACAATGAACCCGAAACCAAATTCTTGCGGTTGTCCGGAAGATGCACCACATCCTTCAAAGTTAGCTCTTGGCCTGAAGTCAGCTTTAAAACCACGTTGCCCACACCAACCACTTCAGACGAGGCTTGGTTTCCCATGTGCAACTTCCTACCTTCAATATCTTTATAGGTAGCAAATGAGCTCTTGTCCGAGCAAACGTGACAAGTAGCCCCGGTGTTGATAAACCATTCTCTCGGGTTGTCCACGTGATTGGCTTCAAACACAACGACAGCCAAATCATCGCCATCCCAATCATCTTGATGGGCCTTTCCTTTGCCTTTGTTGTTGTGTTCTGCCAAGTGTGCAACATAGTTGGTATGCTTCTTCTTTAGAGCCGTGCAATGTTTGGACATATGCCCCGGCTTGTCACAATTGAAGCAGTTGCCATTGAACTTCGTCATTGGCTTCTTCCCTTTGTCTACTTGACCCGGGCGCTTCCTTTTGTTGCTATTTGATGGTCCACCACGTTCCATCAAATTAGCCTTGACCTCGATCGGGACTCTTGGTCTCGGATCCACCTTTCGGTTATCGGATTCAATTCAAAGCTTAACCACAAGGTCTTCAAGAGTCATCTCCTTTCGCTTGTGCTTTAGATAGCTCTTGAAGTCCTTCCAATATGGTGGCAACTTCTCAATCACCGCATCAACGGTGAAAGAGTCGGGAAGGACCATCCCTTCAGCATGAACGTCGTGTACAAGGAGCTGAAGCTCTTGTACTTGATCCATCACTGTAACGCCCCAAACCACTCCGTTTGGCCACATCAATTAACATACAATTTACTTACTTATTTTTGTGTGTTTATTTTAATATGAGCGGAAGCTAAGGTCAAAAACATGATAATAGCATGATAAGATAAGGCATCATAATTCTCAATATAAATTTTTTCACAATTAAGAATGCAAAAAGATAAACACAAGCTTGTGGGGGTTCTCTTGTGTTCACAACGCTACTACCCAGGCCTCGACTCCTCAACCTGAAATTCATTGAATTAATGGGGTGAGTATTTAAAAACATACTCAGTGGGGAACACTGTAAACAGTTATAGCCAATTGCACAAGTGAAAATATAACATATGGATACTTCTTTATGTTTGTGGAAACTAGCCTCAACCCCGTAGGGTCCAAACATCATGATGCCCCTGTTAATGAACGTCTTTCTCCTAGTAGGGATGCCCGCAGGCTTATTATCCCCCAGGGAGGACATTAACAAGTCTATATCGATCTCGAAGGACCTCTTTGTCGACCTCGAAGGATCTATTTCATTTCACCGGTCCGAAGACCCTTCATACTTATACAATCAAAGCACAACAATAACTATAACTATACACGTGTTCACAGTTTAGAGTTACCCCACCTTATGAGACGCTTTAAAATCCTTTCAACCTTGAAATACTCCTTTCTCGTGCACAAGTTGTCCACCTCGAACCACAGCACGTCACCTAGAACCTTTTAATCCTCTTTTCATTTTAGACGTCGAGTTATACAATTAAATCATAATTTAGACCAAACTCATGCTATACTTTGCTTTAAGGTCTTCAAACATATCCATATACACAATCATGGATATACCAACTTATAATATGATTTTAGACTCAAAATACACATTAAAACTCCTTAGGACATTTAATCGAGCACGTTACGTGCATTTATTTAAACCACATGATCACGACTCAATTTAAATCCTTTAAACCCAGTATTTTAAATACAAACACCTTCATCCTAGGGCTCTAACATACATGAAAATCAACCTAAAACAACCATCACAACACCTCCAACCAACAATCAACATATCATGGGAAAAATTAGGGCAAAAATCGAAACCCTAGCAATAATGAACTATGGAGATTTCAATTTAACGACACATATAGCTTTGATGGAGTAAATAAACCATATGTTCAAGCTATGAAGGCAAGAAGATCAACAAAATCAAAAACCTCTAATTTTTGGATATAAACCCTAAGTTCAAAATAACAAGAAATTGGTGTTTAATCACTAAGAAGAAGAGGGTATGAAGTTACCTTAGTTGATGGATGATGATGAAAGAATCCACCCCAAGACTTTAAGAATTTCTTGAGAGGGATGGAGGAAAAATCGCCCCAAATAGAGAGAAGAAATGAAGAGGAATGAATAAGTGCAGTGCTTTTAAAAGATAGAAATCCAGAAAGAGAAAATGCGTCCCAGCCCTCGCGACCGCGCATGAGGGCTCTCGGCCAATTGTTCCCCACGCCCGCGCAGGGCTGCGCCGGCGCGCGCCTCTCCCGCCCCGCGCGCGCCCATCATCCCGTGGGTGCGCACCATCCCGCAGGCGCGCGGCGCGATCAATTTAACCCCCCTTCCCGAACTAATTCAGCTCCCGGACATTTCCAACCCCATTTAACTTTAAATTTTTCAAAGCATTTTTAATACACACCAAAAAAGCAGGGGACGTTGCCCCCTAGCTCCCAGTGAGACCCCCGACTGGGTCGGCGTTAGGGTGTTCAAGGTATGGCAAAACAAATTAACATTAATTAAATTCAATCACTATCATATAACTCGACATTTTATTATGAAAAATTCAAACTGTATTATACACTCAGTATAATATTACTGTGTGCTATGACGTATTGGTTCGAGTGAGACAGCCTGCACTAAAACAACGACATAATATACAAACATACCATCATAATTAATATCCAAACAATATTAATTCAACTTCATTTTCTAAAATTATAATTTATAATTTAGCAAAAAGGGTCGGGGTATCACAATCACTGACCGGGTATCCACCATTTTATAATTAAGGAAGTTTACCACCATGAACTTTTTAGTTCCGATATCCTCAGTTTTGTACTTCTTTTCTAGAGCGTCCCACAGTTCCTTAGCACTAGTTACATTTCTGTATACAGAATAAAGACTATCTACTAAACCATTCAGAATGTAATTTTTATGAAGGAAATCGCCATTAATCCATTGGTCATACGCCGTTCGTTTGTTGACATCCGGTTCATTTTCCTCGACCACTGGAGCATTCTTTTTGATGTAGCCAACAACTCCCAACATGGTTAGGTAGAAGAGCATCTTCTGCTGCCACCTCTTGAAGTCCAATTCGGAGAACTTCTGCGGCTTCTCAGCTTGGCCATGTGGAATGGTTCTTGCAACAACGGTGGTAGATGATGACGCCATTCCGGCAAAGGTAGTTGTTTCTTTTTAGTTTTAATTTTGTCTTGCGATTGTTATATAGAGCAACGTTACACTTGACTATAATTGTTACAATCTTAATTACAAAAAAACAGAAGGAGTAGAAGAAGAACAAATGCAATAATCGTAATAACATAAATTAAGAACAAACAAACTAGAATTGAAGTAGGTTCAGGCAAGCCGAGTCGAGGGGACCTATCTCCGCAAGACAAATTACACCCCGACTAGTGCTCATGGTCTGGCGATTCATCTCTCAAAGATAAAACGGCTTTGTCCTTCCGGCAGTAGCACCACAAGTCCGGCAAGGCTCCGGCGAACTAGACAACGTCGAGATCTGGAAAGCAAAGACTCGAAAGGAAGTATGCAACAATATGTTTATGCTTGTGTAGAATGTGGCATCTTGGACCATGCAGGATGTCCTATTTATATGCACATCTCCACTGCAGCGGACAGTAGCTAGGGTTTGAGAGCATTCAAATCAGGTATTGTAACTGCCAGGAGTTATAGCTCTGCAATTAAGCCCTCCAGGAGTTACCTTCTGCAGATCCCGACAGGTATCCCATGTCGGGCTCAGGTCACGGGCACGGGTGTGGGCTCATGGCCCACATCCTTATGCACTTAATTACTTCACTTAAGTGTTAATACACTTAAATACACTTCTTAACTTGATTAATAAATCAATGTGAGATTATTTAATGTGTCTTAAACACATTATCCCACACACCATAAATGCCCAATCGTGTGACCAACTTCAACCATTTATTTCTCACTCAACGAAAATCGAATTTGAGCAAATAAATATACTACGATTATCTACTCACAACATAGAAAAAATCGTATGGTATTTAATTTCTCCAAAATTAAATATCCCGATCACGAAAAATCGGATAAAATGAGTCAAAACTCAATTTATTAAATCCAATTTTCCAACAAGAATTGAAAAATAACATTAAAATTGAGGAAGCTTTTGAAAAGAAGGTCACAAAATCCATTTTCAAACCATTTCAAATATTAAAGAAAAGTGTCAAAAATTTGCATGAAAACAAGTCCGAGTTTGTTAATATTCTTCAAAAAGAAATTAATAAACTTTATTTCAAAAATCATTTTCTTGATCAGATTGCTCCAAATAATTATGATTCAAAACTTAGGGTAGATGTGCTTAAGGTTAATTCTGATTCTTCTGAAGGCCCTGAAAGTCCTAAACCCAAAATAAACAAAATTGAGTGGTTTCCAAGTCATCAAACTCCTATACAATTTATAATATCATATTATGAAATTACATTATACTAGTTCATTTGATTTAAATTATAATAAATTACAATGTATAAGTTCATTTCATTCAAGATTATATGACATTACATTATACTAGTTTATTTGATTTGAATTTATAATAAATTTCATGATATAATTTCGAAATTATATAAGACATTACAATATATTAGTTCATTTAATTTAAAATTATAATAAATTCCTCCGCTATTTAAGTTCATTTCATTAAAAAATATAATATATAATATTATTTATCTTCCATCTACCACTATAGCATACAACCACGCATTTCTAAACCATCTTCTATAAATCAAAATTAAAGAGCAATTAGAAATAAAAGTGTGTGAAATCGGGTCTATATCGACGCATTAGATCT
This sequence comes from Perilla frutescens, assembly GCA_026008535.1. NCBI lineage: Eukaryota > Viridiplantae > Streptophyta > Magnoliopsida > Lamiales > Lamiaceae > Perilla > Perilla frutescens. The sequence continues at coordinate 31,817,435 of BRKX01000019.1, read as the reverse complement.
AGTCGGGCCTATATTATGTAAGATATAATTGTTTATAAAGATATATTTGTTTTATGATTGTATAGATAGATAGACATAGATTCTCTAGGAGAAGGAACTTCTCGCCTATAAAAGTAATGGTTAATTAATGACAATTTTCTAGGAGATGCCAACGCTACAGGTTGTAGGAATTAAAATGTGCATTCATGAAACTCGTTCTTAATTGGTCAAAGCTAATTAAATCATCAACAAACTATCCATCACAATTATATTATATATCACATGAATTTCAAAATACAAATTAAAGGAAACTAATCCCCGATTGCAAAATTCTATTTCATCATCTGATAAATATCAAGCGTTAAAATGATTTAGAATTACGATTAATAGAGTACGTAAAATATACAAAATTCTCAAGGTACTTCCATCAAAATAATTAAGGAAACCTAAAATCTACGAATATTTATGACCGCAGAGAATGGTACAAAAATAAAATATAAAAATCGATGATAAAATCTTTCATATATAGAACACAGTTAAACAAAAAGCCTATATCACACTAAATTTTAACGCAATGCAATCGAATTTTACTCAAACATATTTTGACGATTTTCGTTTCATCACGTTAATAAAGAAGAGTCAAGTATTGTTCTTCAAATTGAAAGTTGTACGCTTTATAATATTCTTAAAACCATTATTGAATAAGCGTTAAAATAAAAATAAAATAAAAATAAAAATAATAAAAAACTACTTGATTAGCACCCGTCAATTCGTATGATCAATCAGCTCTCATAGGAGTTCAAGAAACTTATAAAATTAAGCTAAGCTAAAAAGGTTAATTTGTAATATACGAATATGTTTATTAAAAAAAACGTATTTGAATTGGTTTATTTTGGAACTATCATGAAGAATATTTCATACAGCAACTGTCGTGATGATTTTTTAATTCTCAAAATTATGAATAGATTTTTTTTTTGTCTTACCATTGTTTACCTCACATGAAATCTTCTAATCTAAATTTATGTGTCAACCATGTCCCAAACATCAAAATTATTATTTTTTCTTCCATTATTTTCTTCAATTTTAATTTATTTTGGTTTTATATAATTTTATATGATTATTTAGGGTTTATGATTTTTTTTAGTATTTAATTTTCATTTTTTTAGTTAAATTAATTGATTTTTAGGGTTAATCATTCCAAAGTTAAGGTATATATATTTTTAAAATTTCAATTCTTAGCAATAAATATTAATTATGAACAGTTATAATATAATAAATTTTATTTTTATGATAACCATTATTAAAATCGCACAATTTTAATGTTGTCACACGGACGAGACACGCAATTTAGACTGGAGGATCTCATCCGTGTTTGCTTTCATCAAATTGGAAAATTATACTCATCAAAAAATTAAAAGAAAATTATTATACTTTTTTCCTTAAGGTGATATAAAAAATTTAAACTTTAATTTAATTTTACATTTATTAATTATGGTTCATCCTACATAATCACGGTATATAATTATTATTTTACTAAATAATTAATTATTTATTAGAAAATGATATTGATGCGTCACTACAATAATGTAGATGAAAGACGATTTTACGATAGTATAGTATAGTATATATATCGTTTTAAAAAATGCTACAGTACGTCTTATACTCTTATATAATATGCAACATAAACTCACATCGAGCAACAAAACAAGTCTCTCTCTCTCTCTCTCTCTCTCTCTCTCTCTCTCTGACATAGGTCTAGACATGGATTCAGCAATTTGCTTCACACTTGTTGCATTTCTCACTCTTCTATTGTTCTTGATCAAGAACAGATTTAAAAGCTACAAAAGGGTTCCACCAGGTTCGTTAGGGCTGCCGATAATCGGCCAAAACATTGAGCTTTTCAAGGCGTTGAGAGCCGACAGAGGTGAAGAGTGGCTGCAAGAAAGAGCCCGAAAATACGGCCCGATTTCGAAGCTCAACATTTTTGGAAAGAAAACGGTATTCCTGGTTGGCCAGGCCCACAACAAATTCATATACACCTGCAATGAGCAGATTCTTTCGAATAAGCAGCCCGAATCGCTTAGCAGGCTCATCGGCTCCAGTAATATATTGGAGATGAGCGGCGAAGATCACAAGAGATTGAGGGGAGCACTCTTGACATTCTTGAAGCCCGAAGCCCTCAAGCAGTATGTTGAGAAGATCGACCAAGAGATCAGATTGCACTTCAACCAACATTGGCATCACAATCACCAGATATTGGTATACACACTAAATTAATTATATTGTTTTTTTTTTTTTGTTACGAGCGGTGTGGGTACAAGCATTGAGAATTGTTGTTGTTTTTTTAGTTGTGTTTGAACTGATCTTATACGGTATTATATTATATACTATTATATATGAAGACTAAACCTGATCTTGGTCGAGTCTTAATAAAAGATGGCGCTTATGATTGACATTTGGGATTTGAAGGTGATGCCGCTTATGAAGAAGTTGACGTTCAGTGTGATTTGCACACTGATATTCGGAATCGAAAGAGGAGAGAGAAGAGAGAGGCTAGTGAAACTGTTTGAACAAGTGACGGAAGGAATGCTAGCATTTCCTATAAACTTGCCTTTTACGCGCTTCTCCAGAGGCCTAAATGCGAGGTCGAAAGCAAGGAGCATTGTGATGGATCTTATACGCGAGAAGAGAGAGAAACTGGAAAGGAATGAAACTTCAAATGATCTGATCACTACCTTGCTAAGCATTCGCGATGAGGCCGGTTCGCCTCTCTTGTCCGACAAAGAGATTGAGGACAACTGTGCGGTTGCCTTGATCGCCGGTCATGACACAACCTCCGGCCTTCTCACTTTCATCATTAAAGTCTTAGCTGAGAATCCACATGTTCATCAAGCTGTCTTCAATGGTACATATAACATATATATATCTTAATTAATTTTCATACAATTAGCTAGTATATGTATATATTTGTTTGGATGCAGAACAAGAAGAGATTGCGCGGGGGAAGAAGACATCCGACGATCCTCTGACGTGGGAGGATCTCGCTAAGATGAAGTACTCATGGAGAGTGGCAACAGAAGCATTGAGGATTTATCCACCGATATTGCTCACATTTAGGCAGGTCGTCCAAGATATTCAAATGGGAGATTATGTAATCCCAAAAGGATGGCAGGTACTTATCTAAATTGGTTCTTTAAAAGTAAAGTAAATTAGTTATGACTATGAGGTGTTGTAGAGGTAAAATGGGTGTGTGTACGCAGGTGTGCTGGTCGGGATGCATGACACAGTTAGATGAATCCATATACCCAGATCCATATAAGTTCAACCCGTGGCGCTACGAAAACCCATTAGCAATTCCACCACATACCATGATACCATTCGGAGGAGGGCCAAGAATGTGCCCAGGGTATGAGTTAAATAGAATTGAAACATTGACGATGATTCATTACTTGGTCACTCGATTCAAGTGGAAGCTCTCTTTGGAAGTGAATGCCATGGGCAGAGATCCAATTACAGTTTTCAAACAAGGCTTGCCCATACAAATTCAGATCAAGGAGCCTTTACTATAGACCATCGATTTGCCTTAATTACTCCAATTAAATTGTAGCACTCGTACTTCAACAACATTATATGAAATATAATATATGTAACCGAAAATAGAATAAAATAAATTGTGCACTATATATGTTATTATATTGGAAAAAATAAATATTTGTTTACTTGTATTTGGTTTGGTAAATGGAGTTATTTCTCCAACTTCCACTTAAATAATTAACAAGCTAGTTACATTTTCTCTTTTGCGCGCGTTACATATATGGTTTGGTAAACTTGGGTTATTTAGCGTATATATTGTTAGACTAAGAAGTAATTGATGATAGAAGCTATTGAAGAGAAGGAAGAAGAACTTGATATATTGCAAAGTGTCTAAAAAGACTTACAAAGATTAAAATTACAAAAGTGTTTTCCTTCAAGACAAAGATACAACTAAAAAGGAAAAGGGGAGAATTAGGGTTGACGAGAAATGACAAGAATACCCTTATAGATAACAACTAATAACAAGATGCATATAATATATTCTAACATATATATATAATGTAATTGTTAGCATCCCTTAGTAATTGCAAAAAATTAAAAAAAATGGGTTCTTCATAAAATGAGTTGGTCCAAATATTGTACTACTTTTCTATGATTTAATTATGTGATTTTTATAGGAGTTGTTAGATCTAGAAGGATCGGGCTCACCTGGCCACCCTTGAGGATATTCTTCATGTGCTATCAAAGACAAGGGGAAATGTGATGTACTCGGATATTTCCCTTGTAGCTTTAGACTTTTTCCTTCCAATTCTTACTGATCTTGTTGTATATAATAATATATGTAAAGGATCTCAAAGAAAGTTATGATCTTGATGTAATTTTAGTAATAGAAATGGGAGAAGTATTTAGAAGAAAGAGGAGAAAGTGGCAGAGAACGAGAGGGAGGAAAACTGATATATTTCTCATTACTTGTTACTAGGGCAACTTCATATTTAAGCATTACAATGAAGGAGGACCACAAAATAAAATACCCTAACACACAACTTGGTCTAATGTCCTTCTTTTAATTAAACAAAACGATTAAAGCCCAAAGTAACAACTTAGCCCAACTCTTCATCCTCCAGCTTTGACCCGCATAGGCCCGGCACTAATGGGTTGACCTTCATCTGTGTTGAAATCACTAATTCCTTCTCAATTTCCCCAATCTGAGAATTTGCCTCTTCAAACCCTAAAAATGGCGTCTTTCCCTCTGCAAACTCCTCCTTCCTCTCGCCACCCATCTTGTCCATTTTCTTGTGTCTCCCTTCTTCCTTTCTCTCGCCACCTATCTCGTCCATCTCCTCTTTCCATTTAACAAGGACTTGCTCGACTGCCTCGCGTTCTCTGGACACGATCCTGGAGCATAGAACAGCTAAGGGTTTGATCTGGAAAACCCTTTCGGTGAGACATCAAGTAGCTTTGGTAAGGCCATGACTCCCTCTTGAATTTTCTTTTTGAGTAGAAATACATGGAACATGGGGTGAACTTGGGAACCCTCCAGCAATTCCAATTTGTATGCCATGTTTCCAATCCGTTCAAGGATTTTATAGGGGCCATAGAACTTAGAATATAACTTCAAATTCTTTCTAAGTTGGACTAAAATCTGACGATAGGGCTATAGCTTAAGATATACAAACTCTCCTACCTCATAGTGCTTCTCTTCCCTTGATTTATCTGCATAGGTCTTTATTCGATTCTGGGCTGCCTTTAAGTTCTCCTTTAGGTGCTACATCATTAATTTCCTTTCATGTATGGTGTCTTTGACCTCAGAACAAGGAGTGTCTAAGTAGGGCTCTGTGGCCAAATACGATGGTGGGTACCCATAGAGTGCTTAGAAAGGTGTTAGCTTTAAAGCAGTGTGAAAATTGGTGATGTACCAATGCTCTGCTAAAGCCAACCATTTAAACCACTGCTTAGGGTTACTATATGTCATACACCTCAGATAGGATTCTAAACACTAATTGAATCTCTCTGTTTGTCCATATGTTTGGAGGTGGTAAGCAGAGGAGAAATTCAGTGTAACCCCCATGTTTTTGAATAACTCTTTCCAAAATTGACTGGTAAATATCTTGTTCTATCAGTGACAATGCTGACAAGCAGGCCATGTAACTTGTAGATGTGATCCAGGAATAATCTTGCAACAGTCTAGGTTGTGAAAGGATGTGATAGGGCAATAAAGTGCCCATACTTGGTTGGCTGTCAACAGCTACTAGGATCACTTTCTTTCCACCAGATTTTGGCAATCCTTCAATGAAGTCCATGGTGATGTGACTCCATGGTTGGTCTGGGATGGGTAGGGGTTGCAGAAGCCCTGGTGTAGCTCCTAGCTGTGATTTGTTGAGTTTAGAAATATCACAGGACTTAACCATGTCTGCTACATGTGCTTTCATTCTTGACCAATAGAAGAAAGCTTTCAGTCTCATATAAGTCCCCTATATCCCTGAGTGTCCACCATAGGCTGAATTGTGCATAACAGATATGATCTTAGCCCTCATTTCTTGCTCAGCACCTACTACTACTCTTTCTTTGTATCTGATCAACCCTTGAGTTTGGGTGAACCTAGCATCAGAATTTGAGCCTATAGGAAGAGTGTTCCAAAGTTTAGTAATGTATGGATCTCTCTCATATCTATTAAGCACCTCTTGTGTCCACAATTAGGTAACTGTAGTAAGGGCCTGACAACTTTCCTCTCCTCCTTGCATCCTAGACAGGGCATCAGCTGTGTACCTTTCCTATATTGAATGTCATAGTCAAGGCCTAGCAGCTTGGTAATCCACCTCTGTTGTAGTGGAGTCACCATCTTTTGGTCCAACAAGTACTTGAGTGGCCAACTCTTGATGGTGAATTTGTTGCCTTGTAGGTAGTGCTTCCATTTCTGAATTGCCATGAGGACTGCCAAGAATTCCCTTTCATAAATGGAAAGAGATTGATTCTTGAGGCAAAGTGTTTTGCTGAGGAATGCAATAGGTTTGCTCCTCGCATGAGCTCAGCTCCTATTCCTGTGCCATTTGCATCAGTTTCTTAGGTAAAAGATTGGGTAAAATCTGGTAGAGCGAGGACTGGAGCTTGTATCATTGCTCTTTTGAGCTCTGTGAAAGTCAAGTCTGCCTCTGGTCCCAAAATGAAGTTATTCTTCTTCAGTAGGTAAGTTAAGGGTCTGCTGATAGTTCCATACCCCTTGATGAACTTTCTATAGTAGCCTGTTAATCCCAAGAACCCATTGAGCTGTTTGACTGATTTGGGTTTGGGCTAGTTGACCATACACTCAATCTTCTGTAGGTCAGTTGCTACCCCATATTCACTGATAATGTTCCCCAAATATGTTGGTTTTGTATACTAAAAGACTTGTCTTTGTATACTTTTCTGATGATATGATGATATGAAATGAAAGTTATTGCAGTCACTATTTGCATTTAGATTATGTTCTATAATTTTTCTATGCAATGTTCCATATACTTACATTGTAGATGATATAGTGTGGGGAGTCACACGGTAAGATCATATCATTAGATACTTGTAATGTATTAAAAGAGCTCATGGCTTAGATGGTCCTGAACACACCATCGGTACACCGTAGAATAATCTGACAAGTTAGTTTATCTTGACTAACTGATTATTCTAGTACACCTGTTGCTGTATTGAGGAGGATCACGATAAGATACTATTCTCTATCTCTGATCCAGTTACTAAGAAAATAAAGATCCACAGAGTTCGGGTTTTGAACTCATGTGATATTAGCGAACATATGTGTGCGTTGTTTATTACTTTGATTGATCAATGAGTGAGATCTTTTCGTAGATCAAACTCGATATCTTGGATAATAACAATGTATACATAGTGTCTTGAGAAGTATGCATGACCATTGTGTCCTGGTGCGCCAGGTTGATAATGTTCTCTCGAGGAAAGACAAGTTCATGTTGAAACCCTACAGGTGGAACTTATTCCTTACATGATAAAGCTTGTGTGGTACTACTCAAGGTTTTAGATATTAATTAATTATAGCTGTCAGATGCTGACATAATTAATTAATGAACGTTATATCTTAAACACGGGAAATGACTGAACTAAAGGAGAAAACATATTCGCAAATATGTATTAAATTGGTAGGTTAGTTTTACTTCTTTAGTGGAATAAAAGTAAAACTTAATTTATTTAATTATATCCTAGGTTTATTGGATATTGGATATTAAATAAATTAGTGGGTCAATTTAATATTTTTCTAGATCCCTGTTGTAGCCCAATTGACTTATAGTGGACTGGATATAGAACATGAGATAGAGGCCCAAATCCAGTAGGGTTTGGAGATGTAAATTTCGCCCACCCCCCTATATAAATATAAGAGAGGTGGATGAAAATTTTATGCATAATTAATCAGCCCCTCTTTGTCTCTCAAAATATCCACAGAATTCACAACCCTATCTAGTAGATTTCAGCTCACTCTGAATCTAGATACAGTCCGGGAATACAACAGAAGATCTTGGAGTAGAATATGTGCTAGTCGATTTTGAGGTGTTAAGTGGCGCCATTATTGTGATCATTCAACAGCAAGATTAGATCTTTAATCTTGTCCACAGACCGTCTATCGATTTGTAAGTAGATTCGGTTTCTATATTTTCTGCTTTAATTAGATTCGAATCTGCTTTGCATGCTTTTTGTTTAGACTGTAATAAACATGCATGTTACATAAAATTAAAATTTTCATGAACATGGATTAATGAACAATCAAATAGATCCTACGGTGGTTTAATTCGAAAAAAACCCCAACAGTGGTATCAGAGCCAAGTTTTGGTACTGTTCTAGGATTAATCCAAGCATAAATTCGAATTACATAATTAAATTTGATGATAAATTTATGGTGTTTAAATTTTCAGATCTAATTGGCTATGAATTTCAATTTTTATGGTATTCAAAACTTGGATAAATTTTTGATGCAATTCGAAAATTTTAGTTTTGATGTTCTTGGAATTTTCGATGGTCATGAATTAAATTTGGGATAATATTTGATGTTCTTCAAATTTCCAGATTTATTTCTTGATGGGGTTCGAAAATTTTCTCTACAATTTTTTCGATAATTGTTGTTAACAATTCCCTAATTTTATTTCTAAATTTTTGGCCACTATAATTAAATTTGGATAGATTTTTGATCAACATCAAAATTTCCTGATTTAATTTGGATAGGGTTTCGAAATTTTAGTTGATTAGAATTAGAATCGGTAATTTTTGATGTATATCAAAAGTTACTTAATTCTAATCTAGATAAGTCTGAAAATATAATTTTAAATTTGGTAATTTTTGAAATGGATCAAAATTTCCAAATTTTTTATTCTTGTCATTTTCGAAACTTATGGTATTTATTTGGAATAATTTTTTGGTTAATATCAAAATTTCCAAATATGTTAATTTAATGTAATTTTCGATTTTATTAATTAAACATGGAGGAAAGTTTAATGAAAATTAAATTTCCTGATTTATTTAATAATGTTGGTCGAAAATTTGGTGTATTGGATTAAGATTGGATATTATTTGATGTATATCTTAATTTACCTAATTTGAATCTAGATAGATTTGAAAATAGAATTTTAAATTTGGAAGAATTTGAAGTGGATCAAATTTCCAGATTTATATTTAGGATATTTTCGAAAATCTATGGGTTAAAATTGGATAAGGTAGTTTTTGGATATATACAAATAATTATCAAAATCCAATTGTGATAAGAATTTGATTTTGATAGGATTTGGAAGATTTTGGAGTGAATCAGATCTTCAAACCTTATCCTTAAAGATTTAGATTCTTATGGATAAAATTTGGATTAGATTTTTGATCTATATCAATATATCCAAGTATTATTTAATTAGGGTGGCTTGAAAATATTAAATAAATTTGGTGGATAATTACAATTAATTTCCAGATTTATTTAAGTGATATTTTCGAAAATAACAAGTTTAAAATTGGTGGATAATTATTTTAATTTTTAATTTTTATCTTGTGGATAATATCAAATTAATTAATTTAATTAATTGTAAAATTCGAATATTATTTAATATTCATGCATAGATATCATATGTTATTTTATGTGGATCATATAATAAATGATTGTTGGAATCGTAGACTGTGTTTGTTTGCAGGTTTACCAACTATCATGGCTCTTTTATTTTATGTGATGTATGTTTATGTTGAAAGAATGTTGGTCGTATGCCGGTTTGGCTACGTGATTTTAATCCATGAGAAAATCCATGAATTAAGTCTAGGTTTTATTTTACGTTGTTTTAATGTAATAGATATAAAGTCGTTAGGCTGAGTTTTTGAGTTGTAATTTTTATTCTAGCAATATTAGATTTTTCCTTTTGGAATAGATAGTTTGTATTAAATAAAGATCGGAGATCAACTCAAAGAAGGAAAGTAGTTCGGCACCAAGGTTCACCAGTTCACGTCCCGAAACCCTAAATGGAGCTAGGGTTTTTCGGCGAGGCGCGGTGAAGGGGGCAGCGGCTAAGTCTGTCTCCGGAGCTGACTTTCCAATTTTATCTCATCAATCAACATGAGATATAAGCCATGATAGTTGGAATATTACTGTTGCTTATTATGTTGAAGCATGCAATGGATGTTTATCATTTTATGTGATGTTTGCATGTTCGATAATAGGATAAAATGAAACCTCAAACATAAATAACTAAGTGGGAGAGATTCATACCAAAGTATGTACAAATCTCATACGGTCTCCATTAAAATCTGGTTTAATTGAGAAGTGATGGGCATGCGTGTTGACATCGGTCTTCCTCCATATCGGATGTGTCATATCATAGATTTCTCTAGAAATTAAATCTTCTAAATGGATAGATGTAGAACACTATTAGAACTAACTTATTCCTCCATCTGGAGTAATTAAATTCGAATAGTGATCTTGGTGCGAAGATAATGGTGTGCACACTTAGATGTGATTTATTGATAAACGTCCACACGATCGTGGCTTATCAGTTAGACGACTACATGACCATGTTTATTATCCGACTATTAATTTTTTTGTTGTAAGGGAAATCAACTGGAGGCAAATTAAAGGTTTAACCTATTTGAAAATGATATTTATAAACGTCCACACAATCGTGGCTTATATAAATCGTTTTTAAAGTGTTGGTGGAAAAGTATATAATTTTTAAGAGGTTTTCAATTATATATTGTTTATCCTAAAAGTTTTGTGACTGTACTGCATGTTTTAAATTCAGTTATTTCATATCATTAATGGCACTCTCCAATTGTCCTCAATCCTCAAAGAAAACAAACTTGTCGGTGAAAACTACAATGATTGGCTTCGTAACCTTAATTTAGTTCTTGTTGCTGAGGGACACAAGTTTGTACTTGAAGAGATTTGTCCTCAGACACCAGATGAGGGTTCTGATGAAGCTCAAAAGGTTGCATATGATAAGTGGGTTAGGTCTAATGAGATAGCGCGCTGTTACATTCTGGCATCTATGTCAAGTGTGTTGCAACACGTAATACCCAGAAATATTTTAGAAGGTTTTACTCGACTTATGTTGCCTAAGGGTAATCTAGGAAAGAAGTTGGGTCCTTAAATGATTCAAATAAAGGAAAATCGCAGCCAGGGGAAATCTGTTAAATTTATTTGGTCAAAAATTGTTTTAAAAATATGCTCTGATATTTTTCTCGGGCTGATAGATAATATTTCAAGGATCGTGCCAAACTTTGAATATTCCAATTTTAAGTCCAAATGAACACTTGGCACAATTTTAAACTAAAAGGTAATAGATTTGGATAATTAAGGCACATCCGTCATTATCCAATTTCTTTTTTGAAATATTATCCTATTCGTAATTATCCTATTCATTTTCTATCATTATCCTATTCCATCATTATCCTCTTTCTTTTATTCGTTATTATTCTATTTATTTTTATTCTATAAATAGGAGGTTAAGGTTTCATTTTTCATTCATTTTCAAAATCGAAATGCCGAGCAACTTCTAGAGAAGGTACAACTCTAGTTTCCTATTTCATTTTCGAAATAGTCATTTTGAAGGTGTGAACGCGTAGATCACGAATACGTGATTGAAATGATGACACGACAGACGACCACGATGGAAAATCGTCATGACCGCCGCCAAAAGTCGCCACCACCCTTCAAATAGGTGACTCTTTCAGGTCGCCGAATCAAAAAGTGTCTTTAGGATTTTATGTTCTATGTATATTTATATACATTTTCCGTGTTGTTACTTTTTAATTTCAGGTATATTTTGGGTATCCGAATATTAAATGGTAGTCTTTTTCAGATCTATCCTTCTTGGATAGCCCTATCGTATTTTTAAGCTCAAAAGTTGTTCCGTGTTAAAATATAGTATTTTTATTTAAAGTTTCATATTTTTCCAATGGGCCGATCTTGCAGTATGAATTTATTTGTACCAAATTAATTTTAGGATACGGGTTTGACCACCCCGTATGGTTTTTAGTCAAAATGGTTTTTAGTTAAAATATAGTACTTCTAAAATGGTTTTTCTTTATAAAAATGCCCTGAGTAAAGTTCCCTTAAGAGTCAAAATATTTTGATGACCATGGTGCTGCGTATTAAGATAGTAGATATTATAATATTTACTTCATAGCTAAGAAAGGTGAGATTTTGACCTAATGGTAGTCTTTCATCGAAACTAAGTTGCCGGATAATCTTGTAGGCACAGAAGAATGAGACTTCTAGTTGAGACCAGAATCAGAATCTAGATCTAGCTATCCAGATCAGATTATCAGGTGGGTTTTTATTATATAAAAATGTATTTTCGAATTATTAAGCCCTGATATTTATAAAATAAATGTGATTGAATATCCAACTCATGACTGTATTTGATGTGCTCTCCTGACTCATGTAAGTCTTACTACTGTTTTTGGTGACGAAACTACAATGGTTCACGATATCGAGCCCCAGTGTCCAACCTTAAGCAGCCGGGTTGTGTACACGAACCGACTCACCATAAGCGTTCTCGGGGAGAGTGGCGCACAATGATGGAACTAAAATGATTTAGTATACATGGAATTCCCAAATTTTCTATTTTGAAAGCTTTCCATGATATGCTTAAATTATGATTGGATATTCTGTTTTATAAAATGATTGTGAATTTTTTTTCTGAAAAGTACCCACTGAGTGCATTAGTACTCATGCCCAAAATCTTTTCAAATATTTTTCAGGATGAGCTGCGGGTTGGTGGACGGCTGTGCTAAGGCTGAAGGGCTATCATTTGATGTATATGTTTCCTTTTCCGCTATGGAGTCTAACTAAGAACATGCTTCCATTTGAGTCTGAATAAATGCGCTACATTCTTTCCGCTTACTCTGATTATTGCTACGGAGTGTTCGGTTCTCCGAATCCCATTTTCTTTACTATTATGCAGTGTTCGGTTCTCCGAATCCCATTTTTTTATTGTTACAAAGTGTTCGGTTCTCCGAATCCCGTTTACTTTCTGTTCCTGACAAGCAAAAGCCTGGCATTTATTTACTTTCCTTATTCAGACAGGCGCAAGCCTGGCTTTACATTGTTTTCCATGTCAAGGCAAAAGCCTGGCTTTATATTGCTTTCACGACAGGCGGGAGCCTGGCATCTCTTTACTTCAAGTATTTGGACAGACATCAGTCTGGCCTTTTTCATGCCTAACTTATTAACAGTTAACCTTTGAACTGTTATTATTTACATTGAAGTTTGCCTTTGTTATTCTTTCTTGGGTTCATCCTAAGAGTCATGGTATCTGGTTTGAGTCATTTCATACGCTTTAAAAGCGTGGATTGATCCATTTATAGAGGTTATGCTGCCCAAATTTTTAGGGCACTAACCCTATTTCTTTGATTGTTTCTGTTCAACAACCCCTTCCCCCTTCACCTAAGTAGCGCACCGGTCCCTTGCCCTTCTCCCGGGATCGGGGCGCTACAGATTGGTATCAGAGCAAGTTGCAACTCTGCAGGCCTGTCATATTGTGGATTGAGTCTAGTTCTCAGTGTAGTCTCTTAATTGATTGTCTGATAGCCTAGCACGTCGCCTGCACCGCACTCATCTGCTTCAAAAATAAAGGTACGTGAGTTAAAATATTTTTGAGATTCAATGATGTTTACTGATTTCAAAAAAGAAAATGTAGATAAGGACCATTCTCCACATTGATGGTATTTATGAAAAGTCGCGCTAATGACGGTTTTAAAAAGATAATGGTATCATTTTGGGACAATATGTCCATGTAATGATGGTTATGAATGAAAGCGACTCTTGTCCATGATGGTAAAATTGTGGGACTTTGTGCCCAGATGGTATTGAATGATTGTTTTGAATGGGAATATATGTCCATGATATGTTCCGAAAGAAAGTGTGATGATAGTAATCAATGCCCTATGATTAGAAATGTTACAATGTGTAAGTGATTGGAAATGTGAGAATGTTAAAGTGTTAGGAAACCTAGAATGCTTATGCAGATGGAATGTGAACATAGAATGATTTGATTGAGAATGTAGATGAACATAGCTAGCTATGGCTTATGCACATATATTGGATTTTAAGTTGATGATTGTTAAGATTCTTGTGGAACATAAGTTGATTAAGTGTTTTTCCATGTTCAAGATTATGAGCCCACATGGATTGGTTCCACTGAAATGTGTCAATTTGTTATGATGTGAAGTTTTAAAAGAATGTGTTATGTCATGTTTGGATTGAATTCTACATGAAAAAGGATTCACGGTAAGGCCGTGGTTCGCCTATGGTTTTAATGGGATGTCTGGGACATCTAGATTCCGGTTTAACCGAGAAACTAATGAATGATTATAAAGAATAGATTGACTAAGAAGGTGGGAATAATTATGTAGTGGCTTGTAGACTTGAACATAGAAAGAACTTAGAATGGATAAGTATATTCTTTTAGATGGCTTGAGTTATATGGATTTCTAGAAAATGTCGTTCGCGTGCATATGCGCATTTGAGGAGCATGTTGGGAGAATTTCGAATGTCGATGAAGAATCACGATAGATAGATCCGTTCTCGCTGCACCTGCCTCTATACGTTTTTGATCGAGGAGCAAGGACAAGTACAAGACTGAATGTCTCAAGTTCAGCGTGACGTATACCATGATCGAGATAATATGCTTTGATTTAAATGGATCGATATCTATTCTCTCTCTCTCTCTCTCTCTCTCGACTTAAAGGATAATGCTAAAGAATATTCGAAGAAAGATGCAAAGCAGAATGTATGAAGTGTTATGTACATCAAGTTAAAGTGGACCAAGGCAGAGTATACGTCTTAGTAAGATTTGTGACCTGAGATAAATAGATTTTTAGCTAGGAATGATGAGGTAGCTTATAAACTAGTCATATTGCTGATTCCAGCTAAGTTTCATAATGTGATTGATGTCTTAATATTGAGGAAGTGTAAGTTGAATCCTAAACACGTTATAAAGAATGAGGAGATATTCCTGAACCAGAATTTTTCTTATGAACAAAGACCAGATGCTATTCTTGACCGAGGGGTCCAAGAATTACGGATCAAACAGATATCACTGGTGAAAGTCCTATGGAATATCCATGGGAGAGATGAAGCTACATGGGAGCTTGAAAGTTAAATCAATGAAATGTGCCCTGATTTACCCTATAGAAGTACGCAAATTTCGGGATGAAATTTTTATTGAGGGAGGTAGAATGTAATACCCCAAAATATTTTAGAAGGTTTTATTCGACTTATGTTGCCTGAGGGTAATCTAGGAAAGAAGTTGGGTCCTTAAAGGATTCAAATAAAGGAAAATCGCAGCCGGGGGAAATCTGTTAAATTTATTTGGTCAAAAATTGTTTTAAAAATATGCTCTGATATTTTTCTCGGGCTGATAGATAATATTTCAAGGATCGTTCCAAACTTTGAATATTCCAATTTTGAGTCCAAATGAACACTTGCCACAATTTTAAACTAAAAGGTAATACATTTGGATAACTAAGGCACATCCGTCATTATCCAATTTCTTTTTCGAAATATTATCCTATTCGTAATTATCCTATTCATTTTCTATCATTATCCTATTCCATCATTATCCTCTTTCTTTTATTCGTTATTATCCTATTTATTTTTATTCTATAAATAGGAGGTTAAGGTTTCATTTTTCATTCATTTTCAAAATCGAAATGCCGAGCAGCTTCTAGAGAAGGTACAACTCTAGTTTCCTATTTCATTTTCGAAATAGTCATTTTGAAGGTGTGAACGCGTAGATCACGAATACGTGATTGAAATGATGACACGACGGACGACCACGATGGAAAATCGATGTAACCGCCACCAAAAGTCGCCACCACCCTTCAAATAGGTGACTCTTTCAGGTCGCCGAATCAAAAAGTGTCTTTAGGATTTTATGTTCTATGTATATTTATTGACATTTTCCGTGTTGTCACTTTTTAATTTCGGGTATATTTTGGGTATCCGAATATTAAATGGTAGTCTTTTTCAGATCTATCCTTCGTGGATAGCCCTATCGTATTTCTAAGCTCAAAAGTTGTTCCGTGTTAAAATATAATATTTTTATTTCAAGTTTCATATTTTTCCAATGGGCCGATCTTGCAGTATGAATTTATTTGTACCGAATTAATTTTAGGATACGGGTTTGACCACCGCGTATGCCAAAACTTCCAAAATGGTTTTTCTTTATAAAAATGCCCTGAGTAAAGTTCCATTAAGAGTTAAAATATTTTGATGACCCGGGTGCTGCATATTAAGATAGTAGATATTATAATATTTACTTCATAGCTAAGAAATGTTAGATTTTGACCTAATGGTAGTCTTTCATCGAAACTAAGTTGCCGGATAATCTTGTAGGCACAGAAGAAGGAGACTTCGAGTTGAGACCAGAATCAGAATCTAGATCTAGCTATCCAAATCGGATTATCAGGTGGGTTTTTATTATATAAAAATGTATTTTTGGATTATTAAGCCCTGATATTTATAAAATAAATGTGATTGAATATCCAACTCATGACTGTATTTGATGTGCTCTCCTGACTCATGTAAGTCTTACTACTGTTTTTGGTGACGAAACTACAATGGTTCACGATATCGAGCCCCAAGCAAACAGGGCAGTGTCCAACCTTAAGCAGCCGGGTTGTGTACACGAACCGACTCACCGTAAGCGTTCTAGGGGAGAGTGGCGGGCAATGATGGAACTAAAATGATTTAGTATACATGGAATTCCCAAATTTTCTGTTTTGAAAGCTTTCCATGATATGCTTAAAATATGATTGGATATTCTGTTTTATAAAATGATTGTGAAGGTTTTTTCTCAAAAGTACCCACTGAGTGCATTAGTACTCACGCCCAAAATCTTTTCAAATATTTTTCTGGATGAGCTGCGGGAGGGTGGACGGCTGTGCTAAGGCTGAAGGGCTATCATTTGATGTATATGTTTCCTTTTCCGCTATGGAGTCTAACTGAGAACATGCTTACTTTTGAGTCTGAATAAATGCACTACGTTCGTTCCGCTTACTCTGATTATTGCTACGGAGTGTTCGGTTCTCCGAATCCCATTTTCTTTACTGTTATGGAGTGTTCGGTTCTCCGAATCCCATTTTCTTTATTATTATGGAGTGTTCGGTTCTCCGAATCCCGTTTACTTTCCGTTCCTGACAGGCAAAAGCCTGGCATTTATTTACTTTCCTTATTCAGACAGGCTCAAGCCTGGCTTTACATTGTTTTCCATGTCAAGGCAAAAGACTGGCTTTATATTGCTTTCACGACAGGCGGGAGCCTGGCATCTCTTTACTTCAAGTATTTGGACAGACATCAGTCTGGCCTTTTTCATGCCTAACCTATTAACAGTTAACCTTTGAACTGTTATTATTTACATTGAAGTTTGCCTTTGTTATTCTTTCTTGGGTTCATCCTAAGAGTCATGGTATCTGGTTTGAGTCATTTCATACGCTTTAAAAGTGTTGATTGATCCATTTATAGAGGTTATGTTGCCCAAATTTTTAGGGCACTAACCCTATTTCTTTGATTGCTTCTGTTCAACAACCCCTTCCCCCTTCCCCTAAGTAGCGCACCGGTCCCCTGCCCTTCTCCCTGGATCGGGGCGCTACACAACATCAGCATAAGCCTATGAAAACCACTTATGATATCATGTACAACCTTAAGGAACTATTCGGTTATCAGAACTGCTCGGCACGTCATTTGGCAATGAAGAAACTAATGGATACGAGAATGACTAACTCCACACCTGTTAGGGATCATGTTCTCATGATGATGGGGTATTTATCTAAGATCCATACTTTAGGTGGAGAGCTAGACGCCGATTCTCAAATCGACATTGGTCTTCATAGCTTGTCTTTGAAGTTTGAGCAGTTCAAGCTGAACTTTAACATGATTAGAGAGGGATTTCAGCCTGACTGAATTGCTCATAGATCTTTAGGCAGCTGAATTGCTCCAAAAGAGCGATCCTCAGGCCCACATAGCTGAAAAAGGGGACGTCTTCTTCTGGTGGAAAAAGGAAGAAAAGAAACGCACCTAAAAAGGCTGCAGATGAGGCGCCTAAGGTGAAGAAGCCAATGGCAATGATTCCTCTTGAGGAATTCAAGTCGAAGACTAACTGCTTCAAGTGCAGCCAACCAGGTCACTGGAAGGTGGTGTGTCCTAACAAGAAGAAGAAGAGAGGTACATCTCACACTCTAGTTGTAGAAACATGTTTAGCAACTTGTTCTACCTAGTCATGGGTAGTAGATACTGGAGCTACTGATCATGTTTACATGTCTTTACAGGAGTTCCTAGTAAAGAGACAGCTGAGTGAGAATGAGATCACCATCTACATGGGCAATGCTATGAGAGTGGTGACTGTTGCAGTGGGAGACATTGTTTTACCTTTCAGTAGTGATAGAACTTTGGTTTTTAAAGATTGTCTTTATGTGCCTGGTTTTAGGCGAAACTAAAAAGTTTCTAAATTGATTATGGATGGATATTCTGTTTCTTTTGATAACAAAGTAGTTATCTTTAGTGGTAAAAATTTTATCTGTTCTGGTACATTAGATGGACACTTATACTTTCTTAAACTAATTGAAAACACTACGCAAAGACAACTATTGAATACATGGATCATAAACCCTAACAAGAGAAAAGAACATTCAGACTTAAATCAAACCTATCTTTGGCATCTAAGGTTAAGTTATATTAACCTTAAGATAATACAAAGGCTTGTAAATGATGGACCATTGTCTTCTTTGGTACTGGAATCATTTCCTTTGTGTGAATCCTGTTTGGAAAGTAAAATGACCAAGCGTCGTTTCCAGTCAAAAGGAAATAGATCTGAAGGGATATTAGATTTGATTCACTCTGACCTGTACGACCCTATGTCAGTTCAATCTCAAGGAGGGATCAGATATTTCATCACTCTCATTGATGATTACTCTAGATACGGTTATATCTATTTGTTACGTCGCAAGTCTGAATGCTTTGAGAAATTCAAAGAGTTCAAGGCGGAAGCGGAGAAACGAATAGGCAAAAGTATCAAGTCAATACATTCTAATCATGGTGGCGAGTACCTCTCAAGTGAATTTAGGGATTATATGGCAGAGAATGGGATTACTTCCCAGTTGACTGCGTCTAGAACGCCACAGCAGAATGGCGTGGCGGAAAGAATGAATCGTACACTATTAGAGATGGTTAGATCGATGATGAGTTATTTTGAGTTGCCCATTTCATTCTGGGGATATGCCCTGGAAACGGAAGCCTATATTCTTAACTTGGTTCCGTCAAAATCAGTTCCTTCTATGCCCACATAATTATGGACTGGACGAAAGTCCAATTTGAACTATATTCGGATTTAGGGTATCTAGGCACACGTGTTGGACAAAGAAGCTGATAAGATGGCTCCTCGTACTGATGTAAGGATGTTCGTTAGATATTCTAGATGAACGAAAGGTGGTTTATTTTACAGTCCTAAGGATCAGAAGATCATTGTTAGCACCAATGCTCGATTCTTAGAGGAAGACTATGTTATAAACCACAAACTAAGGAGTCAAATCATCCTTGAGGAGTTAAGGGAAGGATCGAATCCTACACCAGTTGTACAAGAAGAGGAACCACCAAACACTGCATAACGTGTCAGAGAAGTACAGGAACTGCCTCGTTGCAGTGAGAGGGTTGTACGCCCACCTGATAGGTTCATTAGTTTGGGAGAGGCTTCAGATTTTCTAGAGGAACTAAATGAATTGGATCCCAGGACCTATGACGAGGTAATTCGAGATAAAGATGCGGATTCTTGGAAAACTGCAATGGAAAATGAGATTGGATCTATGGATCACAATCAAGTCTGGGAGCTCGTAGAACCACTAGATGGGATTAAACCCATTGGGTGTCAGTGGATCTACAAGTGCAAGAGAGGAGCTGACGGGAAGGTTGAAACCTTCAAAGCTAGATTGGTGGTGAAAGGGTATACTCAGAAAGAAGGGATCGATTATGAGGAAACTTTTTCGCCGGTAGCCATGCTTAAGTGAATCTGAATTCTCTTGTCAATTTCCGCTCATTTGGATTATGAGATCTGGTAGATGGATGTCAAGACAGCTTTCCTAAATGGAAGTCTTGAAGAAAACATTCACATGAAACAACCAGAGGGATTCATTGCTAAAGGCCAAGAGCACTTGGTGTTTAAGCTTAAGAGATCCATTTATGGACTTAAGCAGGCATCAAGATCTTGGAACATCCGATTTGACGAGGTTATCTAGTCATATAGATTCGTGCAAAGTCCGGATGAGAGCTGTGTGTACAAGAAATGTGATGGAAACGTGGTGGCATTCCTCGTACTTTATGTTGATAACATCTTGCTTATTGGAAACAATAAGAAGGAGTTGTCAAACATTAGGGTGTGGTTGTCCAAGCAGTTCGATATGAAGAATCTGGGTAAAGTCGGACATGTCCTTGGCATCAAGATCATTCGAGATCGCCAGAAAAGGATATTATGTTTGTCCCAGATGACTTATATCGATACAGTGCTAGCAAAGTTTAGCATGCAAGATTCCAAGAAAGGTTTTATAGATTACAGGCATGGAATTCATCTATCCAAGGAAATGTGTCACCAAACACAGTCTGAGATAGAGGAAATGAAGGAAGTACCATATGCTTCGGTTGTGGGAAGTTTGATGTATGCTATGTTATGTACTAGGCTTGATATATGCTATGTCGTAGGCATGGTAAGTAGATATCAGTCTAACCCTGGACAGGGTCACTGGACTGCGGTTAAAAACATTCTCAAGTACCTTAAAAGGACTCGAGACTACATGTTGGTTTTCCGCTCTGATAGTTTAGTGCATTTGGGTTATACGGACTCAGATTTTCAAACTGACAAAGATCAGACTAAGTCTATCTCAGGCTATGTGTTTACATTAGGAGGTAGAGCCATTGCATGAAGGAGCATTAAGCAGAAATGCATTTCAGATTCCACAATGAAAGCTGAGTATGTAGCTGCCTCTGAGGCTGCAAAAGAGGTTATCTGTCTCCACGGGTTCCCAGTGGGCTTGGGTGTGGTTCCTGGTTTGCCTAAGACTATCACAATATACTGTGATAATTCTGGTGCAGTGGCAAACTCGAAGGAACCCAGAGCGCACAATATAAGTAAACACATAGAGATAAAGTACCATCTTATATGAGAAATCTTTAAGAGAGGAGATGTAGCGGTGGTCAAGATTTCATCGGAGGACAACCTGGCTGATCCATGCACAAAGAGCCTACCGGCTAAGACCTTTGATGGTCACATGGAGAAAATGGGAGTGAGATGCAGACCTGGTGTCGCAGTTCGAGTTGATAGTTTTGATTGGAGAGTTAGCCTGATAGTTTTTATGTTTTTGTTATATTTTGCTATGGATGGGCTAAAATTCTCTTTGCTATTTTGGTATGTTGTTTACAATTTGAAACTCACTCTTTGTCGTTTTTTTTATTTATCCTTTGCAAGGTCTTGTGCATTTTCAAGAAATCATATATTCAAAATGGCAAGACCAAGCAGAGGCCAAGCTTCTAGGAGATACGTGGTTGAAGAATCAGAGGAAGAAGAATCGAGTGTTGATCTCTCCGAAGAGAAAGCAGAAGAAGAAGAGGAGGAACAAGAGGAAGAATACCAAGGGGAAGACGACGAAGAGGAGTTTGTGCAACCTGAGCCATTGCTGGATTTTCCTGACAGTGGCCCAAATGACCCTGCAAGAGCGGGTGTTTTCTTCCGTACCCAAGAGGAACGGGACTGCTGGGAGAAGTTGACGGGATCTTTCAACATACTCCCCACCGAGTATTCATGTGACTCAGCCACTCAAGCAATGGAAATCCACGAGGATGTGTGGAGAATGTTCACTAGGATTGGGTGGGCAAATGCCATGCAAGGAAGATGGCTAACCTATCCTGTGTTAGTCAAAGAGTTCCTATCCTCTCTTAAGGTCCACAAACTCCCTAGCAGAGGGCCGATCGGGTGCACTTTTCGATTGGGGAATTGTGATCATGAGCTCACGTTGGTCCAACTTAACCAAATTTTTCAAACCCCGACAGATGGATAATATCACTACCACATCAATTTCAATGCTGAGACATTTTGGAGATTGATCTTGGATCTGGATGAGCGGATGTTCCAGTATGACTCGGGCTTGGCCAAGGCTTCCCAAATCCAAAATCCGATATTCTGATACCTCCACAGGATCTTTTCTTCCACTGTCCTTGCTCGACACAAGAACAGTGGACTTCGAAAGGATGAGCTCTACATCTTGTGGAGTATGCTCCAAGAGATATATGTGGATTTTGGGGCGTTGCTTCTGGATCAATTTAAAAGACAAGTGCAGCCGAGCAAAGGCACAATCAGTATCGGAGGCATGATCACTCCTATTGCCATGGCCTTGGACGTAAATCTGGCTAACTATCAGCCACTCCCGGGACCTCGAGCTCTCAACCTCGCCTATCTTCGGAATGTCCGCATGATTAGCCCGAATGCTGCCCCCATTGAACTCATAATGAAGGATGGTAGGAAGTTTCCACTCCCGAACCCAGCACTCACATCCGTAACCAATTTCGAGGATCAACGAAATTGGTTGATGAACACTCCGAGCATAATGCTTTGATGATTGCTCCGGAACCCATGGGAGTGCATCTACAAAGAGAGAATGCGTCACCAAGAGCACCTCGTGGCCAAAGACGAAATAGAGGGGACGTGGCGGATGAACGACTTGAATCCCTTGAAGGTATGATGACAACTATGAATCAAAATTTTATTAACTTTCAAGGCAATGTCTTTACCCAGTTCACGGACATGCGGGCGGATCTTGATGCACGGTTCACGGATATGAGGGAGATTGTGGACAATCGGTTCACAGATATACAGGCGGACATTGACAAGAGATTCCAAGGCCTGCAGAGTCATATGGATGGCCGGTTTTCCGGCATGAGGACAGAGTTCCAGAGATTGCAGAGCAATTACTCAAATCTGCATGGGGATTACTCTCACCTGAGGTCGGACGTCTCAGATATTGCCACCATGATGAGGCAATGGGGTGGCATTGGATCTTCTTCACAAAACCCGTCCCAGACCTACACGCCCCCATTCCCACCGTTCCAGCAGTACCCATATCCGTACTCATGGCCATTCCAGTTCCCACAGAACCCCCGTCTACGCCCGCCCCCTGATGCTGATGCCTGAGCACTGTTAGTCGATGGACGATACCACAAGCCTACCCCCCTAAACTTATTCTTAACTAGGTTTCGAACAAGTTTGGGGGTGGGGGGTGAATATGTGTGTATCGTTGATCTCTCTATCTTTTTAGAACGTTTTTTTTAGAATTGTTAAAACTCTTGTCGCATGGATGCTTTTTATTTATTTATGTATTGTTGGGATTTGCTACCTAATATTCGGATAATTTTTAATTAATTGCATGGGTTTTGCGATATTGTATAGTTTTATATTTTTTTGTTAATACGTATGATTGGTTTAATGATAAGGTAATAGCCTTGATGATAAGCAGGTTAGCCTTGATCTCGTGTTTTAACTCCTCTATTACTTATGGACTTAAGTTTGTCATGCTCATTTTTTTGGGAAATCTTGATTTGCCTATGATGTTGTTTTTGGTAAAAATAAATGCATGCATAAGAATATGACTTGATAGAACACTTGATTGGATTGTGGAAATATTGGCATTAGCTTGTAACCATCTTGTGAGATTTGAGCCTTGATTTCGTTCTTCATGTGTGAATCATCAATAATATTAGTATCTCTAGAACTTGCCTTTTTGAACTCTCTCGACTTTACAAGTTGTGTTTAAAATATAGAGATGACCTAAGGCTTTCTTTGTCAAAATTGTGCCTAAATTTTTCCTACAAATACAACCCTTGCTAGCCCCTTTGTGCTTGTTATTGATTTTATTTGAAACCAAGGGGTAGAAGAAATTTGGGAATCAAGTAAGCTTGAAAATAAAACTAATGGGAATTAATGGTGGATTGAACACAAATCTTATTTTGTTGGATAGTCTTTTTGATCAAACACATATGCAAGCCTTGCAAAGTGAAATAAAAATAAATTGTAATTTGTTGAAGAACACCAATTAATATCAAAATAAATAAGAAGAGGATTAATGTTTGTTGGCTATAGACTTTTGATCCAATTAAATTTCCCAAAGCAATGTGCGGGGTAGAAGAAAACTCAAAATAGTTTTGCTTATCTTAAAATACAAAACGGGTTACGGGGATTGATTTTGAAGTCACTTTTAGCCTATATTTTTCCTACCTCGTCCAAAGAGCCTAACGTTTCAACCCTTAAGACCAATGTGATCCTTATTTTGAGCATACTTGTAGGAAGAGATGAGTTATTTTGCAAGCTTATGGTGGTATACTAGCATTATTTGATGTCGAGCGTATACACGTCCCTTTTCTCCTTGAGAGGTTGAGTTGAGTGTTGATATTATTGAAAGTAAGAAAAGCCGTATTTTTACATGTTCATTTCTTGTGTATCAGAACTTCATATACTTGTGTATGATAATATGCTTTTTGTTCTTTCTTCTGAGGCATTCTTGATCTTGATTTCCCATGTTCTCTTTTTTTTTTCTTTTTTTTCTTTTGAAAACTTGTGTGAGGACAAACAAGAGCTTAAGTTTGGGGGAGTTGATAATCGGTATTTTTGTGCTTATTTTGACTGCAACTTGGGGCTATTTCAATACCATTTTATAAACCAATTGTATATTTTTGATGTCCAAACCCGTATTTTAATCTAAGTACAAATTCTAGGTGTGTTATTGAAGAATCATCGAGTTCGAGGAACAGACGCGACCCACAGCACGGTCGGGGGCGCGACCTCTCCACCCGCGCCCAAACGTGGCTTTCCACACGTCTCTGGCGCGACCGACAGCGCGGGTGGAGGCGCGACTGCCTCGGGTCGCGCCAAGCCAGGCTTTCCACGTGTCTCTGGCGCGGCCTACAACCCGATCTCTGGTGCGACCGCGCTCCCGCGCCCAGACACCCCTCGCGCCTTTTTCTGGCGCGACCTACAGCCCGATCTCTGGCGCGACCGCGCTCCCGCGCTAAGACACTCATTCACGCCCTTCTCTGGCGCGAGCTACAGCGCGACCGGGGCACGACTGAGCCCTTGTCGCTCCCAGACGCCCTGTTTTGCGTGCCTTATCTGCTCATTTCCCTCTAATTTGAGCCAGCATCGATTTTTGAAGTAGCAGAGATTTTTTTGAAGGAGTAAGACACACGGATTTTTCCAGAAAGATTGATCAAACTCTAAAATTTCTCCCAATCCCTATACCCCGTCTCCCCTAGAAAATCAAGGATAGAACCATAGAAATGAGAAGAGGAAGAGGGCTTGGGCTTGTAAAGAGGAGTTCTTGAAGTTTGAAGAATTGATGTGGAAGGATCTTGTGCAATCTTTGTACATTCTATTGGTTTAATCTAATCTCTATTTATGATTTATGTTCAAGTAATTTATTTTGCTTTTAAGATTATGAGTAGCTAATTTAATTTGGGGTTGGGTGAAGGATCTTTTGAAATGAGGATGTTTATTATGAATGTGGGATGAATGTATACTTCTTTGATTAAATCTTGTGGATCATAGTTGTGATTGTAAATGTTTATGGGTGGCCTCCATTTATGTTTATCTTTATGCTCAATGGGTGATTTGTTTTGCTCATTTGGTATTTGTTGGTAATCTATGAGACCTTGTGGTTATACTTTGAAAGATGTATGAGCATTTAGGTTTGTAATTTGTGAAGGGGCCTCTTTGTATGTTTGAGTGAAATGCTTGTTAGAGATAGCAAGTTTAATATCATTTTTGCATATTAGGTGTTTGAGAAAATGCCTAAATGAACAAACCCTTATCATAAATAAAGTGTTGATTTATGTATGATCTTCATGTTTGTGTAAACCCTTAAATCAAGGATTCAACACCCTAAACCCCTTTGTTAATCCGTAAATTTCCTCTCTTTAGTGTTGGAAGTTATTATAAATTCTTAATCTTTATGTTGAATTGATGAATGAAGTGAATAACGATTCCTTTGACTTATTTGGTTTAAATAGTGATTGAGATTTAATTAGGCATTATTTGTGCATCTTAGAATATATCTCATATTCCTTGTGGTTCGACTCGTATCATTGCTTGCTACATCCGTGTATACTTGCACATGATACGACTTATTATTTGAGGTATAAAATATCGCATCAAGTCTCATACCCTAGGGAGTGTATAGTAGATTCCTTGATGAAACTCAAGGTGCTGCATGTGTCTATAAGGATTTGCAAGGGTTTCTCATGACTTGAGCCAGTGAACCTTAAGGTAGTGGCACCCTCTTCACCCTTCAGAGAGTTAAGAGTAACAGGGACCTCCTCTGTATCTGCATCCTACAGTAAGTGCTGATCAGTGAGCTGTGCAGAGTGGAGCTGAGACAGCTCTTCCTCTTTCTCCTCTGTCATAATCATATAGTTAATCATGCTCTTACACCTATGTCCCACTGAATAGGTATTGTTGTCAAACAATGTCATGCATTCCTTCAGTTATTCAAACTTTGCAACATAATAAGCATAACTACCAGTGTGTCTTAATTTGTTGAACTCCACTACAATATTTATTTCCCTTAGGTCTTCAAACCTAGCAGCCACCACCTCAACAAATTGCTTCCAAGTGAGATTAAATAGCTTAGTGTTGTATGACTGGTACCACAAAACTGCTTTATCTTCAAAATCATAGTAGCCAATTCTATTCTATGATCATCTTGGATATTAGGAACCATTTTAAAATAATTGTTGCATTTCAATATCCAAACCCTTGGCTAGAACTATCAAATCTGGGAAATTTAATTTTGGGCAAATGAGTTATAGCCTGTATATGATGGGGGTCAATCAACTGCCTGTTGCTCATATTTGTTTGAGTTCTGTAGTAAAAACCCTCATCCACATAGTTACTGGGGGTTTGCCAAGGATAGTCTCACCTTCTGCCAGCCCTTTTCCCTTAGCCCGAATCTGCAATGAATTAAACTGTTCAGCTAGAAGATCTAACTTACCCAGTATACCCTCTTGTATTTTTGTAACTAATTGGATTCGTTCTTTGAGTCTGGATTCAGCTGCATCTCTTTTTAAACTTTCTACTTTCCAGGTCTGATCCAGCTTCTTTTGTGCCTCTTGCAGATCTTTGAACCTTGTGTTCTCAGCCATGGCCAAGGCATGGCTCTGGATACCAAGTGTGATGTACTCGGATATTTTCCTTGTAGCTTTAGATTTTTTCCTTCCAATTCTTACTGATCTTGTTATATATAATAATATATGTAAAGGATCTTAAAGAAAGTTATGATATTGATGTAAGTTTAGTAACATAAATGGGATAAGTATTTAGAAGAAAGGTGAGAAGGTGGCACAGAACGAAAGAGAGGAAAACTGATATATTTCTCATTACTTGTTACTAGGGCAACTTCATATTTAAGTATTACAATTAGGGGGGGCCACAAAATAAAAGACCCTAACACACAACTTGGACTAATGTCCTTCTTTTAATTAAACAAAACAATTAAAGCCCAAAGTAATAGCTTAGCCCAACTCTTCATCTTCCAGCTTTGACCTGCATAGGCCCATTAATGGGTTGACCTCCATCTGCGTTGAGATCACCAATTCCTTCCCAATTTCCCCAATTTGAGAATTTGCCTATTCGAACCCTAAAAATGGCATATTTCCCTCTGCAAGCTCCTCCTTCCTCTCACCACCCATCTCGTCCATTTCCTTGTGTCTCCCTTCTGCCAATCTCGCCTGAGTGGTGTTCACAACAAGAAATTCTTAGTTGGATCATTAGGTACTATCTCATGTGTCACAATAGAGATATTGGGACAATCTGATTATCCCAATATCTCTATTGTGACACATGAGATACTACCTAATGATGCAACTAAGAATTTCAATATTGGGACACTTTCAAGTGTTTCAATATCTCTATTGTGACACATGAGGTACATGTATAGTACCTCATGATGCGGTTAAGAATTTCCCCAATGACAACATCAGTCATGTGTAGGATGGTATTAAGTCATGTTAGACATTAATTTGCAGTCACCTTTGCTCTGTATGACTTTGGCTCCTGCTGTAATTCTATCCCAGAGGCAGGTAGGTTATCATAATTATTTTGCATGTATGTGTACGCGAGCATAAGTGGCTTTCTCACAACGATAGAGTACTCCTTCCGTCCCGATTATATAGTTGTACGTAATTATTATATTTGGTATCCTAATTATATAGTCTCATTACTATAAGTAGTATTAATTTTCATAGTAATGTACAAATACATCCTTATTAATTATTGAAAATAAAAAAATAACAAAAAAGTTTAGTTTTAATATCTTGTTTTCATAAATATTTTTAATCTATGTGCGAGGATAAATAAGATTATATAAGAAGGACAGAGAGAGTATTTATTAAACGAATTGTTCTGGTGAGCCGGGCCATGCTTATCCATCCAAGCCCGCCTGATAAATGAGCCTCAAAATTAAAGTTCTACCCATCTTAAAAAACGTAAATACTTATGTGCACTAGGTGCACATATTCTTATTTCAGACGGGTCCCCGACCGGACCACTGACCCAATATATATAAAAAAAAACCATTCCATTCTTCTATTTTCATTATCCTTTCTCCTAACCTTAGTTTGAGCATAGCGGCGGAGATTTCAAATCAGTTCCATTCATTTCAAAAACCCTAGACTGAAGAATCACGCCGGTGACTACACATTTTTCAGTTACCTTTCTCCCTAGTTTCACGAGAATAGAGGAGATCGGTACTTCGGTGAAGATTTGTTGGAGATTCCACCGCAATTTCTGTTGAGGGGAAGTTATCGGCGGTGCAATCTAGTTTTCTGATTTCTTCTTCAATCCGTTGCTATAAGAGGTCAAATTTGTTATTATGTATGTTTTTTCATTTGGCATTTGATTTATATTCTGTTCTTCAATTATTGATTATGTTTATATTTGTTGTGTTGGCAGTTTCAATGGAATAGAAGTTATCATCCGTTCGATTGTCTTTTGCATCTTCTTCGTTAATCTGGTACGATTACATGTTAGATTCTTTATTTTCTATGGTTTTTGCTGGGCATTTTACTTATTTGCATTGTTGTTAGTTACTTAGTTCTTATTTGTTTATCTATAGTATCTGATAGCATGACACGAATTATTTTTAAGTGTGAGTTTTGTTGAAAAAATTGCTCGATGTTTTTGGTTGCGGTTGTCATATGCTGTCAAAGAAAATATATGAGGTTACTATTGTGATTTGAGGCTTGTTATCTCTGCAAGATGTCTGGATGTGTGAATGTGAATTATATGTATCAATTTATTCATGTATAAGTACTCTTTCATACATGTAGAAGTATCAGTTTTTTATAAAAATTTGAGTTGTCTAGTTATCAATTTATACATGCATATGTATCACAAATTTATGAGAACTGGGATGTTTGAGTTTAGTATTACTTTTAGACATTTTAAGTATCACTTTATAAATGTATAAGTATCATATGGGTTTGTCTCTGAACTATATGTACCATTCTGTGCATATATAAGTATCACAAGCATGTGAATGTGAATTATATGTATGATTTTATTCATGTATAAGTACCCTTTCATACATGTACAAATATGACAATTTTATGAAATTTGAGGTGTATGGGTATCAATTTATACATGCATAAGTATCACAGTTTTATGAAAAATGATGTGTTTGAGTTTAATATTACTTTTAGAATTTTTAAGTATCAATTTATACATGTATAAGTAGCACATTGGTATGAAAATTGTGGTGAATTTTATGAAATTTGTGGTGTACGGGTATCAATTTATACATGCATAAGTATCACAATTTTATGAAAAATGATGTGTTTGAGTTTAGTATTACTCTTAGAATTTTTAAGTATCAGTTTATACATGTATAAGTAGCACATTGGTATGAAAATTGTGGTGTATGAGTGCACTGATTTGATGAAGGTCCGACTTGTTGAGTTAATTTTTTTTTCTTTTCTGCTTCATATTTTTTTTTGCTTATTGAAATGTTTGAACTTTCTTTTTGCAGTCATTCAGTAGAAGAAAGTTATGGGCATTGTATTGTGCTCGGATTTTACTTTCAGGCACGAACAACTTGCAGTTTGAAGTTCACCAATCTGTGCTGGACTTCATGAACAAGAAGAAGAAATGATGAATTTTGTGATTGAATCATGTTTTTTTGTTGGGATGTTGCTAGATGATAACAGAAACATTGATGTTATGGTTAAGGTTGATCTTTTGATTGGTGGTTTGTTGGGGTTTGGTAGAAATACAAAATACTCTATTTTTTGTAATTGGTCAGTAAAATAATTTTTGGATATGTTGGGCAAGTTTTTGGAAATGATAAATAGATGGGATGTCTGGAATGTGTTCAAAATGATGTTATTATATATTTTGTCTATGTTTTTTCTCATTAGAAAATGAGCTTTCTTTGTGAATAATAACCTGATTTTAAAGAAACCCGATTCTTGTTTAGATATAATAATAGTATAAAGTACAGAGCATAAATGTATCACGCGATAGATGAAAGAGTAACATTTTTATCTTTTTTATAGTGATATTTTGTATGTGTTTTTTTTTAAGAATTAAAACAAACTATGATAAATTAATGATTAACAAATCATCGTACGTGAAAAAATAATCCCATTATTAAAAAATCTAATTAAGGCAAAACATGAGTCTGATAAAATAAAAAGTACCATGTGGTAAGAAAAAAAGTATCAAGTATGATAAAGACAGGTATCAACCTCAGATTAATCTAAAACAATCATCATTCCAAGAATTTTCAAAGGAAAGCAAAACATGAGTCTGATAAAATAAAAAGTACCATGTGGTAAGAAAAAAAGTATCAAGTACAATAAAGACAGGCATCAACCTGAGATTAATCTAAAACAATTGAGGGTTGGGAGTTTTGGATCCAAACTCATCCAACTCAATTTAGTTTGCTGTATCACTTATCTTCTTCTTTCTGCCTTTCTCAAGTTGTCCTTTAATTCTCTTTTTTCTCCCCTTGGTTGTTGTTTTGGGAGGATCAAGGACACTTATGCATGATGAGGAGACATCGGTGTCTTATATCAAAGTTTCTGTTACATTCAGTTCTTCGACAGCCTCAAATATCTTCTTAGATCCCTCTTCTATAATCATTCTGGCATCTTCACTTTCTTGAGCCTTGATAAGTACACTGTAGTACTGCCTTGCCATTGTATGCCTCCAACTATTGAAAGTGATCGTCCCTACAATCCGATCACCCGAATTTGCAACTTTATCCCACAAGTCTTTTTTCACAAATTTCATCCATCTTTTCATAATATAATGAATGGGTATTTGCTGTACTGAATTCTTGTCCAATATTCTCAAGCTATGAGAACACAACAATCCATACTCCTCAAATCTTCGACATGTGCAGCTTATGAAATCTTGCCCATGGAAAAAACTCATCCTATGAGCAGTGCCAGCATCATAATTTTGACCATCATACACTCTAACTTCTAATTCTTCACCCAACACATTAACAGTTGACGATATATATTTCAATAGCTCATCCTCAAAAATTAGTGAACACAGATAGTGTGTATACCTGAAAAGTATGCTTGAGTATTCCTATTAGTGGTATACGCGAGATTGGTATCACTCTTGAGCATTCAAATTCATCAGCTTGTTCTTGACTTCTCCATCGTTGGACTGTTCTTTTAAAAATTGTGTAGAACTCGTGCAGATTTGTAGCCTTGCTTGCCTTGAATCCGATTGCATTGTTCGTACTCTCACTTCATTGGGAAGAAAGAATTCCGACCGAGAAGTAGTCCTTATTGTACGCGGTGGACCATTTTTCTCTCAAGTCATAAAGTCGTGCAAACCAAGTATTATCTTCCAATCCATGAACTGATACCATTGATACCCAACATCGCTCAAATTCTTCTTTGTTGACACATCCAGTTAAACATCTTTGGAAAGCCTCATTGAAGGCCTTGTTGCCTTCTAGTCTCCCAAAACGGCTTACCGCATTCTGGTACAAATGTCATATGCAGAGTCGGTCTCTTGCATCTGGAAAGACCTGAGCATCATTCTAAAATTTTAATATTTTGCACTACAGGTATCATCTACTAATAATAAAAGTATCACATAAAGAGTAACAAGTATACCTTTGACAGTGCATTTGTAATTGCAAGATCTTGATCAGTGAATATTGTCACCGGACATTTCAGCTTCATCGATTTCTTGAAAACCTCAAACAACCATTCAAATGTATCAATCTTCTCATCCGTTAAGAATGCACACCCAAACATGACATTCTTCTTATGGTTATTGAGTCCAACAAAGGGAGCAAAAATCATGTTGTACTTGTTGGTTCTATAGGTGGTGTCAAAAACAAGCACGTCACCATAGAGATGATAATCTTTACACATCATCGAGTCTCTCCAGAAAACATTGGATAGCCTTCCATCACTATCTAACTTGAATCTATAAAAAAAAGCATTCATCTTCAACTCCGTCTTAGCATAACATGTCCACAAAACTTTGTGCATCCCCCACTTCAATTTGTTTCATCTTCATTCTATTTACAAAATTCTGGTGATCTTTTATCATATGGCCAACCATATGCTCGCCCCCTACTTCCTTTACGATGTATCGATAGGAATCATTTGCTCTCATGCCAGAGGAAATCATGTCTTGAATAAGATCAGCTTTGTTACGTGTAATCGATTGATGAGATCTGTGCATGTGACTCCATTCTTTTCTGGATAACTCATGGTTATGTTCTTCAATGTACTCTATCACTTCAAGCAACCCATCTCGGCCCCTCTTCACTCTCAATGATGCCTTACAATCTGTTCGTGTAATATTTCTTGTCTGTTTTCTCTTTGCTTTTTCGCCGCTCAAAGTAGATGATGTTGAGATTTTTTTAAGTCCTTCACTTGAACAAACATAATACTTCTCTATAACAGCACCGGTACTATTGTCCTTTGAGTATTTTTCCTGACACTAAAGCCAACCTCTCGAGCATGTAGACAATACAATTCATACATATCTTGAAAGCTTTGTCTCTTGAAACCAATTAGAGAGCCACTGAGGTCTAATGTATTATCTGTATTGCATAAAAGTAACAATGATTACATATCAAAGTATCATGATATCTTGAAGTATTGCAAAATAATGTAAAATTTTGCACCTTTTTCAGGAAATGTAATATTGTGCTCATTTTCATCCACCAATTCTTCATGCTCATCCCCAAATATTTCAAGTATGACTATATATACTTCATTCACCACAACAATAGCATCTACGATACACAAACGTAAGCTTCATCACCGATCAAATTTTCATATTTATTGAAGTTTTAAAATACAAAATAAGAGTGATTTACTCTGCTCCTTTTAAGCAACGGATTCTTCGAGCTCATCCCTAGATTTTCCAAACATGGCTATAGGTTGTTCATGCATTTGATATAGTATTCCTTTTCAATCGACTAAAAAAAATCAGAATTTCAACTAAAATTGTATAAACCTAGCTACAATAATGATGAGGTTGAATTTACCTGAATATCAATAAAAAAACGTACTTGTAATTGAGATTTTTCAATAAATTTCAACTGAAAATGTCTTCGCGATTTGTTATTGGCGGCGACGAGCTTCTGTTTTTTTTTTTTTTGCAGAGTTAGATCCAAGGCGGCTACTGTAATGTTGCTTGTGATTTTCCTTTGACAATTTCTTTCCGACGCGGAGGAGCGTCTCCTTACGGTGGTTGATTGGAGTGAAATATCTGTTCAATTCGTTACCGGCTTCGCCAAGGTAAGAGACTGATGAGCTCGATCTGTAATTTTTGTTCAGTGGGTTGCAATAGGATTTTTATTTTTATTTTTTAAGTTTGGGCGGCCCAGATCCAAATTGATTTGGGTCGGCCCGTCTGATATATCCAATATATCAGACTAGTGCAAGTAAATGTTTGTAGTGCCCCGAACCCGAAGGCCCAGTGCGCTAACGGGAACACACGCGAAGAAAGAAAAATCACAATAAAATTTTCGCAAACTAACATAAATCATTTTCCAGAATTATAACAATTCGGACAGCATTTCGTTTATAATAGTAATAAATTCCACGCTCATGGGCGTTTACCATTCAACAACCAATCACACAAGATAAGACTTTTCAACTAACATATCGTTTCAAAATCACGCCTTTCGAACCACCAATTAAAACATGTTCAACCTTGACTAGTCAAAAATCCATGATTCAATATTCAAATTATGCCAGCAAGGCCACGACGATGACATGCGTCTATAAAATATTTAAATAATCCATAAACTTACAGCGGAAGCATAAATAATCATGTTTGTTGACCAAAACTAAATAGAGTAAATATTTCAAAAAAATAGAATGTGGTCAACCATATAAAATGTCCACATTAGTCCACGTCCGCCACCTGCCGTCATCAATTACCTGAAAACATTTTTAAATAGTGGGGCTGAGTGCCACAAAACACTCCATAGGAATACTCATACATTCCTCCAATAATTTGCAATAAGAATATCCATAAATTCATATTTGACATGTCATAAATCATACGCTCAATAGACATAGTGGAGACCGATCATAATGTGATCACATATAAACTATAACATATTCATAACATGAACATATTCATAAGTAATTGCACCGGAGTGCCATATTCGGAATTCCTCATATGAGTCGTGTCAATCCACATTGAGCAACATAAGTATAAATAATTTTTCATAGCGGACGAAAGTTTAAATATATTTTCGAAAGCATTTTAGTAAGTAAACCCACCTTATAGCTAAATTAGCTGAAGCTTTATTCACGACTTCTCGTCTTAGCCTGCTGTCGGATTAGGACCTTATGCTTAAATATAGGATCAGTCTTAATCGTCGTCCTAAACGGGTCTCGGATTAGGACCTATACATAAGAACTATGTTTTAATAACATAATAATGCTCTAACATATGATATAACATAAATAAAGTTCTAGGGATTGAGTCCCTAAAGTAATAGCGTAACCTGACGTCGCTTAAATGTCGAGCGGGATTCTAACTTAAAATTTATCAGAGTCCTCGATCATGCAAATAAATGCCTTAAATACATAAAGAAAAAATATAATATTTAATATATGATTTAAATTATCATTTTAAATCATAGAAGAATGTGGAAATATCAATTTAATATACCATATTCTTAATTTTGAATTTAATCTAAATTAAGTAAAATAAACTAAATAAAAATAAGGATAAAATATAACATAATTTTGTAGTCAAGAGGGCTTGAACACTTGACCAAAATATAATTGCAATAGTAAGCACTTAACCACTAGGCTAAAAGAATTTATGTAATATTAATTAAACTGCTTTAACTAAATTGCTTCATAAATGCAGTGAATTAAATACAAAAAATGAGAATTAAAACTACATCAAATGGTTTTGAATCCTGGCCCTCCTACACAAACAGAACACTTAACCATTAGACTAAGCCCTGATTTTGAAATTAATCATCTATAATTAATCATATATATATAGTCCAGAAAGCTTTTATGATAAAAGATTAAAAAGGAATAAAATTACTTCAATAAGATTCGAACTCTTGACCTTTTAAGTAATAATCTGAATACTGACCACTAAACCACATGCTATTTTCGATAATTATATGATGTTATTAATTATATAAGGTTTAAAATCATTTTAGATAAAAATGATTAAAATGAAATTAAAACTCCATTAATAAAATTCGAACCCTAACCTTTTATTTAATAAATCTGAGCGTATCCATTAAGCTAGATATGAGTTTTGAAAATTACAACAAGTTTTAAATTCAATAACTTAGAAAATACGTGAATTAATTAAAATAATAAACTACTTGAAACATATTTGAGCCTTAGACATTTGCACATAAAATTAAATGATTATACATTAGGCTATAATTGAATCTTAACATATAATCCAAGATTCATAATTAATGTGTCATAAACATGTGTCTTAATTAAAATTAAATTGCTACTAATAAAGATTGATCCATATTCATTAGAATAAGGTTAATTTTGATAAACATTTCCAAACTTTTTAATTATATTTATCTATATTATGAGTAGAATTAAATAAATAGCATTAACAAAAAAACATAATAATAATAATAATAATAATAATAATAATAATAAAACACAAAACTCACGCACACACATACAACACACACGCACACACATACAACACCCACTGGACCCACACACAAACACACACTAAATATCAATTTACTTATCCTCATTTCTTCATCAACCTATTCCACTTAACAAGTGTTCAAGAACACTAAGAACACTAAAAATTAAGATAAAAATAATATTTAAAAATAGATAATCAAAACAGCCCATAAATCTACTATGAAATACATAGAATCGAAAATAAAATGCAATAACATAGAAAGAAATGAGATTTTTTCAAGGCTAGGGTTTAACCTTTTCTTAGATCCAAAAATAGGAAGCCTAAATCTCTAAATCTCTTAAAAATAATCATAGAAAATGAAAGAGGAAGGAAAGGGGAATCTAAAAATAGTATTGCATGTTAAAAATTCCGCCGGAAAAATTTTCCGGCGGTGGAGGGGGCGGCGGCGACCGGCGGCGGTGGTGGTCGGCAGCGGAGGTGGTGTTGGCAAGGGGAGGAGTAGAGAGAGAAGGGAGAGGGGGCTGATCCCCTTTGAGTGAAGTGAAATGAACTAAGGAGGCTTAAGTGGTAATGAGGAGGTATTTATATCACTCCATAACTTAACCTTAAAATCCAATTAAATCAATAATTAAATCATAACTTGGTCAATTGAAGTCTTATAAAGATGAAATCAAGTTCTATAGATTCGTATCGACGAGCACTGTCGTTTAACATATTCGTTCATCTCGATCGGATAATAATTGGGCCGTAAATAATTAAAATCATAATTAGGCTAGAAAGCCCATCATTTGGGCCTTTTATTAAAAGTTGATACAACTTAAGCATTTGGGCTCTAGAAAAATCATTGGGCTTCTATTATTGGATTTGGGGTGTTACAGATCTACCCCTCTTAAAAGAATTTCGTCCCGAAATTCACGTATTTGCTATCGATAGGTTTGCATATCGTCTCATGATCTCATATTCAAATTTTCATATAACTTTCACCATATTCGTATCAGCTCCACAACCTCTTACCACAATTGTTGGTTCATTTCAAAATTTCAATTTTTTTTCTTTTGGACGAATGATCTGGATCCACCTTTACTCCGTCTCTATGGATAGTATGGATTGGGTTAAACTACTATTCTTGGAGTATAACGTGAATACGTGATTGTTACTAACTTTAATGGTAAGGGTAAAACTTAGGTTCTCTCTATGCGATTCGAGAATTTCATGATGACCAATTGATTGTTACTAAGTATTGAAACATGTCTTTCATCAAAATATTCCTTATAGAAGACAACTCAAGAAACCATTTTCTTCAACTTTGAATCATAAGCCCGTACAACGCTTGCAAGCATAAGTTTGTTTCTATCTTAGCATCTTTGATTTTTCTCATACCCAATCAGAGACTGCTATCGTAGTTGGTTCTAATTCGATCATGTGATGTTTCTTTCACTTGCTTAATCCTTGCAAAGAGGATATCTATAATTCAAACGATACATGCCTTATATGATATCATTTCAATCGCTCATTGGTAGCTATTTCTAAAAGCTAATTCTATCGTTAGTAAACATTCATTCTAGTCTTCACATCGATCCATAATGTAATCTTTTTAACATACACTCACGTGTGCGTGCTATCATTTCTGATTAATCGTGCGAGAGTGAAAAATCATACTAAGATCGACTCCTTGTCCATAACATCCTGTAACCTTTTTTTTTCTTGAACCTATGTGGGACTCTTAGCAGGGTGTACTGGTATCAATAATATGAATCTATAATAATCTTACGATTTCTTCAATATGTGCCTCGTAAAAGTGTGCTAACTCATTCAGTTCATCCATAATTATCCGTACTGCGTGATCTCTACAGATCATCTTGGGTACTCCAATAATACAGTTTATCGAAATGTGTTTGTATTTCAACTTTAGAATTTATGTAGCCTTCTAAGCATCCTATGGTTGAGCCTTTATGGTTCAACTTCGTAACTAGCTCTCATATTCCCCATCGTTCTTACTTTTATTTTGCTTGGTGCTACCACCACTTTGATCTTCAATCCCGTAATATCCTTGAGCAATTGTCCTCATTGGGTTATTATACAATTAGACGTTTCTTGGGTCTTTCGACTTTAAGCATTTGCTACAATATCCATCTTTGCTATGTGGCGTATGATAATGCGATCGTAGTCCTCACTAAATTTAATCATTCTCATGTATCACGTAGAACTTCTTTTATTCGAATAAAAACATTTAAACTATTCGATCAGTGTAGATCTTTTGCATCTTGTCACAGAGATCAAGCATCTAAATTCTTAATGCGTAAACTATGACATCAAACTCTTCAACATATTTCAGATGTTCTCATGTGATCTCGATTGTCGGGATGTAGTTACAATCACTTATCATTTTCACTAACCCTAACACGAATGCATATCAAATCTTATATTTGAAGCATTACTGTAGATGACTATTCTTTTGTATCCTTCTAACATAGTCCACATTTAGGTGGTGACTAACCTCTTCTTGAGCTCTTAAACAATCTCTTCACACCCTTTTATCTAGTGAAACCTTTATTGATCCTTAATAGCAAAATCATGGTTACTAAAATTTTAGAGAATCCTTCGATGAGTCCTAGTACAAAACGTATAACCTTAAAATATTAATCCTCTCATTCAAGTTGGTTATTTACTCCATATCACCTTATCTTATTCTACCATAGAAGAAT
Source organism: Perilla frutescens (assembly GCA_026008535.1). Taxonomy (NCBI): domain Eukaryota; kingdom Viridiplantae; phylum Streptophyta; class Magnoliopsida; order Lamiales; family Lamiaceae; genus Perilla; species Perilla frutescens. The sequence goes on along the minus strand of BRKX01000019.1, from coordinate 31,778,521 downwards.
CCATCTTGATTCATTAAGTTATTACTATATAACCTTGAAATCTATCCTCATCATCGTAAATCTCTCACTTACCAACTTATCATATAGTTATTTCTTTTATAAAGTTTCCAACATCGTCCTTAGATGTTTCTTCAGTTGTTGGTTGTTTCTAACATAATCTATACCATTATCCATAAATACAAGAACAAAATTATCCTACACGTGCTAAACTATTGGTCCATGAATACTGCGGGAGCGTTGCTTAAATCAAAATACATAAAATATGAACTCTTAATTAATGATCATAACGAGTCTGAAAAATGAATCTTGTGCGTATCTCCTCCATGAATATAAATGTTAGCAGCTGGATATCAAGATAATCTTGGAGAAAACACTTCTCTTTCACTTAGTCGAGTAGATCGCCAATCATAGATAGTTGTTGTTTACCTTTACTTGCCAACATGCTCAACTCTTGGTCGTCAATAACATTCGGAGAAATCTAGCAGTGTTCATATTATACAATATCGATGTAGTTTCAGAAATATACTTGACCTTATAAATCTTTGATCTAGGAATTTGTAGAGTCGTACTTCTATTCTTGTGATCACTTTGACGTCACACTTTACAGTGCCTTTGACACGAACGCGATTGTCAGTGTAAGATCTATAGTGTACTCCATTCTTTTGTTTAGGGGACGTTCTGGAGAAGTCTTTAAAATTACATCCTCAAACTTGCTTACGACGGTACCTCATTTATCATACTTTACCGGTCTTCCTTCTTCCTAAGCTCACTAAGAATACTTAGCATGCTATCTCCATAGTCATCTCCAAAGTCTTCTTGGTTGTTCGTACTCGCATTCTTGTACTTGTCTTTTACTTCATGAAGTGTAGCTCTTATTCTCCTAGCTTTAGAAATCCCATATTTTTACCCATATCACTTAATCATTGGATGGATAACTCTATCTAAGTTGTTCCCAAAATAATATTGAAATCCTTCTTTTGCAGCACTTAAAGGTCTTCTTGTTATGAAAGCCAAAATCTAGCATAAGGTAACTTATATCATTCACTAGTAGTTTTCTCGAATATGAACATATTTGTAACGTCTTTCATCCCAACTCATCCTTTTTTTTCCTCATGAATGAAATACACTTTTTCTTATTTGTATCTTGAGGATACAAAACCTTTAATATTTTTCCTATTTTCATTCGTATTAGCTATTGCTATATTCTATTTCTTTCGATGAACAAAATTGTTTGTGAGCTCGCAGAAAAATATTCATTTGTTGATGTGAACTTTCAATAATCTCCATCATATCGATTGCTTCAGCCTTTTTGTTTCATTGCAAAACTACTTCGATGATTAACTCTTCCATTTGTCATGTCACCTGTCGAACTTGCTATCAAAACTTGACATTCTTTCTTCCTAATCACCTTCATTGCCTTCATAGATAATATATTGAGTCTCATAGCACTTATTTTAATTCATAAAAAGTGAAATCTTCTTCCTTCAGTGTTTGGAGCATTATTTCATTCTTGCAACATCATATTGTTTCACGATTATCTTCAAATCAATCCATCCTCAGAGCAACTTCAAATCATTCAATTAATTCTATCACAAGCACATTTGCCTTAAGATATCTTCAAAAATTAAGTCTATTCCAACACATATCATACTACATACTTCTCAATGGCACATCTTCTTCTTCTTCTTCTTCTTCAGGTTCACCATGGTTGTGGAAGATTTACGGTCGTATCGTTGAAATCATTTGTTGACCTAGCTTATAACGTTTCGTTACGGTTTGATTCATATTACGTTGGCTGAGTTTCAATCTACTGACATATTGCTTTGAGTTTATAATCATATAACGTAGTTCTTAACACCTAACGTAGATCATCCAGCATTGAATTCGTCAAGATCGATTCTGATCAGCATCATGTAGAGTTGAACTCGAACTTCTTTATTTGCGCCCGGAGAGAATAACTATTTCATATTTCATAAGAATTAACTACCATGAAATTTCCTATCTTAGTTGATTCTAAATTCGATTCAGGATACTTTGTGGGTAAATGCATTACACGCACGTCCTGGCAAAATATAATTAGTCCATAAAACATAGTGAGGCTACGCATAGTTCTCAATCGGTAACTCATAAATGAGGAATTTCGTGAATCATAAGAAATTACATCTTAATTTATATGCAGTTGTTCATATATGGTATGTGGCGTCATCATAGTTATCCTTACATCAAGTGTCGCATACTATGTCAATACTTATCATTAGGAGTCGCATAGTTCATCTAGTTTACAATGTACTTGGATCTAATCAAAGTACTCATACCATGTAATTAACTATCGATAGAATAGAGTAAGGTCCTCTGTAGCTCAAGTTGAACTTTTCGTCATGTAGGAGCATCTTTATCGGAGTCGTTCTTTAGCTCGTCGAATTATTTCAATCGTATGAATACAGTAAAGGTTACTCGATTCTTAGTCATAACTAAAGTTCTCAAAATATATCGTGTAGCACATAAATAGTCCAACATAGTTCACTAAGCAAGTGAAAACTTACAGGCAATTTAATTATACCTAAGTCCATCTAGGTTCATCCTATGGTGGGATCATATCATAAGCTTTTGGATAAAACATTTTTGTAATAAGGCAAACCAATAGATTTCCAATAACTTAGGCTTGAAATACATTGTAATCAAGCAATTTCTTTATCATAATTTCTCAAACATAATATACGTTTGCCTAAAATATACTTTACTCAATAAAGATTTATTCTCATAAAATTTGTACCTGATTGGGCAAGGCGTGGCGTGGACATGGGACCATAGGAAAGTAATAATTTTTTTTTAAACAATATTTCAAAACATTTCAAAATCACTCCGCAGGCCTATAGATTTGTAAACCTGGCTTTGATACCATATGTAGCGCCCCGAACCCGGAGGCCCAGTGCGCTAACAGGAACACACGCGAAAAAAGAAAAATCACAATAAAATTTTCGCAAACTAACATAAATCATTTTCTGGAATTATAAAAATTCGGACAGCATTTCGTTTATAATAGTAATAAATTCCACGCTCATGGGCGTTTACCATTCAACAACCAATCACACAAGATAAGACTTTTCAACTAACATATCGTTTCAAAATCACACCTTTCGAACCACCAATTAAAACATGTTCAACCTTGACTAGTAAAAAATCCATGATTCAATATTCAAATTATGCCAACAAGGCCACGACGATGACATGCGTCTATAAAATATTTAAATAATCCATAAACTTATAGCGGAAGCATAAATAATCATGTTTGTTGACCAAAACTAAATAGAGTAAATATTTCAAAAAAATAGAATGTGGTCAACCATATAAAATGTCCACATTAGTCCACATCCGCCACCTGCCGTCATCAATTACCTGAAAACATTTTTAAATAGTGGGGCTGAGTGCCAGAAAACACTCCATGGGAATACTTATACATTCGTCCAATAATTTGCAATAAGAATATCCATAAATTCATATTTGACATGTCATAAATCATACGCTCAATAGACATAGTGGAGACCGACCCTAATGTGATCACATATAAACTATAACATATTCATAACATGAACATATTCATAAGTAATTGCACCGGAGTGCCACATTCGGAATTCCTCATATGAGTCCTGTCAATCCACATTGAGCAACATAAGCATAAATAATTTTTCATAACGGACGAAAGTTTAAATATATTTTCGAAAGCATTTTAGTAAGTAAACCCACCTTATAGCTAAATTAGCTGAAGCTTTATTCACGACTTCTCGTCTTAGCCTGCTGTCGGATTAGGACCTTATGCTTACATATAGGATTAGTCTTAATCGTCGTCCTAAACGGGTCTCGGATTAGGACCTATACATAAGAACTATGTTTTAATAACATAATAATGCTCTAACATATGATATAACATAAATAAGGTTCTAGGGATCGAGTCCCTAAAGTAAGAGCGTAACCTGACGTCGCTTAAATGTCGAGCGGGATTATAACTTAAAATATATCGGAGTCCTCGATCATGCAAATAAATGCCTTAAATACATAAAGAAAAAATATAATATTTAATATATGATTTAAATTATCATTTTAAATCATAGAAGAATGTGGAAATATCAATTTAATATACCATATTCTTAATTTTAAATTTAATCTAAATTAAGCAATATAAACTAAATAAAAATAAGGATAAAATATAACATAATTTTGTAGTCAAGAGAGCTTGAACTCTTGACCAAAATATAATTGCAATAGTAAGCACTTAACCACTAGGCTAAAAGAATTTATGTAACAATAATTAAACTGCTTTAATTAAATAGCTTCATAAATGCAGTGAATTAAATACACAAAATGAGAATTAAAACTACATCAAATGGTTTTGAACCCTGGCCCTCCTACACAAACATAACAATTAACTATTAGACTAAGCCCTGAGTTCGAAATTAATCATTTATAATTAATCATATATATATATATATAGTCCAGAAAGCTTTTATGATAAAAGATTAAAAAGGAATAAAATTATTTCAATAAGATTCAAACTCTTGACCTCTTAAGTAATAATCTAAACACTGACCACTAAACCATATGCTATTTTCGATAATTATATGATGTTATTAATTATATAAGGTTTAAAATCATCTTAGATAAAAATGATTAAAATGAAATTAAAACTCCATTAATAAAATTCGAACCCTTAACCTTTTATTTAATAAATCTGAGCGTATCCATTAAGCTAGATATGATTTTTGAAAATTACAACAAATTTTAAATTCAATAACTTAGAAAATACATGAATTAATTAAAATAATAAACTACTTGAAACATATTTGAGCCTTAGACATTTGCACATAAAATTAAATGATTATACATTAGGCTATAATTGAATCTTAACATATATTCCAAGATTCATATTTAATGTGTCATAAACATATGTCTTAATTAAAATTAAATTGCTACTAATAAAGATTGATCCATATTCATTAGAATAAGATTAATTTTGATAAACATTTCCAAACTTTTTAATTATATTTATCTATATTATGAGTAGAATTAAATAAATAGCATTAACAAAAAAACATAATAATAATAATAATAATAATAATAATAATAATAAAACACAAAACTCACGCACAAACATACAACACACACGCACACACATACAACACCCACTGGACACACACACAAACACACACTAAATATCAATTTACTTATCCTCATTTCTTCATCAACCTATTCCACTTAACAAGTGTTCAAGAACACCAAGAACACTAAAAATTAAGATAAAAATAATATTTAAAAATACATAATCAAAACAGCCCATAAATCTATTATGAAGTACATAGAATCGAAAATAAAATGTAATAACATAGAAAGAAATGAGATTTTTTTTCAAGGCTAGGGTTTAACCCTTTCTTAGATCCAAAAATAGGAAGCCTAAATATCTAAATCTCTTAAAAATAATCATAGAAAATGAAAGAGGAAAGAAAGTGGAATCTAAAAATGGTATTGCATGTTAAAAATTCCGCCGGAAAATTTTCCGGCGGTGGAGGGGGCGGCGGCGACTGGCGGCGGTGGTGGTTGGCGACGGAGGTGGTGGTGGCAAGGGGAGGAGTAGAGAGAGAAGGGAGAGGGGGCTGATCCCCTTTGAGTGAAGTGAAATGAACTAAGGAGGCTTAAGTGGTAATGAGGGGGTATTTATATCACTCCATAACTTAACCCTAAAATCCAATTAAATCAATAATTAAATTATGACTTGGTCAATTGAAGTCTAATAAAGATGAAATCAAGTTCTATAGATTCGTATCGACGAGCACTATCCTTTAACATATTCGTTCATCTCGATCGGATAATAATTGGGCTGTAAATAATTAAAATCATAATTGGGTTAGAAAGCCCATCATTTGGGCCTTTTATTAAAAGTGGATACAACTTAAGCATTTGGGCTCTAGAAAAATCATTAGGCTTCTATTATTGAATTTGGGGTATTACAGTGTTTCTCCTTAAAAAATGATGGGGAGGGGCCTAGACCGTTTTGACTAGACTAGATGGAGCTTATATATTATTTTCTTGGACACATTTCATCAATAATTTAATTACAAGAGTTAATTAAAACTTATTTAATTTCTCTCAAAAAGTTTAAGGTAAGAAAAAATTAATGCAATGAAGATTAAACATGATAATTTCAAATAAAGTAAGATTTAGAAAATAAGAACATAAATTATTACGAAATATAGTGGATCGAGGAATTTATTTACCTACGATCAACGGGCGTACGTTTTGGGTACGATCATGCATGAATTAGATAGAATTTCTTGTTATGACAAATTTGTATACAGATAGCTATATATATTATTGTAGCAATTTTGAAATTTGTATTTAAAAGTATATCTTAACCTCCCCCAACTGAACAAAAAAAAATTATATCCCTCACGAATTGACTACAATTTAAATGAGTAAGTGTAATATATAAAACTCAGAATTGATACTGGATAGAAAATAGTTTAGGAATTAACCTTCTGTCCAAAACTATCGGAAACAATTTTATTTTAATAGTATTTCAATCTACCTAGATAGATAATAGTTAATTATTCTATATTGTTACAAACAAGGTAGATTTCTGATTTACACACAAATGACTGGTGTCTACGAATTATAGAAACAGAAAAATCAACATTATTAGATTCCTACAGCAGATCTTCAAGAGTTGCTTTCATATCACTGTTCCATCTTTGATGGTGGCATTCTTCAATACTACTGTGATCCCAGATCTTATGTAGAATCCATCATCGGGCCTGTCTGCTTCTTCGACACCCTGAAATATCAACGTGTTCCTCAATTTACTTGTTCCTGCTATGAGTTACGAACATGTGGATGAGGATAACAAGGAAACTTACATCTTTATTCGCGATGATCACATCATTTCCGATCTTGGCATTCTTGTCGATTATGCAGTTACTTCAATGCATAGCACAACACAACAATGAGTGAGACCACATGGAAAGAAAAGGAGGTTTTCATCAAACTAAGAAACTCTATTATGTGTCGGATCAAAATCAAGCCTTACAGTGCAAACCATGGATGGGGACTTCATTTCAAGAAGACTTTCTAAAAACATTTTGATTTTATTGTGCATTTTGAAATGACGAGGTGGTTTCATTTCATCTGGGAATATAAAGTAACACTCCCGAGTAAACACACACACACACTCCAATTCCAGCATACCTGATTTTGGTATTATGTCCAACACCGACTGGAACCTTTCCTTGCGCCAGAGCAGATGCAATTTCGGATTCTGTTTGATAATAGTCCGCGCCCATCATCATGGTATCCTGAAAGACATATTTCATTCTTTTAGATCGTATATTTTAGATCAACAAGCACATAAGGAGGATTTACTCGGACAAACTAATGAATCTAATTTAGCACTGGTATTATATATATGCACTTCACCTTGAGTTCAACTCCATTGTCTAGGCGTGATCTGACACCAACAATAGAGTGCTCGATACTACATTCCCCCAAGAAGCAACCATGAGAAATTATTGCATCCACTATCTGAAAGAACCATATTCATGAGAAATGTCGGAACAAGATGTAAACTACGATCGAAGATTACCAGCATACCCTGCATTTTTCAACTTTTGAAGGCGGCAAGAATCTTGGAGATGTGTAGAAAGGGGTCTTTGGATCATTAAAATCAAACTTTGGAGGCTGAAAAGAGAACATGAGCCAAATTCAGCTTGCAGTTCTATGTATGCCAGCTAGAAAACTTCAGAATTACATTTCGAAAGGTTAAAACAGTAACAATATATTGCAAGCATTCACATTTCACAATATCTCTAGTGCATTCATGGAACTGGCAACTATGTGATCTTTCCAAGAAAAATCTCCCCTCATTTCCATCCGAGCATCTCCAAAATACGAGTATGATGCAAGTGGCAAGAATGAGAACTGTCTCATAAATCCCAGGTGCAAATAAAATTGAAAATTGTATTTTTTATTCAAATGCTTAACTGTAAAATGGTTCTGAGAATAATGTACAATAGAAAACCAACCTGCTCGGTGAGTGCCAAGTTGGCATCAAATAAAGATCTTATGGTTCCAATGTCCTCCCAGTAGTCTCGGAACAAGTATGCCTAATAAGAGAGCGCATCGATAATCTCAGTATAGACTATAGAGGACAAATATTGAAATCTCACAACAGAATTCTCTAATCCGAATCTAACCTGCACATTGTGATCCTTCACGGCTCCAGGAATGATCTCAGAGCCAAAGTCATTGCATGATGGATATGTTGATTTCAGAAGCTTTAGTAGGACATCAGTCCTGAACACGTAAACTCCCATTGATGCAATGTAGGGAAATTTTTTAGCCTCTTGATGGGAAAGTCCCAGAACAGAGGTGTCAACTTGCTGCAGGACATCATCAGATAGTGCAAAAGATCAAAGGGAAGAAGAAGTTAAATAAAAAATGTGAAATCAACAATAAGAAAGGTAAGCATGAATACTGAATCTTCTAAAGCCAATGCCGCAATTGTCATATTGTACAGAAAGCGAAGATTATTTGGCTTGCCAGAGGAGACTGGTTACCATTGCTTTTAGATCAGAGCCTTTTGGCTTCTCTGCAAACTGAACGATCCGGCCCATTTGATCAATTTTCATCAATCCAAAATCTGAGGCTCGGCTGAGTTACATGGGAAAGAACCGAAGAAGCTTATTAATCCATCATAAATATTAAAAGACAATTTATGCTGCAAAAGTTCTGCATGTATGAGCTCCATTCGATGTTATCTAACAACAGTATCGACTGGAGCACGATGCAGAAGATGTATTAGTGCAAACGCTATGAGTTTTATATAGGGAATAAAGCAATCATTTCGTTCTACATAGACTACCTACGCAATATCTTTAGCTAAAGGACATATAGCCATACAATTGATCACCAACAATAACTTGTCACATTCAGGAAAACTGAAAAACTGAAAAGAAGCAATTAGCAAATTTCAACTGCCTCAGATTCCAGATAGAGACACAAGAGAAATACATATTCCACGATTAGTTTCTTGAACACAGTCTGAAGTGTTGGATGTTAATTCTTAATAGTAAAGACCACTGTGAAACCCCGCTGATCATGATAAATAGAATATGAGTACATGACACCAATGGCCCCTGTCTTAAGCATGATTAGTTCCTTGAACTTGATAAAAGACGAATAGACGAATCAAAGACATACCTATCATCCATGGGTACACACGAAACTGTAATGTCTGCATTTGTATCTATATGTTTCTGCAAGCATGTTGCCCGTCACTAACCCAAGTATTAAGAAGTATAAGGACATATTATTTTACATATGGGCAATATGCTGTCAGATTACCTGAACAAAGTCCATATAGTCCATTCTGTAAAGATGGTCACCAGACAAAATTACTATGTGCTCAACGTTTTTATTTTTGGCAGCCTATAAACACAGAGAGAATCAACCAAATTAGACCTCCTCCAAAAATTATTCCAAAAGTATATTTCAACCACTCACTTCAAAAACCCAAATGAATTGCCGAACTGCATCTGCTGTTCCTTGGAACCATCTCATTCCGGTTTCTCCTGACGTCTGTGTGGCAGCTAGTACCTATATCCATATATATAAGCTTTTTGAGTGGTAACGAGAAGTTGTGGAGGACAGGTATAAAACGAAAGCAAAAGCTAGAGCTAAAGCTTGTATGTATATGATCACAATTATTCACTGATAGAAATCGAAAACCTCAAAGAAATTCACAATATCATCTCAAATCAAACGCTATAAATTATAGCCAATGCAAATCTCAGCTCTGGGTCACTAAGAATCTCACCTCCACAAAACCATCTCCAAAATTCACACCATTTCCAAAGTTATAGGTCCGAGCAAGGTGTCGATTGAGGGAGAAAGAATTGAACTGAGTCAAAATGAATATCTTTCTTATTCCACTATTGATGCAGTTGCTCATGGGGATATCAATCAGCCTATAACAACCACCAATCGGGACCTGCAGACGCACAAACATCAATCGTCAAACATCCATAGCAGCCCATGTCTTCTACACACAGGATCCTCTATCTAAAACTGTGTTCTACTCCCATATCACCCGCACACACCACGTGCATTTGTTGATTTTATAAACACACACTTTGTATACGTTGATAATGTTGGAACAAGAAACAGAACACATTTGCAATAGAGAAATCCTACTGTATCTTTTCGTTTCTCAGTTAAAAACATGACAACTGAAACAAAAAACCATGTTTTTTTTTTCATCTCAAACAGCAAGAATGAAACAACAAAAGAATCCGCAACAAGTTAAACCCAACACCAATCTTGTCTCACCGCCGGTTTAGCTCTTCTGCTCGTGAGAGGGAAGAGGCGAGTGCCGGCGCCTCCGCCCAAGATTATCGATGCAACTGCTGCTGGATTTGCATTTGAACGCTCCTCAGGAAATGGTTTAGATTCGAGTGCCTGAAACTCATCACTCCAATCAAAACTCATATCAACGCAGCCTAAACAATAACATTCCTAAAATCAAATTCATCAAACTCACAGCCATTTCTTTGTTGATATCACGTGTTATAACAGAGTATGCAACTCCGGGCTTCAATTTTTTAGTCCCTTTTTTTTCACGCAAATTCTTCCAAAATCGTGATCCAAAAACATTCTCTTTCGAACTCCTAATTCTCTCTCCAAAAAACCCATTTTCTCGCTGAGTCGCTGGCACTACATTAGCTTTAATGGCGACACAACAGGAATCCATTTTTCGTATAAATGATTCACCAAATGATCTACAAAAAGGATCGGAGAAACCAATGATTAGAGGATCTTAACTGAATAAAAAATATATATATACATCAAAAGCAATACCACTTTTTTCTAAAAGATCCCATATTCCAAAATCTGGAAGAAAAAGAGAGGAAAAAGTTATTACCTTTCGCCCCCCCCCAACACAAGATTCACTCCCGAAACATTAAAAACACCAATCGTAACAAGAATCGACAACAAACATAAGAAAAAAGAGAGAGATCACTATCACCAACTCTTCGGAAAGAAAGAAAAAAAAAGGCAAATATTCAACAATCAAGACTCACACGAAGACTGTAAATCTGCAGTAAAGTTTATAATGCACGTGAAGATGAAGAAAAGGAAACAAATAATTTTTGATGGTGGGTGTTTGTGTTGCAATTTGCAAGTGGAGTAAAGGTAAATTAGTTCAGTTTAATTAGTCCTAACAAGAATTTGCCGAGATTAGTGTGGTTGTCGACTTCTACGCCGCGAAAACTATGATTCTATATTTTTAATAATTGAATGTCCTTACTCAATTCTGCAAGTAATTATATAATTATATTTCAGACTACCCAGATTTGCTTGGGAATTTAAGATTTCAGAGATTCATCACTTCTCTCTCTCTTAATATTATATTACCAACAATATTTTATATTATTATGCATTTGACCGCACTGCCACGCCTACACTTGCCTCATCATTATCTTACTTCAAAATATTTTTTGTTTTATTTTGTTTTTATTCATATATTTTAGGGTTTTTTGTATTAAAAATAATAATTTTAAGACTATTTTACTATTACAACATGATCTTATAATTATTACAAACAAAACATGATTTTTAGTTATTTTTGCAATTATGATTAAGTTTCGATCAATTTAATATTGTGTCTAATTAAATTTACACGAGTGCACTTCACGTGTTTTAATTATTAAATCCACTGAAAATGGCTTTTATTAGTAACAACTACAAATTATGCTATAATGATAAAATATCCTAAAAAATGTGATTTTTAATGCATTTATCACTATATTTTATGAATGTGTTTGATTGCATGATATATGTTTTAAAAAGTTGTCATTTTACTAAAAGGCAAATTGAGCGCGCAAGATCACAATTTTTTTTCTTTTATTGTGTGCGCGAGATTGTAGGCTAAATTGCTAATTATGAAATTCTTATAAAATTATTTGCATTAAAAATCAAAATATTTAGATCATTTTATAATTATTACAAACATTATAATTATAATTATTATGAATAAAACACAAATCTTTAATTATAACTCGTCTAAATTTATCTTTCAATTCAATATCTCAATCCAAATATACATGGAGTTTGTTCTTTTTTTTTACATGATTATACAGTTAGAGTGTACAAATAAATTTGGTTGGAGACATTAGACTTTCCTAATCAAAAAAATTGATTTAATATAATTAAAAAAAATTACTAAACGTTGTATTTTTTATGTATAATAGTTATAAGATCGTATTGTAAATTGTAATTACCAAAATAGTCTAAAGATTATAATTTTTAACGCAAATAATCCAATACTATATAGGGAGAAAGTTCATGTTGCCACATGAAATTGTGCCATGTACATTGCAATTTGCATACGTATACCTACATGATTGTGACATTTATATACTAGTTAATATGTTACTAAAGAAAGTGGACAGGTAGAAATTTCCAGTTTCATATAGGTGTCAAAATCAGCTCAATCTTGAAAATAAAAATTAATAAATAAATAAATAAATAAAATGGTCCCAACCTTAAAAAGTCAAGCTTAAATTTCTTATTTTTGTATAGACCTTTATCATGTCATAACTTTTTATTCCGGTGATAAACTAATATTATTAGGCATGACCGACTCGGAGGTCCAAGATTGTACTTGAAGGGTGTTTTTTATTATTATATTATAAATTTATATTTAATTAAAGACTATCACAATTTTTTAATCTGATGTTTGATGATTTTTACTATTGATTAGGTTTTGCCAATTATTTAATAAATTAACGATACGGCTAAATCGAAAGGGAATGTATCAAATGGTTTGATCTACTTAGTTAAAAAGACAATTAATTTTGACAAACACTTACACCTAGCGACCCTATTTTTCTAAATATTTAAATTGCTATATATTTTTTCCTAAAAAATATATATTTTATATGTGGTATTAATTGTTTAAATCTAATAAGTTGTGTCTAAATAAGTTTAATAAATAATTAAGCATCTAGCTAGAGGCAAAGGATGTATTAATTATATAGTATGATTAATCATGTCATTAGCATGCACATAGTATTTTATTTAAATTATAATCATTTGCATGCATGGTTTTTAATTATAGGAACCCAAATACCTTAATTTAAAGCCCAAGAAAAAGGAAGCCCAAATTTGATCCAAGAGTTTCCTTCTCTCTTCCCTTCTCGAAAGATTAGCTCAAATAATTTCAGATTTTGACCAACTCTCAGTGCTTATTTTTTTCTTAATCTTTTGTTAACCTCATCATACATTAACACCAAATTACTTCTATGAAACCTAACCCTACAAATATATATAGAGGACTCTAGCCACACTATTATTGATCACACCAAAGAAACAAATCCAAAGCAAAAAACTATAGTCTTATTTCTTTCTTCAAGATCCAAGGTTTCGAAGGTATAACTTCCTTTAAGTTTCACTATTGTTGTTTCACTTATGTATTGCATAGTCTAGCATTGGACGGGTGTGGGAGGGTGAGTGAGGGCTGGTAGTTTGTAGAGCAGCAACTATCGACGACGTCGATGACGACGACGACTTCCGGCATTGTTGTGGACAATTTGTAGAATTCGCTAGGCGCTAGTCGGGCGGCTAAGAGGCTAGGCGTTTTTATTTTTATAATATATTATTTAATAATATTATATATAATATAAAAACCAATCATAAACATGAATTGAATTGTGGTACAGTGGCCAATTACCCTGGAAACTATCTTTGAGGTTTATGGTTCAATCTTTCAAGGGGCCAAAGTACATTATTTTTTTTATAAACTCGAGAAAAAAAGCACAAAAAGCTCATCACTGCTAAGAATCGAACCAGAGACCTCGAAGCATCATTAACACTGCTCTACCAACTGAGCTGAAGGCAACTTTCATTAAAATAACTCGACTAATAATATATAACCGAATAATTGCCCGATTATACCCTATTCAGCTCGGTCAGGGACCGTCTACCGCTTAGGCGGCCGCCTGGAGCGAATTCTGCAACAATACTTGTGGTTGTGTCGGCACCTGGCAAAGCATGGTGGCGTTATGAAGGAATGAAGCAAGAGAAGGGTAAATGTCTTGTTCTCAGTCAATGCTTTGTTTTACAGGGTCTGTGTTTCGTAAAAAAAAAAACAGAGTGGGAAGACGATTTCTTGTTTAGGGTAAATGTCTTGTTTTATGTCAATGCTTTGTTTTGTAAGGTCTGTTTTCATACAGAATAAAAACAGAGGGAAGATGATTTCCTGTTTTTGCTACTTCTCGTGAAAAATGAAGAGAGAGAGAGAGAGAGAGAGTGTGGTGTGGGTGTTTTTTTTTTTTTGGAAGAAAACTTAAAGTAACCAAAAGCAACTTATAAACTTCTTTTCTAACCAAACATTATAGAAAATTATTTTCTAACCAAACATAATAGTAAAAGTCTCATTTACTCTTAATGAAATTTGAAAAAGTAAAAATCTCATATTCTGAATCGGCCAAAGTTGTACACAGCAAAAAGTAGTTGTACAAAGCAAATTGAATCTACATGGCCAAAAATAGTTGTACACGGGAAAAGTGAATCTACACGGCCAAAATAATTTAGTGGGCTCCGCCAAATTTTTACATGGCTCGGCCAAATCTACACGGCTTGGCCAAATTATTACACGGTCAATGAAAGTGTAATTTTTTTTAATTTATACACGGTCACTTTCGACACCGCCAATGAAATATTTTTTTTTATTTATTTTATTTTTTCAATTCAATGTTTGGTAGTTCGATTTCAATGAAAGTGTAATTTTTTTTTAATTTTAGTTCATATTTTTAATTCAATGCTCACAGTGGTATTTAGTTGGATTTTAAATGGGCTGTATTAAATGTCACAAACCAAAACCAAACGAGTATAACAATTGTTGATTGAGGGAAAATTATCATTTCAAATCTATTCTACTCTTTGGTTGAAAATTTTGGGACGATTTTTGGTTGAAAAATTGGGGACGAGAAAAATCGAAAAGGCAAAAAACATTACAAGGTATGTTCCTTTTTTTTTTGTTTTTATGGTTAAAATTGTTTAAATTTTATAATTTATGGGAAAAATATTGTAAAGAATCATAACTATCCATTGAAATGTGATCATCCGCAATTTATATTTCGTATTGGAAGAAGTTGTATCTCTTAAATGATTAGGTTTTAAATTACATTTTTTTTATTGTAAGATGTTAGAAATAGATTAGCATGTATATGAACATCCATACATGTGGGCAATGGAAAAAAATAGAGAAATTAAAAAACAATTACACGGTTGCACCGTGTACTACACGGTGCAACCGTGTACTAATAAACCGTTCTACATAATTGACCATGTAGTACACAGTGGTTGACCATGTACTACACGGTCAATCATTTTTTTTCTATTTTTTTAACTAGAATCAGACATTTCTTGATCTGCAGATGGCTTGGCAACGTGTAGTTGTATAACACAGTGGTAGATGGGAGAGATTAGAGTACTTAGATGGTGAAGATCAAGTTGTGCACCTTTCATTCAATCGGTTATCTCGTGATAGTTTGATACAGGAGATTCATGACTTTATGGAGACATCTCCGAGCAATACTTCGTATACGTTGAATTATTTTACGAGGGCAGGTGATGGAAGAAAATTGAAGGGGCTAATTAAGATAGATGTTGATTTAATTCGCTTAGTCCAAGAGCAAGATGAGCCTACGGTGTATGTTACACAGAAGAGTATTCAAAAAATTCCAACAACAAGTGAAATGCCTCCATTTGTACATACACATGATTAGGATCACGAGTTGGATGAGTCATTCGCGGAAGAGGATGAAGATGATGATGATAACTATGAGAGTGAATTACGGCGCACTCAAATTTCTGAGTTCTGTGAATGGATTCGTGAACCGGGGAATCTTGATGAGTTTGTGTCCATTCTGGAGCATGGGGGTCCTCACAATATGTCATCTCAAACTATTTCTTCTGATGAAGAAGATCCCACTGTAGAGGGTCTATCTCTCACTCATTGGATGATCCATATGGGCCATACTGATGACAACAGTTCAATCATTGACAATGATCAGGATGAGTTGGACGGTGAGCACCTTGCAGTTGGGAATACAATCTTGAAGAAGGATGATGTGCTAATTGTTGTGGAAAACTGGCACATGCAGCGGCAAGTGGAGTATTATGTTTCACGTTCGACTAAGAGCCGACTGGAATTCATCTGTAAGAGAAAAGATATATGTGTCTTTAGATTATATGCAAAAGAAAAGGACGGATTATAGAGAGTGCAAAAATTTGAGGATAATCATACGTGTCGGCTTGACTTGACACGTAATGCGCTGAGAAAAATGTCTTCGAAGGTGATGGATGACTATTTTTCGAAGAAGATACGGTACGAGGGTGCTGTGTTGAAGCCTAGAGCAATGATTGTGAGTTGTTAAGAGAGTATGGTATTGAGGTTGAGTACGGTGTTGCTCTACGTGCCATGAATCTTGCTATAGAGATGGTTTACGGTGGCCATGACAAGTCTTTGAGATGCTTCCTACATATCTATACACGTTGAGGGCAAACAATCCTGGTATTGTCTATAAGATCCACAGGACGAGCGATCATCATTTCAAGTTCATGTTTGTCGCACTTGGAGTTTGCATATCGGCATTCAGACAGTGTATACGGCCAGTTGTTGTTGATGATGGTACGCACCTGAAATGGAAAATCAAGGGTGTTCTGTTTGTTGCCATCACAAAGGACGATAACAAAAGGTGTTTCCCACTAGCTGTTGGTGTGGGTTCTGTTGAGAATGACGAGTCATGGACATGGTTTTTGCAGCGTTTCAGAATAGATTTGGAACTCGAGATGATTTGGTGATTATTTCAGACCAACATCAAAGCATCAAGAATGTTGTTGTCAGAGTGTACCCGGAGGCCCACCACGGGTTTTGCTATTACCACATAATAAAGAATCTCGCGTGCAGTCTCCTGTGCTGCCTCCCAAGCTATCTCTCACGACTCACGTGCAATCTCTTGTGCTGCCTCCCGAGCTATCTCTCGAGACCCATCCATGTGGCTACAGCAAACATGTCCTTCACTCGTACTAGATGATGATGTGGATGCCCTGACCTGTTTTCCATGATAACGGACACTAGTAGGGCCCGTGGCGGTATCCACTGCACCAGTCTCTCTACAAGTACAGGATAAGCAACCTGCGGATCTCCTTGATGTAGACTGAGCAGCAGATGTAGCAAGAGTCGGTCCTCTAGGCACTCTAGGAGGAGTCACTGCTCTAGGAGGGGAGAGCACTCTAGGAGGAGTCACTGCTCTAGGAGGGGAGAGCACTCTAGGAGGAGTCACTGCTTTAGGCTGTGTAACCTTACGTGGTCACTTTGGCTGCTGTAATTTCATAAGGCACGCCCACAGAATTCTCAAGCTACGTGCTTCTAAAATAGGGCAAATAATCCTCATTCTCGGTTGGCTGTAAAAATGTATGACACAGAAGCCGCCAAAATATTATAGGGTTAGTTAGTACTAAACCAAAAAAAAAAATATTTGATTTGAAGTTGAATCAAATAATCATGCATACCTCTCCCTCAATGAATAATGCGCCTAGACGAACCGTTTTATCTTTAAACCTCCACTTCAAACACCTCGGTATTACAACATCGGACACTAGAATGGCACAGTGTCATCCCACACGAGGTATAGCCTCATAAGCTCATATCTATAAAATATCATGTTTTTTAGTTCAGTATGAAATACTTGTAATGCCCATACAGGCCCGTAGAAATGATAAGTCTTTCTCTTCACCGTCAATTCAACTGGAATGAGACTAATATAATGCAATAAAGCACCGAATGAATAGGAACCCCATGACAAAAACTTCCATCGCCGCGTATCCTCCACCAAAACCCACACCCAATCGTCTATGCATCGCGACGGGTCATATCCGAGCACCATGCCGTACAAAAACAACACATTGGCCACCTTCAAATAATCAGAAGCATCATCTCCCAGCATATAATGTGTAAACCTATGATGCAAATCACATATCGAGATAGGTATATAACTCAACACCCGACTATAAAAGTTTTGCTGAGGAATGCGGTGCTCTACATATGGATTAAAATCAGATCCACCGAACATCAACCCCGTCACTAGTGCATACTCAACTGGGGAAAATCTAATGTTGGTTCCTCCAATATGAAACCAAACCTCATGCTCTACAGCACCATCTAGTGCAATCTCTCGTGCCATGACTGCGTGTAACGATGTATTGTAACTAGTTCCTCCAACAAAGTTCATTAGTACTCCAAAAGGTTCATCCCTAAACTCTCGAATCATATCAACATCAGTATGCGCTACAGTCTGTAGTATATCTACAATGATAGATGCGTAATTCTTCTAGTATAAATTGATCGAGCATGATACGTCCTGCATAGCCTCTCTCTTCCATACCCAGTGACGCTAATATTTGCAAGTGAAAATTTAATAGATATTAAATAAATAAAAGTAATACATTAACTTAATTACCTAAATTAATTATAATAACTAAAAATTACCAAATTGATTAATATATAAATACAACAAGTTAACTAAATCTATACTAATGCTATACAAAATTGTTTAACTATTTTTAATTTCTTTAATTAAAATTCATTTTATGATTTTTGTAAAAATTAATTAGGACTGTAAAGATTATTTTCTTATATACTTAGGACAACAAACGTGTCCTTCACTAATTATGAATTAATTACTTTGGAAATTTATTATGTTCTTCAATCACGATTTTATTATTTTTGAATATAGGAATACAATTGCAACATCTTACATGTTGATTTTCAAATACAATTTAATATTATGAATTAGTTCTTCAATTATTAATTAATCCATATTTAAATTTAATATGTTATTCAATTAGAATTTAATTAGTTTTTAATGGATATACAAATTTCTTTAACAATTTTTTTAAATTCATAACATAATCATTCATGTTGTGTTTTTGTATAAATTACTTTTGATTTTATTCGAATAAGAAAAAAATGAATTAAATATGATTTAATTAGATTTTTTATTTAAGCTTAGCGTGTGTGAGGTTGAGCTAAAACGTTTCATTAAATTTTTAAATTCTCTTAAATTGATAAAGATTTATTTCTTAAATTGGTTGTTCACGGGCTAAATTATGGACGTCGAAACAATTACAATTTTAAACGTATTATTTTCAGAATTGAAATATTCTCACTTGGTAACTAGAAATGAATAATACGGCTATCTATATACTGATGTTAAATGGAACAAATTTCAAAAATTGTGTATTGTTATTGTGTTTTTACTCAAAAAAAAATTACAATTACAGTTTTCATAAATTGTATAAATTGATTCACATAACTCATGAAGAAGATTTAAATAGAATTCACAATACACAAAACCAAAAAAATTACAAATACACAGCGACATAACAAATAAAAAAAAGGGGTCGAGCACCGTGTAGTGCACGATGGACCGTGTAGTGCACGGTTGATGACCGTGTAGTACACAGTTCTTGACCGTGTACTACACGGTGCTCTACCAGATTATTTTTTACATGAATAATCCAGCAATAATCCGATTGATAGGGGCAAAATCAATCCAATTCATAATCCAAATACAAATACCCATACATGATTTAACTAGTTAATTGAACAAATTGTACTAATTAACAAAAAAAATAGAGAATTTAAAACCTACCTCTTCATCCATTTGTTCCGAGCAGAGAAACGGTCGGGCCACGGATCTGCACAGTGATTCGCGGTCCAAATTTATACTTATAATTTCCAGTATATGCTCACTAGACACTACTTAGGACCACACCCGCAATTGGACGGGGTCAATTGTAGAGGCGATAAGCTTAACCCGAATCCATCTATCAAGGAAAACTTTATGTGAAAGAATTACCTAAAGCCTATACATGCTTTCAACAAAACAACTAAAATAAAATCTAAACATTCTAACAACGGGTTTTGATGATGACTATGCTAGGAATTTGAAATGGACGATAAGCAAGATAATCAAATGCAACAACACAAATTAAAACGAGATTAGAGGAAATAAGCTTGATTAAGGTATTAGGGTGTAGATTCTCTCAATGGTTTTATCACTATGCTTAAGTCAAGTTGATAATGCTATTCTCACAAATATGATAGACCCTTCCAATTAGTTTAACTTCAATTTCTGTCACCGTCTATCCGTTAAACCTCTCTTAGCTATATCATACAAGCAAGATTAACATATTAGGCTTAGGAACTCCATACACCTAACGTCGAAGGAAACAATTTTCGGATTTAGATTCACAATCAAGACTCCTCTAAATCCTATCAATGTTCAAGTAGTGATCAAGTACCTAAACATGAAAAAGCACGATTCCAACAACAACAATCAACAAGAACAAGCATAGATCAAAACCACATCGATCCTCTACCCCCTAATAGAGAGATTAGCCACTAAACATACTCAAAACAACACAAATACCATAGAAGAAAGTCATCTCATAAATCAAATGCAAATAACTCAAACTTCTACAATATTAAGTATTCTTCAAGAGTTTTGGGACAAATCCCCTCAAACATCCAAGAAATACAAAGAAAATACCAGAGAAACCTCTTCCGAGCTTAGCTTCCGCAGATGGCTCATCATCGGGACCTTCTCGGCTTCTCTTCTCCTAGCTTGGCTTGGTTCTCTTCTTCTTCTTTACCTCATCTTCTCTCTTGTGAAGGTGATGATGGAAAATAGTGAAAGAAAATGGTGTAGAGATTAGTGTGTGTAGTGTGTGTGAAAGAGAGAGGGAATGGAGAGAATGGAGAGAATGGTATGGGTGAGAGTGAAGTGAATGATGGTTGGAGTATGGTGTGTGTAATGGAAGAGTATCCCCCAAAATCTAATAGAGATATGAGAGAGAGAGAGAGAGAGAAGAGAGATACGTGAGATGATGGGAGAGAGAGAGAAAGTGATGATAAGAGGGCCTTAAATGCAATGATTTGGAGGAGATATTTGGGAGGATTTTTGGGGGACAAAAATCCAAAAGCAAACTTAGGGAAATTAATACCTAGTTCCCTATTGCTTAATATAGCTACCAAAAGTCTTCATAAATTAGAACATCCAATTTAAGATAGGGGAGGAAATGGAGTGGAATTGTCCAGAGCGGAGGAGGAAATCACAGTGGTGAAGAAGAGAAAACTGATCGGAAGGAGGGGCACCCACGCGCCCGCGGGGGCTGGCATCATACCGCGCGCGCCAGCACACACCCCCGCAGGCGCGGGGGCATCCTCACCGAGAGCTTTGACGCGCGGCGGCGGACTTGGTGCGGCCACGGGAGTTGCTTGGCCGAGAGGCCATGCGCGCGGCGGCGGGGGTGACGCGGCCGCGGGGTTTGGGCTCTTTTTCCACGATTTCTTCAAGTACGACCAGTGCACTTCAACTCCTACTTTATTCTTCCTTGATCTTTTAATTCTTTCTTCCACGAATCCAATCTTAATTTCTGACTGTCCTGCTTGCCACCAAAATGCCATAAAATTCCTGCTTTTGTGATCAAAAGCTAAAGATTTACAATACTTGGCATAATCCACCATTAGAGCAATAAACACCAATAAACGCATAAAAATCAACAATAACAATATAAAATCAACGCAACAAGTTTTTGAACATAACAAAATTATTGTACTAAAATGGTATAAATAGACACTAAACAACTCTCCCACACTTAGCTCTTTGTTTGTCCTCAAGCAAATAAGAAATTAAAAATATGAAGCAAGAAGGAAATATTCACAA
This sequence comes from Perilla frutescens, assembly GCA_026008535.1. Taxonomy (NCBI): domain Eukaryota; kingdom Viridiplantae; phylum Streptophyta; class Magnoliopsida; order Lamiales; family Lamiaceae; genus Perilla; species Perilla frutescens. The sequence goes on along the minus strand of BRKX01000019.1, from coordinate 31,756,682 downwards.
GGTGATCATGTAATCGACAATTGCATGGTTCCCACAAAAACATTCATCATCCAAGAATGTGAACACAATATCCAATCACGTGAATTACTTGTCCTCTCAATTCTAGGAAAAACATGTTATTCCATATTCAATTAATTTACATCCCCACAAATCACATCCCAATTTATTAAGATACTACCTAAAGCAACAAAGGGGATTGCAAACACAGGACCAGGATCATTAGGTCAAATCATCGAGTATAACCGAGCTTCCTAATGTGGTTTTCCATACTCATCATGCAACACGTGAAAGGATTAACACACACATGAGAGGAGTAGAATCCGGAATGCAATCCCATTTATTTAAACACATTCATGGGGGTATGGATCAAGAATCATAAGGTACAACCATAGGGAGGGCGTCCCTAGTGTCCTTGCGTGGTTTCCCATACTCATAGTCGAATAAATCAACTAGAGGAGTAGAGATCCTTATTTTCCCCTTTTTTTCCCCCTTTTTTTAATATATATATATATATATATATTTTATCTTATCTTTTTTTATTATATTTTTTTTATATATATATCATAAATACTAGGATGAATGATTAAGGGGAGTAGTTTTCAAGAACAAGGCCAAGCATGCTTCCTATTCTTCAAGAGCAAGACCTTTCAACGTTAATCATCAAATTGTGAGCACATTCAAAAATAATTGATGCTTGAGAGTGACACCACAAAACAATTCCTTCATTCATGATCAACTTGAGAGTAATTCCTTTGAAGATTCATATAAAAAAAATCAAATTTGACCAGCGGGCAAGTCAAATTACTAAGTGGGAGAATCACACCATACTAGATAACTAAAACACAAATCATGCATAACAAAACCAACACGATTATCATAACAATATCAACACCACATATTTAAACAAAAACAACAAAATTCCTATCATAACACAACATAACAAGCTCTCCCCCACACTTAAAACATGCATTGTCCTCAATGTATAAAAAAAGATGCAAGAAGAGAAAGGGAAAGTGGAACACATTACAAATCGTAGGAGACCGGCAACAGTCGCTGGTTCCTACAAAACATACGATAAAAACAAACAACGAACAACGGAAATGGGTGAACTGAAACAATAACAATACGCACACGAACACAGAAATAAAAAGTACACAAAAACACAAAAGGACTTCACTGCTCTGGTAGATCATAAGGTGCTGGCAGAGGCTGCGGGTAGGGATATGAGATTGTCCAGTTGTTCCAGCTGTGCTCCAAGGCTGTCATTCGCTCATCATAGCTGTCTAGGCGGCTATTGACTTCTTGGCAAAAATCCCCAAGATCATTACGTAGGGATCCCAACTCCTGACGAAACTCTCCCATGGAAGAATCGAAACGATCTTGGAATTGTGTCATTGTGTTGGAGTAATCTTGCTGGTATTGGCCCATGGAGGAGACAAAATGCTGCTGGAACTGCCCCATTGAGTTGACTAGTGTTTGCTCGAGGCCTTGCCAGAACTGGTGCAGGGAGGAGTCATAGTGCTCCTGAAAGTTGTGCTGGAATTGCCCCATAGAAGTGTCAAAATGGTCCTGAAAGGATGTCCAGTCGGCTTGAGGCATATGAAAGCCGGCCTGTGGAGGCTGCTGAAAGTGGTGCTCTTAGTTGTCTTCTTCTCCTTCTCCTTGCTCCTCTTCGTCATCAGGTTCTTCATTTTCCGCTTCATCGGGTTCATCTGATAGACCATGTGGTGCAGACGAAGTCCCGACGCCTCCAATGAGTTGCATGGTGTCCTGTTGGGCAAGCCGCAACTTCTCAATGCAATTCCTTTTGGCGTGAGGGCGCACCTGATGCTCGTCATAAATAAGCTGAGCCCGTTTGAGCTCATCTTTATCAATGTTGTACTGAGCAACTCGGGTTTGGCCATTAGGGACTGGGCCAGTCTCTTCAAGCACTCCAAGTTTAACAGCTAAGGCGGAAATGAAGGCACCGAAAGAAGGGTGCTGGATGTCCCGCTGACGCATACCCTTGATGGCCAACCAAAGGAAGGTGGAAGGGCAAACTTTCTTCTTCTTCTTGGCACACCACAAAAGATAAACCTCTGTTGAATTCACTTTGTTGGCCTCCTCTTTCCCACTGACATTGTAGGCCAAAAATTTGTGCACCATGGATAATACAGAATCCTGAATATACTTGCTCGGTGTCCCCTTGAGGTCCCAGTTGTGAAAACTTGAGATCTCATACCAAGCCTTAGCCACATTGAAATCAGGTGGCCGTTCCTTAATGCCCTTATATGCAAAACCAAAATAATCTTTCATATTGGACAATGTCAACTCATATCTGTTCTTCAACATTCTAAAAGAGATTTTCTTCTGCTCTCGCTCATCATACTCAAATGATACCAAAAATTCAAGACACAGATTATCATAAGCTTCAAATTTCATTTTTGCAATCGTCTCCAAACTCAAAGACTTAAGATATTTGGCCACTTTTTCCTCCAGCCCCAAAGAGTGCATCAACCTCCAATCAATATATCGTGGAGAAGTAATATCAAATTTTTGGAAGGTTGTGAAGCGTTTACCTTCTTCTGGGGAGATGAAAAGGAAGGGAGCTCCAAATTGGTGTGCAAGGTTCTCCACTTCCCTAATAGCACTGGAACCTGCCTCTCCAGATACAGTAGAAGTCTTTTTTGTTTGGGGACCATGAAGATGAGAGCTTGAGGTAAGATGGAGGGAGCAGCGGAAGAGGACACGCCGCGGCGGGTTTCGGGCGCGGCGGCGGGTTGAAGCGCGGCAGATGAAAGGTTGAGCAGAAATTTGTTGGATTTTTGAGGAGTTGTTGTGGAATGTTGCAGCAAGAGGAGGAATTTGGGGGTGATTGCGACGCGGGTGTGAAGAAAATAGGGTTCAGAAACTGGGCCCTTTTTTAAAGAGGGAGTTGGACAAAAGAGGGCCCGCGGTCACGGGCCGATACGCGGCCACGGGGGTGTTCCACCGTAGGGGGTACGCGCGCCCGCACATGGTGTGCGCCCGCGGGGGTCAATGTACAGGTGCGCGCCCACGGGAGACATTTTCCAGGTGCGCGCCCGCGCGGCTTGCGTGCTCGCGGGGGCGCTGGGTCGAGGGGCCTTGAGCGCGGCGGCGTGTGGACATAGGCCAATCCTCCCCTGTTTTTCCAATTTCATCTTACTCTGCTTTTCTTCTCTTCTCCACCTCTGCAAAATTATTTTCCCAATTAAAAATTTTGCACCCACAAAATACCATGAACAAATTAAAATTAAGACAAGAGAAAATAAAATCAAACAATAAAAATCATGGGTTGCCTCACATGCAGCGCTCATTTTAATATCTCGAGCTAGACGAAGTTTTTGGAGAATTCACTCGGAATTGACAAGTTTCAATTCCTCCACATCGGCTTCGTGTGAAAACCCTTCATAGTATGGCTTAACTCGGTTCCCGTTCACTTGAAAGGTAATGTTTGTCACCGGATTTTTCAACGTGACTACTCCATAGGGGAACACTTCTTCAATAACAAACGGGCCGCTCCAACGTGATTTGAGTTTTCAGGGAAGAGCCGCAATCTAGTGTTGAAGAGGAGAACTCTCATGCCCGGTGTGAGCTCTTTCTTGACAATTCGCCTATCGTGTAGCCTCTTCACTTTGTCTTTGTAAATCTTGGCGTTGTCATAGGCTTCGTTTCCCAATTCGTCGAGCTCGGACAATTGCAAGGCTCGCTCCTTTCCCGCACTTGTTAGATCACAATTCACAGCTTTAATAGCCCAATAGGCTCGGTGCTCGATCTCAACGGGGAGATGGCATGCTTTTCCATAAACAAGGAGGTACGGGCTCATCCCTAGGAAGGTTTTGTAAGCCGTCCGGTACGCCCAAAGAGCATCCGGTATCCTTTGTGACCAATCCTTCCTTGTCACATTCACGGTCTTCCTCAAGATGTTTTGAATTTGTTTGTTGCTCATCTCAACTTTACCGAAAGTTTGAGGATGGTATGGAGTTGCCACCTTGTGAGTTAATCCATTTTTCTTCATCAATCTTGCAAAAAGATTGTTGGTGAAATGAGTTCCACCGTCACTTATGATTGCTCGAGAGAATCCGAACCTACTCAAAATGTGCTCCTGCACGAACTTGACAACCACATTAGCGTCACAAGACCTAGTGGGGATTGCTTCAACCCACTTTGAGACATAGTCGACCGCTAAGAGGATATAATCGAAGCCAAATGAGTTAGGAAATGGTCCCATAAAATCAATACCCCAAACATCAAAAATTTCAACAACAAGATTGATATTTAAAGGCATTTCATTTCTCCTCTCAATATTACCAAGTCTTTGGCACTTATCACATGAAATCGAGTAAGCATGAGCATCTTTAAAAATTGAAGGCCAATACAAACCAGATTGTAGGATCTTTCTAGCCGTCTTTTGCCCTCCAAAATGGCCACCACAATGAGATGAGTGGCAAAAGGCTAGAACATCGGTTTGCTCCTCTTCCGGGACACATCTTCGAATTATCTCATCTTTTCCCAAATGGAAAAGATATGGATCGTCCCAAAAGTAATACCTACACATTGCCAAAAATATTTTCTTTTCTTGAAAAGAAAGGTTAGGTCTCATTTTATCACAAGCAAGATAATTGACAATATCGGCATACCAAGGAGGGGAATTAAGCTCAAGAGCATGCTCATATGGAAATATATCACAATCCACTCCTTTTTTATGCACCAAATTGAAATTGTCATCCACGGGGAGGCGAGATAAATGGTCCGCTACCACATTTTCACACCCCTTTCTATCCTTAATCTCAACATCAAATTCTTGCACAAGCAAAATCCACCTAATGAGTCTAGGTTTAGCTTGTGGTTTGGTCAACAAATTCCTTAGAGCCGCATGATCACTATGCACAATTACTTTAGAACCTAAAATGTAGGATCTAAATTTATGCCGAGAAAACACAATGACAAGCAATTCTTTTTCGGTTGTGGTGTAATTTACTTGAGCACTATTTAAGGTGAGGCTAGCATAGTAAATTACACGAAGAATTTTATCAATACGTTGACCCAAAACAGCGCCAACGGTAGAATTTGATGCATCACACATGATTTCAAATAGTAAAGACCAATCAGGGGGAACAACAATGGGTGCGGTAATCAATTTCTCCTTAAGAGTATTAAAAGCATGCAAGCATTTTTCATCAAACTCAAAAGGAACATCTTGAGCAAGTAAATGGCATAGAGGTTGGCTAATCTTGGAGAAGTCTTTAATAAACTGACGGTAAAAACCGGCATGGCCTAGAAAGCTTCTAACACCTTTCACATTAATGGGTGGAGGCAGTTTTTCAATCACATCCACCTTAGCCTTGTCTACACTCATTCCTTCTCTAGACACAACATGACCAAGGACTATGCCACTAGTAATCATAAAATGACTCTTTTCCCAACTAAGAGTTAGGCTATTTTCAATGCATCTTTTTAAGACAAGTTCTAACTTCTCTAAACAATCGGAAAATGAGGATCCAAAGACCGAAAAATCATCCATGAATACCTCAATGAAGTCTCCAATCATTTCGGAGAAGATTGAGAACATACACCTTTGGAAAGTGCCCGGTGCATTGCATAGTCCAAATGTCATCCTGTTACACGCAAACGTACCAAACGGGCACGTGAATGCGGTCTTAGCTTGGTCCTCCGGCGCTATGGCCACCTGAAAATAACCCGATAAACCATCAAGAAAGTAATAAAAACTATGTACGGTAAGTTTATCAAGTATTTGATCAATGAAAGGAAGGGAGAAATGGTCTTTTCTTGTGGCGGCATTGAGCTTTCGGTAGTCAATGCACATTCTCCACCCGGTGGTGGTTCGAGTAGCCACATGTTCTCCTTTGTCGTTCTCAACGACCATTATCCCTCCTTTCTTTGGCACCACATGGACCGGGCTCACCCATTCACTATTGGCTATGGGATAAATGATCCCTTCCGCTAGGAGTTTGAGAATCTCCTTCTTTACAACTTCCATTAGCACGAGGTTGAGCCTCCTTTGCCCTTCGCGAACCGGCTTAGCCCCTTCCTCTAGAATGATGCAATGCATACACATAGAGGGGCTAATGCGTTTGATGTCGGAAAGACTCCATCCAATGGCTTGCTTGTTCCTCTTTAGCACGGCTACTAAGAGGTCTTCTTCATCTTTTTCTAGCCCGGAAAAGATGATCACGGGCTTCTTTTCTTCATCGTCAAGAAAGACGTATTTGAGATGAGATGGAAGCTCATTGAGCTCAAGCTCGGGAGTAGGATTCACTTCCTCTTCGGTCGAGGCCATGATTTCCATGAGACTCATGCCTTCTCCTAGCAAGATCTCCATCTCTTCGGCATTCAACTCGTCTCCCCACACTTGAGGTAGGCTTCATCCATAGCAATTTCTTCGGGCAAGGCTTCACTTCTCTAAGGAGCACCTATTTTCTGCAAGAAAACCTCCTCGGACAAGACATCGATAGCATCTATGTAAGAACAATTCTCCTCAAATGAGGAGACGGGAATAGCCTTATTTTCATGTACGGAAAAAGACACCGTTTCTCCTAACACTGACATTTTTAAAGTTCCATTTTTAACATCAACCAAGGTGTTTGTTGTAGCCATAAAAGGTCTACCTAGGAGAAGAGTGCGTTCTTTACCCGTTTCTTTCACATCACCCACATCCAATACAATAAAATCAACCGGTATGATCAATCCACCAACCTTAACTAGAATGTCCTCTATTATTTCCCTAGGATATCTCACGGACCTATCTGCCAATTGAAGGCACATTCTAGTTGGTTTCAATTCGCCTAACTCTAATTGTTTATAAATAGAGTAAGGCATCAAATTAATTATGGCTCCTAGATCTAGCATACCACATGCTTCTTTGCCATTCCCCAAAGCAATTTTAAGAGTAAAACTACCTGGATCACAGAGCTTGGGTGGTAGTTGATGTTGTAGGATTGCACTAGCCACTTCGGACACCTCTATCTTCTCATCCTCTCCAAATTTCCTCTTCTTGGAAGCAAGTTCTTTGAAGAACTTGACATAGGCCGGCACATTTCGAATGACATCAAGGAGTGGAAGATTGACATTCACCTTGGATAGAAGTTTATAGAACTCTTGGAATTGGGTGTCTTGCTTCTCATTTCTCAACCGGCTTGGAAATGGAATTGGAGGGTTGTAAGGATTGATAGCCTTGTGGAGTGTGGGCTTCTTTACTTCTTCTCTTTCTTTCTCGGACTCCTTTTGTTGTTGTAAATGAGTCTCATCTTCTTTTTCAACCTCCTTGGTTGGACTTGGCTCTCCAACCTTGTTGTCTATCACCTTTCCTCCTCTAAGCATGGTTGTTGCTTGAGCTTGCTCCGGTTGGCTAGGCAACTTGCCCGGCTTAGCTTGCTTGGCCAATTCTCCAACGGTCCCGGCTATTTGGCCTACTTGAGTCTCAATCCTTTTCACGGAAGCCTCAACGGATTCGAATCTTTGTTGTGTGGCTTGAATGAAAGATTGCAATGTGTCTTGCAATATTGGCCTTGGCGGTTGGCTTGGTTGGGCCGGATATTGTTGCGGCCTCGGATAAGGTAGAGCTTGGCCTCCTCCGGCTTGTTGAGGTGGAGGCGGTTGTTGTGGTGGTTGAGGATGTTGTTGAGGTTGTTTCCAAGCCAAATTCGGATGGTTCCTCCACCCCGGATTGTATGTTTGAGAGTAAGGGTTGTATTATTGGCGCGGTTGGAAGCCTTGGAGAGCATTCACTTGCTCTTGAAGAGCATGAAAATGAGCCTCTTCACTTGACTCCGGCTCGATGGATCTTTGGCACAAATTGGCTCCATGGCCATACTCTCCACAAATCCCACAAGTCTCAATGGTCATCACTTGTTGGGGTGGTTTCTCGGAGGTTCTAAGCATCTCTACTTGCCTTGTCAACTAGGCAAGTTGTTTCGTCACATCATAACTAGGGTTGGCTTCATTGACGGAAGCTCTTTTCCCCCTAGCACTCTTTTGTTGAGAAGTAGTGGCCATGGTCTCATAGATGTTTGAGACCTCTTCTGCGGTCTGTCCTCCAATGTCTCCTCCCGATGCATTGTCCACCATGTATTGAAAATTTTGAGAAAGTCCGTCATAGAAGAATTGGTTGAGCAACTCGGGTGCGAGATGGTGGTGAGGGCATTGTTGTTAGAGACCTCGAAATTGATCCCAAGCTTCATGAAACGATTCACCCGGAGATTGGGTAAAGGTAACAATTTGAGCTCTCAAGTCTTGGGTCTTTTGATTGGAGTAGTACTTGGCCATGAACTTCTCATAGACGGCATTCCAATTGGTCAATGAATTGGCCGGAAGAGACATGAACCACGTCTTGGCTCGATCTTTCAAGGTGTAAGGAAAACACCTCATCTTCAATTGATCTTCATTCAAACCTTGTAGAGGAAAAGTTTGGACAACGGAATAGAACTCTCGGATGAAGTTCAAAGCATCTTCGGCCGGTATCCCGTAGAATGAGGGAAGTTGGCTAAAATGGATATTCTTCAACTCGTAGTTCCTTGCGGCATCACCAAGAACTATGCAAGAAGTCGACGCCCCAATCATGGGACGAGCAGAGTCTCTCATATTCCTTGCCGCATCAGCATTGACATTGGCATTGTCGGGGTTGTTGAAAGGGTTAACTTCTATCTCTCTTTCCCACTCGAACACGTCAAATCTTCTTGGTCGATGGATGTCGTCAAACACGGGAGCTAGTCTCCAATTGAGGCCTCACCTCCCTAGCATACAGAAACATAAACAAAACGGAGATCAAACGTACCTTGCGGAAAGAGAGGTGAGACTAAACAATCAACACAAGAAAATCAAAACTAAAACAACAACACAAACACGACACTTAAACAAGATCACGTTCACAAATACAAACAAATAATACAAAGGCAAATATAGCACTAAAAACACAATTCTTAAAAGCCTTCCCAGGCAACGGTGCCAAAATTTGATTTACGGTCCAAATTTATACTCATAATTTCCGGTTTATGCTCACTAGACACTACTTAGGACCACACCCACAATTAGACGGGGTCAATTGTAGATGCGATAAGCTTAACCCGAGTCGATCTCTCAAGGAAGACTTTATGTGAAAGAATTATCTAAAGCCTACACATGCTTTCAACAAAACAACTAAAATAAAATCTAAACATTCTAACAAGGGGTTTTGATGATGACTATGCTAGGAATTTGAAATGGACGATAAACAAGATAATCAAATGCAACAACACAAATTAAAATGAGATTAGAGCAAATAAACTTGATTAAGGTATTAGGGTGTAGATTCTCTCAATGGTTATATCACTATGCTTAAGTCAAAAGTTGACAATGTTATTCTCACAAATATGATAGACCCTTCCAATTAGTTTAACTTCAATTCCTGTCACCGTCTATCCGTTAAACCTCTCTTAGCTATATCATACAAGCAAGATTAACATATTAGGCTTAGGAACCCCATGCACCTAACGTCGAAGGAACCAATTTCCGAATTTAGATTCACAATCAAGACTCCTCTAAATCCTATCAATGTTCAAGTAGTGATCAAGTACCTAAACATGAAAAAGCACGATTCCAACAACAACAATCAATAAGAACAAGGATAGATCAAAACCACATCGATCCTCTACCCCCTAATAGAGAGATTAGCCACTAAACATGCTCAAAACAACACAAATACCATAGAAGAAAGTCATCTCATAAATCATATACAAATAACTCAAACTTCTACAATATTAAGTATTCTTCAAGAGTTTTGGGACAAATCTCCTCAAACATCAAAGAAATACAAAGAAAATACAAGAGAAACCTCATCCGAGCTTAGCTTCCGTGGATGGCTCGTCGTCGGGACCTTTTCAGCTTCTCTTCTCCTAGCTTGGCTTGGTTCTCTTCTTCTTCTTCTTTACCTCCTCTTCTCTCTTGTGAAGGTGATGATGGAAAATGGTGAAAGAAAATGGTGTAGAGATTAGTGTGTGTAGTGTATGTGAAAGAGAGAGGGAATGGAGAGAATGGTATGGGTGAGAGTGAAGTGAATGATGGTTGGAGTATGGTGTGTGTAATGGGAGAGTATCCCCCAAAATCTATTAGAGATATGAGAGAGAGAATAGAGATACGTGAGATAATGGAAGAGAGAGAGAAAGTGATGATAAGAGGGCCTTAAATGCAAGGATTTGGAGGAGATATTTGGGAGGATTTTTGGGGGACAAAAATCCAAAAGGAAACTTAGTGAAATTAATACCTAGTTCCCTATTGCTTAATATAGCTAACAAAAGTCTTCACAAATTAGAACATCCAATTTAAGATAGGGGAGGAAATGGAGTGAAATTGTCCAGAGCGGAGGAGGAAATCACAGTAGTGAAGAAGAGAAAATTGATCGGAAGGAGTGGCACCCGCGCGCCCGCGGGGGCTGGCATCATACCGCGCGCGCCAGCGCACACTCCTGCGGGCTCAGGGGCATCCTCGCCGAGAGCTGTGGCGCGTGGCGGCGGACTTGGTGCGGCCGCGGGGGTTCCTTGGCCGAGAGGCCATGCGCGCGGTGGCGGGGGTGACGCGGCCGCGGGGTTTGGGCTCTTTTTCCACGATTTCTTCAAGTACGACCAGTGCACTTCAACTCCTACTTTATTCTTCCTTGGTCTTTTAATTCTTTCTTCCACGAATCCAATCTTAATTTCTGACTGTCCTGCTTGCCACCAAAATGCCATAAAATTCCTGCTTTTGTGATCAAAAGCTCAAGATTTGCAATACTTGTCATAATCCACCATTAGAGCAATAAACACCAATAAACGCATAAAAATCAACAATAACAATATAAAATCAACGCAACAAGTTTTTGAACATAACAAAATTATTGTACTAAAATGGTATAAATAGACACTAAACACACAGCGTCGGCAGCGCGGTGACGGAACTTCACAGCGTCGGCGGGGTCGGCAGCTTCAACATAGTCATGGGGCACCGTCACCGGCGGATCTTCACAGCGTCGCCAGCATCGGGGGCGCGGTAGAGGTTGAACACGGATCTTCACAGCGTCTTCGTCTATGTTTTGATTAGTTTGGCCATGTACAAATTTGAAGCGGTCGTGTAGAATTTTAGGAGCAAAGCTTTTGGGAGTGGAGGCCGTGTAAAAAGTTTTCTCTCAGCCGTGTAGAATTTTGGGAATGGAGGCTATGTAAAAAGTGTTCTTCCAGCCGTGTAAAAATTTGTTTGGCAGCAAAGTCATGTAAAATATTTTGGGAAGGGAGGCCGTGTAATATTTTTAGATTTTTGGGTACCGGGCCCACAATTTAGTAAGGGTAACATGGGTACCGAAAATTTGTTTAGTTAGAAAAGAATAGTCTGTAATGTTTGGTTAGAAAAGAATTTTACCATTTGAATGTGGCTAGAAACATATATTCACACTTTTTTTAATTGATAATGAGAGTGTAGTGGGTTGGCCCAATGATCTTTATTTTATTTATCTAGGCCCATTTGCTGAGCCCACTTCTCTAACCTAAGCTCACTTACCTTATTTATCCTTTAACCCTAAATTGCCTATTTCAGATCCCTAATCACTCTACTTAACCTTGCGCCGATTCATCTTCTTCTCTAAGCCTCACAATATTCTCTCGAGTGTTCTAGAGAGCTCTGCTATTCTCTCTGAACTGTTGGCCGGAATCCTGCTCACCGGATTCTTGAGTGTTGTGAGTGCGAGAGCTTCAAGCTATTAACTACCTAAAGCCCTTTGTGGTCTGAAGTCAGTTGTCATCGGAAGTGCTATGCCGCTGTGGGAAAGATCTGAGCTACCGTGTCTCTGAGACACATCTTTCCCATTTCTAAATCTCTGATTTCACCTCTTCTCGATATTCCTTCTTCTGTTTTTCTTCATATTTTCTTTTCTGCTTTTCTTTACTGTCTAATTCCTTTTGCTAACTACTCTCTGTTGCAGATTCTCCTCCTAAAGAGAAGAAGATGAGTTCAGAGACTTGATAAAGTATAAGGCAGAGACAAGATAAGTTCAGAGACTTGCTACTAAGGCTAAGAGAAATCAAGGTTCCTAGTTGCTTGAGCAACTGTGAAGTGAACCGAGAAGATTCAGGAACTAAGAGGGGAACCCTCGCTAGGTTAGATACCTAATAGTGGTATCAGAGCCACGGAGACCTAGCCAGGGGCACCCTCCGACTCTCATTCTCTTCATCCCGCTGTTGTTAAGGCCATGCCTGATTTCTTCCAACGAGCAAGGATTTGGTAAGTCCGATCTCTCCCCTGCCTGAAAGAATCAGCTCTGGTAAAGTAGCTGAAAACCATAGCCATTTGTGTGGTATCTTGCGATCCTTTACTTGCTTCTGCATTTTTCTGTTCTCTGCGATCTCTTTGAGGGCTTCAGGTTTTTTTCTTGTGAACCCTTGGTATTCAACACCTATACTACCCATTGCTTATGGTCCAATTCATCTGGATTACCCTTTGGGTCTCCTCGTGCGAGTAGCTTGGATAGCAGGGGTAGTGGAGGGTTTATTAGAAGCCTTTGGGTGTTCCTGCTGGTTTTGTTGTTATTTTTTGCTTGTGTGACTTTCTGATCTGGTGGTTTCCCTGTTATTCCCTGCTCTGTGAGGGTTTTTCTGTGTTTGTTGGTGGAAATTTGTTGAAACTCAGTGGTTTTATGAGTTTTTGAAGATTTAACTCTGTTTTCTGGTCAGTTCTTGTTGAAACAAGCTAGAGGTTATCCTGAGTGAATCCTTGCTCCACAGATAAATTTGTGCTGAGAACTGGGCTAGCCTCAGCACTTGATTCCTCTATATTACTTGTTTTTCCTGCCCAGGAGGGCAGATTCCTATTTCTGGGTGTTCTGCTGTGCTTTTGGGTTGTTTATTAGCTATTTTTGCTTCCCCTGCTGCCTTTGTGACCGCATTTAACCATGAATAATGTGCATATGGTGCCCTTTAATGGAAGAGATGATTTTCAAGACTGGAAAACTAAAATTGAATGCACTTTGGTTAAAGAAAAAATGCATAAAGCCATTTTTACAAAAATTGATGATTGTGTGGATGATGAAAAGCTGCATGATATGAATGATAGTGCTAGGGCCACTATTTTGTTGAATTTATGCAGTACTGTTGTCAAAAAGGTTTCTCATCACAAATGTGCTAAAGAGTTGTGGGATAATCTGATTTCCTTATATACTGCTAAATCTGAAGTGTCTGTATGGTCTTTACAAAATCAGTTTATGTCTTTTCAAATGGATGCCTCAAAAGATATTGATGCTAATATTGATGATTTCTATGAATTGCTCCAAGATTTAAAACTTGCTGGTGATGATTCTCTTGAAAAATATGCTCCTCAAATCCTGTTAGGATCTATTCCTGAGTCTTTTGCTGAAGTAAAGTCTGCTTTAAAGTATGGTGGGTCTAAAGTTACCTGTGATATGATTGTTACTGGCTTAAAGGCAAAAGAAAGTGAGATTAAGAAATTAAAAACCCAGCCCCTGCATGGTGAAATCATATATGTTAACAGGAATAATAGAAATCCTCACCAAAGTTTTAATAAACCTTTGAATCCTGAAAATCCAAGTGTTTTGCCTACTGAAAGACATAGAAGAGAAAGACAGGGTGATCACACTCAAAATCAGAATCAGAATCATAATCAAAATTAAAATTTTGATCAAAAGCCTAGAAAAATTTGCTGGAATTGTGGAAAACCTGGCCATTTTTCAAATAGATGCAAACAACCAAAAACAATAAAGGTTTTGTGAATTATGAGCCTAAATAGCATGCTAATAATGTGTATGAAGATGATGACATTTATATGGCATGATACTTATGATTTTCAGTTCATAAATTATACTAATGTTGTGTCCAAGATTGTGCATAATAATTAATGGCTTATTGATTCTGGATGCACTTTCCATGTCACTCCTTTTAAGCACATGTTTCATAACCTGCACTATATAAATTCTAGTCATGTTGCTCTTGCTGATGGTCAAATTTGTGAAATACAAGAAAGAGGTGATATCTGTCTAAAATTTGAAAATGAGAGCATGCTTACCTTAAGTGATGTCAGATATGTACCTAAATTGAAATTTAGCTTGCTGTTTGTGTCCAAGATTGCTGACAAAATGCTTGATGGTTCTGTGAATTACCTGAGGTTTAAATTTGAAAAGGACTCTATGCTTTATTTCAATGCACCTAGAAAAGGTGATTTATATGTTGTTCAAGCTGAATCTGTGTCATTGCCTGTTGCTAACATGGTCCAAGAGGACAAAAATGCTTTGTTGAATCGACTATGGCACATGAGTAACAAAGGCCTTGAAATCCTGCATAAATCTGGTGCTTTTGGCAAAGATAAAGTAACTAGCATATCTTTCTGTGAACCATGTGTGATGGGAAAACATCATAAAGTGTCTTTTCCTGTTTCTATGTCTTATCCTATGAAGCATGTTAGTACTGAAATTCTTAAATGTCTATGGACTTGAATTCTGTAACCATGCTATGAATAATTGATGTTCTAAAAGAGGTATAAAAAGGCATAAATCTGTTCCCTATACTCCACAACAAAATGGAGTTGCTGAAAGAATGAATATGACTCTCCTTGAGAGAGTTAAAAGCCTACTTGTTGCATCTGAATTAGACAAACATTTATGGGGTAAAGCCCTTATGAGTGCATCTTATTTGATTAACAGATCTCCTTCTGTTCCTTTGTTTGGCAAATTACCGGAATCTGTTTTCTTAAATAAGCATATTTGCCTGAATAACTTGAGAATTTTTGGTTGTGATGCATATGTGCATCAAAAATTGAGTAAGCTTGAACCTAGGGTAAGAAAGTGTGTTTTTCTGGGATACCCTGAATGTGTGAAGGGTTACAGACTCTGGGATAAGAGTGTGCCTGGTTTTAAAATTTACATTAGCAGAGATGTTTTATTTAATGAGCAAGATTTTCCCTGTCAACCTGAATCCTCACACTCAGCTGCTCCAAGTGAGGTGGAGAAATTGAATAACATGAATCAGAATATGTATGACTTTATGTTTTCTCCTATTGTCCCTAGTGAGGTGGATGACCAGACCCCTGTGCTGTCTGAGTCTGAAACAATGAATCATGATGTTTCTAATGTTGAAAATGAACCTGTTTCTGATAACCTTGATGAAAATGATTCTGTGTCTAATCATGAGTCAAGTGATGAACCTACAAATAACATGACTGTGTTTGATTCTGAAACTGGTTCTAGTTCTGAAAATGAGCATGACAGTATTCCCGAACCTGAGAATCTGAATAACTATCAACTTGCTAGAGATAAGCCAAGAAGGAATGTGAGATTACCTGCTAGGTATGATGATTATAACCTTTCTCTCTATGCCTTTAATGTGTTTAGCAATGTTGATAAGTTTGAGCCTAGCACATATTCTGAAGCTGTGAATTCTCCTGACTCTGATAAATGGCTTGCTGCTATGAATTGTGAAATCAAATCCTTGCATGATAACAATACTTGGGTGCTTGTTGAAAAACCTGATAACTGCTTTGTTGTTGAATGCAAGTGGTTGTTTAAAATAAAACAATAAATTGATAATGTAAGATACAAAGCCAGATTAGTTACGAAGGGTTTTACACAGAAAGAAGGCATTGATTACAATGAAATTTTTGCTCCTGTCGTTAAATTTACCATTGTGAGAATTATGATTGCTCTTATGGCTTATTTTAATTGGGAACTTAAGAAAATGGATGTGACAACTGCTTTTTTGAATGGTGAGCTTGAGAATAACATTTATATACATCAGCCTGAGGGCTTTGTTGATAAAAAAATTCCCTAATCATGTCTGCTTTCTTAAGAAGTCCTTCTATGGTCTGAAACAGTCTCCAAGGCAGTAGAATATAAAATTTGATAAATGTATGCAAAGCATGAACTTTACTAGAAGCAAATTTGATCATTGCTTGTATTACATGCAATCTGATGTGCCTATATTTTTACTATTTTATGTGGATGACATGCTCCTAATTAGCCCTTGTCTGAAAACTGTGAAGCATGTACAAAGTTGTCTCTATGCTAATTTTGATATGAAAGGTCTTGGTGATACTAGAAAAATCCTTGGCATGAACATTGATAGAAACAGAGAAAAAATATG
Source organism: Perilla frutescens (assembly GCA_026008535.1). Classification (NCBI taxonomy): domain Eukaryota; kingdom Viridiplantae; phylum Streptophyta; class Magnoliopsida; order Lamiales; family Lamiaceae; genus Perilla; species Perilla frutescens. Next base: position 31,740,576 of record BRKX01000019.1, on the reverse strand, counting down.
CTTATGTTGCATCAAACTGCTTATGTTGATCAAGTGTTGAAAAAGTTTAACATGGAAAATTGTAAACCTGTTTCTGTGCCCTTTGCATCTCATTTCATGTTGAGTAAAGATCAATCTCCTAAGAATGAATCTGAAATGAATGATATGCAAGATATCCCATATGTTAATGCCATTGGTTCTGTTATGTACTTGATAATTAGCACTAGACCTGACATTGCATACGTTGTTTCCTGTCTGAGTAGATACATTGCTAATCCTGGATTACCTTACTAGGAAGCACTAAAGTGGCTTCTTAGATACTTGAAATCCACTATGAATAGTGGTCTGACCTTCTCAAAGGCAGTTAATGGTGTTAAATGTGTGGGGTATGTTGACTCAAACTATGCTAATGATAGAGATCAAAGAAAGTCAACTATCTCCTATGTGTTTACTCTATGTGGTGCAGGTATTAGTTGGAAATATCAATTGCGGAGTATTGTTGCTTTATCCTCTACTGAATCAGAATATATTGTTACTACTGAGGCTGTTAAAGAAGCCATTTGGATTAATGGTGTGCTATCTGAGATCAAATTTATTGATGATAAACCTTTTATCTATTCTGATAGCCAATCTGCAATTCAATTGTGCAAAAAAATCATGTGTTCCATGATCGAACAAATCATATTGATGTGAGATTTCATTTGATTAGAGATATTGTGGAAAGAAGAGATGTTTTGCTGGATAAAATCCTATCTGAATTCAACCCTGCAGATATGGGCACTAAATGCCTATCAGTTGCAAAGCTGATGGCCTGCAAGAGATCCTTGAATATGGATCTTGGTTGAATTCACTGTTCTTCTTTGTGTTAGTATTCCAGACTGAGTGCCTAGATACCTTATTTGCCTCTGTGGTTTTGTTGGTTTCTGGTTACTGGTTATTTTTCCCTGTTGGTTCAATGCTAGGTTGCAACTTATTCAAGAAAAGTCAGTGAATGACTTGAGATAGGTTGCTGAAATTGGGTTGGTCTTTAGTGTTGAGACTGAGATTAATACGCATAGTATTTCTCCCTTCCTCTCTTATCATGTTTGTATGATAGGTAAGAGTAAAAAGGCTATGATGATAAATCCAGTTGTTGGTGTGCACTTCCTTGGTGACATAAAGACTAATGGGTCAAAGGTGGATATGTGGTGGGTTGGTCCAATGCTCTTTATTTTATTTATCTCGGCCCATTTGCTGAGCCCACTTCTCTAACCTAAGCCCACTTAGCTTATTTACCCCTTAACCCTAAATTGTCTATTTCAGATCCCTAATCACTCTACTTAACCTTGCGCCGATTCATCTTCTTCTGTAAGCCTCACAATATTCTCTCGAGTATTCTAGAGAGCTCTGCTATTCTCTCTGAACTGTTGGCCGGAATCCTATTCACCGGATTCTTGAGTACTGTGACTGTGGGAGCTTCAAGCCATTAAACACCTAAACCCCTTTGTGGCCTGAAGTCAGCTGTCGCCGGAAGTGCTGCGCCACTGTGGGAAAGATCTGAGCTACCGTGTCCCTAAGACACATCTTTCCCATTTCTAAATCTCTGATTTCACCTCTTCTTGATATTCCTTCTTTTGTTTTTCTTCATATTTTATTTTATGCTTTTCTTTACTGCCTGATTCCTTTTGCTAACTACTCTCTGTTGCAGATTCTCCTTCTAAAGAGAAAAAGACGAGTTCAGAGACTTGATAAAGTATAAGGCAGAGAGAAGACAAGTTCAGAGATTTGCTACTGTCTAAGGCTAAGAGAAATCAAGGCTCCTAGTTTCTTGAGCAATTGTGAAGTGAACCGAGAAGAGTCAAGAACCAAGAGGTGATCCTCCGGCTAGGCTAGATAACCAACAGAGAGTGTGTTGTTTTGTGGAGATGGGCTATAAGTTTTTAATTGACAAAGGTCCGATAAGTAGAAATGAAGTTGAAGAGTGGTTTGGGTCATGCATTATGATTCTATACATAGCCACAATTTTACTTGTTATAACCTCCATATTAATATATAATGTAAATATAATTTGATTTTTACGAATTTATCTTACTAATATCTTGTAACCGTATTGTAGCCCCTTCCCTATCTTCTTCAATCCATAATTTCCATAATTACAGGGTAATCAATAAAACTGGTAAAGAAATATATTAAAAAGAACCCCCACAATCCATCTTCGCACACAACACACATGACCTTCATAATTGAATATAGCTCCTTCAATAATGGACTTATACACAATGCTATTGAAAAATTATCATTTTTCATTGAAAATATTTAGTAGTTTGCAGGCATTGTCGGTAAAATAATCGGATAAATTAATGATTAGTTTACTATCAGCATCTCAAATTCACTCAATCCAATTTCGCATCGAAGACATACCGTTCATCTTCATAGAATTGACATCCATCCAAATCTCCACTTGTAACCTGGAAGATGTTTCATCATAATGTTAGTAAATAAACAAATTTGATTATAATGATTTCGCAGTCGAGAGTGCTTCAATTTCTTCTCTGGTTATTATCATCAAGAAAATATTACACCAGCCCTCTTCACTCTTTCAATCATCCTTATTGAAAATCATTTATAAATGGTTGAATAGAATATGTTTCGGGCTTGCTGAAATAAACATGGTTATACTAATTATTAACGTGAATAAGTAATCGATCAAACAGAGTATATATACGTTCATGAAACAATCCTTTCTTTTCCTTTTTAATGAGTTCGGAGAGTGGAGGCTATACTTTAAGATGAGGAGGACGCTTTATTTTAATTTATTGGGGTTTAATTATGTAGTTTATGAGGGTAAAAAGGCCAAATAAAATAATATTTACATTATAATGAAATTTAGGACTATGAATAGAAAAATTTGGGCTATGGATAGAATCACCCTCACTTATATTATTATTATTATTCATAATTTCATAAGTTAGCTTGGCATTATGTTTTATTGGTTAAAATATGATTAAACTTACATCATGATTTATATAGTTATTGTTCACAGATATGTGTATTATTTACCTATCATAACATTTAGATTAAGAGATCATTATGTTTTCATATTATAATGCTTACATTTTCATCTAAAGCATTGTCGCATATACGCATATTTATACTAATTCAAGATAATTAATTATAGGCAAGATGCACACGACTTAATAGGTTAATATCAATGTCAAGATCAAAGTCAATGTGAGGTTTTACATTGAAATAGTATGTGTTATCATTTCTATATGTTTTACTGAATGTATGTAATGTCCCAGCATAACAAAGCCTTCGGGCTATCACGCAGAGCCTTCGGGCTACATGATTTGGTCTACGGATTGAATATGTTTACTTCATGTATTGTTCTGTATTATATATAATTTTGGATAATTGGGCACTCTCCACTGAGTCAGTAGTACTGTAACGTCCCATATCTTCGAAGTATTTTAGTTAGCGCTTAATTATCATTAAAAGTTTAATTGTAGAGACTAGGGTTTCTTAAAAGTTAAAATAAATGTAAAATGCAACTTTAATTGACCAATTTGTATATTTAAATTATTTTTTCATATCAATATCTTTCAAATGTATTATTCGGCTAGTATATTGACATGCAAATATTTCAAGGATCATTTCGGTATTTTTGAATTTTGTATTAGAGTTTTCACAAATCCAATAAGTCAAAAGTTGCCTTTCAAAAAGGATTTAATCGGGTGTCAAAAATATTTTGTAGATAAAAATGCTTGATATTCTCCAATGAGTCAGTAGTACTGTAACGTCCCATATCTTCAAAGTATTTTATTTAGCGCTTAATTGTCATTAGAAGTTTAATTGTAGAGACTAGGGTTTCTTAAAAGTTAAAATAAATGTAAAATGCAACTTTAATTGACCAATTTGTATATTTAAATTATTTTTTCATATCAACATCTTTCAAATGTATTGTTTGGCTAGTATATTGACAGGCAAATATTTTAAGGATCATTTCGGTATTTTTGAATTTTGTATTAGAGTTTTCACGAATCCAATAAGTCAAAAGTTGCCTTTCAAAAAGGATTTAATTGGGTGTCAAAAACATTTTGTAGATAAAAATGCTTGATATTCTCCAATGAGTTAGTAGTACTGTAACGTTCCATATCTTCGAAGTATTTTATTTAGCGCTTAATTGCCACTAGGAGTTTAATTGTAGAGACTAAGGCTTCTTAAAAGTTAAAATAAATGTAAAACGCAACTTTAATTAACCAATTTGTACATTTAAATTCCTTTATCATATCAACATCTTTCAAAGGTATCGTTTGGCTAGTATATTGACATGCAAATATTTCAAGGATCATTTCGGTATTTTTGAATTTTGTGTTGGAGTTTTTACGAATCCAATAGGTCAAAAGTTGTGTTTCAAAAAGGATTTAATTGGGTGTCAAAAGTATTTTGTAGATAAAAAAGCTCGATATTTTATATTTGTCCCAAGTTTTAAAAAACTATAAATAGGGCTTCAAATTTTCATTTTCACTGTTGTAGTGCCCCGTAAATTTATTTAATTAATTGCGTTATTATAATTTTTATTTGGAGAATGAAATTAATTGTTTAAGTCCTATAAGTCGTGCCTATAGTAAAAAAAAAAGTAACGTATGTGGATCATGCATGTTCGTAAATGCGTTTCATTTATTTTTTTTATTTAATTGTTGAAGTAAATTTTATTTTAGATAAATTAATTTCAGATTTTATATTTTTTTATTATTTTTGAAAACCCATAACAGCCTATATCCATTTGAGCTGGCCCAGAATCTATTTTTTTTTCAACCCATAGGCCCAACCGATTTTTAGGGCTTTGATTCGAAACTCTTCTTCCATGGAAAAGGGAAGGATCGACTTGAAATATATCACCAACCTATTACTCTCTATTTTTGTCCAGCTTTTAAGAATTTTGGAAATAGAATATCTTTGGAGATCTCTTACATGTATAGGTTGAGGCATTGAACCCTGCTCTTCTTAATATAAATAGAGATCACTTTTTACCATTCCTCTCACACCAAAACAAATAATAGTAGAGAAGAAAGAAAAGAGTTTCCCGTCCTCAAGTAACTAGTATTCGAAGGTACGATGTTCTGCCTTGAGCTATTTGAGGCCCTGCAACCAATCTGCTCTTCTTCATTTTTTGAAGACGACCCCTTTTCTTTTAAAAACATGCATTCCCGATTAATGAAAGAAAACGTATTATGTCAGAATTGTGGGACCTTAATATTTTCAACCACTCCCCAAGATTTCTTTCACGTAATATATATATATATATATATATATATATATGCAGTGGCGAAACCAGAAAAAAATATTTGGGGGGGCTACCGATAACAAGTAGAAAAAATATCATTATATTAAAATTAGTCTAATACATTAAAATTGGTCTAAAAATCGACACTTGGACGGCTTGTAGTTGCACTTGTAGGATGAAGTGGTGGCAACTGATATCTACGTGTATCACTTGATTGAAAACGCTGCAAGATGGGCTCATTATCAATTGTTGAAAAAATCTCTTTCTCAATGTATACAACTAAACTATCATTCATCCACTCATCACCCATACGGTTGCGCAAATCAGTCTTGATAGTCTTCATTGCAGAAAAAGCTCTCTCAACAGAAGCAGTGGCAACTGGCAAATCAAATGACAGCTCAATCATACGATAAACCAATGGAAAAACTGAATGCTCACCAGTTTTAACCATTTCCCGAGCAAGATCTCCCAAATTGCTAATTGCAGAAAATCGAGAATCACATCGCACATTAACAATGAAATTGTTAAGCTGTTGAGAAAGATATAAACAATCATTGATTGAGAAATCCTCATGATATAAAGCAGTAAGACGCATGAGCTGATCAACATTGAATTGAGAGAAAGAATTTCTCGGATCAAGACATGTTATGCAACTAAGCAATTCAGTGCTAACTTCTGAAAAACGGTTATTCATCTCTTGTATAGTTAAATCAACAACCTGAAATTACAACAACTAATAAGAAATGAAAAAAATTAGATTAACAACATATATAAAAATATTTAGAAGTTAGAAAAAATACCTGATAAAAAATCTCTACACGATAATAGTGATAATTAGTGATGAGTTGTGCTCCATGCCTTTTGTGACCACGCCGTATTATATTGTCTTCCATATCAATCACTGAGATATTATTCAACTCACAAAATCTGTTCACTTCATTACAAATCTTTTCCCATCCATCCTCTCTAAAATTCTGTAATTGATGTTTCACACTATTGATCAATGACATGGCTTCAACAATATTTTGGTCCTTTTGTTGTAAGGCAAGAGACAATTCATTTGTGATCCCCAGTAAATGTTTCATCAAATGCAACAGAAACACAAACTCATAACTATCCATTTTTTGAATCAAACCTTCAGCTGTACTTCTACTTTCAAAAGAAGTGGCATCATCTCTTATATTTTGCAAGACTTGCTCAATTGAGGGCCACATAAAGAATAGACGAAGCAAAGTCAAGTAATGTGTACCCCAATGAGTATCTCTAGGCCTTATCAAAATAGTTTCTTGATTTTTACCTCTTCCACTCTCTCTTTCTCCATCATTGAGTTCCTTTAAAAGTCTCTCATGCTCTAACTGTCTAATTCGATCTCTTCTCTTACAAGATGATGCATTCGTATTCACTATCATCACGACATAGTTAAAAAAATCTATAAAAGCCGTGTTTCTCTTAGCAACAACAATAATAATTAGTTGGAGTTGATAGGAGAAACAATGAACATACATTGCGCATGGATTTTCTTGCAACACTAAGGATTTTAAACCATTGAATTCACCCCGCATATTTGAAGCTCCATCATATCCTTGACCTCTAACTTTGAATAATGATAAACCATGTTGTGCAAACAAAGCATCAATGCTATCTTTCAATGATTGGGAACTGGTGTCAGTCACATGAACAATTGCAAGAAATCGCTCAATCACACACCCTTCTTTATTTACATATCTCAAAATAACTCCCATTTGATCTTTCATTGAAACATCTCGAGCCTCATCAACCAAAAGAGAAAAAACTCTATCTCCAATATCATTAACTATAGCAAGTGTGATCTCAGAAGCACATTCATGTGCTAATTCTTTTTGGATTTTGGGAGAAGTCATTTGATTATTACCATTCGAGCAATTCAAGAAAATTCTCCATATTTATAGAACCAGTTGACTCGTCATGTCCACGAAAAGGCAACCCTTACTTCAAAAGAAACCGAGTCACGTCCAACACTGCCGTTAAACGGGCGCGATAAGCAATATCCATGTCACGACTATTTGATCGGAACATATTTGCCAAACTATGCCTTTGATTTTGAAAAGCCTCAAATTGTACCCTAGCATAGTTATGACAACTATTTGCAGCCCCAACGTGTCCATTGAAATTGTCTCTTGCATTTTTCCAATTATTATATCCCTTTTTTGTAAATGCCTCCTCTCCATATCGACCTCCTTTATTTGTTTGTTTAAATAGAAAACACAAAAAACAAAAGGCGGCATCTTTTGATACACTGTACTCTAGCCATGTGAAATCCTTATACCAATCATCATGAAAACTTCTTACTTGCTTACCAGATATTGTTTTCGGATAACTATGACCCACTGTTTGACAAGGCCCCCTTGTCAAGTACTCTCTCCGTACTTGATCTTGAATAGCAATATCAAAATTTTCAATTGTTTTCTCAATCCCGGATCACTAATAATGTCATTCAAGTTTAATTCTACTTCAATCTGAGCCTGAGATGGCCGATTAGTCACTGGTTCTGGAACATTAGATTCATTCGAAGAAGCACCCTTACTAGCTTTACAAATTTTTTCATAATACCTCTTCATAGTCTACTTAATACAAAAATGCAACAACCATAATTCATAGCTTAAATCCAACACTCTTATTTTTTAAGATCCAATTATAATTTATAAAATTTCTAATTCAAACCCTAATTCAAATTCAAATTAACATTATATAAATTAAATGCAACAATCATGATCCATAGCTTAAATTCAACAATATATCTTATTTTTTAAGTTCCAATTATAATTTATAAAATTCCTAATTCAAACCCTAACTCAAATTCAAATTAACATAATATAAAAATATATGTAATTAAGTAGAGAAAAAAAAAGGAAAAAGAAGAGACTAGGAGAAATAGAGAATGATTTACCTTTGGCTTTGGAAGAGAGCCCAAAGAAAGGACCACGACTCCACGTCACCATGAGACGAGCTCACAAACTCTACAGAGAGGATAGACGAGAAAAGGCCAGGCGTGAGTGGGTGAATGGTGTCTGTCTTCTTTCTAAATTCTATTCTTTTTTATTTTTAATATATTTGGGGATTTGGGGATTTGGGGATTGTGAGCTATACAGTTAAGAAAGGCCCATTTAAAAATTGCATTTAATTCAATTACTAAAAGAATCACATTCATGAAAAAACGATTTCTGAAAATGGGTCAAAGTTGCTTAAGTCAAAACACTCAACCTATTGGCAATTAAATTATATATATTGCTCATTATTCTTTCTTCTCCAACAAAAATAAAACAGCAACAACGCACGACTGCTCCGACACGGCGGCGCTTCATCAAGTTGCATATTCTTCTCCAAACTCTAGTCTTTCATCTTCTGTCTCTCTTTCCAACCTCAGTCAGTCCTTTTTACTTTTTTTCTTCCGGCGTCAACTAGGGGGGCTAGGCGAAAAAAAAAACTGAGTGCTCCCTATAAAAATGGAGTAATTTTCAGGTTGGGGGGCTGAAGCCCCCTCCAGCCCCCCTGAATCCGCCACTGTATATATATGTATGTAGATAAGTGTATGTACTTGATTGACTTTGATTTGTTTTCATGTAGGCCATCGGAATAGTATGAATTTTGTTGCATTTACACATTGTCCTTGTTGTAGTATTCCAATGTGTGTGTGTGTGTGTGTGTATATATATATATATTAATCATATGCTTTAGACAGGTTCTAGCTATTAATTATGTGGGTTTATACTTTTGAAAAAATGATCGTTAATTTTAATTTCGGATATTATGCGTGTATATTTGTCGACTAAGGCATGATTTATTTAGAAATTTAATAAGTTTGACTAAAATTCAAACCTATGTTTAAAAGAATAAACTCATGATGTATGCATTTTATTTTATTTTTACACATGTTATGTATTAATAAATATTATTTACAGACGAGGCGCGTCAGGACATAAACAATTAATTCCTAAGCCAAGGTTAAGGTGGGGTTTATGTTGCAGATTTTGATGTTATCCTCTCTATATATTTATAGATGTATTATGTAAAATACAGAGTCCTCCGGACTATAAAATACCGAGTCTTCGAGACTATAAAGTACGGAGTGCTTGGGACTATAAAGTACCGAGCCTAAGGACTGAATCAGATTTGCAGATCACAGATTTTGGTTTACAAACCAAAGACTTTTATCGTTTCACATATTTACTTTTAAATTTATAGTTTGGATAACGGTCATTTCCCCACTAAGTTTAAAAGAACTCACCCCAATCTTTTACCCCTTTCAGGAAATGGCTCAGGCGATGTGTGACGGGAAAGATGCGGTGGTGGTGGTCGCTTAGTCTTTTAAATAAAAAAATTTGTGAATAAATTTTGAGACATTATTATCTTTTGATTATTTATGTTTCCGCTTTTATGATTAAAACTCTATTGCTTTATTTATTTCGATGACATTATTGGGATCCCGATTTTATGGGAATAATTAATAAAGTTTAGTAATGTTTTCTTTAAATTATGAGTATAATTTTTAGGGCGTTACAGTTTGGTATTAGAGAGCCCCGTTCCTGCATAAAAAATTACATATAAGAAATAAGATTTTGACCATCATCGCATCCGTCACATCGTCCCGAAAAGAGGTAAAAGTAAAGTTATTATTGATGCATGATTATGTGAGGTGTATGTTGTATTATTTTATAGTTGCAAGTTTTGTTATAGATGGTGAGATCAAAGAATACTGCAAGGATGAGCACGGGGGGTCAAGCCCCAGGGCGTGTATTAGCTAGTAGAGAAGAAGATCTTAAGGATCATTTGATCGGCAAGTTTTTCCGTCTGACTTGGGATGACATGGCCCCAGAGATGCAATTGCTAAAGATACAACACCTTTGGAGAAAGATGGAGCAAGCTGGGTGCGCCGTGAATCCAGCTGAGGCGGTCAAGCAAGTTCATAGAACGATAACCTTTCCCGTCATTAAGTTTTTCACCTCGGAGGCCAGAGATGACCTTACCATGGTGATACAGACAGGACGGGCAGTACACTACATCATAGATTTTGATGCATTTATTGATCGAACCCTGCAATACTGGAAGGGTGAGGTCTATGGTCGCATACCGAGAGGGTTCAGAGTGGGCCGCCAAGAGCCATATGAGAGGGCAAACTTTACAAAGAAGATGAAAAGAGCTAGTAGTGTTTGAGTGATTTTTAGTAGTTGATTAATTGTTTAGATTGTTTTTGGTTGGGACCGATATTTGTTTTCTGCAGTACTTTGAGTATCGTACTTTGTCTTTCCATTTCATATTAAATGATTCTTAAGTAATAAGATGATTGTTTTATTTTATTTCTTTTATGATAATTAATGTTATCGCTATCGTCAATAGGAAGATGCCTCCAAAAAGAAACATGAGAGTGGCTTCAAGTGAGGAGACCGAGTCAAACAACTATGGACCTAACAATGGAAATGGAAATGGTGGCAACATGGATGGGTTCGCACAAAATCTTGTAGACGCACTTAGAAACATTTTGCCTCAGCAGAACAACGGAGACCCCCAACCCCAAGGAGGTAATATCCTAACTCAATTCCGACAGTTGGGACCTCCGAAGCTGACAGAAACTGGAGGACCATTAGCTTCCGAGAAATGGATACGGGAGCTAGAGAGGATCTTCAACTACTTGGGTTGCCCTGATGCACAGAAAGTCACTTGTGCCGCTTTCCAGTTCACGGAAGATGCCAGCCATTGGTGGGAAGCTGTAACACTTAGCATGAATGAAGAGCAACAGAGAAACCTGACCTGGGCTGCTTTCAAGAAGTTGGTTTTGGGGAATTATTTCCCAAAAGCCTTCCGCAAGCAAAAGGAGAAAGAATTGATGAACCTGGAGCAAGGCGACATGACCATCCTAGAGTATGAGCAAAAATTTAACCAACTGGCTCGATATGCTCCACATCTGGTGGACACCAACGAAAAGAAAGCATGGTGTTTCGAAGATGGGCTGCGTGCGAAGATTGGAGCTCATATCTCTGCTCTAAATCTCACTACTTTCTCTGAGATTGTGCAGCGAGCTCGAGCAGTTTCTACCAGATTGAACCTTGAAAAGCTTGCTCCGAGACCTCCCAGCAATGGGGGAAAGAGGCGTTGGGATAATCAAGGCAACCAGAACAAGGGTAAAGGTTTTTAACCAGAGAAGAAGCCTAGAAACGATGGGAAGAACAAGCCTGGTGCAACGGTTGAAAAACCGCTGTGCCCAACCTACCAGCGGCGACATTTGGGGAAGTATAGGCTCGGAGAAGAAGGGTGCTACCATTGTCATCAAGTGGGGCATAAGGCAGTGAATTGTCCCCAAAACTTGAACTTCAACAATAACCGAAGAGGCAACGCCCGTGCCTTTGCCATGAACCAAGATGAAACTAAGGAAAGACCACAGACGATGTCAGGTATAATATCCATACTCAACCAGACTGTCTTAGTACTTTTTGATTCGGGTGCATCACATTCTTTTGTGGCAAAAAGATTTTATGAAAAAGCTAATATGAAATGCGACGATGAGGTTGAGACTCTAAGGATTAATATCCCATCAGAAAAGACAATGAAGACAAACCGAGCAGCTAAAGGAGTCAAAATAATCATCGAGAAGCAGACCTTGGAAGCCGACCTTTTCATCTTGGAGATGAATGATTTCGATGTAATCCTAGGGATGGATTGGCTGAGCCAGAACTATGCAGTGATCAAATGTCGAGATTGAGAGGTGACCTTCCAGCAGCCGGGAGAGAAGCAATTCTCTTTCAAAGGATCAAAGATGAGCAAGTCGCCCAACATAATTTCAGCAATGGAGGCGGTCAAGTTAATGAGAAGAAAGAATTGTCAAGCTTTTCTGGTAAACGTGACAAGCACAACGGATCAGGAAAGGAATTTGGAGGATATTCCCATAGTGAATGAATATCCTGATGTTTTTTCGGATGACATTGTTGAATTACCACCAGACCGACAGGTGGAATTTTCAATCGACGTAGTTCCAGGTCCAACGCCTGTTTTCAAAGCACCTTGCCGGATGGTGCCGAAGGAGTTAGAAGAATTCAAGGTCCAAATCCAAGAGTTACTAGATAAAGGATATATTCGTCCTAGCGTGTCACCATGGGATGCACCAGTTTTGTTCATGAAAAAGAAAGATGGAAGCATGAGGATGTGTATCGACTACCGTGAGTTGAACAAGCTCACCATCAAGAATAAGTACCCGTTGCCGAGGATTGAGGATCTTTTTGATCAACTGAAACGAGCAGAAGTGTTCTCAAAAATCGATTTGAGATTAGGATACGACCAGCTAAAAGTCAACGAAGGAGACATACCAAAGACGGTGTTCCGAACCAGATATGGACATTACGAATTCATCGTAATGCCCTTCGGACTCACCAACGCACTGACAGTGTTTAATGACCTCATGAATAGGGTATTCCATCAGTACCTAGACCAGTTTGTCATAGTATTCATTGATGACATCCTGGTGTACTCCAAAGATAAGAAGCAGCACGAAGAGAATCTGAGAATTGTTCTGGAAACCTTGCGGAGAGAGAAGCTTTATGCTAAATTTAGCAAAAGTGAGTTTTAGCTTGATCGTGTAGTGTTCCTTAGGCATGTGGTGACGGCGCAAGGAATAGAGATGGATCCAGCAAAAGTGGAAGTTGTGACCAATTGGGACACACCAAAGAATGCCAACGACATAAGGAGCTTTTTGGGTCTTGCAGGATATTACCGCCGTTTCATCGAATGCTTCTCAAAGATAACAGGCCCATTGATCCAATTAACAAGAAAGGGGGCTAAATTCGAATGGAGTGAAAAGTGTGAAGAAAGCTTCCAGAAGTTAAAGCAGAAACTCACAACGGAACCGATGTTAATTATTCCAGAAGGCGGTGAAGGATTCGTGATTTTTTGTGATGCTTCTAAGCAGGGACTCGGGTGTGTATTGATGCAGCACGGAAAGGGAGTAGCATCTGCTTCAAGGCAATTGAAGATACATGTGCTCAATTACTCTACTCACGACCTGGAGTTAGCAACAGTAGTCCATGCCTTGAAGATCTGGCGACATTACTTGTATGGAGGAAAATGTGAGATATACTCAGACCACAAGAGTTTGAAATACCTTTTCACGCAGAAGGAGTTGAACATGAGATAGAGGAGATGGCTGGAATTAATCAAGGATTATGATTGTACCATTCACTATCATTCGGGGAAAGCCAATGTCGTAGCAGATGCCCTGAGCAGGAAAGGACTACCCACGGCTCAACTTATCCAAGAATTCACAAACCTGAAGATTGATGTAGTTTCACCAACAGAAAGCACGGAAGCAATCTTGGCAACCATGACACTACAACCATTACTAAGAGACCAAATCAAGGAGGCTCAGAGGAATGACAAGTTCCTGTGAAAGATCAAGGAAAGATTTGTCAAAGGTAACATCCAAAATTTTGCAATCGCAAACGACGAGGCATTGGTCTATGAAGGAAGAATTTGTGTACCCGAGGATAGTAGGATAAGGGAAGAGATACTGAAGGAGGCACACAATACGTCTTATTCTATACATCCTGGAGGAACAAAAATGTACCAGGACCTGAAGAAACACTTTTGGTGGAGAAACATGAAGAGATCCATTGGCGACTATGTGGAAAGATGTATGACCTACCAGAAAGTAAAAGCCGAACACCAGAGTCCAACCGGACTGCTTCAACCCCTTGAGATTCTAGAATGAAAATGGGAGAACATTTCTATGGACTTCGTGGTGGGACTACCAAAGACGATCAAAGGAAATCATGCCATTTGGGTAATCGTGGATAGACTTACCAAATCCGCTCATTTCCTTCCAATTAAGATGACGTTCAGCATGGATCGTTTGGCTCAACTTTATGTTGATGAGATTGTGAGGTTGCATGGAGTACCGATGACCATCATGTCTGATCGAGACACAAGATTTACATCAAACTTTTGGAAGAGCCTGCAAGAAGCCATGGGGACGAGGCTGAGCTTTAGCACTGCCTATCATCCTCAAACGAATGGTCAATCGGAGAGAACCATTCAAATCTTGGAGGACATGCTTCGAGAATGTGTCATGGATTTTGACGACAACTGGGAGAAGCATCTACCATTGGTGGAGTTCGCATACAACAACAACTATCAAGCAACCATTGATATGGCTCCTTATGAAGCTTTGTAAGGAAGGAAGTGCATATCACCTTTGCACTGGGATGAAGTTGGCGAAAAGAGAATTTTGGGCCTGAGATAGTTAAGAAGATGGTGGAGGCTATCAGCAAGATACGAGAACGTATCGAAATAGCTCAAGACCGACAAAAGTCCTATGCCAATCTCAAGAGGAGAGATTTCTACTTCGAAGTTGGAGACAAAGTGTTCCTGAAGCTGTCTCCAATGAAAGGTGTTGTTCGCATCAGGAAAAGAGGAAAATTAAGGCCAAGGTTTGTCGGGCCATTCGAAATTCTAGAAAGAGTTGGTAAGCTTGCATACAGACTGACATTACCCCCAAGTTTAACTTCCATCCACGATGTCTTTCACGTTTCTTCCCTCAGAAGATATGTTCACGACCCAACCAACATCGTGAATCACGGAGAGCTAGGAATTAGCAAGGATCTATCCTACGAGGATTACCCAATAGCTATTCTAGATAAGAAAGTGCACATGTTAAGAAACAAGGAAATCTCACTAGTAAAGGTCCAGTGGAGTCGGCACGACAAAAATGAGGCCACCTGGGAAAAAGAAGAGGATATTAGGTCTAGATATCCAAGTTTCCTGGGCGCAGGTAAATAATTTCGAGGACGAAATTTTTTTTAGTAGGGGAGGATGTAGTGCTCCGTAAATTTATTTAATTAATTGCGTTATTATCATTTTTATTTGGAGCATGAAATTAATTGCTTAAGTCCTATAAGTCGCGTCTATAGTAAAAAAAAGTAATGTATGTGGATCATGCATGTTCGTAAATGTGTTCCATTTATTTTTTTTATTTAATTGTTGAAGTAAATTTTATTTTAGATAAATTAATTTCAGATTTTATATTTTTTTATTATTTTTAAAAACTCATAACAGCCTATATTCATTTGAGTTGGCCCATAATCTATTTTTTTTTCAGCCCATATGCCCAACCGATTTTTAGGGCTTTGATTCTAGACTCTTCTTCCATGGAAAAGGGAAGGATCAACTTGAAATATATTACCAACCTATTACTCTCTATTTTCGTCCAGCTTTTAAGAATTTTGGAAATAGAATATCTTTGGAGATCTCTTACCTGTATAGGTTGAGGCATTGAACCCTACTCTTCTTAATATAAATAGAGATCACTTTTCACCATTCCTCTCACACCAAAACAAATAGTAGTAGAGAAGAAAAAAAAATTTCCCGTCCTCAAGTAACCAGTATTCGAAGGTACGATGTTCTGCCTTGAGCTATTTGAAGCCCTGCAACCAATCTGCTCTTCTTCGTTTTTGGAAGATGACCCATTTTCTTTTAAAAACATGCATTCCTAATTAATGAAAGAAAAGGTATTATGTCAGAATTGTAGGACCTTAATATTTTCAACCACTCCTCAAGCTTTCTTTCACATAATATATATATATATATGTATGTATGTATGTATGTATGTATGTATGTAGATGAGTGTGTGTACTTGATTGACTTTGATTTCTTTTCATGTGGGCCATATGAATAGTATGAATTTTATTGCATTTACACCTTGTCCTTGTTGTAGTATTCCAATGTGTGTGTGTGTGTGTGTGTGTATGTACGAAATATATATATATATATATATATATATATATATTAATCATATGCTTTGGACAGGTTCTAGCTATTAATTATGTGGGTTTATACTTTTGAAAGAATGATCGTTAATTTTAATTCCGGATATTGTGCGTGTATTTTTGTCCACTAAGGCATGATTTATTTAAAAATTTAATAAGTTTTGTCTAAAATTCAAACCTATGTTTAAAAGAATAAACTCATGATGTATGCATTTTATTTTATTTTATTTTTACACATGTTATGTATTAATAAATATTATTTATAGGCGAGGCGCGTCAGGACATCAACAATTAATTCTCAAGCCAAGGTTAAGGTGGGGTTTATGTTGAAGATTTTGATGTTATCCTCTCTATATATTTATAGATGTATTATGTGAAATACAGAGTCCTCCGGACTATAAAGTACCGAGTCTTCAAGACTATAAAGTACGGAGTCCTTGGGACTATAAAGTACCGAGCCTAATGGCTGAATCAGATTTGCAGATCACAGATATTGGTTTACGAACCAAAGACTTTTATCGCTTCACATATTTACTTTTAAATTTATTATTTGGATAACGGTCATTTCCCCACTGAATTTAAAAGAACTCACCCCAATCTTTTATCCCTTTCAGGAAATGGCTCGGGCGATGTGTGATGGGCAAGATGCGGTGGCGGTGGTCGCTTAGTCTTTTAAATAAAAAAAATTCGAGAATAAATTTTGAGACATTATTATCTTTTGATTATTTATGTTTCCGCTTTTATGATTAAAACTCTGTTGCTTTATTTATTTCAATGACATTATTGGGATCCCGATTTTATGGGAATAATTAATAAAGTTTAGTAACATTTTCTTTAAATTATACGTATAATTTTTGGGACGTTACAACTGTACTTTCAAAATGAGAAAACTGAGTAAGTGAGAGTCGAGCCTAGCCGGGGCGAAAGGAAGGAGAGTCGTTGTAGTCAAAGGTGGCAGGGCCACTAACCGCCGCTTCCTCCAGTGAAATATTTTTCAATTTCTTTCAATTTTGAGAATGTTATATATACAAATTTATAAAACCTAATTCTTGAAGGGCTTAACAAAAATTGACGGACAGATTCTGGCCAAATAGGCGACAAGCTCTCGTTCTTGGCGTCCGCTGCAGGCCGCCATGCACCGCTTCAAGCGGTGGCCCCTTCAGGCCACCCAACCCAAAATGGTCCTTCTACATTTATTCCACATGGTGGATTCTCTACTTAACTGTTGATCCCATTTTTCATCTAGACGGATTTTCAGGTTTACCTAATTATTTAAATTTATATCGTATTCATTTGTTGTCTGAAAATTATGAAACTTTCACACTTGCATTGTTTTACGTGAAGCATGCTATTAAATAAATTTGATAATTTTCTGAAAGTCGGAACTATTTGTAGATTAAATTTAATTAAAATCGGGTAAAATAACAAGTGGTCAATCTCTATCTTTTCCAAATGTTTTTGGTCAACTTTACTCGAAAATATTCGCTGAATTTAATTTTCTGAAGTGTTAGTTGAGAATGAAACCCTTATGTTGTGAATTGTACTCTGAAGCTACTTTTATTAGTTTAGAATATTCGTATTATATTTAGTTTGACTTAGAAAAATCATGTAGCAGTCCTAAGTCGAAACTTATGTTGTGTAGGACATGTTAAGCTAGAGAGAGAGAATCAAGACCAAGCCTCTTTGTAGCATTTCCCAAATATTCGAGCAAGGTGGGTTTGTTTTCTTATTATAAAATTGTATGTTTGAGTTATATAAGCTCCGTTTATTCAAAGTTAAAGTAATATCCATATCAAGAAAATGTTTTAACTCTTCTGTTTAGAGATCGTATATTCCTACCAAAGAAAAGGTGACTGTCACTATTTGAATATTTGATGCCTCGAGCAACTAGGGGCTGCGTACCTATCTAATGAAGCTCTGGGTAGTGTATAATGCCAGTTCACTGTAGGCGATGACAGAAGTAGCCAAAGAGCGTTCAAGAAGAAAAGAAGCTTTGGCACATGTAGAATTGATTATGTTTTAAACGTTCTGTTATATTCTGTTTACAGTTGAATGGATATGTATCTTATCAAATGATTTATCAAATGCTTTGTAAAATTCTTAACCCACTAAGTACATTAGTGCTCATACCCAAATCTTTTTAAATGTTATCAGGTTGGAGATGTTGGCAGTAGTGGTGCAAGTGGTTGCAGTGGGTTTGTTAGGTTTCCTTTGTATATCTGTGATGTTGTTCTACGCTTACGGCACTTATGTTTTAATATTCAAATAGTGTACTATGTTTCTGTACTAACTCTGAATATCCATCCCTATAGCATGTTGCATGTTATGATTTTTGTTGGGCTTTGAACAGTAAACTCGTACATTTTTCCAGAGATGAAGTCTTATTGTTCATACTTGAAATAAATACTTGTTTGCATTCATATACACTGATCTTGATATTTGTTTGGATCTTATTTACCCTTGTTGTCGAATTTTGAGCCAAACAACTTTTTTATAATACATTTAAAAATATGAATTCGCTCAAGTTACAGAGGTTATGCTGCCTAAATTTCTGAAAAACATAATCTATTATTCTTATATATCTAATTAAGATCTCTTATTCCGCAAGCTTAGTCACACCAGAATCACCTATTGCATTTCATGTTACATTTCCTATTCCTAAACCTTTTTATTTTTTATTTTAATTTATTGTGATTTATTTAATTTAAATTTTTTATTTAGGGTTCATCCATCCCCAATTAAGGTATATTAATATTTTTTTAAAAAAATTAAAAAAAAATCTAGTTATGCAACACCAAGTAGAATAGAAATGGAAACAAAGAATTTGATCCGAAACTTAGTAGTAACAGCCTCTTTCCCCTTTCCCCCGGTAAAGCGCCGATATTTTAATCCTTGTTCTCCGGTAATTGGGTGTTACAAGTTCTCACTCCAAAAACTACTTATCCTGAGTTAATAATATTCGCACTGTTTGGTCTAATGTTTTCGTGTGGGCTTAGCCATTGGAGCACCCCTTTGCACGCGAGAATTCCAGGGGTCCATGGGTCTTATTTTGGAGAACTTCATCTGGATGACCACAATTCCTTTGTAATATCAGTATTGTCGCCATATGGAAAAGTGATGCTAAAAGCGGTTTCTTTACTTGTCCATTTGCTTGCTCATGTGTAGGGCTGGGGAAACATACTGTCATACCGTACTTACCGTACCGGAAAAAATACCGAAATACCGAACTTTAAGATGTATCGGTATTTTCGGTTAGGTATGATACCGTACCGATATGTTTCGGTAAGGTAACGGTATAGAATTTTAAAAATTGAGATATACCGGCGTATACCGATACCGACGATATACTAAATTTTTTAGGTATATACCATTGTACCAGTATATACCTTTAATATAGTATATACCGCACCAACGGTATATACCGGTCCCGTTGGTATGGTATATACCGGCATATTTGTGATATTATATAAATATATGTATATGTGTGTGAATTATAGATACTTAAACTTGATATATAATACTTCGTAAATATGTTATACATTTATAAATATCTAGTAAATTTACAATATCTAATACATATAATTAATCTTATGTTATACTTAATGTATAGTAATTCTAAATATGTTCTTAATTAATAGTTAGTAAATAATTATTACGATTTCTAAGTAAATGATTTAAAATTTGTAATATATAGTAAGTTTATAATATTTTATACAATTTATATTAATTATAAAAACATGATTGATATATAATACTTAGTAAATATGTTACACATTTATAAATATCTTGTAAATTTGTCATATCTAACACTTATAATTAATCTTATGTTATACTTAATGTATAGTAATTTTAAATATGTTCTTAATTAATACTTAGTAAATAATTATTACGATTTTTAAGTGAACGATTTAAATTTTTTAATATATAGTAAGTTTATAATATTTTATACAATTTATATTAACTATAAAAACATGATTGATATAATTAATCTGTTGTTTTATTGGAGTTTAATTATTGTGGCATGAAAATTTTATTTTATTTTGTTAAATTTTGATCATTATTATATATTTAGTAAATATATGAGATATATCGTAAGATAGTGGGATAAGGTATACCGATATTAGTAAGGTATACCGAAATAAAGGTACGGTAAAGGTATGTCATTTTTTCATACCGAATTTAAGGTATACCGAATGTTAAGGTAAAGTAACGGTATGGATTTTTTCCATACCGTACAAATAAGGTAAGGTAAAAGTATGGTGAAAAACGTAAAGTATATCTTACCGTGTCACCTCTACTCATGTGTATTCATGGCGTCATTGTTATGTTGGGGGAGGGGGTACCTGGCTGCCGTCGACTACATTTTTCCGATGAAGATACAACAATGGCAACCACAAGCTGATGTGTATTTGAGTTGAATTTTAACTTTGAAGTAATTAAAATTGTATTGGGCTTAATTATTTTACTTGTGATTTTTTTAGATTTGGCCCCTAAGATTTTAAATGGGCCCAATTTTCAAATCAACTTTTCCCCTACTTGGGTTAATTGAGGTTTTTAGAAAGTGCAATTAAGTCATAAAATCTTCGAAAATTAAGTTTGGCCCAAAAGAAATTCGTTTGAAATTTAATGTGTGTGTGTATATATATAATATGAAAAAATAAAAGATTTCAAATTTTTAGGGTCATAGTATTTTTTTTAAAATCATTATGTTGTTCAATAGATCTTTTACGACATGTAATTAATTGATTATTAATGAAAAAATGGAAAAATATAGAAGATTTTTATTTTGTCATAAATAAAAGGGCTCATGTGCAAAATACTTTTGGCATTTTGGTTGGGGTGCAAATACCCCCAAACTGTAAACGTATTAGTTCAAGGGGGATATCTGCACAAAAATCATACATATTTTTTAGTATATTTTTCTCAAGAAGAAAAAATAATAGAAAAATAAAAAAGAATGTAACAGGTAACCGACTCCTAAACCTAAATGTCAGAAATGTTTTTACACCTTAGCTAGCCTCAATATTTTGTCAAAACTATTTCAAATCTATCCGGTTTTTGCTTCAAATGTTCGAAAATTGTGTTTCATTTTATCATTAGATTACATGTATGCATATTTTATAATTTACCCATATATAAAATGTACATATCACAACGTTCTGATGACTGGAATATTTTATTATTATTATTATTATTATTATTATTATTATTATTATTATTATTATTATTACTACTGCTGCTGCTGTTGTTGTTGAACATCTTAATTTGGGCCCATATTTCATATAGGTAAAATAGAAATACTCTTTACGCTATGTATTAGGATTTAATTATGCATGGGCCCAAGCCAAGGCCCGGATTTTCCTACTCAAACAAATCACTAATATTGGCGGAGATTATCCAAAAAGAACTATAAAGCGTGACAAATAGGGTTCAATAGATAGAGACCTTCCAATCTTAGACATCCAAATCAGAAAAAAAAAATGAACAACAGTTTAGATTTAATTTGACATAGTGTATATGCAAGTTCTTAATATCTATTCCATGAAACACATTCTTCGATTTACATTTTTACGAAGTTCTAGAGACGGGACTGTAGAAAACTCTCGGACGAGGTTCGTCTAAAAAAGAAAAAATGAATAATAGGGAAAAGGGGGTTACTGAATACCTAAAAAAGGGAGGAATATTTTTCTGCGCCTTTCAAGCAGAGGGAAAAACAAAACAAAAAGTGGTGAACAAAAACAACTCCACAATCAAAGGAAAAAATGGGGCGATATTTAAGTTTCTTATTGACAAAGTTTTCTTGTGAAGCAGCTACTTCCATAATATTTTGCCAAGTGCCCTTCCCAAATCGCAATCACTACTATTTTTTTTTTTCTGTAAATTTTACATTTGTCATATATTTGATGAAAAAAAATCAATATGCAAGAGTTTATCTTTGTGCACAAAAGCAACAAATATCTAGTAATAATATATCTTACAAAAGGTTTCCAAGTCAAAAAAGGAGCGATACATATTCTTACACCATGACCTAATTAGATGTTTTTGCCTTTCATTGTTAGGATGAAGTTAGAATGCATTTGAAAGCATTCACGGGAAATGAATTAATTGTTGAAATTATTGATATTTTGATTGCGTTTATTGCAAGTCTATGATTGTATTACTATATATGTTCATAATATATATGCTATTATAAGTTAATAAAGGGGAGGTTCATCCCAAGAAAAATTATGTTAAAGTCGACAAGAAATAATTTTTAGACTATTAATTATTAAATAACTTTTTTTATTCTTTTCAAAACAGTAATTTGAGAGTTATATATGAATACATTTTACCTAAATAATAAGTTTCATGGCAACTTAAAACACGTATCTCACAATGAACGAAAATGCCTAATGAACTAAATAATAATGGTTTACATTTAATTAATCATTGATCCATGAAATATATTGAAGGTACAATAATGATGAAAATATATACATTATGAAGAATGAAATTATTTAGGAAAATAAGGTAATCCTCCAAAAGTAGCATAATTGAAGTTAATTTGAAATAAATAAGAGGGGAAGGCTTTGGCTTTTAAGCTTTTTTCATTAAATTTTTTGTTACTTTGAGCGTGACTCACTAAAAAAAGAGATGCTTTATACCTTTTTAATTAGTGTGTGGCATATAAAGTTTGTAAGGATATGGTTGTCTTGGATGAGACAGGGAGGGTTTGCGTGCACCTTTGGATAAATTTTATTTTGGATGTTAAATGTTTTTTCCTGTATGACCAGATAAATTTACAGACTTTAGTGAGATTTTAAAACATTTTATCTACAAAGCACTTCACCCCCACCAAAAACCCACTCTCATTCCCGAATGGTAGAGGTTCAACATTCTTCCTTGTAGGCTATCTTGATGCCATCATAATCAACACTCAATGTATTATTTATTATATATATATATATATAAATAATACATTGCTACAATTACTTATCTTATTCTATTTTACTGATTAATTTCTACAATTTCATTGTTTAATTAGTATAATTTCATTACATATGTGAAACAATTAATTATGTAACGAAATCATAGTAAATAAGCAGTAAATTATGCCAAGATAAGTATCATTCTTATTTCTCACCTACACACGCGCGCGCGTTAAAATGGCAAAATTACATACTCCATTTATCTCAATTATATAGTTCACTTTATCCTTGCACGCAGATTAAAAATATTTATGAAAACAAGATATTAAAGTTTAACTTCCAATAGTACCGTTATTTAAAATTTATGGCTTTAAAGAATTTAAGTGGTTGATTTTTAATTTTCAAGACCTAACAAAGGTATATTTGTATATTACTATGAAAATTAACATATTTATAGTTATGAGACTGTATATATAATTGGAACACCTCAAAATAGTAATGGAGTCTATATAAATGGAACAGAGGAAGAGTATCTTTTAGCTTTTTATTTTGTGGTTGGCATTTTAGACCAGAGTTTCCAACAGATACCGTGGAGAGTCAAGGCTTGATTGCTACGGCTTTTTGCGCATCTGTGAGGCATTCATTTTAAAGTCTCACATATATATAGAGAAGGGAATCAAGTGGTAGATCGACTTGCAGGTTCTTTAGAGCCGGTGGGTTGGTGGCAGCATTCTATTCCAGAGATTGGTGTGTTGGTAGAATCGAATTTCTTTGGCAGAAACTACTTCAGGTTGTCCGACAAAGATTGATTTTGTTTTTTGTCATAGTTAGTTCGTGGTTTTTTATTTCACCCATGTTTGTTGGGCTTTTCTTTGCATGAACATTTTATTTTTCTTATGGTGATTAAATTATATTCAGTGCATTTAACTAGAGGAGCATTGCACGATACGTATGAGGACATCATGGTATTATTTGAGGACTCTTTTACATGTTAGAATTTCATTTAAGTTTCTACAACAATTCATCTATATAATTAATTTTGTTTTTCTCAACATGAAGATTGCCGAGGTCGATCGAGTCATTGAGATACATATTCAATTTATGCGTAACATCTTTAACATCTACTTCAAATTTCATATTTTCTTTGTATGGCATATCCATGATAAATTCATAAAAGTCATCAAGTGGTGCGATTTGATTATGGGTTAATTGTTTTAAAATTCACAAATTTTGGGGTGTTTTTGATTTTTCACATGTTTTAATAACATAAATCTAACCTTTGTTTGTTTTTTCACATGATTTTGAAATTCTGACTAGTTGAAAAAATAAAATCAATCTCCACATAGAAGTATACAAAGCAGCCTCCGACTGTCGCATCAAATTCAATTGAATTGAATTCGAAAATATGTGAAAAAACAAACGAAGACAATTAAGGCTGAAATCGTATGATAAGTAATTAACAATATTATCACTCAAGTGAAATTGTACTTCTCTTAATAAAAGATGAAATATAATATTCTAAAATAAGAAAAAAATAAAATAAAACTCTATGATAGTTAACTATGTACACGTAGTTCATATAATATATGCCGAATTTTAAGGAGATTGTGGCCCAAAGGGCTTGAAATAAATAAATAAAAAGGCTTAATTAAGTGGGCAGCAAAATGATTTCAAGAAGGCACTATTAGAACCAAACACACCATTATGTACACGTTGAAAAGGGTAATTAATTGGTCTGAATTTTGTGGTTATATAAAACCTAGAGATATTACAATCAACTTTTTTTCTTTATTCACATAGCCAATCTATCTTTACACCTAATCTCAATTACTCTATCATTAAGGCCGAAAGAATGGACTTTTTCCCCTAAGTGCCCCTTAATATATTTACCTTTGTTTTAATATTAATTTTCTTATTATATTGTAATCTACATTGAATTGTGTGCAATATTCACCATTTATTTACACAATCATATTATGAAAATTTCTATAATACATATAGGCGCATTACCATCCCACTGAAATGATCACGACATATTACATGCATTTAGAATATCTATATTTTCTTTTTTTCAAGTGAAATCAACCTTTAGGGAATATTTAGGGGGAATGAAACTCAATTCTTTGTACTGATACTTCATCATTATGAGTATCTTCTATCCTTATAAATTTTATAAGTAAATTGACGGATATTCAAAACTTTACTTTGATAGTAAATTATTATCCTTCAATAATAATCTAGACGTACTGTTCCTCAAAGTTGTGGATCCTATTCTTAACTAGTTATAGACTAATCATTATTAGATACAAATATATAATTATTTTAGATCACGCTAATACAGTTACTTAGCTAGCTAGGCCTAATTAGATAAATAATTAAGTACGTTAGATTAATAAGTTTATTTACCAAAAGTTATATCCGAAGAAATTTACCATCCTAGCTAATACACACACACACGCACACTAAAAAAAACACCCCCAAATTGCAATCCTAGTCTTAGAAAATTCTTCTTTACATTACAATGATTATATCAAGATAATGTTAAGAACAGTAAAATATATAAATCTTTACCTTTTTCAATAGTTATGATCTCGATCTATATTGACTCGAACTGATGGGGAGACTGGTTTTCATGTAACTTCCAAAGAATTTGAATAAAATTTAATTTTTTTGCCTAGCTTGATTCCAAGTTAATTTATTTTACAGAAACATCATTTCTAATGGTTTCCTTTTCCATCTTAGCCAATTTGGATTTTCTTTTATTATACTTATATATGGACTTATCACCAATATAAAAAGAAATTTTATTGATTCGGGATCTGAAATATAATCATCAAGAACTAAAAAATGAAAACTATTAATTTAAGACATTGTATGATTGAAACCTGAAATAAGATTCCAAAGTCATATATTTTGGCTCATTTTAATTATCTTTTAAATTAAATTTAATGGGTAATTAATGAATATTATTTTATGAAAATTCAAATAAAAAAAATTAAAAATAAATAAATCTAAATACATGATTTTTGGAGTTTTATATTGATAGTTTCTTCTTTTTTACTGGGTCCCGAATTGATTAATATTTTTCGGGTAGAGAATCGATAAAATTCATACAAAAAAATCAGAAATAAAACTAAAGGCTTGAAATATCCCAAAATCCTCAAACATGAGAATGTAGAGAATTGATCATATACAAATGTACTGCTTTCAATGAGTGGTCTACATTACATGAGACCCGATCGATATTGTTTGGTAAATAATGGTAACTTGTCGCGCAATTGCGTTGAATTTGAGGTTCAAACTCACCAATTTAATTTTATAAGTATTAATTAATGAGTATTATGCCAAAACAAAAAAAAAAAAGTCCATCCATAAATATTTTTTTAATTCTTCAGATTGATTATACTGTACATGGAATTATATCACTTAAAAATATTATATCGTACGTATTTTTTTAAAATTCGAATAATACTCGTTCGGCCGGAATATTGAACTCTGCCCACACACGCTCCTACAAATGTATGTGTGTATATTAAATGAAGGTTGTATTTTCTACTTTTAATACATGGTGGTAAGAGCTAAATTATTCTATAAATTGATATTTATCAATAAATACACTTTAATAAAATGAATAAAAATATATAGGAAACTAGTAGCTATTACTTGAAACAGTAATTAAATAATAGAAGACAAGTCTATATTTATGAGAGAGAGAGAGAATTAACTCATATTTTATCATTTATGACAATTAACTCGTTGTGCAGCCACTGGATAGGGTATGCAAGGTGGGCTATTACACAGTACCTTAAATTTAGAGGGTCTAATTTTTATTTTAAGTCCACATATGTTTTTAATAATTAATAAAAATATATAACCATCTTCTCTCTCATATTAGTTTATTAAGTAATTTGAATTTTTGGGTTTTTTTTTTTGTCACAATACAACTGTAATGTTACCAAATTTATTACTAAAATTGAAATAGAGTGTTGTTCAGGGTTAATATATTATAATTAAATATACAAACTTTGACATGATTTGCAATTTAGATACATGCATACTATAAAAATTTGCAATCAAAAATTCAAAACATAACCTTGCATATTTTTTTTTACAAAATAGACACCACCAATTTTTTTCCCGATGCAAAATGATGTACCACAAAAATCATGTCTTTTCATAATGATATGGAAAATATTTTCCACCTCATTGAAAATGATGTCATTTATGTCTAAATGAAGAAATAAATGAATAATATACAATTTTTTAATTTTTTACATTTAATTTTTTTAAGGTAAAAAATGTGAGTCTGTGTTTTAATTTCAAACTTTTAAAATTTATGTTTAAATTGTAAATTATGTCAAAGTTTGAGTATTTAATTATAATTAACTTTTTTTAATATTAAGGCCTGAATTTTTATAATTAACACATGGTTCATTAAATATTTAAGACGGCCCTGACTTGTTATTCTTCACTAGTAATTTAGACCTAATTTAAACTATTTTGATAGAATTCAAATTCATGACATTTTTATTATAAGATTGTCACTCCATTAATTAGAGCACTGACCACCTCAAGACTTATATATGTACCTAATTACTTAATTATTTTTAGTTAAAAAATCAAACTTCATCATAACATTACTTACCAACTTAAGTTACATAATTAGTCAGATCAAGTATATATGTAGTAAAATTTTAAGTGTTTCTCTTATCAAAAGACATGATTAATCCTGCTAAATCTAAATTTACTAGCGCTAACATATACAAACTGCATCAATACCACTATATATGAGATTTAAATCATATTATAAAAAAATATACAAAAATAATATTTATTTCTCAATCATCACACTGAAAAATTCACGTATATTCCAATGAATTTGGGTGAAATTTCAGCTTTGTTCCAAAGTCTTATTTATTAGACTACATGTGAACATTGACTGACGTTCCTTCCCCTAAAAGCCAATTTCAAAAACAAAATTTTATTTTCTTTTTTAAAAATGACAATAAAAAAGGACATATGATGTGATTAGTTATAGTTTATGATATTTTTATTATAACTTTAATAGTTTGAGACATAAATTTAATTTTCTGTTTAAAACACCGAATAAATAAATTTGCAAACAAAGTCTTGAAATTGCCGAAAAGCTTTAGGTCAAGGGACCAAAAAGGAAATTCCCTTCGTGATCCATTTGAAGAACTTTTTATTTATTTTATTTTAAAGTTCAACGCGTGTGCAAATTAAATGGGTTCCTAAATTCTTTTTCCCATCCTCACCCTAATTAAGCTTTATATTCGAGCGTAATTTATGTCTCTTAAAAATTAATAAAATAATAAGAATATGACAAAAACTTGTATGAGACGGTCTCATACATGAGACAGATCAATACATGTGAGTTAATGATACTTCACCCATAAATAATGATACATGCGAGTTAATGATACTTCACTCATAAATAATGATACTCACATGCGGGTATAAATAATGATACTCACATGTGAGTTAATGATACTTCACCCATAAATAATGACCCCCGCATGTGAGTATTAACTCGTCTCATGTATTGACCCATAATATTAATTGAACTCACAATTATTCACAGTTGATGTGCGCATCCAACACCGTGACTCTATATCTTATGATAAAGTCTCGTGTGAGATTGTTTTCTGGATCAAAATTTATAAGATGAGGTTAAAATCAGAATCGAAACACAATCACACATCATCAAAATTATAAATATTGCACTGAGTATGTGTTCGAATCCGAATCTTAGTTCTTTTGCAAATTTTAAACATGTGGTCTCATAAAAGTTTGTATCATATCATGAAAGTCTGTTGTAGCTTTCAATCTTATATTATTGATAGACATGACTTTTGCATGCATTTAGGTGTCTATTTGGATGGTATTTAAAGATTAATGCATGAATAAGTTAGTGTTTGATTGTAGTTTCGGTTTTTCTCGTGCACTTTCATGTTTTGCTGTTTTTGTTGAAGTTCAAGCTAAAAAAAGAGGATACTTTTAAGATCCAATTCAGTTGGGAGATAAGCTAGAAATATAGAGAATCGAGTTGGGGTCATTTTACAACTTGAATCGAGTCAATCGGACGAGAAACGAGCAAGAACAAAGCAAAATAGTCGAAGGGGGTCAAAGCTGCCGGGAAATCCGCCGGTCGGTGGGAGGTCACTTACGGGTCGGCGGGCTCGACGTTTTTATGTCTCCGGACGCATTTTTGGCCTGAACTCACCTTTTGGGCCGGGTTTTTGACACCTAATATATATATGGTCATTATGGACGAAAATTACACTTTATTGATTATTTTAGAGTTCCAATTTTATTTTACATTCAAGAAACCTCTGTGTATCTTCAACCATGAAGAATTGAAGTTTTATTCAACGAATAATCATTCCGATTTTCTTAATCTTTTGCAATTTTATATTATGTTGATGATGATTATTATTTTCATTATTTTCATTGTTTTAATTATAAGTGAGTAGTTCTTTTATTAATTCTAGGGTTTGCAAGCATGTTGAATCTATGGGTTTAATTTAGGGGGTGTATTGGATTGAGATTTTATTGGATTTTGATGGACTTTTAAATGTCTATGGATTTATAAAATCCATAGACTCCACATGGAGTCTCCCAACTCCACGTAGAGTCTGGCGGATTTCGTGAGGGATTTCGGACCGATTTTGAATGATTTCAATGGATTTAAAATTCTTCTAGCCAGCGCTCGATGAAACTCAACGATCGATGGATCTGGGAAAAAATTGAACCCAACGACCGCTTGAATTGCGCGGCCGCTGGGAAGTCGAGTCAAGAGAACCCAGCGGCCGCTGGAAGCCAACGGCCGCTGGGAGGCTTGGCATAACTCCAAATTAATTTTCTCAATAAAATATGAGCAGTAGATACTTATGCGGCTGCAAAATTTTCTTATGATTAAAAAAATCAAAATCAAAACTGGTAAGGCAAAGTTGTTTTACGTCTTATTTTATATTTTTCCTATAATTTACTCATTACTTTTGGAAGAGCTAGCTCATATACCATATTTGTCAAAGCATGTCTAACTTATATTTTTATTTATAGGTTTATTATCTAAAAGTTTTGTTTTACTTGCGGTTTTTGGATATTATTATCTAACTTCGTGGAATTGTTCGTGGAATTTTAGTTGGATATGTTTTTTCTGCACACTGATAATTCATCATTTATCATGTTTTTTATTCTTTAATTATTTATACATACACAAAAATATGTAGTCAACGAGTGAGTTATATTTCGAAGAAAAAAAAGGAAAATTGTTTGAATCGGTTGCAATTGCACACTGATAATTCATCACAAATAAAAAAATATGTAGTCAACGAGTGAGTTATTCTTTAACAACGGCTGGCACCCAGCGGCTGCTGGGGTGTCATCATCAGCGAAGCCAGCGGCCGCTAGCTTCGGGTGACCGCTGGGGTGCCAATTTCATCTACCTAACGGCCGCTGGGACACAACGCTCCCCGGGTTTTTTAAATCCATCGAAATCTCGTGTCTGGAGGTCGGATTTCATCCTTCGTAATTTTCACGTAAATCCAGCCGAAATCCAACGAAGTCAATGACTTTTTAAAGTCCGTGGATTGTTGAATACCCCAGAATTTTAAAGGACTTTTAAAAGTTTGGATTGAATACACCAGGATTTCATTGGACTTTTAAAAGTCTGGATTGAATTCACCAGAATTTCATTGGACTTTTAAAAGTCTTGATTGAATACACCCGGATTTTAAAAGTGCAATGAAATGTCAATCCAATACACCCCCTTAATCCTGTTATTTTTCTCTTCTGATTATTGTGTTCAATTGTTCAAATGCTTTTATTTCATTCTTGATTACTGGTCATAATTAATTGCATGCTAGCTAGTTAATTTGAGACCTGGCGGAGATAATTAACTAGTGGGATTAATTAAACATTTTGATACATGTTCTTTGGAATCTGTAGGGGATTTAATCTTTTGATCTATCGGGAGTTAGTAAATTATCCTATAGACGAAAGTGATAGGTAATTTATTAATCTACATTAACCTTGAGACCTGTCGGAGATAGGTAGGTATATTTTTAATTTCTCACCAATAATCGGATTAAATTGAGAATTATTAGGGTTGAATTAATACATAGTCGATACATGTATACTGCATTCCCTAGGATTAATATTTCATTAATTGATCGAGTCTGTTGAATTATTTTAATCTATTTAATTGTGTCTATTGAAGTATATTTATTTTCTCTAATTTCGTTTAAATTCATGTCTAGATTTAGTAAATCCAAATTTGGTAACCTGGATAATAGAGAACTGCTAGCTTAATACTCAGTGTTTATCTTTATTTTAGTCCTTGTGGATACGATACTCGATTCACCGATTATATTACATTATCCTGTGTTAATTGCAGATTAGTGCATAAAAATCAGTGCATCAATTATCAATTGAAGAATTGAAGAGATGTTATGAATAAATTTTTCTTTCTTAATTTCTTTCAAGTTTCTACATGAATTCGACTTTATGGTTATTATAGTAGGGCCGGATGTCATTATTTGAATTGATTTCAAATAGACAGGCCACTTCGTTAGACTATTTTACGAATCAACATTCATTAACCGAAAGACAGGTTCGAATAATACTTATGAATGTAAGAATTATATTATTTATAAAGTATTATTTTATTATACAGAGTATGTATTTATTTATTTATTTAGATCATTACAGAGAAGGGACCGTGGCATGCGACGAAGGTTACCTCCCTTGACAGGATAATAGAAAAAACAAGTTGAAAGTGACTCTTTTCTTTCTTTCTTTTTTTTTTTTTTAATTTTTTCTTAAATTTGAAGGTGACATAATTAATTAGGTTGTTGATGAGCAAGAGCAATGTGGGTCAGCCACACGACTTCACGGTCTTGGATTTCAAAAATTACGCCCTTTTTAGTTATATTTAGGTCAAATATTTAAGTATTACTCCTTCTCAATCACAAAAAATAAATAAATATGAATTTTCCATTGCAAATAATTGAGGGCTCCAATTCTTGACGTTCACGACGGGCAAGGCACCAGAAAGTGATCTAGGTGTTTTGGTACAAATGCATGACAAATTCTACCTTTAATTAATTTCTTTCTCTTCTTTTTTGTTTTCTTTTTTATGAAATTAATGGAGGTGTTTGTTTGACAGTACACCTAGGTTTTGAAAAATTAATGGAGGTGTATAGAAGTTATTTTCATTTCATTTTTCATGATCATGATATGAAACCTACAATAGGTTATTTACTTCTCCCCCCAATTAGGCCAAATTCATGGGTACATGTATAAAATTCATTTTTTTTAGGCGATGAGCACAAATCTGCAACCATACAAAAGAGCCGTTATCGGCAAAATCCTACTTAATTTTGTACAATTATATATATATATATATATATATATATATATACAAGATCAAATTGTATTCGATCTCAAATGTCATGTTAGCTGACATCGAACTCATGACATGTGAATTGCAAACTTAATTTTCAATATGCTCTCTCTCTCTCTCTCTCTCTCTCTCTCTCTCTCTCAAAGTTCAAGTTGATCGAACAAGGACAATGGTGTCTTTATCGAATAAGATTCTGTTGATTTGATATTTGATTATCCATTTGCTTAACTTGGGCGAAGAAATTCATTCAAGGGTATAAATCAACTCATCATAGTTGATCCATTAGTTGTTAATTTTGGGTATTGAATCTTTATCTGGAATGACATTTTGTTACATATTCTTTTAATTAATGAGCATATAATATACTGATATAATAAAATATAGTATCACGTTAACTACTTAAATATAATGGTCTCTTAATTAATTTTAGATTGGGATTTATTAACATATAATATATGACACATTTATGATAATATTAAATACAATATGAGTTTAATTAAAAATTAATACACGTCATATATGTTTATAATAGTGAAATATGAGAACTAACTAACAAATATGTAACATGACATCTCATCCATTCCCATAATTTTAAAGTGTTTATTTCATCACGGTTCTTAATATCGATCAGTAAATTCAGCAGTATGTACAAATTCTGATGGATTAAGTTAGCCTCCACATTGATGATTGAGTTGGAAAGGTATAAAGATGAAAATGCTACATTTGTTTAATTATTTGTTTCATATTTAAAACTTATGTTATGGTTAAACTCGACAATTTGATGCAAAGCATGAATCGACAATGATATGTAATATTCCTTATAATCAATATAGTATATGTTCCCTTTCCGTCTTAGTCATGCTTAATTAATTTCATTTTTTTTAACTTCAATTTTATTCCATGTTTGTGTTGGTTGGGTCTATTGAAAACTATACAGTTAATTATAATTTAGTACCTAATATTTGGGGTCATTAACAATATTTAGGACGTGTGTAATTTATCGACATCTTAAATCTGACGTGACTTGCCGGAACTAAAGCTAAAATGTGTGTGTGTAACTAATTAAAATATACATCAATTAATTGCCTAATATATATAGTTACACTATATATATTCTTAGAAAAATGTTGAACACATTAATTAATACATACGCCCATGTGTATTATTGGTAATTTATGATCGACATTATACTGGAGTATTTAGCCACGAGCCAATGTTACGTTGGACGGACTTATGTGTTATGAGTCAAAAATTGTAAAACGGGTAAGATGCAGATGATCCAAACAAAACTTAAATAATACCAAAATTACAAATAGGATATTGAATATATATGAGTTTGAATCCGAATTTTATTTCACCATTTGTACAAATTTTGACCCATAAGACGACATCACACAAATTTTTGTCTAATTCTTGTAATTAAACAAAGAAGAGTGAGTTTTGTGTGAGATCGTTTTACGGGTCAAAATCCATAAGTCATGTTAAAATGAAGATCCAAATTAAACACTATTAAAATTATACAAATATTGTGCTGCTAAATATATATAGATTTAGATTCTGATTTTGACCCGTCTTATTAATTATATGGTCTCACACGAGTTTTTGTGGAAAGTAAAAAGTATATGATCGATCAGAGGTTTTTGGTTCATGATTTTGAGGAAATACAAATCTAATAAGCATAATCTTGCAATATTTGACGTTCAATTTCTCACGTCGTGACAAACACGTGGTAAACATCAATATTTGGCTACTAATTAAGGAATTAATGTTTTCAAGAAACATTACAACTGCAAATAAGTTAAACTTTGAACCTTGACAAAATTTGAAAGGCTGCAATTATTTGATCTAAAGTAAGCATAATTAATTAAACTTCAGGACCACATTAATCTGGTTAAACCAACACAATCAATAAAAGTCTCTTTGATTGCATATCTCTATACGAGGAAAGATCCTCTAATCTCAATTTATGTGTGACAACTTGTATCTACATTAAAATTGTATATTGTTAACAATATTTTTTATAAAAATAAAATTTATTATATTATAACTAATCATAGTTAATATTTATTTCTAAAAAGCAGAATTTTTAAAAATTATATACTCTAAGCTTGGAATCATCAACCCCAAAAATCAATTATATTCACTAAAAAATGAAAATTAAATATTAAAAATAAATATAAAATATAATTGGGTGGAATAAATCCTAAATAATAATATAAAATTATACCAAACTAAAAGAAATTAAAAT
The DNA here is from genome assembly GCA_026008535.1 of Perilla frutescens. Lineage (NCBI taxonomy): Eukaryota > Viridiplantae > Streptophyta > Magnoliopsida > Lamiales > Lamiaceae > Perilla > Perilla frutescens. The sequence goes on along the minus strand of BRKX01000019.1, from coordinate 31,705,964 downwards.
TGAAGAAAAAAAATGAAAGAAAAAGTAATAATTTTAAGATTTGGCACATGGTTGGCACACACAAATTGGGACTAGAGATCTCAAGTGCATATATATAATCTAGGGAAATTCTATGACGTTGTAGCACATAGTATGTCATGTGTCACAATAGACATAATGTGACACTCTCATGTGCCATAATTATGGCACATGAGAGTGTCACATTATGTCTATTGTGACACATGACGCACTAAGTGAGCATGCATCATAAATTTTCCCTATAATCTATCATCTATAACTAATTAATTCTAAATATCTACATTTTCCGCTCCTCATTCTAATTTTTATTACATTCTTCGACACTTGTTTATATACATACATACACATACATGCATAATGGATACAAGTAATTACAGGTTACTAAGCTTCATTTCCAAAATAATTACCAAGTAGAATAAATACTTTTTAAGGGGAAAAAAAACTAGGGCTAGCACAATTATTATTATTATTATTATTATTATTATTATTATTATTTGAATCGATTTATTGAGTTATCATATTTTTATTATAAAATATGAGCTCCTGCACTCTTACATGCACTAGTTAATTAGTTTCTTGTACCTTAATTAGTAAACATGAAGTCCTAACAGTTTCACAAACGTTAAAGTTTGGTCCGTGATTTAGTAGTCAATGTATAATGTATTCATACATAAGGACCAAATGCTATGTGTCCCTTGGGATGATCGCCGGCTAGTAGCCCGTGGTGTGGGATATATAGTTATGTGTCGGGTTTAAATTTTACCAACATCATCGACGTGAACGATGTTTACACATTGTGTATTCTTAGATAGCGGTTTAGATTACAATCATTATAAAACAAAAAAATGCTATGTCATCATATGTGTGCCCAATGCGCCCTATAACACCATATCTCTGCTTTTATATAAATAATTAAATACAATATTTAAATTATATATAAAATAAAGATGATACTATACATTTTATCAACCAAGCACATACTAAACACTTAATATCTCGATGAGAATAAATAGAAATCATGAGATGCAAACTCACCCACACTCATGCCTAGCTCACGACAGTAGGTTTCAAGTGCTTCTTATTATATACTGTCTACAATATTCAAGGGTAGAAAAGTAGCTAGAAAACATGATATCAAATAAACAAGGCATAAAACAAATAAAAGATATTATATTAAAACTCAATGAAAAAAAGAGCCATATATTAGAAGAATAATAGTGAGCAGAAGCGCAGAACGCCCGACAAATTACTGAAAACTACAGCGTGATACCTGACTTGTGAACTTTCTAATAAAAATGTCTTGATCTTTCAATATACACAACTTGATGTCGATATTCTTAATTAATTATTATCAAAATTTTACTATGATCAACTATTTGGTGTTCTGTGGTATAAGTGGACAGTTGAAAATCTAATGTGGATTTTTATAATGCGACATGATCAAACCTATAAATAAAATAAAAATTAAACCAAAATTTCTTGTGCAATATTTTAGTAACTAATTCTAAAATAGTGGTTGAACTTTGTATCTTAAGTATCTGTAACAACCCGGTCCCGAAATATGAATTAACGAATAGGGACGGGGTATTATTAAGGGATTAATGAATAAAGACGGAAGATTAATGAAGAAGTTTAAGAATTAAGATGTACTTTTGAAAGATAGCCGACGATACTCGGGTTTACTTGATTAAGAAGGAAACATGCTTTAGCGAAATGAAATGACTAACTAATCAGATATCAATAAGCATAGACCCATTCATAGGTCGAAGCGAATAAACAGATATCAATGTGAACAAGCCTCTTCATAGGCGAACGGAAAATATACTCAAGAAGCAGGAATAAAATTGAATATGCATCACTTATATATAGATAATCATGTCTTGGAGAATATTCTTAGAATCTCGATAAGCATGATTGAACTTGAACGGAATTAGAAAGAGTGTATCAGAGTAGTAGAAATGTCATGGGATTTCAAAAGAAACATAGACTATAGCAAAACAATCTTGGCAGACAACCCACATCCACAACAACCATCATTCTCAGCATCTCAACCTGAAAACATTTGAAAAAGAGGGAGTGAGCACTAATGTACTCAGTGGGTTTTATTAAAAGATTCTTTAATAAACTTCAAGATATCCAATAATCAACTGACGGTATATGGAGAGCAAAACGCAAAAGCCCTCTCCATATCCGTAAAACCTTTTCTTTTTCTTTTGGGCCCATCCTGGCTCAAACCTGTTGTCAACTGCACCCTTAGGCATGCCATAGGATAGAAGAGGGGGTACCTCAATTATCCAAATGAGTTTGCGAGGGAATTAACCCAACAGTGACTCACCTTAATGATCAAAGATCATGAAATCTGAGCTCAATCCTGATTATAAAATCTATACTCTTCCTTTCTTAACTTAGCCTTCATTTCTCAACCTTAATCCTTAATTCCTTAGCTTCCTTAACCTTACTAGAATTATCGAGTCTAGAGCAACGTTTAAGGCTAATCCTTTACTTAAGCATGACTTCGGCCTATAAGGGATTTATCACTACCCAAAAAGGCAATGCTTAATTAGCTAAATAAACTTTAGCAGAATCCAACATTCAGATACGAGGAAATGAACATGCATAAACATAAATTGCAATTAAAGCAATTCTATTATCTCATGCTAGCATAAACAATACTTAATCATTTATAGCATATCTAAACATGCTTGAGAGCTCACTTAACATATTATAACTTCCTTTTCTTCCTTTCTTCCTTGTACAGAGATCAATCAGGCAGAGCAAAATATTTTATTGGATATCTCATTTGCCCACCTCGATCACTGAGTAAAAGATGAGGCAACGAGCTGATGATCCTTCTCCGAATTCCCACGAGGCTCACCTCCTCCTACAAAAGTCGAATTATCGACTTAGCGGCCTTCTTCGAAGAAATTAACCATCTAAAGCGAGAAATATCGATATCTAACTTGAAGACTAAAATCTAAGACTTAATTACAGATTGCACGACTTTATAAAATTCGAGAAGAATTTATTTAAAGAAATCACATCTTGAACTCGAGTTTTAGATGGAGAACTACTTGAAAATCAACTCGAAATAAGCTCGGAAACAACTTGGAAAATAACTCGAAACAAGCTCGAAAATAACTTGAAAATCTTCTAAAATTAAACTTGGAAATAACTCGAAAATAGCTCGGGAAAAACATGACTCGAAAAGCTCGAAAAGAGGGTACAGGAATAGCTGAAAGAATCTGCATTGGACGACACGGAGGCGCCCCCGCCGCGGCGCTTAGAAGCACCAGTGGGCAGCCTCCCACCGCGGCGCACCCTTGCACCGGCGGGCAGCCCGTTGGTCGTGGAGGGGTGTTGCGCGGCGGCACACCCCCGCCTCGGCGGCTTCTCTCTACGCCCAATTCTGGGCAATCTTCATCTGGGTTCTTTGGTGTTCATCGATTCATTTAACGAACACGATGAACACGATCGTAATTTTGAAACGACATGCTTTAATAATTTAAATTAACATGAAACGGTATGCATTAACTTAAAAAGAAATCGGCATTATAACGGTATAAACACGATAATCCTTTTTAAACATTTAGAATAACTAAATAATCTTTAAATATAACTTGAACGGGACTTAAACGGAATAAACAATACTAATTACCAGAATAATAATGAGAATTATAACAACAGGAATAAATCGAGCAATATAACGTAAACGTTACTAATATTGGAACTTCAATTAGAATCGAAATATACCTTTACAAGGAAGGTAAATGATCAATAATGAAGAACACGAAGAACATGAAGAACGGAAAGTAAATGCGAAATTGAAAGACGGAGAAGAAATGGAATCGAGATCGACGAACAATAATGGATGGGGTTAGGTGTGTCGAAGGAAGGTGGCTAGCTCGGCGTCTTGTCGAGTTGCAATGGCGGCAGAGCCACCTGCTACGACCCAACGGTGCCCCTAGCACATTCCCTCACCGCATCCCTTCCACGCCACTTCGCTCGTCGTCTTGCAGAACACTCACGAAGAACGCTTTTTACTTCGACAAAACTTTCTCGGTTTTTTTCTCAAAACTTTCCCACTCTCTAGAAATGATAAATGAGTGAATTTGGTGTGGAAAAAGTAAAGGGGGTGATGCTTTATTTATAGGAGAAGCTTTGGCTTCCCTTGAAGCCATTTCAGTGTGGAAATACTGCAAAAGTTACCCCCGGTTCGGTTAAAAGTTGCTTTATTCAATGTCGGGGTCCAAATGACCTTAGACACGAAATCTAAAAATATCGAGAGACTCATTGGCTCGAATACTAATGAACCAACTTGACTCGGGATAAAGACGGGATCGTCAGAAGAAAAATGAGCCAAGATTCCTTTTTTGGAATTACTTTTTACTATTCACTTAGACTGACAGATTTTGCTCCCGAGCGTTTGATTGACCTCAGAATAGAAACCCGTGAATGCAAACAGATTCCTTGAGTCATTTTCCATAAGTGGGGCCTGACAGAACAAGACTCAGATTGACAAGGAGGATTTTGTAAATTTCTCAAAACACGAACGCACGCAAAAGTTACTATTCATTCACCCTTTAAATACGTTTTTCATCACCGGGAATACAAATGACTTTAGAATAAAATTCCAGGGATACCGACACACGCCTTGAGTTCAAACCTTCTTAACGAGACCAAGTTTGACCAGAACAGAGTTAAGCTCAAAATTTCCGAAAATACGATTTCACGAAAACTGACTCCTAAAGTCGTGACTGACATCTGACTTCACTTATACCTTATTAAATTCCTTCCTTAACTAATTAAGTACTATTAAGAATCCTCTAAACATAATTCAAAAATCTGGGGTTTTACATCCTACCCCCCTTAAAGAAAATTTCATCCTGAAATTTACTAACCATGACAAGAGATATCAGGGTACTTCTTTGAGTAGTTCCGATTCGAGCTCCCAGGTTGCCTCCTTTGAACCATGATGGTTCCAGATTACTTTACAAGACTGATCTCCTTGTTCCTCAACTTCTGTATCTTTCGATCCATAATGGCCTAGGGCTTTTCTTCATACGCGAAGTCCTCATTCAGGACTATCTCTTCCTTGCTAATCACGTGCTTCAGATCAAACACGTACTTCCTTAACATTGAGACATGAAAGATATCATGAACGTTACTCAGGTTAGGTGGTAAGGCCAACATGTAGTCTACTTCATTCACCTTCTCTAAAATCTCAAAAGGTCCAATAAATCTGGGCCTTAGCTTATTTCGTTTGCCAAAACGAACCACTCCTCTGAATGGTGATACCTTCAAGAATACTTTATCTTTGAAGTCAAAATTAAGCTCCGTTCTTCTTTTGTCCGCGTAGGCCTTCTGTCTATCCTGAGCCTCTTTAATTCATTGACGAATTAACTCGATCTTCTGGATTGCTTCTTGGACCATTTCAGGTCTTCTTGGACCATTTCAGATCCAAGTATTCTTCTTTCTCCAACCTCATCCCAAAACAAGTGCGAACTACACTTCTTTCCGTAAAGGCCTTCATAAGGGGCCATGCCGATCGATGATTGGTAGCTGTTGTTGTATGCAAACTCTACCAATGGCAGTAACTCCTCCCAGCTGCTTCCTTGATCGATGACTACTCTTCTAGGCATATCTTCTAGAATCTGGATAGTCCTCTCGGACTGGCCATCTGTTTGAGGATGAAAGGCCGTGCTGAAGCTAAGCTTTATTCCCATGGCTTCTTGTAGGCTTTTCAAAATCTCAACGTGAATCTCGTATCACGACCCGATGTAATCGAGACCGGCACTTCGTGCAATCGCACAAATTCTCTAACATATATCTGGGCTAATTAATCTAGCCCTTTTATCATAATAACAACAATGAAATGTGCTGCTTTTGATAATCGATTCACGATTACCCAAATAGCGGTATTTCCCCCGCTTAGACTTTGGTAAACCTACCACAAAGTCCATACTACTATGATCCTATTTCCATTCTGGAATTCTAAGGGTTGGAGCAACCCAGAAGGTTTTTGATGCAAGACTTTCACTTGTCGACAGTTCAAATACATTTCTACAAAGGTGGCTATCTCTCTCTTTTTGTCATTCCACCAGAAGTTTCTCTTGAGGTCTTGATACATCTTGGTGCTTTCGAGATGTGTTGTGTATGGCATGTCATGTGCTTTGCACATGATTTCCTGCTTTAGCTCTTCCTTGCTTGGCACACAAGGCCTTCCTTTGAATAAGAGCGCGTTATTGGCGGCTTCTGCGAAATCTTGCAAGCTGTTCGACCATGCTTCCATTCTTTTTCTCGATAAAATCGTCTCCTTTCTAAGCCTTAACTATTCTTTACCTCAGGACGGGATGAGCGACTATCGCGGCGATTTGGGTTTGAATGGTCTTAGGTGGTATTAGCACCTTGAATCTTAACTTCTCGAATTCCTTTCGAAGCTTGATAAGCATGATTGAACTTGAACGGAATTAGAAAGAGTGTATCAGAATAGTAGAAACGTCATGGGATTTCAAAAGAAACTTAGACTATAGCAAAACAATCTTGGCAGACAACCCACATCCATAGCTACCATCATCCTCAGCATCTCAACCTGAAAACATTTGAAAAAGAGGGAGTGAGCACTAATGTACTCAGTTAGTTTTATTAAAAGATTCTTTAATAAACTTAGAGATATCCAATAATCAACTGACGGTATATGGAGAACAAAACGCAAAAGCCCTCTCCATATTTTGTAAACCCTTTTCTTTTTCTTTTGGGCCCATCCTGGCTCAAACCTGTTGTCAACTGCACCCTTAGGCATGCCATAGGATAGAAGAGGGGCTACCTCAATTATTCAAACGAGTTTGCGAGGGAATTAACCCAGCAGTGTCTCACCTTAATGATCAAAGATCATGAAATCTGAGCTCAATCCTGGTTATAAAAGCTATATTCTTCCTTTCTTAACTTAGCCTTCATTTCTCAACCTTAATCCTTAATTCCTTAACTTCCTTAACCTTACTAGAATTACCGAGCCTAGAGCAACATCTAAGGCTAGTCCTTTACTTAAGCATGACTTCGGCCTATAAGGGATTTATCACTACCCAAAAAGGCAATGCTTAATTAGCTAAATAAACTTTAGCAGAATCCAACATTTAGATATGAAGAAATGAACGTGCATAAACATAAATTGCAATTAAAGTAATTCTATTATCTCATGCTAGCATAAACAATACTTAATCATTTATAGCATATCTAAACATGCTTGAGAGCTCACTTAACATATAATAACTTCATTTTCTCCCTTCCTTCCGTGTACATAGATCAATCAGGCAGAGCAAAATATTTTATTGGATATCTCATTTGCCCTAACATGCTTCTAGAGCTTATTAGCTCAAACTTTTAGATGAGTATAGATTTACCCACCTCGATTACTGAGCAAAAGATGACACAACGAGCTGATGATCCTTCTCCAAATTCCCACGAGGCTCACCTCCTCTTACAAAAGTCGAATTATCGACGTAGCGTCCTCCTTCGAAGAAATTAACCATCTAAAGTGAGAAATATCGATATCTAACTCGAAGACTAAAATCTAAGACTTAATTATAGATTGCACGACTTTACGACTTTATAAAATTCGAGAAGAATTTATTTAAAGAAATCCCATCTTGAACTCGAGTTTTAGACGGAGAACTACTTGAAAATCAACTCGAAATAAGCTTGGAAACAACTTGGAAAACAACTCGTAACAAGCTCGAAAATAACTTGAAAATCTTCTAAAATTAAACTTGGAAATAACTCGGAAATAGCTCAGGAAAAACATAACTCGAAAAGCTCGAAAAGAGGGTACGAAAATAGCCGGAAGAATCGGCATTGAACGACACGGAGGTGCCCCCGCCGCGGCGCTTAGAGACGCCGGCGGGCAGCCCGTTGGCCATGGGGGGTGTTGCGTGGCGGCGCACCCCCCGCCTCGACAGCTTCTCTCTATGCCCAACTCTGGGCAATCTTCATCTGGGTTCTTTTGTGTTCGTCGATTCATTCGACGAACACGATGAACATGATCGTAATTTTGAAACGACATGCTTCAATAATTTAAATTAACATGAAACGGCATGCATTAACTTAAAAAGAAATCGACATTATAACGGTATAAACACGATAATCCTCTTTAAACATTTAGAATAATGATGAAATCTTTAAATATAACTTGAACGGGACTTAAACGGATTTAACGAGACTAATTACAAGAATAATAACGAGAATTATAATGACAGGAATAAAACGAGCAATATAACATAAACGTTATTAATCTTGGAACTTCAATAAGAATCAAAATACAACTTTAGACGGAAGGTAAATGAACAATAATGAAGAACACAAAGAACATGAAGAACAGAAAGTAAATGCGAAATTGAAAGACGGAGAAGAAATGGAATCGAGACCGACGAACAAGAATGGATGGGGTTAGATGTGTCGAAGGAAGGTGGCTAGCTCGGCGTCTCGTTGAGTCGCAACGGCGGCAGAGCTGCCTGCTACGACCCAATGGTGCCCCTAGTATATTCCCTCACCGCATCCCTTCCACACCACTCCGTTCGTCGTCTTGCAGAACACTCACGAAGAACGGTTTTTTACTTCGACAGAACTCTCTCGGCTTTTCTCTAAAAAATTTCCCACTCTCTAGAAATGAGGAATGAGTGAATTTGGTGTGGGAAAAGTGAAGAGGGTGATGCTTTATTTATAGGAGAAGCTTTGGCTTCCCTTGGAAGCCATTTCAGTGTGGAAATACTGCAAAAGTTACCTCGGGTTCGGTTAAAAGCTGTTTTATTCGATGTCGGGGTCCAAATGACCTCAGACACGAAATCTAAAAATACCGAGAGACTCGTTGGCTCGAATACTAGTGAACCAACTTGACTCGGGATGAAGACGGGATCGTCAGAAGAAAAACGTGCTAAGATTCCTTTTTTGGAATTACTTTTTACTATTCACTTAGACTGACAGATTTTGCTCCCGAGCGTTCAATTGACCTCAGAATGGAAATTCTTGAACGCGAACGGATTCCTTGAGTCATTTCCCATAAGTGGGGCCTGATAGAACAAGACTCAGATGGATAAGGAGGATTTCATAAATTTCTCAAAACACGAACGCACGCAAAAGTTACTATTCATTCACCCTTTAAATACGTTTTTCATCACCGGGAATACAAATGACTTTAGAATAAAATTTCAGGGATACCGGCACACGCCTTGAGTTCAAACCTTCTTAACGAGACCAAGTTTGACCAGAACAGAGTTAAGCTCAAAATTTCCGAAAATACGATTTCACGAAAACTGACTCCTAAAGTCGTGAGTGACATCTGACTTCACTTAAACCTTATTAAATTCCTTCCTTAACTAATTAATTACTATTAAGAATCCTCTAAACATAATTCAAAAATATGAGGTTTTACAGTATCCTTCAATTTTGCTAATATTGGAAATGGACGATTATGGAGTTTTCAAAATACATGTGCAATAATCATATAATTATAATAAGAGACACTGAATAATATCTACACTATATTTAAAAGTAAGATAGTCACGTACGATAAATAAAAACGTTAAGTTTTTTCGCTAAAATGTACTTTCTATAAATAAAAATATAATTTTCATGTATGGAAACCTTAAATGAAAACTTCAAATAGTTCAATTTTTTTTCCAATTTTTCTACATCTCGTGTTGATTGTAGATTAAAGAATTGAGACGTAGGTTGTTGTAAACCTCAATTTTTTTATTTAGTCATATTTTGAACCAAAAAATTAAAAAATAATGAATAAGATTAATTAGAGATGAGGCACCTGAGCGACGAGTACTCGACCTCCCCTGTGTTTTTTGGAACAATTAGCTAAGCGTTGTCCTCGATTTTTCTAACCCTGAAAAATACATAAACATTTCGTAATTCAGTCAATATAATTCATATATTTTATATATTAAAAATGATTAAATATAATTTTATTATTATACATAATATTTTTTTAATAATATTCAATAAGCATCGAACGAGTGCTATGATAAGATTTTGTTCGTTTTGCAACAACTATAAATATAATATATTTAATTATAGGCATAACATACATATACACATATACGTGTATGTATATATAACAATTTAACTGAGATCAAGATTTTCCACAATTTGCATTTTCACATTTATTGCATAATTTAAAAGACGCCATGCATCTTTTTTCGTATATGCAGTACTTGTTTGAGATTACAATGCGGTTCAAATTATTACACTAATTAAGAGGAAATTTGGTTACCTAAAAAAAAAGATAAAAAAAGAGGGAACTTGGTTGAATTAAGCTCTCCATACAATTTATAATATATATATTTTACAATATGATAGTAGGAATGAAATAATTAGTTGATCGGTTATGAGATAAATTTAATAAAAATTTACATAGTCAAATATCAAACTGTAAATAATTGAAGGTTATTATATTTAAAAAAAAAATCAAATATCATGTATGAAACTGCTATTTACCCAAAACTAAATATGCAAAAATAAAAGAAATAAATAAACGATGCATGAATTGAATGCCTTCATTTCAATTTTCAACCTAGTCTCTAGTATTTATATATAGGTGATCTAAAAGATGAAGAAATCGTTGTAGGATTAGGATTTTGTGATGATTTTGTAAGAATATATTTCCAAATAATTCTGTTTTGGTCGTAGAGTAAAATGTAAAATCTTATTTCTTTACTGAAAAAAGCCTTTATAGATTTCAAATCCAAGATTACCAAAAGAGGTCCAATTAAATAAATAGAAAATATATCCAATATCATATTCATTTCTGATTATAAAACAAAGAAAGTCAAGAAACTAGCGAAAGGGTAGTCGAGGAGATTAGTGTATTAATTTGTGAAATAAAATTATTTAATAAAAAGGAAAAGAAAAGACAATGATTAATTCATGGATCCCCACCCCCTCCCCTCCTGCAAGCAATTTATTTAAACGGCACCGTAGCACACAACACACAACACACAGCACAGCACAGCAGACGAACACACACAAAATAAACCCGCGAAACATATGATATCTCTGCATACATGTATTCCCTTTTCAACTCTCTCTCTCTCCTCTCTCTCCCTCTACTTCCATTCTCCTCCTCGAATTTCTTTCTCGTCTGACGCTCTCTTCCCCTTCTTGCAACCTCCTCCTCCCTGAGATTATAGAAATTCCCACACAGAATCGCAAATGTTTGATAACGTCAAGCTCGAGAAGGAACAGGCTATCGCCAGGTTCAACAGAATCGCCAAGCTCCGCCAATTCTTCGAGGTTTTGTTCGTTTTGGGGCTGATTTGGTGGTCGTCGCCGCCGCTTCGCAGGGCGGCGTCCGCCTGCGCACTCGACTTCTCCACCTACCTTCTCAATCACCACGTCGTTTTCCTCATCGGAAACGCCATCATTGCTTCGCTGTTCCTGCTCTGCCGCCACAGCAACGACGCCGCGGCTCCTTCCGCCGCCTCCGGCGACGATCTGTACAACGACTACGTCATGCACAGCGAGGCGGCAACTGCGGCGGCGGTTCATTTCCGCGATCCTGTGGATCTCCCTCCGACCGACGGCGAGGAGGAGGAAGAGAAACAGAATCATAAACAGATTGTGGTGTGCGGCGCGGAGGAGAAAAGGATCGTGACGGCTGCGATTCCACAATGCGACGACGTGGCGGTGGCGATAGAGAAGGCGACGAGGCAGATAAAGCGGTTTCAGAGGACGCAGTCGGAGAGGCTGAAGCGAGAGATTAGGCCGGCGCTACGGAGGTCGGAGAGTCAGAATCGGCGGAACTCAGTGAGTTGCGGCGAGCGGCTGGAGGCGGCGGAAATTGAGAGGCTTAGCAGTGACGAATTCCGGCGGACTGTTGATGAATTCATCGATAAACACTGGTGCAGGAAGAAGACGAAAGAGATTGAGTTTGATGATTACGAGAATTATCAGTTGATGAAATTGGCGTAATAATTGCTCAAATTCGAACTACATCGGATTTGACTTTGGATTGTCTGAATATTTCCTAATACGCGGATCCAATTGTACGTCTAATCAATGCTCTGTTTTTGTGTAGCAGGTCCAACTTCATCCGTTTATACATATTTGCTATTTCTATCTTCGTTAAATGTCTCTTTATTTAGCTAAGCATTTAAGATTAGTTCAATAATCATGAGGAATTTACTTGGTACAAAACAAGCTAATTAATTCAGGAATTTCAGAATTGAGTTTTATTTAATTTTACTTTTAACTTCGCATTTTGAGTAATTGGTGTTTTCTATGTTTTATTATTTATATATTTATTAACCATCATCATCCCACACACACACACACACACACACACACACACACACACACATATATGAGTGTACTAGAATAGTATTTAGTTTCCATATACTGTTTTTTGAGATTGCATATTGTTATTTTTTTGGTTGACAAAACTTTCGTGACATACTCGATTTATAAAGTATTTTTTTTTAAAGTCTCGAATTATAAAGTATCGGTGATATTCGAATTTATAAATTTAATTCAAACTACAAATTTAGTGGGTCTATTGTTGGGGCTTGGGCCCTGGGGTAATGCATATTTTGCTTGTTTTGAGGACTAAATGTGCTAATGAGATATCTGTGATATTTTGTGTTATCTTCTCATGTGCCATCATTAATATTTTTAATGTTTTCTACATTTTTTAATTTTAATTTATTATATTTTAATTTAATTTTATATGTTAATTAGGGTTCATTCTATCCAATTAGGACATAAAATAGTTTTTTTAGCATTTAATTTTGAATTTTTAGTTATTGATAGATTATATGAAAAAAAATATTAAAAGATTATAATATACCTTAATTAATAAGTATAAAATTAAACTAAATTACAACAAATTAAAATAAGAAAATGGGGGGAAAATTTTTAAAAATTAATAATGACACATAAAATATAATAGGGGATCTCAAATGATGAATGTGGTGTAAGGAATAACAACATAATAGGTTAGTTATTATAGGGAACGCGCTTTCCATATAACGTGAAAACTAGCTTTTTACTGTAATTTTAGTGATTTTCTTATTGGATTTTGGTACTAAAATAATTAACACGAAAAATACAATAAGAAAATTATTAAAAAATCAACACCAATTAAATTACGATAAAAAAACACTAAATATACAATAAACAAATTAATTTTTATGTTTACATATCCAGCACCGTTCGTCATTTGAACTAAATCCTAATTATATTACATATTTAATTATCAAACGTGTCATTCTCTAGAATTGTAGGTCAGGGTAGTGACAACATTAGATGCATCTCTTTCTTCCTATTCTGTATCTAATTGATAGTTATTCAATGTATGATTTATTGCATTTGATTGATGTTGCCAATCATATATTTGGGAAAAACAAATAAAAAACTACTAGTAATTGGCCTAAAAAAAACTACTAGTAATTATCCGTTTTCTTATATACCAAAGCTAGGGAGTTGCTCCAATTATATTTTTTAATAAGGTAAATCTCTGCTAATACTAGAATTATTTTTTTTAAATAAAATAAATTTCGGATGACTATAACTCAAACCAAGAATTAACAACTCTTGGACTGGAACCAAATTAAAATGGGGTGATATAAAAACAGTATTTAAAAAAAAAAAAAGAACTGGGATGACTATAACTTAAACCAACAATTAACAACTCTTGGATTGGGACCAAACGGGATAACTAAAAACAGTCCGCTGCCACCAACCTACATTTTCCCACTTTACCAATACATACATATTTTATATATATATATATGGTATTATAATAAAACGAAAGAAAAAAGAATGGCCAATATTCGACACAATTTTAGCTTTACAGAACCCATCTCATATTAAACTTTTTTTCACAGTTTCCGTTCTCTCTCATCCAACAAGTCGGCCGCAATTGGATGTTGTGTTTAAATTTGGTTGGGTCGTCAGGAATCAATTAAAGAGAATTAGTAATCGAGTGAAAACAAGATGTTAAAATTGTTAAATCTATTTGATGGAGTATGAAGAAATTGGAAATTCTCATTGATTGTCTGAACAAAATGTACAAAGGATGAGTTCGCCATCTTGACCTTTTACAATGAGATTTATTTTCTGTTATTCTAAAATAAATGATCACAGGCGATCCAGCTCTTATTTATACTAATAAAAGATGAGCTGTAAAATATCTGAAAACTACAAACAAAATATCCAAGCCTTCATGCAAAATATCTGAGTATAGATCAACGGCTAATATGCTCAATCCGTGCTCTCTTTAATGGACGGTCACGATCATCATCATGCATTGAAGATATGTTGAGCTCAATAGCGTTGATCCTGCATTAAGGTATACAAGCATGAGGGCTGCGCTGACGTGGAAATATATATTCATACATGCAAATTCTTCACCCCCCCGCAAGATGAAGCCGATGAAGGTCTGCAAGGCTCATCTTGGACAATAGAAAACGGAAGCGCGAGCTGGGGAGTGATTTAGTAAAAAGATCAGCGAGTTGATTGTGAGAAGAGACGAAAGAAAGTAAGATAAACCCTTTGTTGTATTGCTCACGAGCAAAGTGACAGTCGAGGTCAAGATGCTTCGTTCGCTCATGGAAAATTGGATTTTTCGTGATATGCACCGCCGCTTGATTATCACAATAGAGAGACACAGGTAGAGGAGTATGTATGTGAAAGGCACGAAGCAGACATGATATGCACATGATTTCACGCACAGTAAAACTGAGACTTCTGTACTCAGCTTCGGCAGTAGACATAGACACGGTGCTCTGCTTTTTACACTTCCAAGATATGAGGGACGAGCCCAAGAAAACACAATAACCAGTTAGAGACCGGCGTGTATCCGGGCAGGACCCCCAATCCGCATCACAATAGGCAGACATTTTGTGAGAATCTGAAGCATTGGTGGAGAAATAGAGACCAAGAGAAGGACAACCTTTAAGGTATCGAAGTACATGTAAAGTAGCTTCCCAATGTGAAGATCTAGGGACAGAGACATATTGGCTTAATTGCTGTACAGCATAGGAAATATCGGGCCGTGTGTGCTGAAGATAAAGAAGTTTGCCAATGAGCCTTCTATAACGATCAGGATCAGGAAGAAGTGAAGAAAAATTAGCATTGAGATGAATCCCAGGTGGAAAAGGAGTTGAAGGAGACTTGCAATTGACAAGGCCAGCAGTGTCTAGAAGATCTAGGACATATTTGCGCTGTGAAAGATAAGTGCCATCACTGCTCCTAGCAATTTCAACCTCTAAAAAATAACGAGCTGGACCTAAATCCTTAATTGTAAATGCAGAATGCAGGGAGGACTTTAGGTCAGTGAGAAGTTGAGGAGAGGGACTAGTAATGAGGATATCATCCACATATACAAGCAAAGCAACAAATTCTTCACCCTCCCCTTTACAGAAAAGACAATTATCTTCAACAACTTGAGTAAAGCCTAGGGAAAAAAGATGCTTACAGAACTCGGTGTTCCATTCTCTGGAGGCTTGCTTGAGTCCGTACAGACTCTTGAGTAAACGGCAGACTTGATGAGGTTTGGCCTGTGAATAGCCCGCGGAGGTGGCTGCATATAGAGATCATCAGTTAAATGCCCGTGAAGAAATGCATTATTCACATCAATTTGGTGTAAAGGCCAACCAGAGGAAGTAGCAATAGCTATAAATATTCTCACAGTAACAAGCTTAGCTACCGGAGAGAAAACCTCTTGATAATCAATCCCTTGTTCCTGATTGTACCCTTTAGCAACTAACCTAGCCTTGAACCTTTCCACAGTCCCATCAGTTTTAAGTTTAACTTTGTAAACCCATTTACACCCAATGGCGTTCTTCCCAGGAGGTAAGGAGGTGAGTTCCCAGGTTTGGTTAGTTTCTAGGGTAGATAACTCTTGTTGCATAGCTGCCTGCCACTCCATATACTTACTAGCCTCCTTGTATGAAGTAGGCTCCTTGAGATTGTCTACATTAACTAAGAAGGTATGGAAAGGAGGACTGAAATAAGGAGAGGAGATATAGGGAAATGTAGGGGGAGTAAGCTGTAGAGATGGAGATGGGAGCTTCCTCAGATCCACAGAACAAACATAATCTTGTAGGTAAGTAGGGGGCTTGCTTATCCTAGTACTCCGTCGAAGGATAGGTGTTGGAGCAAAAGTTTCAGTGGAATGAAAATTAGCATCGGTACAAGGGTCAGAAACATCTGTGTTGTGATTGGGAGAAGTTGGTGCTTGAAGTGGGAGATCATCACCAAAACTGGGAAAAGGTAAAGTAACTGAGATATCTCTGGTTTGTAAAGGAAAAGTTTGAGGAAAAAACTTTACATCCCTGGATATTAGAATTGTAGACTTATCCATATTGTAGAGGATATAACCCTTATTGTTGACTGCATAACCAAGCATAATACACTTATGGCTTCTGGAATCAAACTTGGATTTATGAGGTAATGTATTTGCAGCAAAACTTAGGCAACCAAATGGCTGCAGCAACTCCAGATTAGGTGCTTTATGCAGTAATACTTCATACGGTGAATGCCAATCAAGCACAGCAGAAGGCAAACGATTAATAAGCCAAGTCGCATGAAGGACTGAGTAGGGCCAGAACTTACTTGGCATATGACTCTGAAACATGAGTGCTCTTGCAACTTGCAGCAAATGTTTATGTTTACGCTCCACAATCCCATTTTGCTGAGGAGTGTATGGGCAAGACTTCTGGTGTAAGATGTCATGATCCTGGAAGAGTTTTTGAACAGTAGTATTTAAGAACTCTGTTCCATTATCTGATCTAAAGGTCTTAACCTTGGCATTAAACTGTGTAGAAACCATGATAAAGAAGCTTCTGAGGACAGAATATACCTGAGCCTTGGACTTTAACAGATAAGTCCATGTGGACCTAGAATGGTCCTCTACCAGAGTAAGTATATATGGTGTATTAGAAATGCATTCCTCCTTATAAGGCCCCCAAATATCTGCATGAAGAATATCAAATAATCCACTGCTTCTTCTTTGCAATATAGGAAACGGATGTCTTTGTTGTTTGGCCCTGTAACAGACCTCACATTCTTCCAAGTCACTGAATTCCATTTCTGAGAATGACCTTTTAATGGGCAGAACATGTTTCATAACACCTATTGAAGGGTGTCCTAGATATTCATGCCACTGTTGAAGTGACATATTTCTTTGAGTCTCAATAAAACATGCAACCTCTGGCATAATGTGATTGAACACATACAGTCTTCCTTTGAGCTTACCAATTCCCAAAACATGTTCATCATTTTGCTTCTGTATCAAGCAATGAGAGGGTAGAAACATCACCTTTCCTAATAGATCTTTAGTCATCTGACCAACTGAAATCAGATTGTGTGTAAAAGAGGGAGCAAACAACACATTCTGTAAGAGAATATCTTTATTTAGCCTTGCTTCTCCAGCATAATGTGCAAAAATACTTGATCCATCCGGCAAAAAGATTCTTTGTGGTTCTGTCAGCCTATTCAAAGTCTGCATCAAGGAAGAATTGCAGCACATATGCACACTTGCTCCCGAATCTACTATCCATTCAGTTGGAGATCTTACCTTTACTGCTCCTGAACCAAAAGCATAATGCCCCATATATCCTGCATGTTCTCCTTCTAATTCTTCTCCAGTCTCTATCATATTAGCAGCATTAATGGAGTCATCCCCTTCCTTCCCTGATTTCTTAAAATAATTTCCCAGGTACTGTGAGAGTTCCTCTTGAATCACTCTACGCATGTCTGTACCAGAATCACTCACTTGACTGTGGCTATCATCTTTTATACTTCCGACATCATCATTATCCACACAGTTTGCCCTATTCTTGCCTCTATCATTCTTGAATCTTTTATACCAGTCTGGTACACCAACTAGATCAAAACAATCACTCTTTTCATGACCATTTCCCCCACAATGACTACATTTCAGCTTTTGTTTTTCCTCTTTACTTAATCTTCGCTTATATCCATCAAATCTACTATGATTGCCTCTCTGATTGGAATATAATGCAGCATTTTGATCATTGAGATCTGGATAACATGAAGATACTTCCTTTTGATCTTCAACCTGCAACACCATTGCATAGGCACTACTAACCGATGGCAAAGGATCTAAAATTAAAATCTGATTGCGTATAGCTTCAAATGAGTCATTCAATCCCATAAGGAATTGCATCAAGCGTTCACTCTCCTCATTCTTCTTATTATGATCTGCAGCTCCACAGGTGCAGACTGCACAAGGCACTAATAGGTGTATTTCATCCCAAAGACTTTGCAAATTATGATAGTACATTAACACAGTTTGATTTCCTTGAGAATATGTTGCTAGCTCTCTTCTCAGTTTATAGATCCTAGGACCGTTAGATCGACCAAATCTCCTAGTAAGTTCATCCCATAAATCCTTTGAACTATCAATATGCTGAAAACCTCTCCCTAATTCTTTGGAAATTGAGTTAATAATCCACGAAAACACCAGGTAATCAACACGCAGCCATTGATTATAATCTACTGAATCTTCAAAAGGCTCAGGTAATGTACCGTTGATAAAAGCCAGTTTATTCTTTGCAATCAAACTTCTTTTAATAGCTCTTGACCAACTGTGATAATTTTTGCCAGTAAGGAGATCTGTGGTCAAGATTATACCTGGATGATCGTTAGGATGAAGATGTAGAACATCATTACTCTGTATTCTATATTGAACAACCTCCTTCGGTGATTCCTGATTTTGAAAGTTCCTTGCCTGATTCTGTATTTCCAATGGAACAGTAGCAGATCTGTTGCTACTCTCGATTCGCTCATCTTCTCGATCATCATCTATATGGAAGCCTCGTTCTTCCATCAGCACTTGCTTCCAAGGCACTGGTACTCTACGTCCTTGTTTCGGCATTTTCTCGAATAGTTGATATGCAGGTAGAGATCGATCAGTTCTATACCAAATCTACTGATTCACAATCGGTGAATCACAAAAGTTGATCAAAATTAAACCAGATCAAGGCACCTAGGCTCTGGTACCATGAAGAAATTGGAAATTCTCATTGATTGTCTGAACAAAATGTACAAAGGATGAGTTCGCCATCTTGGCCTTTTACAATGAGATTTATTTTCTGTTATTCTAAAATAAATAATCACAGGCGATCCAGCTCTTATTTATACTAACAAAAGATGAGCTGTAAAATATCTGAAAACTACAAACAAAATATCCAAGCCTTCATGCAAAATATTTGAGTATAGATCAACGGCTAATATGCTCAATCCGTGCTCTCTTTAATGGACGGTCACGATCATCATCATGCATTGAAGATATGTTGAGCTCAATAGCGTTGATCCTGCATTAAGGTATACAAGCATGAGGGCTGCGCTGACGTGGAAATATATA
Source organism: Perilla frutescens (assembly GCA_026008535.1). NCBI lineage: Eukaryota > Viridiplantae > Streptophyta > Magnoliopsida > Lamiales > Lamiaceae > Perilla > Perilla frutescens. Next base: position 31,686,559 of record BRKX01000019.1, on the reverse strand, counting down.
TTCATACATGCAAATTCTTCAGAGTACGTGACCTCATGATTGAAAAATAATGAAATTAAATTTTACTAATTTATTTTGAATCTACCTATCAAGAGCACACTAATAGATTGCGACTATAGTGAACTAAAAGAAGTGTTTTTTAAGGGATATAAAAGAATTATTAAGATCATATAACATAAATAAATACCATTAGATAAAAATTAAATAAATACAAACCCTTTAAATTTTTAAGGCCCACAACTCAAGATTCCAAGGTTTTGAAATCTTCCGATTCCAAATATATTAATTTCGCCCAATTTCAGGAGTTTTTTCTCCGAAAAAAATAATAATTGCTTTTTTAAAACTAGTGATTCAAAATCGATGGGTTAAATGGTTCAATAGACTTATAACAAAAAGAAAAAAAGAGAGAGACCAATTTAGTGATTAGGTTAGTCCGGCTTGACTCTATCGCTTTAATATAAAAATCATATGATGTAATTAAAGAGTGATGAAACAGTAAAATTATGTACTTTATGAATAATAAATGAAAACTATATATATAGTGGCCGTATATTTGTTATAGTTAGTTATTATTAATTACGATCAGTTTCTTAATCCAGTCCAGGTGTAGTTTAATTAACGATGGATCAACACTTAAATTTTCGTGGTTCCTTGTCCAATGTTCTAATTGAATTATAATCTCCATTATTTTACGCTAGCCTTATCCTTTTAGACTTTTTGGTTAAGAAATGACAAAAAATAAATCATTAAGAACTTACTTATCCATATCTTAATTAGGATCTTTACTAGATTGATTAAGCTATAATACCTTAATTAGACACGATATCATGATGTTTTTAACCCAAATAAGATCATATTATTAAAGAAAAGGGGAGGAGACTACAATATCAAAATCTAAAGGAATGACGTACTGAAAAATTAAGGGACGAACTTCATAAAAATCTCGAAAAATTTGATAGGAAAAACCCCGATAAAAAAGAAAAGAAAATAACAAATTAATTAATACGAATACATATAAGAATGGGGATGATGATGTTTTGCCGTGATCATATATATATATATATGGATGATTAAATGATTGATGACCCATGGGGAATCCGGGATTAGTGGCTTTCAACAACACAAATTTTTCTTTTTGCCCATATTATGAAGCAATTATCCTTCAATAAAATCACTTTATTTATTTATTTTATTTATTTCTGTAATGGAAAAGCTACTTTCTTTTTCTCCTCCTTGAAATTAGTGACAATGGGTTGCAAAATTCAACTGTTAAGTCATAATTACCTAGTCTTAAAGGGTGGGATATAGTGGATTAGTGGGTCTTTCTTCGAACATTCTTTTTTTTTTTTTTCTTGGTGAAAGAGTTTTAATTATGATTATCAAGACAGTTCGTGCGTTTGTTTGAAATGATTGATAATCCGTTACATTGCCTTTTAATATCTCCATAATTATCTAGTATCTATTTCCTACCCTTTTAAATAATTGGCCCATCAAAATTATTAGCTTTTTGATTGGACATTATGGATTTGTCTTCACCGTTGTTTTTGGTACGTTGCACTATTTATTTTTCCTTACAAAATAAGTAACATCTTAAATTATTTATCCATCGAAAATAAATGTATTTGATAGATTATGCTTTTTTTTTCTCTTTTCATGAATTATATCTCCTTTCAACTTAGTCGCAGGGCTGTAAATGAGTCGAGTCGAGCCCAAACGTACACAATTCGATCAAACTTGTTTGAAATAATATCGAACTTTAAATTTTATGTTTGAGCCTGTTTGATTACATATCTAATCGAGCTCAAACAAACTTTAATCGGGTTGAGTATGAGTTGGACTCAAATAGTCTGATATTTTTATACATATTTGCTCTATTTTTACTTATTGAGCTCAAGTTTGAGCCGAGCTTTAAATCTTATAAAATACAAAATTATATTCAAGTTTGCTTGATATGTTTATCGAATCGAGCTCAAATAAATTTTCTAATAAACGAATTTGAATACAAATCGAATATCTAGTTATTTGATTTGATTTGATTTTCAGCCCCAGTTTTGGTGGTTAGCCATGCTCTCTTTATCTTCATTTTTTTTTTATTTTGAAATGGATGTGGCCCTTGATTGTACTTGGTAGTTCAAATAAAGAACACTCGTATTTTTAATAAAGGAGTTCCATATATTTCCTTTGGTATAACCATTAGATTATTGTTGAAATTCCGTTTAGTTCAACATGGTCCATTATATTTAGAGATAATTTCTTCTAATATTATGACCTTTAATTTGTACCAATTTTAGTCGAAATTATCATGAGCTTAATAGTTTTTGCGATGAATGTTTGGACTAGCTAGTGAAAATGAAATCGCATACACATTTGGTGAAAAAATAATAATCATAGATTAAGTTGTAAGGATGAAAGCTCATCAATGTTGTAATTAAAAGATAATTTTTAATATATCTAAATACTTATTAACGTTATAATTGTAAGAATTGTTGATTTCATGATAGCTGCAGCCAAAATTTTAAATCGAGTGAAAAACCAAATCTGATAGAAAGTTCATGATATTAATTAGATGCAATTATATATTCCATATTATATATTGATTCTTAGAATGTCCAATTAAACTTCGAACTTGTAATCTAGATTTCCTATTACTTAAGTGGTATGAAATGCATCTCATTTTATATTTCATAATGTAAATGAATATATGAGTATGCATATATATAAAATATCAATATAGTATTTATTAGTATAATAAAGTGATAGGCGAAATATTATTTTATAAAATGGTGAATTGAAAAGGCTAGCGGCGAATGAGGCCTAGATATATAGAATCCAGTCATAAAGTTGAGGCATAAAAATTATGAAATTAATTAGGCGTGACTCCCACGGATGTGTATCTACTCTTTGTCTACTTTCATAATATTTTTCACTTATTATATTATAACAAATTGCTCAAAACAATCACTCATAATTGTAGCTGTTGGCCATCGATGTTCTTAGCTCTTTTTTTTTTTTGAAGAAAATATTCTTAACATATATATTTGTAAGAATATGAATCTCTCTCTGGTTAAGTGTGTTTACACACGACACACACATTTTACCCAACCAATAGCATCGATTTAGCCCTTATAATATAAATGAAAATTAATATCATGAAATCCCAACTGATATATTTTAAATACATTTTTGATGGATATATATATATATATATGTGTGTGTGTGTGTGTGTGTGTGTGTATTATTAATGAGGAAGTTTAGTACTATTCATTGTTCATCAATAATCTATTTTTTTATTAATTAAGTTTAATTCCTCATAAATATCCTGGAGTCTCTTTTTCTCCATTCTCCAAACCATTTCATAGTAATATTTTATTTTATTTACAAAAGCCAGATAGTCGGCGGAAAAGTATAAAAAATAACTAATCATGAAAGCAAAAGCCATCAAAATAAATCATTGAGCAGAAAAAGTCAACAATTTCACTGGTAGGAGTCAAAATTAACAAAAAAAAAAACAATAACAATTATTAAGCGAAAGGTCGTATTGATGGTTGATATAAATGTATAAGGGTTCAAAACAGAACATAAAAAATATGAAAAACAAAATAAAACATTAAAAATGGAAGTGGATATTAAACAATACGCACGATGATCAATTAAACCAAAAAAAAATAGACTACGAGTCATAATAAATTAAAGAATGAAAAACAGAAGTGGATATTAAACAATATGCATGACCTCGTCCATCTCTTTTGCCTCAAAACATCCAGACAAAATTGATTTGTTGTTAGGCACTAATCATTCATTCCTAGAACACTTTTACCGTCAAAATCGGTAGAATGAGTTAAGATTTCAATTTAAACACATTCAAACATAAATAAATTAAAAGTACAAATATAAATATATTATTGGATACGAATTTGAATGCAAATCACGACCCGTCTTATAAATTCTGATCCGTAAAATCATCTCACACAAATTTTGTATTTATGTAATAATTCCCTACAACTTCATATTAAGACTCATCATATATATTCTTCATCTGCTACCAAATCCTGTTATATTATTTGATCTATATATGATCAAAGAGCATAAATTTTGTTTTCCGTTATTTTATAGAGTTCATATCATTAAACTCTCCCTTATACGACTATTTCCCCCCCTAAAAAACATGATTATTAATTGATTTATAAATTTTAATTAATTTACGTATTGTGCGATTGATTTGATATACAAGCACTACCAAAAAAACGGTCTTTAGCGACAATATTATTTGCGACGACAAATGTCGTCATTAATAATAGACTTAAGTAACAACATGTTATTTCTAATAATTACATGTCATTTCTAATGACATTTTTTATGACAACAATGTTGTCACTTAAAATAATTTTTAACTTATTTGGGACGAACTTTTAGGGACGCTCTATTTGCGACGACATCTTGTCGTCGTAAAAAATATTTTTAAGCGACAACAATGTCATCACAAAAATTTTATTAGAGATAACATATGATGATTAGAAACGACATGTCGTTACTAAAAATCTAGTATTAATGACGACATTTGTTATTGGTAATAATCTTATCTCTAAAGACCTTTTTTTTTGTAGTGAAGTCCAAGAAAAATATGGACCGGGTGTGTTTTGTTTTCCTTAAAAGACAAATAAAAGTTCTCAGTCAAAACTATCATCAACCTCTTTATCATGAAAGTATTTATCTTGAATTCTATATAAGGTGTAAAAGAAAATGTCCCCTATGGCCCTTGTCTTCAAGAATTGGCCAAAACTTGTGACATCCCAAAATTTCATAGATAATAAATATCTCATTTATTCACTAAAAGAGTTTAATACAGCGGAAGTACTATTTAAAATAAAACAATATTTATTAATCTTGATCATTACTCCGTCTTCACGTCATCACCTGAGCTTCATAAAGCTGAAAATATAATAGTTTTGGGGTGAGTGCTATTAACTCAGTGGAGTCCACATTTATCCAAATTATACAAATATATAACATAACAAGTCATCATAGCATAGTGCCCGTAGATCGTCACATCATAATAACCCGGAGGGTGTCATCAATAAACATAAAGCCCGTAGGCTGTCATAAATTACCCAGAGGGGGTCATATAAACATAAAGCCCGTATACCATCATAAATTAACCCGGAGGGTGTCATCAATAGCACTTGCATATCATATACAAGCATAATAGAGATAAATGTACTTTAACTTCAACGTCGGATCCCCCACCTACTTGACTTTAAACTTGACTGAAAACGAACTTAATTAAATCTGTGTGCGCCGCCTCAAGTGAAAGTTAGAGTAGAGAAGAGAAGAATATTTGTTGTGTGATTTTGTGAATGAAGAGTGGAGTCTATCTATATTGTTGGGTTTTGATTTGAAAAGGAAAGGGGTGAATCAATTTGCTGAAATTCATAAGAAATTAATCGAATTTTTGATCCATCAAGACGGCAATTCCGCCATTTCCATTCTGTTCGGTTTCAGGCACATTTAAATTTGAGGAAGAAGAAGTATAATTGGGGCCTTACCAAGTGGGCTTAGAAAAATAACATTTGAATATGTTTGGGCTTCAAAGAAAAAGTTTGGGATCTAAATAATAATAAATTACATGATAAAAATTCCAATAATAATGATAAAAATATCTTTAAAATATATAATCAATGTACTTATTTTATGTAGATACAGAATTACTAAGGCGCGACTTATAGGACTAGCAAATTAATAATATCATTTAGAAAAAAATAAATAAAAAATATTAGCGACTCGTAAATTAAAAATTTGGGTCGCTACAAAACTGAACTTATTGTTCTTATAATTTCTTGTGGAGATGTAACCATTCGCCTCTATCAATTTAATAAAATTTCATTTGTTGTATATGTTTTTGCCTCCACATGTTTAATTCTTTCTGTCCAAATTCTTTATTTAGTTAAAGGTTTTCATTATTAACGTCATTGAATTCACGTTTCTGAGTTCTTGTTATTACAAGTTAGAGTTGCCAATCAGTCCGACCCAAACATGTGTGGACTCTGAGATCAAATAGGTCAGTTCAACACATCACCACTAGTGGAATGGAGTGTACTGGATTGGAATTTTTAAAATATATATGAACCCAGCCCAACCCATGAATATGGCCTGAGGTGGGCATTGTGTTGGGCTTAAAGTGCGTTTTGTATAATTTTTTTTATTAATTTTGTTAGTGCTTAAATCAAATAAAAATAGTATGAACTTTTGTAAATATATGCATATACATGTGCATATGGGTGGTTAAAATGAAAACTCATCTCCATGTAGAAACTATGAACTAATCTGAATCACCCAATCATTTAATCTCTACACTCAAGATTGATCTCAAATACATGGGGTAAAGGTCTCTAGAATATCAAATTCCATATTTTATAGAATTTTCTATCTTGATGCAATAGATTATGATTTTATCTTTCTGCTTAACTAAAAATTTCCTCGGTCTTTACAAGAAAATCATTAATTTTATTTTTTAATTTATTCTCTACCAATAATTTAATATATTTCAATATTTTAATAAACAAAAAGAAAGAGTTGGTATATATTAGTATCAGGTGCATATTAATAATATTTATATATCATATTATCACATCATTTTTATAATATTAGTTGCAATATTAGTACATATTTTTATTTGACCAATCTTTTCCACACACAATTTCATATTATTAGCAATATTTATATATCATACTAGCACATCATTATTATAATATAAGCTTCAATATTAGCACATGATTTTATTTGACCGATATTTTCCACACGCAATTTTATGTTATTAGCAAAATATATATATATATATATATATATATCATATTAGCACATCATTATTATGGGTGTGAAACAAACAACCCATATGATCTAAAAAAATCATTTAGTGATAGTAATAATAATAATAATTAATAATGTAAAAATAGTTGCTAATTAATTTGGTCAAATTTAGTTGTTAGCATGCAATTAATTTTTTTCTACTATAAATTAGTTATAAAATATGAATATGAACCAATGGTCAATTTTGCAAAACTAATACGAAGATAAAATATTGCTAATATGAAATAATTCAAATACTATCAAATCAGATAAAATTTGCTACTATGTAAATACGAATTAAGTCAAAAATTTAAATTAATTTACTTACAAAATTTATTAACCCAATTTGATTCAATTAGCTAATCATCTACATTTTTTTATAGATGTAAAGACGGATTTTTTTTTATATTATGAGAAAGTAAATAATTAAATGTATAATATGAAGATATATCTGTCATAAAATGCGAGATTTGATATATTCCACATCCTCAAATTATAAATCTCTTAATTAATTGCATCTTTGACCCCATTAATTTTAGATTATTCTATACCAAGACAAATAAATAGATATTATGACTAAGATTGAATCATAGCTTCTACAGGAGAAGAGTGTTAACATTTATATAATATTATTTTTAAATTAATTTATATTTAATTTATTAAATTTTTATATATTTTTGGCAACTAAAGTAGAGAATGATTTCATTGTGAGTCACACTGCTACTGATAAATTTAATATATTTGTATTTTTTTTATTGAGTTATCTAAATACTTTTCTACTAATAAAATATGATTTTATTACCATTTTAATTATTTTTATGAATGATATTGAATCTTCATTTAAAATTTAATATTTAATTCTTTTTTCACATTATTCAGATCTTGATGATCAAGAATTTAAGTGTGAATTTTGTGGAGCATGTTTTTGCTGTGATGAAAGATTGGACAAAAATACCAAATCATGCACTACAAAATACTCCTCATGTTGTCTCAAAGGAAAAACTAAATTACCATCAGTTCAAAGTCCTCCTAAAGTTTTGAAAAACTTGCTCTACGGAAATGACCATAAGAGTAAACATTTCCTTGATAATATTTGTTTATACAATAGTATGTTTTTTTTAACATCAATGGGAGACAACATAGATTTGAATTTAAATAATGGTAATTCTCCATCGACATTCCGACTGCACGATCATAATTATCACATGATTGGTAGTCTAATGCCACCTCAAGGTTCTATACCAAAATTTGTTCAGTTATATATTCATGATACTGAAAATGAAGTTGCAAACAGAATGATGTCAGTGAGGTATTTTTTTTTACTTTACTCTAGATATTATGTAATATTTTATTAATTTAAATTTAAATTTAAATTTTATATTTATATAGGAAGAGAAAAGGCATAAATAAACTTCATGGAGAGATTGTTTCTGAACTTAAAAACATGTTGGATGACAATAATGTCCTTGTGAAGTCATGGACAATCTAATGTTAAGTTGAAAATTTATTGATAGACAGGGAGGAGATGCTATAATCTTCCAACTGTGTCTGAAGTGGCAGCATTAGTTGTTGGTGATTTTGATCAGTCTTTTGGAGATAAAGACATAATATTGAAAACTCAATCTGGAGAATTGAAACGCATTAATGAGTTAAATACATCATAAATCTTCCAACTGTGTCTGAAGTGGTAGCATTAGTTGTTGGTGATTTTGATTAGTCTTTTGGAGATAGAGACATAATATTGAAAACTCAATCTGGAGAATTGAAACGCATTAATGAGTTAAATACATCATATTTGGGTTTATAATATCATCTTCTCTTTCCATATGGTGAAGATGGTGCGAGAGAAAATATGCATTTTTCAGATTTGAAGCCGTCATCAAGTTATGCTCGAAATACGGCCCAATATCAGAGAATATTTTGATTATCGGTTGCATGAAAGAGATTGTGAGGCAATATTTTGATTATCGGTTACATATGTACACACCAAGAACCATTGAGATGTCATATGTAAAGAGGTTTAGAAGATGTTCTAACAAAAGGTGAAACAAATCCCGCAATCCAAGGAAGACGAGTTATCTTGCCTTCTCTATTCACTGGTAGAGCTCGATACATGATTGAAAATTATCAAGATGCTATGGATATTTGTCAATGGGTTGGATATCCTAATCTATTAATCACATTTACATGCAATCCAAGATGCCCAGAAATTCTAAGATATGTACATGAAAAAGGATTGAAACCTGAAGATTGTCCTGATATTGTTTGTCGAGCATTCAAAATGAAGCTGGACAATTTGATTCAAGATCTGCGGCAAAAAAATATTTTTGGAAATGTTAAAGCAGGTAAGTATTTAATTTATTTTTATTTTTTCTATCTAACTTTTTTTATGCTTTTTAAATTAATTGTATTTCCAATTTAATTATGGTGGTATACACTGCTGAATTTCAAAAGCGAGATCTTTCACATGAACATATCTTGTTTTTTTTATATCAAAAGAAGATAAAAATCCAGGATCAGAAGTGATTGACAAAATTATATTAGCTGAAATACCTGACAAAGATCAGATCCACAATATTATACAGCTGTACCAGATTTCATGATTCATGGTCTATGTGGTGCTGCAAAAAAAAATTCTCCATGCATGAAAAATGGTCGTTGCAGTAAATATTTTCCAAAAAATTTTACTGAGACAACAACGACGGATCAAGATGGTTATCCGACATATAGACATATAGACAATGGAAGAATAATTTTGAAGAATGGAATGCAGATGGATAATAGATATGTGGTTCCTCACAATCGATTTCTTCTAATGAAGTATGCTGCTTATATAAATGTTGAATGGCGCAACTAGTTACGATCAATAAAATATTTGTTCAAATATGTTAATAAAGACCACAATTGTGTTACTGCAGGATTTTATCAAAGCACTCAAAATGAGAAAAATGGGAAAAATATTGATGAAATAAGTATGCATTATGATTGTAGATATGTTTCCCCCTGCGAGGATGATTGGAGAATATTTGGATTTAAAATTCAATACAAATTGTTAGGAAAAACTATCAAGGTTTTTCTGACAAGGAGTTTTGATGAGATGTCAAAATATGCAAAAAAACATTGAAAAACTGAAAGAAAATCAAGCAAAAAATTAAGGATGATCATATAAAAAAATTGAGCTATCATAGCCAAAGAAATGATCAATCCAAGTGAGAAAAAGAAAAGAAAAGAGAGAAAAATAAAAATAAAAAGAAAGAAAAGAGAGAGAAAAGAAAAAGAGAGAAAAGAAAAAGATAGAAACCAGCCAAGAGCTGGGTAAAGAAAAGAGAGAGAAAAGAATAGAGAGAAAAAGAAAATATCCAGCCACAAAGGGCTATGAAAAAGGAAACTGCAGGTTGCTAGATCAGTTAGCAAGATAAACTGAAAGTTGCAGGTACCATCAAATGGAGTGCCAAATACCACCAGTCTACAGTGATGAACAGAAGAAAAATACCAGTTCAAGGCACCAGCCCAGAAGTGCCCAATACCAGCTGAAGAAGAGTTCCAGCTGAAGGAAAATACCAACTGAAGAGAAGAACTGAAGGTGATTGGGCTATATTTACATACATATTTTGGGCTATTTTTGGTATTGTTTTGATATGTTAATTGCCTCACGACCGTGTTTTGTGGAAGAAAATGTGTTTTGGGAATGATTTCAGGTGATTAACACATATATGAAGGAATTGGCCAAGATTGTGGAGAGTCTGGAAAGCACGTCGTATGGGCATACTGCTTGGAAGCCAGACCGTATGGGCATACTGCCTGAGTGAGGTACCGAGATGACAGATTCTGGGCCTGAGCGCGAATTTTACTTAAAGCCCATGGCCTGGACGCGGAATTGAGAGTCCCACCGCCTCTAGAAGTCTTTGTTTTGGCAATTACCTAGTTGGAATTAGATTATGATGTTAATTTCCATGTGGATACTATCTTAATTAAGGATATCATATATAGATTAGGACTTATCTCTATTTTTATTCATTCAACACGCCGCAACGCAGCAGCAGAGAGAGACGCGGCGCAACAGATTTTATTCTCATTCTTTTATTTCATTCTTTTCATCATGTTCTGCTTTTCACTACTTTGGAGGTTTGATTTAATTATGCAATCAAGCTAAGTTCTTTTTATTCCGGTGAAAATTAACGAAGCCCTGGTGTAATTATACTGTGAGATTTAATTGTTCCTTTTATTTTGATTAATTGCATGTATCTGTTATTTTCTGTAATTCGAGTCGTTAATTGTTTCGATATTGCTAGGTAGGTGCACATATTTAGTAATTCGGAATTAATTAGTAGCCAATTAAACCGACCATCCGTAATTGTGGTTTAAGTTTAATTAGTGGTAAAACGGTTCTTCAGAGCCAGGGGAATAGCAGTCTTAATTCAACGGTTCTGTGTCAGAGACTGTTGGTTTTAAATCGGGTTTCTCTATTTCTTAATGTTGTCGGCTCATTAAATCTATAGAGTGTCTCTTACGGTTGTCAGTCGATTAGGGAAATAATTGGTGAAGTGTCTTCCTGATTATCGAGAAACTAAGGAGAAATTAGGCTGCGTCAGTAAGTGTCTTCGGTGACTATAACTGGTTTGCATGTGTTGATTGAAATTATCTTTGCATCAAGGGTCAGTTTAGTTAAGCTAGGGTGGAGTTAATTGGAAACCGGAATACTTTTTATAATCTGCTAAACCCGTTTTCTTTATTTATTTATTATTTTCGTTTAGTTTATTATAAGCACAAAAATCCTCTAGAAAGTTTAGTTATGCAGATTGGAAATATAGAGTAATTCTCGCCGGTCCCTTGGGAGACGATCTCGCTCATCGTTGTACTCTGCAGTAAGGGCTTACCGACGGAAGTCGGGACATTTATTTTTGGTGAAAAACGATGCACCAGAAGGATATGCCAGTTCGAGACTATTTCTAGCTGAAGAAATACCAGTTGAAGAACACATCAGTTTGAACTGATGAACATGCCAGTTCAAGATAATACCAACTGAAGAAGATTACCAGCCGAAAAGAGGACGATTCCAGCTGAAGAAAATACCAGCTAATGACCACATCAGTTTGAGCTGATGAAAATTCCAGCTCAAGAGATACCAGCTGAAGGAGAATACCAGCTGAAAAAGCATACCAGTCCAAGGTCCGAGCTGAAGAAAATACCAGCTCAGGAAGTTCCAGCGGAAGGAGCATACCAACTGAAGAAAAAACCAAGGTACAAGTTGAAGGAAATACAACTCAAAGGTTCCAGCTGAGGAATGAAGTTCTAGCTAAAGAAGTACCAGTTCGAAGCATACCAGCTGAATACACATCAGTTTTGAAGTCCAACTGATGAAGCATCAGCAACCGAACTGAAGACCAGTCCAAGGAAGTTCCAGCTGAAGGGACACAAGTCCAGAATGCCAGCTGAAGAACACTGGTTCAAACTGCCAGCTGAAGCAAATCAAACTGGAGCTCAGAAGGCATCAAGCCCAAGCCCAGAACTGCCAGCTGAAGATGATCTTAACTGAAGCTTTCCAAACTGCCAAGAGATGCGCAGAACTGACAGACGATGAACTAAAGATTCCTACTGCCAGATAAAGCACAGAACTAAAGATCAAGATAGAAGCCGTAACTGAAATATAAATTTCAAATAAGCTAAAGAAGATTTTGAAGTTAATGTAACCGAGATCTTGGAACAAAAACTCGTCAAAAGGGCAAACGCTACTCAACAACGATCTTTAAATGAAAGCCCCTCAACGACTTTATCATTTATGATCACACAATGATCATCAACGGTCACCAACCACTCATCTATAAAAGGTGAGCAACCCAGAAGGTGACTGTTGACTTTTTGCATTCTATTCCTGTGAGAACTTTAGCTAAGACTTTTCGCGAACACGTTCGCCAAAGCATTAAAGCCTCACGCTCAAAACTCAGAAGAAGCAAAAGTCCAACTGAAGAGAAGGAGCCATATCGCTCATCAAGCTAGCTGTTGAAGATTTCCAGCCAGAGCAACTCTCTCAGTTCAAGCGCTAGAACGATGAACTACCCAGCTCAGCGCAGGCGCGTAAATGAGCATATCAGTTGATACCAGTTTCAAGACTATCTTCTTGAAGATTGAAAGATATCTAAAACCTTATAAAGACGGGCAATAGCACCTAAAGTCTCAATGAGCAGTTGAGATCGGTAAGTGTGAGCTGTCGACCTAGAAATTGGCTGAGGAGGCTACTTGTGTTGGTTCGTCACTTTCGAGATAACAATAGTTGGAAAGGAATCCATGACTCGTAAAGTCACCGACAACCGGTCCGATACTTGTCTTCACTGTGTAACTATAATAAAGGAACTTTACACTTGCATAGTGAATTGCCCTTCTGCGGAAGGAAGAGATGACGTAGAAGTTGAGCTTCGAACCTCTATAGAACTGCTTGTGTGCTCTGATTTACTTTTCAGTTTCAGTTGCATGTTTTAAACTGCATACCTCAAGCACACACAATACTTCGAGCTAGCAGATCATCTCAACTGATCACCACAAAGCACAAATAACTCAGTGAGTCAAAACGGGCCCTGAATATTCCGCACTTATTGTTCAGTTTTGAAATCAGTTTATTCACTTCCCCTCTAAACTGATTCTGACTCGTCCCGGGACCAACAAGTGGTATCAGAGCGGTTGATTCTAAAGATCAGCCGTTTCTGTAGATCAACTGAATCAGATCTTGTTATCTGTGCTAATCTGTCAGCTATGGGAAACCATAAGCTACCTATCTTTTTAGTTGAGAACCACGATAACTGGAGTAGGAGAATGAAGACACATCTCTGCTCAATCCATGAGAATATATGAGAGGTTATCGAGGAAGGTCCAATCACTATTATGATGGACAATGAAGACCACATTGCTGATATCAATCAACCAGTAAGGATTCGGAAGCTAACTTATCTTCTCATGAGTGAAGAGAAGAAGTTGAAGAACCTAGAGTTCGTGGCCCAAGCCACGTTGTTCCAACCTCTAGACGAAGATCGGATGAAGGACACAAAGAGCTGCAGAACTGCCAAGGAGAAATGGGACTTACTTGCAGATCTGTGCAAAGAGTCCGAAGCCATCAAAGGAAATAAGCTCCAACTAGCAGTGGAAAAATATGAGTCCTTCAAGATACACTTAGATGAAACCATCTCCAGCCTTGAAATAATATTTCTAAGCATCATCAGTGAGATGAATAATCTGCGAAAAACATATCCCAATAGTGAGATGAACTCCAAAATCTTGGACAATCTCACAAAAGAATGAGATATGAAGGTGATTGCTACAAAAGAGTCAATAGACTTAAACTACATCACCCTAAGAGAACTCTTCGATTCTCTTAAGGCTCACGAGTATAGTCTAAATAAAAAAAGAGAGGCATCAACATCATTATCATCCTAGGATGCAACCTTCTATGGTGAAAGAAATCGGTTTAGAGAAACTCGAGAAAGAAATGTCTTCCAGCCAAGAAGTTCTCAAGCTAGAGAACAACCATGAGGCTCAACTGATCGAAGAAGAGAAGCAGCGGAGAAGAAGGAGAGCCTGACTGAAGATATTAATGATCAAATCCAGTCAGTTGCCAAGCTGCTAGAAAAGCTCAAAAGGATCAGAGATCAGCCATCAGTTATGCTTCAAACTGATGACGAGCCCAGAGGTGAGAGAAACCAACCACCTGCTAAACAACCCAGGGCAGCCAACAGAAGCATATGAGAATGCTTCCATTGCCATAAGCAAGGACACTACAGATATGAGTGTCCAGAGCTCCCTGAAGATAAGAAGGCCAAGGTGAAGAGAAACTTTTTCAAAAGAAAAGCTATGATGGCCAACACAGAGAACGCCATGCTAGATGACTCATATTGTCCATCAGAAATTGACTCTGACGGCTACAGCTCTGAAGATGAGGCATTGTTCTGCCTCATGGCTGACAACGAAGAAGAGGTTAGCATATGTAATTCCTTAACCTCTTTTTATCACATTCATGAAACTTTCATTTCTAGCAATGAAATAAATGAACAATTAAGAATGCTAAAAGATCAATTAGCTGCTATATCAAGCATGCATCTACGACTGAAGGAAGAAAATGATGACCTAAGAGATGAGGTCAAAAGACTGAGAAGTGATCATGACAGAACTGAATCACTTGAAGCTCAGTCAGTTGAATGTGAGAAGTTGAAGCTCAAGTTTGATGAGCTAAGAGCTGAAAATGAGAGGCTCAGGTAGGAGATCCAGGAGAGAGAGAGAGAGGAGATATCTCTCAAATTCAGAAAGGGATCTCAAACTCTTGATAAGATTCTAAGTCATCAAAAAGTTGAAACTGGTAATCCAGGGTTAGGATACAACAGGTATACTGTCGCTGAGAAAGGAAAGGCAGTTATTCAAACCAGTCAAGAAGGAACCTTTCCTGGTTTTGTCAGACCTACACCAACCTAACCAGTTAAAGAGACTGAAGGCAAAGGAACTAAGAACATCCCTACAGATCAGCCGAGGCAGTCCAACCAATCCTCCCAACTGAAAGGCTCAGTTCAGCAGAGAAAGCTATCTCAGAGAAGACTGCACGCTGAAAATAGACAGTTCGCCTATCAGTAGAGGCCACCAGCTCAGCAAAGGCATCCAACCTATCAACGGAGATCGTTAGTTCAGCCAAGACCTCCAGCTCATCAGAGACAGTTAGTTTGACAAAACTCACCAATTTTTCAAAGGCCCAAAGCTCAGAACATACCTATGGTGAACAGAACTGACCGGCCAACTGGAGTAAGAAGAAATACTCTGTTTGGACCGCAGTCTCATCAAGATAGGGTATCAGTTCAGGAGAGAACTGATCAGCCGGCCTATAATCGAAGACACCCAGCAAGTCAACCAAGGAGAGAAGTTGACTCAAGAAGGAATGTGCATACAAAGCTGTATCAAGCACGTCAACATATTCAGATCCCTCTGGAGAAGTTCACTCCATCAGATCATGCAACTCAGTATAGTGAGTACTTGGATTCAAGGGATGAATCAAGAATTAACTCTCACTATAACTGGTTTGCCAACTGGCCATACCGCAAGAGCGACAGAGCTCATGCTGTTAAAAAGAATTGGCCACAGAGAAGAGCTAGACAAGCTCGAAATTAAAGAGTTATGATCGAAGTGGTTTATCCTACTAACTCTCGATGCAGGTACAAATCAAATGACTCAGCTCAGAGGAGAAGAGCTAAAAAGAGAGTAAAACTGATCAGACGATCAATGTCAGAAAACTCTATACCTGGCATTAAGCTAAAAGCTTGGCAAAGTTGGATCCCCAAAAACCTGATTAGCAAAGAAGGACCCGATATCATGCGGCTTCCTAAAAACTAATAATCTCTCTTGCAGGAAAAGGGCATCCTATCGAAGAAGAGGACCAAGGAGGTTTGGTACCTAGATAGCGGGTACTTAAAACACATGACGGGAGACAGAGAGGATCTAGAAGAATACAAGGAAGTGAAAGGACCATTAGTCATATTCGGAGACAACTCCAGAAGCCGAACCATTGGAGAAGGGTTCGTGGTCAAAGAAAAAGTGGTAGTCAATGGAGTCTCCCACGTGGAAAGACTGAAGCACAAATTGCTCAGCATCAGTCAATTATGTGACAATGGATATAGTGTTGATTTCAGTCGAAGCTCATGTGACATCAAAGATAAGTCAACTGGAGCGATCCTCCTAACTGGCGTAAGGAGAGGCAACATTTATGTTGTTGACTGGTCAACTGGATATGGAGAAGCTTGCTTTCTCTCAAAAGGCTTAACAGAAGCAAGCTGGCTTTGGTATCGATGACTCAATCATATCAACTTCAGAACCATCAATCATCTAGCCAAGAAGAAGCTAGTAGATGGACTTCCCAAGGAGATTTTCAAGAAAACTGGCGTCTGCGAACCATGCCAAAAAGGGAAGCAAGTGAGATCGTCATTCAAGAACAGAAGTCATTCTCCAGGAACAACTGCTCCCCTCCAACTGCTACACATGGATCTATTTGGGCCAGTCAGACCAACAATGCCCAAAGGAAAAAGATTCACTCTGGTAGTAGTCGATGACTTCTCAAGATATACATGGGTAGAGTTTCTCAGAAGCAAGGATGAAACCTACACCAAGCTATCAGCGATGATCAAGAGGCTGCAAATTGAAAGGGAGAGATCAGTTCAATGAATTCCTTCAGACAATGAAACTGAATTCGTCAACTAGCAGATCATCAGTTTTCTCAGTGAACTGAAAATAACTCACGAGCACTCGGCTGCCAGAACTCCATAGCAAAGCGGTATAGCTGAAAGAAGAAATCGCACACTAAAAGAAGCAGCTCGAGAAATGATAGCTGATGTCAACATAGCATAAGGATATTGGGCCGAGGCAGTCAATACCACATGGCAGACTTAAAACAGAAGCGCTATCGTCAGCGCACATGACAAGACACCCTACGAGCTCTATAAAGGTCGTAAGCCATCTATCTCATACTTCAAAGTATTTGGCTGCAAATGTTATATTCACAACAATGGCAAAAGTCAACTGAAGACTTTCAGTGCCAAAGCTGTTGAGGAAATATTTCTTGGTTACAATTCCCCACATGCTCAAGCTTACAGAGTGTTCAACAAACGAACACTAGTTGTGGAAATAACTTGTCATGTTTTTTTTGATGAGTTTGCTAATGAGTACATGAGTAAGGAGGTACTTAATCCATCAATTCAAATGCTGCCTAGCAAAACTGATAACTCGCAGGACTACGTAGACTACACAGTTCCAGAAGAGTTTGAAGTTGGTCTAAAAGATGAAGGAAATGTATCCAGCACCAGACCAGCTGAGAGCACATCTGAGGGTAATCAAGCCAATGGAGAAACTAATCGTGCTGAGACCTTCAACCCCGCAACTGAAGCTGGAGGAAGAACTAATAAGGAAGAAGGGCAAATTGAAGACAAGACATCAGAGGATGTCGATGCAGAGGATCTAACTGAGAATCCAGCTGAGGAAAGTCTACCCAAATGGCTCAGGAGCCACCCAGCTGATAAGATTGTTGGAGATCCAAGAAGTCGAGTTCAGACCAAAAGTTCAACAGAGCATGCTCTCTTCACATGCTTTCTATCTGAAACTGAACCGACAAACATCAATGAAGCTCTTGAAGATACATATTAGATAATTGCTATTTAAGAAGAGCTAAACTAGTTTACAAGAAATGATGTGTGGTTTCTTGTTGATAGGCTAAAAACCCAGAAAGTCATCGGAACCAAGTGGGTTTTTTGCAACAAACTGGATGAACAAGGCGTCACTACAATGAATAAAGCAAGACTGGTAGCCAAGGGATACTCTCAAAGTGAAGGGATCGACTTTGATGAGACATTTGCACCAATTGCAAGATTGGAAGCTATCAGATTGTTCCTCACCTATGTTGATGAGACTATGGCAAGCATCAAATCGGTCCATCCAAAGATGCCATTAAAGGATCCCAAGATTGTTACTCCTTTAATAATCAAATATTGGAGATCAAGATTTGAAGAGCAATGCATGAAGATAGAACTCATCAAGTTGTGCATGCATGGCAGATTCACGTTGCATAGACAAGTTGCATGGAGTTTTCGTCCCCCTTAGTTATTTAATTGAGGGATTAAATTTTATTTAGACTATAGTATTTATTTAATTATGTTTGACTATAGTTTAGTTCAGATTTTTATTTAATTTAATGTAATTTTCGTCCATATTACAGTCAAGGTTAACTAGAATTGTATTTAAGGCAATTTCCTACCTTGAATAGAATTCTAGTTCAGGTATCTTCGTAGTATAGTTAGAGATCCCTTTTGGATCAGATTTTTAGGGCTTTTTACACTTTATTTTTGTGGCTTTTAACCCTATAAATAGGGGATCCATGTTACATTGATATTTTAGACTTTATTTGAATTATTAAGCTTTGCTTTCAATATTGTCTCAACCCCTTTTTAATCTTTGTGAGTTTTGATTTAGAATTCATATTCGTGGAGCTAGCAACTTTAAGTCTTAATCAAGGGTATTGCTTAATCCACTTGAGGGATTAACCGGTATTCGCTATCCGAAGATCAACTTGGAGATTTCATCCTTGGGTACGTTCGAGATTCAAGGAGGCTATCAGGTTGTGATTCACCTCAACGAATCATCATCCATCTACACCAAACGACGACTTCCATCAAGTCATCCACGTCCATAACCGTCCAACCACCAATCGATCGAGTCTCTTCCACAAGACGAGTTCGAGTTCTACCCGTTTCATCTATACGTAAGTTCGATTCATCTCTAACATATCCTATCTACCCAAGCCTTTCTTCACCATCAAACACACGTTCCATACACCAAATTACAGTCATAATCTTGTCCCTATACAACCCTCTATTCCTTTGTTTTGTGTTACATAATTCGTGTCATTTTCCTAGGTATTTTAGTTGTCTAGATTGTCGTCTTTTCATTGTTTATTGAGTCGGATTGGAACCCTTCATTTAGTTGACGTGTTTCGTATCCTAAGGTCTTTCGCTATGTCTCTAGATTCATCCTAGATTAAAGGAGGCTATCGGGTTGTGATTCACCTCAACGAATCATCATCCATCTACACCAAACGACGACTTCCATCAAGTCATCCACATCCGTAACCGTCCAGCCACCAATCGATCGAGTCTCTTCCACAAGACGAGTTCGAGTTCTACCCGTTTCATCTACACGTAAGTTCGATTCATCTCTAACATATTCTATCTACCCAAGCCTTTCTTCACCATCAAACACGCGTTCCATACACCAAATTACAGTCATAATATTGTCCCTATACAGCTCTCTATTCCTTTGTTTTGTGTTACATAATTCATGTCATTTTCCTAGGTATTTTAGTTGTCTAGATTGTCGTCTTTTCATTGTTTATTGAGTCGGATTGGAACCCTTTATTTAGTTGACGTGTTTCGTATCCTAAAGTCTTCCGCTACGTCTCTAGATTCATCCTAGATTAATAGTCCGGGTCGTATGATATTTTGATATTCATGTAGGAAATTGCCTTAAATACAATTCTAGTCAACCTTGACTATAATATGGATGAAAATTACATTACATTAAATAAAAATCTAAACTAAACTATAGTCAAATATAATTAAATAAATACTATAGTCTAAATAAAATTCAATCCCTCAATTAAATAACTAAGGGGGACGAAAACTCCATGCAACTTGTCTATGCAACGTGAGTCTGCCATGCATACACAACTTGATGAGTTCTATCTTCATGCATTGCTCTTCAAATCTTGATCTCCAATCTTTGATTATTAAAGGAGTAACAATCTTGGGATCCTTTAATGGCATCTTTGGATGGACCGATTTGATGCTTGCCATGGTCTCATCATATGTGGCTTACAATAATTTCACGGTCTATCAAATGGATGTAAAAAATGCTCTTCTACAAGGGATGCTCATGAAGGATGTGTACGTCAAGCAACTTTCTGGATTCAAAATTGGAGACCAAGTCTTCAAACTGAAGAAAGCACTCTATGGGCTGAAGCAAGCGTCTAGAGCATGGTATGAAACCCTCATAACATTATTGCTCAAGAATGGGTTTAAAAAATGAGTCCTTGATCGCACTCTATTCAGAATAGAGTGATTGTTAGAGATCTTAATGGTTCAAATTTATATGGATGACAAAATATTTGGATCGAAGAGTAAGGATCTCTGCACTTGATTCGCACAACTGATGCAGAGTGAATTCGAGATAAGCATGATTGGAGAAATGACCTTCTTCCTAGGACTCCATGTGAAGCAGCTCCAAGATGGGATATTCATCAATCAAGCCAAGTATATAAAGGAGCTCGTCAAGAAGTTTAGATTTGATAAGGGAAAAACTATCAAGATCCCAATGAATACATCAGTTCAATTGACTCTCGATGAAGAAGGAGAATCAGTTAGCCAAACTCAATACAGAGGCATCATCGATTCACTTCTCTACCTAACTACTAGTCGACCAGACATTTCATATTCAGTCAGCTTATGTGCACGCTTCCAAGACAATCCGAAGAAGAGTCATCTCGAAGCAGCAAAGAGGATCATCAAATACCTCAGAGGAACCATAAATCTTGGATTATGGTATCCCAGAGATGACAGATTGAGTCTAACTAGCTATTTAGACTCAGACTTCGGTGGATGCAAGGTTGATCAGAAGAGTACCAGTGGAACATATCAGTTTCTTGGTCACAAACTCATATCTTGGTTCAGCAAGATGTAGCACTCAGTTGCAACATCGACAACTGAAGCAGAGTATGTAGCTGCTGGAAGCTGTTGTGCACAGATACTTTGGGTGAAGCAGTAGTTGAAGGATTACAAGGTCGAAACTGACAAAGTACTTATCTTCTGCGACAACAACAGTGCCATTGCTATTTCTCAGAATCCAGTTCTGCATTCAAGAACAGAGCATATCGATATCAGGCACCACTTCATCTGAGATCACATTGAGAAGAAAGACATATGTATCCAATATGTTAATACTGAGAAGCAGATAGCTGACATCTTCACAAAGCCATTGCCAGAGGTGAGATTCGTAGGGCTATGTATCTAATTGGGGCTATTGGAACTAGCTTCAGAACATGAAGATGATCAAGAAAATGGGATAATGCAAAGAGACATCCCGACTGATGAGAAAAAGAGAACAGAAGCTGGAACTAAACCTAAAGGTGCATCAGTTCAGTCAGCAAAAGGAGTCAAAACTGCTCAACCCATCAGTTCAAGAAAAAAGCAAGGGACACAAAAAAAACTTTCAAAGATATATGAGTACCATTTATTACTTATAAATCAATCCAGATCTAGTCTCCCTTGCAAAAAGAAGAGATACACTCATTTTCTCAATCTCATTCAAAGAGTCTCTTCTCTCTCACATCTTTCTCAAAAATTCTAGCAATTTTTCTTCAATGATAGAATTTCTCAGTGCCCCCAACTCATTCAAAAACCAGATGATGAGAGATAAATTCCTTGAAAGGAAGAATTTCCATGATATTCTTCAAAACTCAAACGGCTTAAACATGCTTGTTTCTCTTCACGAGACAGAGATTCTTCACTACCTGGAAATACTACCTAGATTCTTCAGAGAAAATCAGGTGTGTGAATTTCTCCTTCAAGGACAAATTAATGCTGATGGCAAGGAAATTACATCAGTTATCCAAGGCCGACCTATCAAGATAACTGAAGGAATAGTTGTTGATGTTTTTCAACTTCCAAGGTAAGGAGCAACCGTTCAAAACTTGAGTGAAGCAGCTGAACCATACTGGAGGAGGTGGAAGACCCCTACCTGTAAGAAGAAATTCAGTTTTACCGGAGTATGGAGTTCTGCTCGATATCACAAATAAGATGATGTTAGACGCCAGCTTACCCAGGAGAGGTATAAGGTGATGATACACCTAGCTGAAGGGCGTGAGATAAACTAGGCAGAGTTTGTATTCTCACAAATCAAACATTAAGTTCTCAAGGCCTCCAACTCAAAGAGAATAAGGAAGTTTGAGTCTATGGTTGGACTCGTTCTCGGGATGAGCAAGATGATTGAAGACATCTTGAAGCTGCCAGATGATGATGCATTACCGGTCTTCATCTCCGACTGGATTTCCAAGAGAGAAAGCATCCATCTTCACTCACTCAAGAAGAAAACGCTAGGAAAAGGCAATACAAGTGCCACAGCCTCAAATACCTCAACTGCCAATGCCGCCCATCACCAGTCTCCAAGAATGGATCAACAACGGACTTCCAAGACTGTTCTGATCCAGATGAGCTTATTCCATTCATCGGAATTTCTCATTCAGACTATGGAGCTGACTAGTTCAGGAGAACTTGCCATCCTCTCCAACTGACGGAAAAAGATATTCGCACTTTCTACAGTGGTGAATATGCAGCTAAGAATGCACAAAAAGAGGTAACCAATTTACTTCTTACTCAATTCATATTTGTGGCTAGGCAAGATCAAGAACTTTTCAAGCTTCTACATTGGTACTTCTACTGGTACAACTGGAGACACTTAATTTCCATCCTATTAGTTTTGTATACTGGAAAGACATGTCTTTGTATACCTTTCTGATGATTTGATGATATGGAATAGAAGTTTTGCAGTCACTGTTTGCATTTAGATTATTTTATATAATTGTTCTATGCAATGTTCCATATACTTACATTGTAGATGATATGGTGTGGGGAGTCACACAGTAAGATCATATCATTAGAACCTTGTATTGTATTAAAGAGCTCACGGCTTAGATGGTTCTGAACACACCATCAGTACACCGTAGTATAATTTGATAAGTTAGTTCATCTTGACTAACTGATTATTCTAGTACACTTGTTAGTGTATTGAGGAGGATCACGATAGGATACTATTCTCTGTCTTTGACCCAGTTAGTGAGAGAATAAAGATCCACAGAGTTCGGGTTCCGAACTCATGTGATATTGACGAGCATATGTGTACGTTGTTTATTACTTTGATTTATCAATGGGTGAGATCTTTTTGTAGATCAATAAACTCGATATCTTGGGTAATATCAGTGTATGCATGATGTGTCGTGCAGTATGCATGAGCACCGTGTCCTGGTACTCCAGGTTGATGATGTTCTCTTGAGGAAACACAAGTTCATGTTGAAACCCTGTATGTGGAATTTATTCCGTACATGATAAAGCTTGTGTGGTACTACTCATGGTTTTGGATGTTAATTAATTATAGCTGTCAGAGGCTGACATAATTAATTAATAAACATTATATCTTAAACGCGGGGAATGGGTGGATAAAGGAGAAAGCATATTTGCAAATATATATTGAATTGGTAGGTCAGTTTTACTACTTTAGTGGAATAAAAGTAAAACTTAATTTATTTAATTATATCCTAAGTTTATTGGATATTAGGAATTAAATATATTAGTGGGCCAATTTAATATTCTTCTAGATCCTTGTTGTAGCCCAAATGGACTGTTAGTGGACTGGATATTGAATTTGAGAAAGAGGCCCAAACCCAGTAGGGTTGGGAGTTGTATTTTCGGCCACCTCCCTATTTAATTATAGAGAGGGGATCGAAAATTATACACATATATTCAACCCCTCTTTTGTCTCTCAAGATATCCAGAGATTTCACAACTCTATCAGTAGTATACAACCCACTCTGTATCTAATACTCAGTCCGAGAATACAATAGAAGATCTCAGAGTATAATACTGCATTGGCCGATCCAGTGGAGAAAAAGGGACGCCTGTTTCGTTTCATTTAACAACAAGATTATACCTGTAATCTTGTCCTCAGATCATCTGACAATTGTAAGAAATTCGAATCTATGTGTTCCGCTTTATTAGATTCATTTTACATGGTTTTGTGCTTGACGTGTATAAACATGCAGGAACATAAAATTATGATTTGTATGAATATGGGATTAATGAACATCCAAATGTTCCTGCGGTGGTTTAACATAAAAAAATCAAACAATTGGTATCAGAGCGGGTTTTGGCACTGTTCTAGGATTAATCCAGACATAAATTTCGACATATATATATTTAAGTTTGATGTTAAATTTATAGTTCTTAACTTTTCATATTTAAATACGCATGTATGTAGATTTTATGGTATTCAAAACTTGGAAGAATTTTTGATTGAATTCGAAAATTCTAGTTTTGAGTTGGTGTGAATTTTCGGTCACTATGTAATAAATATTTGGGATGATATTTTATGTTCTTCAAATTTTCAGATTTTATTTCATAGGGTTCGAAAATTTGAAGATCAAATTTTTCAAAATTTGATGTTTAAAAATTCCCTAATTTTTGTCTATAATTTTCGGCACTTAGGATTCAATCTTGGATGGTGTTTTGATAAATGTCAAAATTTTCAGATTTAATTCTAGGTGAGGTTCGAAAATTATGACGTTTGGGATTAGATTTGGTAATTTTGATGTTTATCTTAAAGTTACCTAATTCTAGTCTAAATAGGTTTGAAAATAGAATTTTAAATTTGGTAATTTTTGAAGTAGATCAAAATTTTCAGATTTATTGTTTTAGCTATTTTCGAAACTTATGGTATTTTATTTGGAACAATTTTTTGATTAATTTCAAAATTTTCAAATATGTTATTTTATGTTATTTTCGATTTTATTAAATTAAATTGGAAAAGATTTTGATGAAAATCAAATTTCCAGATTTATTTAATGGGGTGGATAAAAAAATTACAAGTATTGGATTAAGATTTGATATTATTTGATGTATATCTTAATTTATCTAATTTTAATTTAGATAGATTTGAAAATAGAATTTTAAATTTGGAAGAGTTTGAGGTGGATCAAATTTCCAGATTTATTATTTGGTAATTTTTGAAAATCTATAGATTTAAAATTGGATAAGGTAATTTTGGAAATAGATAAATAATTATCAAAATTCAATTGTGATAAGGATTTAAATTAAGATATAATTTGGAGGAATTTGAAGTGGATCAAATCTCCAAACTTTATCCTTGAGATTTTAAATCCTCATGTATAATATTTGGATTGGATTTTTGATTTATATCAAGATATCCAAATATTATTTAATTAGGGTGGTTTGAAAATATTAAATAAATTTGGTAGATAATTTTAATTAATTTCCAGATTTATTTTAGGTAATTTTCGAAAATCATAAGATTTTAAATTGGTGGATAATTATTGAATTTCCAATTTTTATCTTGTGGATAATATCAAATTAATTAATTTAATTAATTGTAAAATTCGAATATTATTATTCATGCATAGATATCATATGTTTTTTATGTGTATCATATAATATGATTGTTGGATTTGTGGACTGTGTTTGTTTGCCGGTTTACCAACTATCATGACTCCTTTATTTTATTTGACGTATGTTTGTGTTGAATGGATGTTTGGCCGTTTGCCGGTTTGGCTACGTGATTTTAATACATGAGAAAATCTCTGGATTAGGTCTAGATTTTATTTTATGTTGTTTTAATGTAATAGAAATAAAACTGTTAGACCGAGTTTTTGAGTTGTATTTTTTTTTCTAGAAATAGTAGATTTTTCCTTTTTGGAATAGATAGTCTGTATTGAATAAAGATCGGAGATCAACTCAAAGAAGGAAAGTAGTACAACACCAAGAAGAAAGGTTCACCGATTCACGTCTCGAAACCCTACTTGGAGCTAGGGTTCAGCGAGGCGCGGTGAGGAGTACGGCGACCATAGCCCTGTTCTGGAGCTGACTTTTCTGTTTTATCTCATCAATCAACATGAGATATAAGCCATGATAGTTGAAATATTAGTTGTGAAGCATGCAATGTATGTTTATCATTTCATGTGATGATGTTTGCATGTTCTTAATAATGGGATAAAATGAAACCTCAAGCATAAATAACTAAGTGGGAGAGATTCATACCAAAGTATGTAGAAATCTCATACGGTTTCCATTAAATCTGATTTAATTGAGAAGTGATGGGCATGCGTGTTGACATCGGTCTTCCTCCATATCGGATGTGTCATATCACAGATTTCTCTATAAATTAAATCTCCTAAAAGGATAGCTGTAGAACACTATTAGAACTAACTGACTCCTCCATCTGGAGCAGTTAAATTTGAAGTAGGGATCTTGGTGTAGAACACTATTAGAACTAATTTATTGATAAACGTCCACGCGATTGTGTCTTATCAGTTAGACGATTGCATGACCGTGTTTATTATCCGGCTATTCATTTTCTTGTTGTAAGGAAATTCAACTGGAGGCAAATTAAAAGTTTAATAACCTATTTAAAAATGAATTTTATAAACGTTCACATGATCGTGGCTTATAAAAGACGTTTTTAAAGTGTCGGTGGAAAAGTATATAATTCTTTATGAGGTTTTCGATTATATACTGTTTATCCTAAACTTTGTGACTGTATTGCATGTTTTAATTTCAGTTATTTCATATCATCAATGGCACTCTCCAATCTGTCCTCAATCCTCAAAGAAAACAAACTTGTCGGTGAAAACTATAATGACTGGATTTGTAATCATAACCTCGTCCTAGTTGCTGAGGGACACAAATTCATACTTGAAGAGGTATATTCTGACAAGCTAGATGAGGGTTCTGATGAAGCCCAAAGGGCCGCGTATGATAAGTGGGTCAAGTATGATGAGATGGCACACTGCTACATTCTGTCTTCTATGTCGAATGTGTTGCAACATTAGCATTAGACTATGAAGACTGCTTATGATATCATGCTTAACCTTAAGGAGCTCTTTAGTTATCAGAACCGCTCGGCTCGCCATTTGGCTATGAAGAAGCTGATAGACGTGAAAATAGCTGACTCTACACCTGTTAGGGATCACATTCTCACGATGATGGGGTATCTGGCTGAGATCGAGAACTTGGGTGGATAACTGGATGCCGAATCACAGATTGACATCGTTCTTCATAGCTTGTCCATAAAGTTTGAGCAGTTCAGGTTGAACTTCAACATGATCAAGAAAGATGTTACCTTGACTGAACTGTTCATGGACCTTCAGACGGCTGAATTGCTTCAAAAGAACAATCCTGAGGCCCACAATCCTGAGAGAGGGACATCTTCATCTGGTGTGAAAAAGAAGAAGAGATACGCACCCAAGAAGGCTGCAGACGTGGTGGTGCCTAAGATGAAAAAGCCAAAGGCAAAAATTCCTCCTAAGGAGTTCAAGTCGAAGACTAAGTGCTTCAAGTGCGGCCAACCAAGTCACTGGAAGGCGGTGTTCCCTAACAAGAAAAAGAAGAGAGGTACATCTCACACTCTGGTTGTAGAAACATGTTTAACAACTTGTTCTACCCAATCATGGGTAGTCGATACTGGAGCTACTGATCATGTTTGCATTTTTTTGCAGATGTTCTTGGTAAAAAGAAAGTTGAGTGAGAATGAGATCACTGTCTACATGGACAATGCTACGAGAGTGACGGCTGTTGCAGTGGGAGACGTTGTTTTACCTTTCAGTAGTGATAACTTTGGTTTTGAAAGATTGTCTTTATGTGCCTGATTTTAGGCAAAACTTGATTTCAGTTTCTAAATTGATTATGGATGGATATTCTGTTTCTTTTGATATCAAAGTAGTTATCTTTAATGGTAAACATTTTATCTGTTCTGGCACATTGGATGGACACTTATACTTTCTTAAACCAATTGAAAACACTACACATAGACAACTGTTGAATACATCGATCATAAACCTTAAGAAACGAAAAGAACCTTCAGACTTGAATCAAACCTATCTTTGGTATCTAAGGTTAGGTCAAATTAACCTTAAGAGGATATAAAGGCTTGTAAATGATGGACCATTGTCTTCTTTGGTACTGGAATCATTTTCTTTGTGTGAATCCTGTTTGGAGGGTAAGATGACCAAGCGTCCTTTTCAGTCAAAAGGAAATTGATCTGAAGGGGTAGTAGATTTGATTGATTTTGTATGTTGCCCTATGTCAGTTCAAGCTCGAGGAGGGTTTGAGTTTTTCATCACTCTGATTGATGATTAATCTAGATACGGCTATATCTACTTGTTACGCCACAAGTCTGAATGCTTTGAGAAATTCAAAGAGTTTAGGCAGAAGCAAAGAACCAAACATGCAAAAGTATCAAGTCAATGCGTTCTGATCACAGTGGCGAGTACCTCTCAAGTGAATTTAGGATTACTTGGCAGAGCATAGGATTACATCCTAGTTGACTGCGCCAGGAACGCCACAGCAGAATGGTGTGACAGAGAGAAGGAATAGAACATTGTTAGAGATGGTCAGATCGATGATGAGTTATTCTGAGTTGCCTATTTCATTCTGGGGATATGCCCTAGAAACAGCAGCCTACATTTTTAACTTGGTTCCATCAAAATCAGTTCCTTCTACGCCCACAGAATAATGGACTTGACGAAACCCAGTTTAAACCATATTCGGATTTGGGATAGCCCTGCACACGTGCTGGATAAGGAAGCTGATAAGCTAGCTCCTCGTATTGATGTAAGGCTGTTCATTGGATATCCTAGAAGAACGAAGGGTGGTTTGTTTTTTAGTCCTAAGGATCAGAAGATCATTGTTAGCACCAATGCTCGATTTTTAGAGGAAGACTATGTCATAAACCACAAGCTAAGGAGTCAGATCATCCTTGAGGAGTTAAGAGTGGAAAGATCGAATTCTACACCAATGGTACAAGAAGAGGTACCACCAGACACTGCACAACGTGTCACAGAAGTACGGAAACTGCCTCATCCTAGTGGAAGGGTTGTACGCCAACCTAATAGATTCATTGGTTTGGGAGAGGCTTCGGATTTCCCAGAGGGACTAAATGAATTGGATCACAGGACCTATGATGAGGTAATTCAAGATAAAGATGCAGATTCTTGGAAAACTACAATGGAATCTGAGATTGGATCTATGGATCGCAATCAAGTCTGGGAACTTGTAGACCGACTAGATGGGGTAAAATCCATTGGCTGTAAGTGGGTCTACAAGTGCAAGAGAGGACCTGACGGGAAGGTTGAAACCTTCTAGGCAAGATTGGTGACGAAAGAGTACATTCAGAAAGAAGGGATCGATTATGAGGAAACCTTTTCACCGGTAGCCATGCTTAAGTCAATCCGGATTCTCTTATCAATTGCTGCTCATTTGGATTATGAGATTTGACAAATAGATGTCAAGACATCTTTCCTAAATGGAAGTCTTGAAGAAAACATCCACATGAAGCAACCAGAGGGATTCATTGCTAAGGGCCAAGAGCACCTAGTGTGCAAGCTTAAGAGATCTATCTATAGACTTAAGCAGACATCGAGATCTTGGAACATCCGGTTTGACAAGGTTATCCAATCATATGGATTCGAACAAAGTCTGGATGAGAGCTGTGTGTACAAGAAATGTGATGAAAACGTGGTGGTATTCCTCATACTTTATGTTGATGACATTTTGCTTATTGGAAACAATAAGAAGGCATTGTCGAACATTAGGGTGTGATTGTCCAAGAAATTCGATATGAAGGATTTAGGTGAAGCCGTACATGTCATAGACATCAAGATCATTCGAGATCGCCAGAAAAGGATGTTATGTCTATCCTAGGGGACTTATATTGATACAATGATAGCTAGGTTTGGCATGCAAGATTCCAAGAAAGGTTTTATACGTTACAGGCATGTAATTTATCTATCCAAGGAAATGTGTCCCTAAACACAGCCTGAGATAGAGAAAATGAAGAAAGTACCATATGCTTCAGCTGTGGGAAGCTTGATGTATGCCATGCTATGCACTAGGCCTGGTATATGCTATGCAGTCGGTATGGTAAGTAGATATCAGTCTCACCCTGGAGAAGGTCACTAGACTGCGGTAAAAAACATTCTCAAGTACCTTAAAAGGACTCGAGATTACATGTTGGTATACTGCTTTGATAGTCTGGTACGTTTAGGTTATACGGACTCAGATTTTTAATCTGACAAAGATCAGAATAAATCTATCTCGGGCTATGTGTTTACCTTAGGAGGCGGAGCTGTTGCATGGAGGAGCATTAAGCAGAAATACATTGCTGATTCCACCATGGAAGTCGAGTATGTGGCTGCCTCTGAAGCTACAAAAGAGGTTGTCTAGCTCCGTAATTTCTTATTGGGCTTGAGTGTGGTTCCTGATTTGTCTAAGACTATCACGATATACTATGATAACTCTGGTGCAGTGGAAAATTCGAAGGAACCTAGAGCCCAGAAGGCAAGTAAACACATAGAGAGAAAGTACCATCTTATACAAGAAATCATTAGGAGAGGAGATGTGGCGGTGGTCAAGATTGCATCGGAGGACAACCTGGCTGATCCATTCACAAAGAGCCTGCCGGTTAAGACCTTTGATGGTCACGTGGAGAAAATGGGAGTGAGATGCATAGCTGGTGGCGCAGTTTGAGTTGATAGTTTAGATTGGAGAGTTAGTCAGTTAGTTTTTATGCTTAAAAGACATGCTTCAAGTATAAATGGGAGATTGTTAGTTTTGTATACTGGAAAGATATGTCTTTGTATACCTTTCTGATGATATGATGATATGGAATGGAAGTTTTGCAGTCACTGTTTGCATTTAGATTATTTTATATAATTGTTCTATGCAATGTTCCATATACTTACATTGTAGATGATATGGTGTGGGGAGTCACGCGATAAGATCATATCATTAAAACTTTGTATTGTATTAAAGATCTCACGGCTTAGATGGTCCTGAACACATCATCGGTACACCGTAGGATAATCTGATAAGTTAGTTTATCTTGACTAACTGATTATTTTAGGACACTTGTTAGTGTATTGAGGAGGATCACGATAGGATACTATTCTCTGTCTCTGACCCAGTTAATGAGAGAACAAAGATCCATAGAGTTCGGGTTCTGAACTCATGTGATATTGGCGAGCATATGTGTGCGTTGTTTATTACTTTGATTTATCAATGGCTGAGATCTTTTCATAGATCAATAAACTCGATATCTTGGGTAATAACAGTGTATGCATGATGTGTCGTGCAGTATGCATGAGCACTATATCCTGGTACTCCAGGTTGATGATGTTCTCTTGAGAAAATACAAGTTCATGTTGAAATCCTGTAGGTGGAATTTATTCCGTACATGATAAAGCTTGTGTGGTACTACTCAAGTTTTTAGATATTAATTAATTATAGCTTTCAGAGACTGACATAATTAATTAATGAACATTATATTTTAAACACGGAGAATGGTTGGACTAAAGGAGAAAACATATTCGCAAATATGTATTGAATTGGTAGGTCAGTTTTACTACTTTAGTGGAATAAAAGTAAAACTTAATTTATTTAATTATATCCTAAGTTTATTGGATATTAGAAATTAAATAAATTAGTGGGCCAATTTAATATTCTTCTAGATCCCTGTTATAGCCCAAATAGACTGTTAGTGGACTGGATATTGAACTTAAGAAAGAGGCCCGAACCCAGTATGGTTGGGAGTTGTATTTTCGGCCACCTCCCTATTTAATTATAGAAAGGGGATCGAAAATTATACACATACATTCAGCCCCTCTTTTGTCTCTCAAGATATCTACAGATTTCAAAACCCTATCAGTAGTATACAGCTCACTCTGTATCAGATACTTCGTCCCGGAATACAACAGAAGATCTCGGAGTAGAATACTGTGGTGGCCGATCCAGTGGAGAAAAAGGGACGCATGTTTCATTTTATTCAACAACAAGATTAGACTTGTAGTCTTGTTCCCAGACCGTGTGAGAATTGTAAGAAATTCGAATCTATGTGTTTTGCTTTATTAGATTTGTTTTGCATGGTTTTTTGCTTGACTTGTATAAACATGCATGAACATAAAATTATGATTTGTATGAATATGGGATTAATGAACATGCAAATGATCATGCGGTGGTTTAATTCAAAAAAAAATCCCCAATACATCCAGTCTCATTTCTTGATCACTGCTTTTCACGGCATGAGTTTTTGGCAAGGAGAAGAACTTTGGATTTGAAAATGGATAGGGTCTTCAAATCAATTTTCTCCAACTATCGTTGAAATGCAGAGGATTATGAGTCATAGATTGACCAACAAAATTCCCCCGACTACCCTACTTACCGAATTAGGAAGTGACATCAAGGCTCAAGAAAAAGTAGGAACACAGCTGTAAGTGATCTGCACTAAAAGCCCTGCCTGCCGAAAACTGAATTTTGACACTCTGTCAAATCAGTTAGCTGAGCCAATTCGACCAACTAAACCTGCAACTGCACAGATGCAATGAGAGCTACCTTTCACCCCAGTTGCAGTGAGTCAAATATATGATGATGAAGATATTGCCACATCACCAAATCTCTTGTCAAAGAGATATGTCACCCCACTGATCGCTTCAAGCTCCAAGTGATGAGCCCGAGATAAGCATGGAACCGGACGTCAAGATGTCTAGAGAGCCGGATTAAAGTTTGATGTTGGAGAGCTGATGTTGGACGTGTGTCCTTGTTTATTTTAATTAGTTATTTTAATTATTTGAAGTATTTATTTTAGTTTTGGATTTTATTTAATTAGCAGTCCAATTTATCACAACCTGTTTAGGTGATATTGGACCTAGTAGTAGTTTTAATTAGCCCAGTTCGAATTCTAGGCCCAAGACACTTTAATTTTCATTCCTTAGGTTAATTATTTAGGGGATTTTCGTTCTTGATGTTTCTCAGACTGGCTTTGAATGAAAAACAGCTTTACGCTTTTCTCCCGTCTCACAAACAAACATCGGTTCTTTGGTAGAGTTTGGTTCTGGCGATTCCAAGCTTGAAATCTATTGTCTCGTTCGTGATATCTAGTAGTATCTGGGTTAGACAGCCATTGAAGATTGCTCCATGGGCGCGTTCCGAGTTCTCGTCGATTCGGGGTTCGTTTCGGGTAAGATTCACCTATCCTTCTCGTTTTTCTTCATCACCGATCCTTCCACCATCACCACAGCCACCACCCACGTCCATAAAATTCCCCATATCATCATCAACACCCTCAAAATCGTTCCACTTCAGATCAAAACCCAGATTTGTCGATTTAGGTCTAAAAACCCTAAATCGGGCCTTGAAATTCCCACCATTCGATCTCCCAACCTACATGTTTTTTTGATCTATTTTTTGGATATGTTTTTCATCTCTACAGATTGTGCCTTGTGTTAAAATTTGAGCTCAATCCGAGGTCGTTTGCATAGGTTTCTATTCGAGTCTTTATTTAGGGGTTTTTGGGTTATTTGAGTTGTTTTTGTGTTAATTCTTGTTAAATTCGAGTTTTATTGGTTTTATACAGATTATTGGGGTTCTTAATTCAGTATTGTTCAGTTTATTGTTGGGTTGAATCACATACATAGTTGGCGTTGTTCGATTCTAAGCTTCCGCCTTATTGTTGGTCTTATCACCCAGACAGCCGCCCAACTGAATCGGTAGGAAATTCAGGTCAAGTCATCCTCAAGAAGGAACTTACAGAGTAGGTGAAGGGTCACATTAGCTGAAGCTAAGTATCAGAGCCAATCTGTAAAGAAAGCAAGGCCAAAGAAGCCTGTTGAAGGAACTGGATCAGCCTCAAAGAGGAAGAGATCAAATTGCCCTGACGAGAGCAGTGAAGAAAATCCAGTTCGGCCCATCAAGAAGAGAAAACTGACTGAGATCTAAGTCCAATAGTTCAGCAACTGATGTCATCAGTTCAGTGATGAATCAGTTCCAGGGTCCAAGAAGAAGATATGACAAGAACTGATCGATCAGTTGCCACATCATCAGTTCGCCAAAAGTCATCAGTTGGACTGTATCCCAACTGACCAAGGATAAGTTTTAAATTGATTTTTCTTTAAGCTTATTCTTAATAAAATTAATGCCGTTATGATTCATTTTTGATAATCTAATGGGCATTATTTTCAAATGGGAGATCTCCCAAAGATAGCGAGTTTTTAATGCTACTGAGCAAAATCAACCACTAAAGTGGAAAATGAGTTGATAACTTGAGAGATATAAATAGCAAAATCCTGCAAAAAATATTTGCTATTTATGGCAACTACCCTATTTTCAAATGGATGAAATCTCAACCGCTGATCTAAAAGTTAAGTTAAACTTATTGATGGCTGAGATGATCATCACATTTAAGCTAGCTGAGCATTAGTCAAATCCATTAAACTGATCAGCTGATGAGTACTCGAGTGCTACTTGAAGCACATGCATGCAAAGCTTCTTTTAAATGCTAAGGAGATATCGATCGAAGATCATATATCTGTCTAAACTCTCCTTGCATTGCTTTGCATCTCTCTCTCTATAATCCATTCAATCTCTCTGAAATACTCTCTTTCTTGCAGAATGGAATTGCCCGCTCAATACATCG
Organism: Perilla frutescens; assembly: GCA_026008535.1. Classification (NCBI taxonomy): domain Eukaryota; kingdom Viridiplantae; phylum Streptophyta; class Magnoliopsida; order Lamiales; family Lamiaceae; genus Perilla; species Perilla frutescens. Next base: position 31,651,906 of record BRKX01000019.1, on the reverse strand, counting down.
ATCCATCTAGAGTTACTCTCAACCTGAAAAGAGACAAGTTTGTAGAACCGGACTTCATGATAAAGAGACTTGAAGCTGATGAGTTCCATTGCTTAGTCTCAGCAGCGGAGAAAACTGAACTCTTTCAGTTTCTAACACAAGGTCCTCATTTTGGACGATGCTTTCCGGAGTTAGTTGCTGAGTTCTACATCTTTTCCCAAGTCACAGGGAATGGCAACATCATTTCATCAGTCAGAGGATATTCGATCATGATCTCCAAGGAAACTTTGATGGAAACACTCAATCTTCCCGAAGCAGGTGAACAGGCAGGCTCGATAGTCATGTCTAACCAAGCAGAATTGTGGAGTCAATGGACAAAATCAGGAATTGAGCACAATGATTACTCACACAGACTGAAAGACAGTCTTCGACCGGAGTTCATCCAACTCCAAGATATAGTCATCCACTGTTTGAGAGGTAATCTGGACTATACTCGCTTTAGTGTCGAACATGCTCATCTGATGGCACTCATCTACAACCGATGCAGAGTTAACTGAGCATCATATGTGCTATCACAACTACGCTAGAATGTTCACAAGGTTAGTTTTGACCATCAAACTGGAACATTCACGGAGAAATTAGGGTTTCTCAACCGGATCAGTATGATTATAAGTGACTAGATCCAAATTCTCCATCAAAGAGACGAGTTGCTGGACAGGAGAGACTATCTCCTCACAATTTTTGTCAAAAGAAGAAAGAACCTAAAGCTTTTTGGCAAGCGATCGAGGAGGCAGCGCACTGCAGAAGAAGGCCCTCCACTCCGACTGTGTAGTGGGTAGCTACAATTTGTTATGTAAATTGTTGGATTGTAATTGCTGTAATAGAAATGGTAGAAATAGAAGAAGTAGAGAAAGGAGAAGATAGAATGTAGAGGAGGAAGTTGAGGCTAAATTTTTCTTATCTTCTTAATTTCGCCCAAATGAGTTTATATATGTACTCATATTGGTCCCCACATCATTACAAATTGAAACCCTAATAGTACCATAAATTAAAATTAAAGCTTAGTTCTACAAATATAAAACTACAATTTCATACTTTAGCCACTATTTCCGGCCCATCCCCTGATCCAGCCCAATTCTAACGAACCCGCTGCAAAGTCCGAATTTGTAATAACCCACTCCGCTTCCACTTCAGATGAAAGAACCCGCTCTACCTCAATCGATCTCCCTTCTTCCAACAAATCTGAATTATCCAAAATTCCATTTTTTTCCCATTTCCGAGCCTTCCTCCTCAATCTTCACTAGATCCGTGACAATGCCCCCGCTTTGAATTGATTCTCGTCTCGGAGAATCTAAAGGTGGAAACTTGCTGCTGAGGAAAGAGTCATCTTCTCAGGTGTGGAGGTCGGGGTCAGCGCTATGCCAGAGCACCAGTGTCTGGTGGATGGAGCGGCCGCCTCTAGTCACCACGCGGTGGGAAATGGAGTCTGCGAGGGAGACGATGAATTGCCTGTCTGGATCTGTTCCAGGAAGCTCCTGCAAAGGTACAACTTTCTTTCCAATGTGCTTTTTGAGTAGGGAGACATGAAAAATTGGGTGTATCTTTGAATTGGGAGGGAGATCTAGTTTATAGGCGACGGTGCCCACCTTCTCTGGGACAGCATATGGGTCGTAGAAATTAGAAGAAAGCTGTAGGTTCCTCCTTAGGGCTACAGAGTGTTGCCGGAATGGTTGTTGCTTGAGATAGACAAGATCGCCCACCTCAAAACTCCTATCCTGTCTTTTGCGGTCTGCAAACCATTTCATACGGGACTGGGCTTGAATAAGGTTCTCTCTGAGATCCTGGATCATCTGTTGCCTTTTGTTAAGGAAGTCTGTAACCTTAAAATTGTTGGAATCCAAATAGGGAGTGACTGACAATGAGGGAGGTGAGACTCCATAGAGAGCTTGATAGGGTGTGCTTTTGAGACTTGTCTGGAAATTGGTGTTGTACCAATATTCAGCCAAGGAAAGCCACTGTAGCCATTGCTTAGGATTGGTGCTCACCATACATCTCAAATAATTTTCCAAACACTGGTTTAGTCTCTCAGTTTGCCCATCAGATTGAGGATGGTATGCTGAAGACATATCCAGTTTAATTCCCATCAATTTGAACAATTCTTTTCTGAAGGAACTAGTAAAGATGGTATCTCTGTCTGTGACTATACTTACAGGTTGTCCATGTAGCTTGTATATGTTGTCTAGAAAGAGTTTTGCCACTGATTCAGCTGTGTAGGGGTGTGAGAGAGGAATAAAGTGGCCAAATTTGGTAAGCCTGTCTACTACGACTAGTATGACATTCTTACCTCCAGATTTGGGTAGGCCCTCAATAAAGTCCATGGATATGTGTGTCCATGACTGCTGGGGAATAGGAAGGGGCTGCAGTAATCCAGGGTACATGCCATGATCAGATTTGTTCCTCTGGCATGTGTCACACTCTTGCACCCACTTGATAACACCTGACTTCATATTAGGCCAATAGAAGGATCTTTTCAGCCTCATATAAGTGCCCCCTGTGCCTGAGTGACCCCCATAGGAGGAATTATGTACTGCAGTTAGGATTTGAGACTTGAGCTCTGTAGAATCGCCCACACTTAGCCTCCCTTTGTATCTCACTATTCCATCAAGTACTTGGAAGTCAGGATAGGAGTCTTTGTCAATCACCTTAGCATTGATAATCTGGGTGAAATAAGGGTCCTTTTGATAACTGTGTATAACCTTTTGGACCCAGGTGGGAATTGCAGTAGTGAGAGCTGCACATTCCCCATCAGTGTCTCCCCTCCTGGACAGAGCATTAGCCACTTTGTTCTCACTTCCCTTCTTATAATGAATCTCATAATTGAAGCCCATTAATTTAGTCAACCACTTCTGTTGCATAGGATTCATGGCCTTTTGATCTAGCAAGTATTTCAAAGCCTACTGGTCTGTTCTAATAAAGAACTTGTGGCCTTGTAAATAAACTCTCCATTTCTTGACAGCTAAGAGGACTGTCAAAAATTCTTTTTCATAGATAGAAAGACCCTGGTTCCTTGGGCATAAGGACTTGCTAAGGTAGGCAATTGGTCTACCTTCTTGCATCAACACAGCCTCAATCCCTGTGCCACTAGCATCTGTTTCCAAGATAAAGAGCTTTCTGAAATCTGGCAAGGCTAGGACTGGAGCATGTGACATGGCCACTTTCAACTTGTTGAAAGCTTGTTCTGCATCTGGATTCCAAAAGAAATTGTCTTTTTTTCGAAGGTCGGTTAGGGGTTTACTGATAACCCCATAACCCCTAACAAACTTCCTGTAATAACCTGTTAAACTAAGGAATCCCCTTAATTGTTTGAGGCTTTTAGGAACTGGCCACTTCAGCATGCAATCTACCTTTAGAGGGTCAGTTGATTCCCCTTCTTGTGTTATAATATGTCCCAAATACTCAACCTTAGTCTCTCCAAAACTGCATTTGCTCTTCTTAGCATAGAGCTTGTTAAGCCTGAGTAAAGTTAGAACAACCCTGACATGCTTTAAATGTTTCTCCCAAGTATTGTTGTAGATGAGGATATCATCAAAAAACACTAGTACAAACTTCCGTAACTGCTCCTTGAATGTTTGATTCATGAGTGATTGGAAGGTAGCTGGAGCATTACTCAAGACAAAAGGCATCACTACAAACTCAAAGTGTCCATGGTGTGTGCTAAAGGCAGTTAAATATCTGTCTTGTGGCCTTACCAGAATTTGGAAATAACCTGACCTGAGGTCAATCTTGGAGTAGTACTTAGCACCCTGTAGCTCATCCAATAACTCATCTATCACAGGAATAGGATACTCATGCTTGACAATAAGAGAGTTTAGGTACCTGTAGTCTACACACATCCTCCATGTTTGATCTTTTTTCTTCACCAAAATAACTGGGGAAGCAAAAGAGCTTTTGCTGTGTTGGATGAGCCCAGCTTCTAACAGCTCCGTGAAAATCCTCTCAATCTCATTTTTATGGAAATGGGATGTTCTGTATGGGTGCTGGTGCCTGGGTATACTATTAGGCTTGAGTGTGATGTGGTGTTCCACACCCCTACTAGGTGGAAGCTCTGTAGGTTCTTCAAATACATCCTTGAAGTCCTCTAGTAGACCTTCCATGCCAGAGTCAGCTACTGGATTCAGACTATGCAGCCTGATATGGAATATCTCCTCCAAGTCATCCCTGTTGCTAGAATGTAGCAGCTTGTATAGAGAATGCCCAGAGATCATCTGGCATTCCACTTGTGATTTTGCAGCCTGAAGTTTAATCTTTTTTCCTTTTTGTGTGACTGTGAAGGTCATGTTTTTGTAGTCCAATTCTATTGGAGTACAGGATTTGAGCCAATCCCCTCCCAAGATTAAGTCATATCCCTCAGTCTGTAGAACTCTTAGGGAATAAACAAAATGATGGCCCTGCACATTCCAACCAAACCCAGTGGCATGTTTCTCACTAATAAGCTTTTGGCCATTAGCTACTCTGACCAACAATGGGTTAGCTCTTTCCAGAGAACATCCCAGTCTCCTTGCTGTGGCTTCTTGGATAAAATTCAATGTACTCCCAGTATCAATCAAAATCTGTAGCTCCTGCCCCTCTACCTTCCCTGTGACCCTAAGTGTGGTAACACCCTCAGCCCCAGATATAGCATTGATTGACATTTAGGCCTCCTCCATATCAGAATCCCCTTTATCAGGAGGAAGACACTCTTCTAGAGGAACTTGACTAGAGTGCATGTAGGTGAGCTCCTCCTCTTCACTCATGATCATTTAATGAATCCTATTCTTGTACCTATGGCCAATGACATATGGCTCATCGCAGTTATAGCACAAGCCATTTTCTCTTCTAGCAGCCATTTCAGCTGCAGTGAGGAGCTTGGTGGAAGGCTTAAGTGCTGGGGTAAACTGCTTGGTAGGGGTAGCAGTACCTGTCTCAGTCTTCCTGTAAGTATATGACTAATTATGATGTGTTCTCATAGATGGTTTCAGCTTTTTTGTAATGGCCTCTATGGTTTGCAACTGGTACCCAGCTCTATCACCTGCTGCAAGGATGTAGGGTTGAACATATTACTTGCAGCTTGGAGATCCTCACTCAATCCACTTATAAAACTAGCCATAAAATACCCTTCAAAATAATCTGAGTGATTAAATAACAGTATGCAGGCCCTCAATTCTTCAAATCTCTCTACATAATCATCATAAGATCCCTGATGTTTGAGTTTGTTGAATTCTATTATGATTTTAGTTTCCTTCAACTCCTCAAACCTAGCAGAAACGACCTCTAGAAATTGACTCCAAGATAGATCCCTGAACTTATAGCTATGGTTCTGAAACCATTGCTCTGCCTTACCCTCAAAATGTAATGAAGCTAATACCATTTTTTGGGAATCTGGAACATTAGGGATTAACTGGTAATACTGATTGCATTTTAGGATCCAAGAGCGGAGTTGATTACCATCAAACCTTGGGAATTCTATTTTATGGATAGGGTTTTTAACCTGCATGCGTGTGGGATCCAAAATAGCCTTGGTTCCAGAGTCAGCTGGGTATTGGTTGTAAGATCCACTCTCAGCTGTCCAGGGAGAAGGTGGAGCTCCCAAAATAGATTGACCCTCTTGCGTATTTTTGCCCTTTGCTAGATTTGATAACTGCAGTTGTATATTGTCGAGTGTGTGGGTGAGATTATCATACTTAGAGTTAACCCCCTTAAACTGATCATGAATTTGTGTAGTGATTTTTCCTAATTGTTCCTGCATTTTCAGTTCTGCTGCGTCTCTTTTGGTTGATTCTGTAAGCAAAACTTGATCCATTCTTTTCTGTGCTTTTTGCAGTTCTTTCAAAAGAGTGCCTTCAGCCATGAGTCCAGGAGCGTGGCTCTAAGATACCACTTGTAGTGGGTAGCTACAATTAGTTATGTAAATTGTTGATTGTAATTGTTGTAATAGAAATGGTAGAAATAGAAGAAGTAGAGAAAGGAGAAGATAGAACTTAGAGGAGGAAGTTGAGGCTAAATTTTTCTTATCTTCTTAATTTCGCCCAAATGAGTTTATATATGTACTCATATTGGTCCCCACATCATTACAAATTGAAACCCTAATAGTACCATAAATTAAAATTAAAGCTTAGTTCTGCAAATATAAAACTACAATTTCATACTTTAGCCACTATTTCCGGCCCATCCCCTGATCCGGCCCAATTCTACCGAACCCGCTGCAAAGTCCAAATTTGTAATAACCAGCTCCACTTCCAATTCAGATGAAAGAACCCGCTCTGCCTCAATCGATCTCCCTTCTTCCAACAAATCTGAATTATCCAAGATTCCATTTTTTTCCATTTTCGAGCCTTCCTCCACAATCTTCACTAGATCCGTGACAGACTGAACTGACTTTAAACAGTCGAGGAAAGCAGATCATGTCAGAAGATGACATGACAATAGAATCAACTGTGCCAGCTGAGTCTGAACCAGCTGAAACCGACTTCATGGATGGTGTTGAAGCACACTTCAACAAAACTCTCAACAATTTCACCTCATAGAGAGTTACGACTCCGATCTCTTCACTCAACTGAGGAGATATCTCAGATGGTCACTGTGATACCCCGATCCTTTTGATAAATTATAAATTATAATTTTAGTAAATGATTTCGAACTAATATTGTTGAATATTAATCTTGTGAGTATGTTTGTATGTCATGCCGTTGTTTTATTGCAGGTTGTCTCACTTGAGCCGATACGTCATAGCACGGTGGTATTATACTAAGTGTATAATACATGATAACATTTAATATTAAAAGTGTCGAGTTATATGATAATGAATGCGTGTCATTGCATTGAGTTTAGTTTGCCAGAACCTTGAACACCCTAACGCTGAGTTGATCGGGGGTCTCACTGACCGGGGGTTCAGGGGGCGAAGCGCCCTGATGGAGGCTAGGGGGCAACGCCCCCGGCTTTTTCAGCGTGTATTAGAAGTGTTTTTGAAAATCTAAGTCGTTTTAAAATGGAGTTAAAAATGTACGGGAGTCAAATTAGAAGCGGGCTTGAAGGGGGCACGCCGCGCGCCCGCGGGGTGGTGCGCGCCCGCGGGGCCGTGCGCGGTCGTAGGAGATTGCGCGCCCGCGGGGCTGACGGGAGACGCGCGCCCGCGGGGGCTGTGCGCTCGCGGGGAGTGTTGGCCGAGAGATGGGTTCCGCGGTCGCGCGGGTCCGGGGATTCTCTACCTATAAATACAACACTTGTTCATTTCTCCCTCATTTCTTTCAACCAAGAGGGGGCGATTTTCTCCTCTTTTCTCTCTCAAAATTTTTCAATTTCTGAAGTGTAATCCATCATCATCCATCAACAAAGGTAACCTCTACACCTCTCCTTCTTGGGGATTAAACACCCATTTCTTGCTGTTTTGGAAACTAGGGTTGGTTATCCAAATTTGAGGATTTTGGATTTTTGTTGATCTTCTTGCTTTGATGTCTTGAACATATGGTTTATTTACCTCCTTGAGGCTATATGTGAAGTTATATCGAATTCCTATGGTTCATTATTGCTAGGGTTTGGAATTCTTCCCTAATTTCCCTTTGTTTTGTTGATAATTGTATGGAGATGTTATGAGGGTTGTTTGGGGTTGAATTTCAAGTATGTTAGAGATCTAGGATGAAGGTGCTTGTATTTGAAATGTTGGGTCTAAAGGATTTAAAATGAGTCATGAGCATGTGGTTTAAATGTGTGCCCGTAACGTGTTCGATTAAATGTTTTAAGGAGTTTTAATGTGCATTTTGAGTCCAAAATCGTAGTATGAGCTTATATATCCATGGTCGTGTATGTGAAGATGTTTGAAGACTTTAAAGCAAAGTATAGCATGAGTTTGGTCTAAATTATGATTTAATTGTATGACTCGACATCTAAAATGAAAAGGGGATTAAAAGGTGCAAGGTAACGTGTTGGGGCTCGAGGTGGACAACTTGTGGGCGGCAAAAGAGTATTTCAAAGGTTGAGAAATTGTGAAAGCGTCTCATAAGGTGGGGTAACTCTAAACTGTGAACACGTGTAATGTTATAGTTATTGTTGTGCTTTGATTGTATAAATATGAAGGGTCTTTGGACCGTTGAATGAAAGAGATCCTTCGGGGTCGACAAAGAGACCCTTCGGGGCAGAGATCCTTTGTGATCGAATATAGACCTGTTAATGTCCTCCCTGGGGGGTAGTATGTCTGCGGGCATCCCTACAGGGCCAAAGATGTTCATTAACGGGGGCATCATGATGTTTAGACCCTACGGGGTTGAGACTAGTCTCCACAAAGTAAAGAAAAGTTCATATATTATATTTTCACTTGTGCAATTAGCTATAACTGTTTACAGTGTTCTCCACTGAGTATGTTGTTAAATACTCACCCCATTCATTCAATGAATTTCAGGTTGAGGAGTCGGAGCCCGAGTAGGAGCATTGTGAACACAAGTGAACCCCACAAGCTTGTGTTTATCTTTTGCATGCTCTTCTTTTGATAACACTCATATTATTATTGTTATTATTACATTGATCATTCTTTTTGCCTTATGATCAATGATTATTTGGGATGGGAATAGTCCGATCTTTTGTAGGCCATGATGTATATAACTTGATATTATGTAGAACAACTTAAAGGAGGGTCGTTTGACCTTGGAGCCTTCTATGTGCGAATTATGTCGATGAACCGCTATATTATGTTTGTTAATTTAGGGTGCTAGACGGGCGGGTTGTGTAAGCCTATGAGCCCGATAGGTTAGATGATTGCATGCTTAATAGGACAAAATTTATATTGAAAAATTATGATGCCTTACCTCAGCATGCTATGTATATTATCATATTTTGACCTAAGCTTCCACTCATATTAAAATAAGTACACAAAATATGTAAGTAAATTGTATGTTAAGTGACGTGGCCAAACGGAGTAGTTTGGGGCGTTACAGTCACTCTGGAGATATCATATTGATGAAGTAGTCATGTTTGAACTGCTAGACAGGAAGGGACGTCACTTTTGGAGTCAAGGAGTATGGAGCAGAAACTGGATGAATCATCCACTAATGGCTACTCTCACTCTCTCCAAGATTATGGATTCAATGATCCACAGAATCCAGCATGGAGTACCAGCCACAGCTCCACTGCCGTTTACAGAACCATCCAACTCATCCTCTACACCGATAGAGTTCAACCACCCACCTCCAACTGAAGAACTCCTCCCAAGTTTGGCCATGATGACAACTAAACCCCAAGTTCAGTCTCCACTGCCAGATCTAAGGAAGTTCATGGGGAGCTGTATGGAGAAGAGCCACCAGGGATGAGAGACAATTGTCTCAGGGGAAAGTTTGGGGAGAAATCTGAAGAAATGCTAGTGCTAGAGAAAGAGGAGAGACTAGCAACTGGTGGAATAGATGAAAGAAGAGATGAGATACCAGCTGAAGAAGTGCAGCAACTGAAGAGCTAGAAACTAAAGAAGAAGAAAAAGAAAAAGAAACTGTTGTAGATTGAAAGATATCTAATCAGTTTATATAAGCAGTTTCTTAGCTACACAAGTTTTCTTGCTTGATTGTGTTCTTCTTACACAACTTAAAAATTTCTTAATCGGTTTTTCCATCATTGCTCAATTTTGCCATGTTTTGGACATCATCAAAAAGGGGGAAATTGTTAGGAAAAACTATCAAGGTTTTTCTGACAAAGGATTTTGATGAGATGTCAAAATATGTCAAAATATGCAAAGAGCTTTGAAAAACTGAAAGAAAATCAAGCAGAAAACTAAGGGTGATCATATAAAAAAATTGAGCTATCAAAGCTAAAGAAATGATCAATCCAAGTGAGAAAAAGAAAATAAAAGAGAGAAAAAGAAAAAGAAAGAAAAGAGATAGAAAAGAAAAAGAGAGAAAAGAAAAGAGAAAGATAGAAACCAGCCAAAAACTGAGTAGAAAAAAGAGAGAGAAAATATCCAGCCACAAAGGGCTATGAAAAAAGAAACTCTAACTTGCTAAATCAGTCAGCAAGATAAACTAGAAGTTGCAGGTACCATCAAATGGAGTGACAAATGCCACCAGTCTACAGTGATGAATTGAAGAAAAATACCAATTGAAGGCACTAGCCCAGAAGCGCCCAATACCAGCTGAAGAGAGTTCTAGCTGAAGAAAAATACCAGCTAAAAAGAAGAACTGAAGGATATGCCAGTTCGAGACTATTCCTGGCTGAAGAAATACCAGTTGAAGAACACATCAGTTTGAACTAATGAACATGCCAGTTCAAGATAATACCAACTGAAGAAGACTACCAGCCGAAGAGAGGATGATTCAAGCTGAAGGAAATACCAGCTGATGACCACATCAGTTTGAGCTGATGAAAATTCTAACTCAAGAGATACTAGCTGAAGAAGCGTACCAGTCCAAGGTCCGAGCTGAAGGAAATACCAGCTTAGGAAGTTCCAGCTGAAGGAGCATACCAGCTGAAGAAAAGACCAAGGTACAAGCTGAAGGAAATACCAGCTCAAAGGTTCCAGCTGAAGAAGTACTAGTTCGAAGGATACCAGCTGAAGACACATCAGTTTTGAAGTCCAACTGATGAAGCCCCAACAACCGAACTAAAGACCAGTCCAAGGAAGTTCCAGCTGAAGGGACACAAGTCCAGAATGCCAGCTGAAGAACACTGGTTCAAACTACCAGCTGAAGAAAATCAAATTGGAGCTCAGAAGACATCAAGCCCAAGCCCAGAACTGCCAGCTGAAGATGATCTTAACTGAAGCTTTCCAAACTGCCAAGAGATGCGCAGAACTGACAGACGAGGAACTGAAGATTCCAACTGCCAGACAAAGCTCAGAACTGAAGATCAAGATAGAAGCTGTAACTGAAATTCAAATTTTAGATAAGCCAAAGAAGATCTTGAAGTTAATGCAACCGAGATCTTAGAACAAAAGCTTGTCAGAAGAGCAGAGGTTACTCAACAGCTATCTTTAAATGAAAGTTCCTCAACGGTGTTATCATTTATGATCACACAGTGATCATCAACGGTCACTAGCCACTCATCTATAAAAGGTGAACAATCCACAAGGTGACTGTTAACTTTTTGCATTCTACTCATGAGAGAACTTTAGCTAAGACTTTCCGCGAAGATGTTCGCTAAAGCACTAAAGCCTCACTCTCAAAACTCAGAAGAAGCAAAAGTCCAACTGAAGAGAAGGAGCCAGATCGCTCATCAAGCTAGCTGTTGAAGATTTCCAGCCAAAGCAACTCTCTCAGTTGAAGCGCTACAACGATCAACTACCCAGCTCAGCCACAGACGCACAAATGAGCATATCAGTTGATATCAGTTTCAAGACTGTCTTCTTGAAGATCAAAAGAGATCTAAAATCTTGTAAAGAAGGACAATAGCACCTAAAGTCTCAGCGAGCAGTTGAGATCGGTAAGTGTGAGCTGTCGACCTAGAAACCGGCTGAGGAGGCTACTTGCGTTGGTTCGCTTCCGGGACAGCAACAGTTGGAAAGGAATTCGTGACTCGTAAAGTCACCGACATCCAAGTCCAACACTTGTCTTCACTGTGTAACTGTAATTAAGGAACTTTACACTTGCATAGTGAATTGCCCTTTTACAGAAGAAAGAGAGGACGTAGAAGTTGAGCTTCGAACCTCTATAAAACTTCTTGTGTGCTCTGCTTTACTTTTTAGTTTTAGTTGCATCTTTTAAACTGCACACCTCAAGCACACACAACACTCCGAGCTAGCAGATCATCTCAACTGATCTCCACAAAACACGGATAACTCAGAGAGTCAAAACGGGCCCTAAATATTCAGCACTTATTGTTCAGTTTTGAAATCAGTTTATTCACCCCTCCCTCTAAACTAATTATGACTCACCTCGGGACCAACACAAATATCTTCCCGTGGAGAGATTAAGTTTTCATCTTGAAAATGAACATATAATTTTCTTTCAAGATTCTGATTCAATTGATGATGTCCTTAATAGACCAACTATTCATAAACGTATGTTTTTAGCTTGGTTTGAAGCAAATAAAAAGTATCCGGAAGCATGGAAACTTACTTATGTTGAATTCCCAACAAAAAATTTTTGGAAAAGAACTATAAAAGAATGGGTACCGAGAAAAAAAAATTCTCAATTGGAAGAATTTTTTTTGTTCCTCCGGACACTGGAAAAATGTACTATTTGAGATGTTTACTTAATATAGTACAAGGTCCTACATGTTATGAAGACATAAGAAAAGTTAATGGTGTGCAATATACTTTATTCAGAGATGCATATTATGCATTGGGATTATTAGACGATGATAAGGAATATATTGATTGAATTGTTGAAGCAAGTTATTGGTTATCTGCTCAATCTTTGAGAAAGTTGTTTATTACATTGTTAGCCTCTGATTCAATGGGACGTTCTGAAGTGGTGTGGAATAATTGTTAAATATATTTATCTGATGATATATTATATAATCAACGATCATTACTATAACATCCAGCTATATAACAATATACTAATTTAATATTTATTTAATTTTATTATATCATTTTAATTTACATTATTAAATATTGTGTTTATTTTTTTATATTCTTATAAATTTACAAAATTGCACTTGACTAATGAACAAATTAAAAGTTATTGTCTCGTAGAAATTGAAAAGTTGATCAAGAGTTTTGGAAGGAGTTTGCAAGAATTTGAAGGTATGCCATTTCTAAGTTCTGAATTTTTTCAATTGGAAGCAAATAGATTGATAAATGATGAAATGAGATATGATAAAAAAAAATTTGGAAAATGATCACAAAGTGTTTGTTAGCAAGCTTACAAATGAACAACACAATGTGTATCGAATTATTTTGGATGCTATATCATCAAATTTAGGAGGGATGTTTTTTGTATAGGGATATGGAGGTACTGGAAAAACATTTATATGGAAACCATTATCAGCAGCATTGAGATCAAAAGGAGAAATTGTCTAAAATGCTACATCAAGTGGTATTGCTTCTATATTATTACCTGATGGATGCACAACGCATCCACGGTTTAAAATACCATTAAATCCAAATGAGGATTCCACTTGCAACATTAGCCAAGGAAGTCCACTAGCAGAATTGATTGTGAGATATAAACTTATAATTTGGGATATGCACATATGATGCACAAGTATTACTTTGAAACTTTGAATCGAACACTTCGAGATATAGTGCATGTTTCTGATTCATCAAGTGCCCATAGAATTTTTGGAAGAGATTTTCGATAGATTTTACCAGTTATTCCAAAAGGAAGTAGACAGGATATTGTTCATGCCACAATAAATTCTTCTTATGTGTGGAAAGATTGCAAGGTATTGAGATTGACAAAAAAATATGAGACTGTCAAATTTGGGTCCTAATGATGCAACTAATGAGTTAGAACAATTTGTAAATTGGATTGCCAGTATTAGTGACAGTACAATTGGTGGCCCAAATGATGGACATATCAATATTGACATCCCAGATGACATTGTATTGAAATGGTCAAAAGATTCAATTTCAGCAATTGTTCAAATTACTTTTCCATCATACAGTACTAATATTGCAGATACAACTTATCTACAAGAATGAGCAATTTTTGCTCCAACTTTAAATGCGATTGAATCTGTAAATCAATACATGATTTCTTTGAACAAATGTGAGGGCCAATTGTATTTAAGTTCTAATTCGACATGTAAATCAGATACCAACACATGTTTGTTGCAAGAAGTTCATACTCTAGAATTCTTAAATAGTATCAAATGCTCAGACGTTCTGAATAATGGATTATTTTTGAAAATTGATACTCCTGTTATGTCGTTGAGAAACATAGATCATGCAAATGGTTTATGTAACGCGACTCGATTGATGGTGACAAGACTTGGCAATCATGTTGCGGAAGCAAAAATTTTAACAGGTCAAAATGCACAGCAAATGATACTAATTTCAAGAATGTCTTACTCCTGCTGATCCAAGATTGTCTTTTAAGTTTCAGCGAAGACAATTTCGTCTTATGGCCTCATATGCAATGACAATAAACAAGAGTCCAGGACAATCACTTTCTCTTGTTAGTTTGTCAACACAAGCCAATTTCACTCATGTCATGGCCAATTATACGTTCCTATTTCAAGGGTTACAAGTCGTGGTAGATTAAAGATTTTATTTGATGATAATGATACAAATACCACTACAAATGTTGTGCATAGAGAATTATTTCAAAATTTATAAACTTATTTAAATTAATTTTTTTATTTACTTATAATGTTTATAATTTATGATTAATAAGTGTATATAATTTAATGATGAATTCATATTAATATAAATGTTAACAACTGAATAATTACTTATCTCACACACACACACACACATATGTCATATAAAATTTGTCTCTATGCATTATGTGCATAAAATTATAAATTATGCTAATATTTTATAAATTTAGACCAATTTAAATTGTAATATTAATAGAATTACATTAAAAGATAATATAATATCAAATTTAACTAATTTTATACTATATGCTATGTAAATTTCTTTCCTTGCAACGCATGAGTGGTATACTAGTAATAATAATAAAAGAATAAAGAAAAGACGATTTGTAAAGCCTCCTCCGACGTCGACCGGCAGGCCAGCCCTACTCCACAGAACTGGAAAAAAATTAATTTTATAAATAATTACTTTTGAATTATTTTATCTAGTGATGTATTTAAATATACAAAAAAAAAAAATTGAAACAAACTTGACGCCTAAACGGTTCTAGATTAAAATTTTAAACTCAATCCATAAAATCGTATTATTAAATGGAGGCAATTTTTTCTAAATTTTTCAACTTAAATATCATACTAGTGCTAGAATAAACAAACTTCAGAACTCACTCACTCATCACTCCAGATAGGATGGAAAGAAAAGAAACTCTGTCTCTTTTTCTATTAACTCAAATTCTCCTTAATTCTTATCTATCAAACTACTAACTTTAAAACCAAGACTCCAACTAATCCAAATAACTGAAACCATTCACGGTGCAATCTTTGCACGTGCAGCCGGTCTAAACCCACAATGGCTGATCGTTATCGGGTTCCGATTATGGAGAGCCTCTAGAGTAGACAACTATTTGCTCATGTTGCTGCTACCAACTCTCTCTCAATTGGTCATCAGTTCACTTGTGTCCTAACAGAAGCTTCTTTTCCTGAAAATATATAATTAGGACACGAACAAAAATAGAAGGCAATGAAAAAAAGTGTTTCCAAGTTTAAGAGCTCAAGGATATAGCAAACTACTCTTTTCAACTAACCACTTTTGTCCGATTTTCTTCTACTACGCCATAGTAGCCGAATTGGAGTGCCTATGAATCCTGCGCTCGACCGGAGTTGCTTCTCCATATATCGTTGGTATGTTTCAGAAAAAAGCTTAGAATCATTTACAAAGAACACAAAGGTAGGTGGCCTAATAGCTGCCTGCAAAAGATTTTTGTTCATTAGGTACAATAGCTGTGTCTGAACCTTTCTAGGTACGGTAGCAGGACGAGCATTTGATATATCTTTATGAAATCAAATTGCTAGACTATACGACGGAGTATGTGAAAGAAATGGTCAAAGATCCCAGTATGCATGATATTTATTAACTACTCGTTTTCACATTTCAATAAGTGAAAACTGCAACTTAAAATTTTGGGAGTTCACGTAAGATAACATATCACGTACAGAAGAGAACTCGGAGAGTAATTATTCAGTAGTGACATAAAAGAACTCAATAAGTACCTACCTGAGTGCAATAATAAATACGGCCTCTTTTTCCTCCTCTAGTTCTTGGAGGTGGTTTAAATGCAAAAGCTTCACTGACCACTTGATTCAATGTTGCTGTTGATAATCTCCTCGATCTCTCTTTCTCAACCGTGCCAGCAGCCACAGTGATCCTGTGAAATAAAAGAAAATTTAAAATCGAGAAAAAGCACACGAAATAAAGGCTTATCACCTCTAAATATGAAGGGAAGTGAATATCTCTACTACAAAATATTTGAATCCACATTATCCCTCAAGAAGATCAAGATGGTCATGCATTCTAAGTTGCTAGCCAGTGCAACAAAACTGGACGCTAAGTGAAAGACTGTGATCGGCATAGCAGGCAAACAAATAGTTCTTAAAATGCCCGATGGAAAAGTAGAATTCAGTTATTTTTCAGGGTATCATAGAAAAGGTTGAGAATTTCTAAGTAATATTTTTTCCTCACCAGCATTCGCTTTTCAGTAAATTTAGGACAAATTTCGTAAGGATCCAAGTACAGAAATCATATATATGACTCATCAGAAGATGGTTGTAAATTTTTCGCAGAGAAGAATATAACCCAAATAAATATGTGAATGAGCATAATGATCTTCGATTTGCATCTCGAGCCCTAATTAGAAACATACTTCTCAACACTATTCCCTTGTATTGCTGTTGAGTACACAATGGGTGCCCAGCTAAGAATACGGAGCTTCCCTCTCAGATCTTCCTCATAGTATGTAGCAGTTTGCTGGTTTTTATTGGGTATTGTGTCCCATTTGTTCACAACAATTAGGCAACCTTTCCCTTCACTCTCTATCTGTTCAGCAATCTTGAAATCCTAGAAAGTCAAAGCCATGATGTTAGAGTTACTAAAAAGATCAGCCTCAAAAGAACACAAGGAACATAAATATAAAAGGAAAAAGGGAAAAGAAAGATAAAACACATGCATCAGCCAACTATAGAGGAATTTCAAGTGATGAATTATTCTTCCAACAGCTCCAACATGAAAAATATAAGGAGTGCTTGTAATTTAGATAGTACAAACTTTTTTCACTTCCCAAGAACACGTAGAAACTTCAAATGTTTAGAAGAGCACTCAGAAACCAAACTAACAACATACATGCCATCTGAGTCCCAAAATATCTATTTTAAGATATCACTAATTGGTACTCCCTCCGTCCCAATAGCAAGGTCCCTCTTGCCTTTTTGGGATGTCCCAATAGCAATGTCCCATACCAAAAAAGGAAATAATTAGTGTCCTAATTAAAGTGGAACCCACTTACTTTATATTATTTTTTATTATAATACTCCTTAATAAAGTGGAACCCACTTACTTTATATTACTTTTGATTATAATACTCCTCCTTAATACCTGTGCCCAATAACAAGGGGACCTTGGTATTGGGACGGAGGGAGTATTATATTCTTAATTTAATCCAGTTTTTTGCTCAATGACAAATGCAAGTCTCTAGCTGAAATCAATGATAAGTGCATAAATAAAAATTAATCAAACTGCAAAATCATGCACCAATTACCTGTTCTGTGATGCAGGCCATAGCTTCAATTACCAGGGCTACAACATCAGAACGACGAACGGCACGAAATGCTCGATTGACAGACAGAGCCTCGGTGGTGCTACCTGATGAAGCTACAGCTGCTTTCCTTCTGATACCAGCTGTATCTATAAGATGCCATTTCTGAAAAATATGGCAAATAATTGGCAACTTCTTTTCAATTATAAATCTAGAACTGAATGGAGAATTTAGAAACAGTCAAAAGTTAAACAGAGTGAGATATTTATATTTGGTTTATGAAAAATGAGTGTGCTGGCTGTACAAAGACATTGAGGATAGAACAAGACATTATTAAGCGCTATACATTACCAACCTGGCCATCTGACCCAGTAAATTCAGTATCTATGGCATCTCGGGTGGTTCCGCTGATTGGACTGACAATTGTTCTATCCTCCCCAACCAAAGCATTCACAATACTACTTTTACCCACATTTGGTCGGCCAACTATGGCAATAGAAGGAACATATTCTTCTGCAGCAGTGTCCTCTATAGCCTGCAAAGAATCATGATGTCTCTCATTCATTTACAATAACAATTTTTATTTCAACAGATTGAATAAAAACTCTGTTAATGTCCCAAGGTTAATAAATAAAAAACATGAACAGTTCAAGGGAAATGTTGATTTGCAATATGTTTGACTATAAGGTTTGCCTTCTATGTAAACCAGCTAAGCAGACTTGGAGACCTGGAATGAGGGAAAAGAAAGCTGGATAGAGCTTTGCTAGGTCTGCTTTCACTAGAAACGACAGCAGAAGCTGAAAACCCATACAAGACTTAAATGTTTTAGGGTTACCGAATGATGCAATCTCTAGCTTCCGTGTGAGTTATGGAAAGGATCTATCACGAGCATCTCTTTAGCAAAAACTTTTGATTTTGCGAACATAATGTAGACATGAATACAGAGCCTCAAAGGGTGTAATAAACAGCTGGGTGATTAGATCCAACTCAGGACATATTCATAGTGCAATCTTTGGCATTTAGGTTCAGCTTAGACCCTGTGCACAATAATTAAAGAACAACTTCATCTAGTAAAGCATTCAAATTCACAAGCAATAAGGCTGGCTTAGAAAACTTCCCAGCTAACATAGAATACTCCTTGTTAACCAAAGTATGATAAAAGGTGTTCAATAAAGCACATTGCTCAGCCAGATATAACCATGAGAAATGCCAGTGATCTAATAATGTAGAAGATGATGCATCTCAATACTTGGTGCAAGAAACTGACCTCAATCTTTTTCAATTGAGAACAGACAGAATCAAGAAGGTCCCCTGTTCCACTCCCAGATACAGCCGATATTGGAAGCGGAGATAACCTAGTAGATCAAAGAAATAAAATAAGTTGTTGATGCAGATGTCTAGTCCAAGTGCTCACATATTATATGGCCAATGCAATTCAACCAATTTTGTCTGCTAACTTTTACCAAAATATCGATCTATTATCAATTGCAGCATCTGCTGCACATATAGATACTGATGTAGAGAACACAGTCATAACATAATATTGAATAAATAATACAGTACACTATATGGATTAGTTCTCCGGGTCACCTACATATTCTCTAATTCCTACTTGGTGAAGGAAAGGAGGGTAACAGAGCAGATAATTACGAATATAAGCAGCAAATTGGGTAAATCAAGGAAACCAGAGGAGATGTGTAAGATTATGGCCTTATGGGTACAAACATATGCAGCAAATTCGGCAATGGACGCAAAAGACTGAAAGTGGCAGGTTGTAGTCATTGATGTTGCACATCCTCCTTACCTCTCCATTCCTCCCTCTTTCTCTCTTTCTAGTGTTTGCTTTAAAGAAAAAAAAAAGTTTTGTGAATCCCTTGCTTACAATTGACATAATAAAAGAAAAGAGCCCTTACCCTAAAGCCCAGAACTCTGATGCTTGTAAGATACCTTTCCGAGGAGATTCACATTTGTTTACAGCAAGAACAATATATTTGTGTGAATAGTTCTTGCGCAGCCAATCCCCTATTTCAACATCTGCTGCAGTCAGACCTGCCTGTTAATAGTTCATTATAGACTGCCCATAATAAATAAGACTTGTGCTCTAACATACCAATTCAGTGATAAGGATCGAAATTTCCATTAATTTCTCAACACAAGGAAGTGTACTGTAGTTTCAGTTTCTTTCAAAATTTGTCAAAGAGAATGAAACCTAGAATTTGCACACAGCAATAAATAAAAACTTTTTTTCTGAAGAAAAAATCACTTTCAGGATAAACAGTTTAAACATATCCCAGTTTTCGCCTTCCCCCACCAAACCCAAAAAGGCATGTATACGAAGAATTATGCACTAGATTGACCACACAAGATTAATGAAATGAATAGGTAGAGCTTCTCAAAGTACTAGCAATGCAGTGAAAAACCATACCTGACCATCAACAACAAATATGATGACAGAAGACTCTTCCACAGCAATAGAAGCTTGTCTCTCAACCATAGACGGCATCCTAGCAACAGCAGCTTCCCTGGAGGCAAGAGGTATCCCCTCCATGCCAATTGTTGTTAATATTGCTAGTTCTTCCTTAACATCTTCCTGATACTTTGAAAGTGTAAGTACACCTCCAGTGTCCACTATCATAAATTCATAATCACCCCAATAAGATCTACCATACAAACGGTCCCTGGTAACACCAGGTTCATCAACCACAATTGCTCTGTTTCCCTGCAAATATGCAACTCCAACAAATGAAACTTGGCTGCTAAATTAGAAGTCAATCAGAACCAAATACTTAATTTAAAACTTTACAATCCAGGCCTCAACATATTCCAATTTCAACCACAGCTAACTGTACATACCCCAACCAAGCGATTAAATAATGCCGATTTACCAACATTTGGCCTTCCAACTATTGCAACCTTTGGAAGAAGATGATCAGGAATCTGCAGAAAAAACTATTTGGCATGAAATCAACAGATAACAAAATTCTATGGCCACATTTTGTTTCAATATGAAAATCAGATAGATGATTGTATGCAGTATTTACTATGTTCAGAGGTAGAGAAACAGTAGCTTATGGTTTATCGTAATAATCATGTGATATGCCAGCCAAGATAACATATTTTAGTGAACCAAGTACCAAGTGCAGGAAATATGTTATACGCAGGAACCGAGGCGCGAGTTAATTTTTGGCTCAAAATCTCATGAGAATTCACAAAATCGCATAAACAGCAATATTTACTGTGACTTGAACAACTTTCTAATGCATACGCATTGTAATGAAAACTCCACTGTATTCATCTGTACTCTTTCCTTAAAATTATAATTAACTAAAAGAACACTAGAGATAGAGAAGACACAAAGAGTTTCACTGACATTGCTAGTTGAATTTGTGCGCCTCTTCTGCTTTCCTCGAGTTCCCTTTTGATTGGAAACTCCATCCTCTGAAAACATCCAAGTATGGGATGTCAACAATTCCATATGCACAAAAGAATCTCCAAAAGCACTATTTCAAGTAATTTTCCAAGGTTCATTTCAGGCAAAATCTCAGTTTGGTAAACATGGCAAGTCTTTCAGAAAATTCAAGATAAAATTTCAAACGTAGTCCTCAAGCCTTGCAACATTAACAATCAACCAGTCATATTCCTTCTATTTGCAATCACTATTATTGATACCGTTTTCTAATACAGTTTATAATCCTAGGGAGAGATAAAGAGACAAATATGGTGCAAGCAAATGATTCAAGAAAAGTGTGTTCCCCCAATTTTATCGGTAATTTTCAGCCATTGTTGAAAATGCACATTATAAAAAATGAAGAAGTGCGAGTTGAATAAACGAACCAATTTTAAGTTGTCGAGACAAGGAATCGGAGAACTCCTTCACGGCCTGTCTAGCCTCGAGCTCAAGTTCTTGAGCGTCGAAATCCTCCGCCTCCTCCTCCTCCTCCTCCTCCTGCGACTCCGATAACGTTTCTTCTCCATTAAGGTCAGTATGCAGCTTAGTCTCTTCATTGATATCTGCTGATGGTAAATTGGTAGCAGACAAGGGAGTAAAAAAAGGCCTTCGTTGGCGGTGGCGGGCGGCGGAGAGAGCGACAGCAGCAGGGGGAGGAGAACAGTTAGATAGATGAGAGAGAAAATAACAATTCTTAGATAGAGGAATTGCGAATGTAGACATGGTGGAGAGAGAGAGGGGTTTAACGAAGAAAAAAGGTTTATCTCTATCCTATTTCAAGACCAACCACAAGGTTTTTCACCATTCCCTCTGCAAGACTGCAACTGCAAAATAAACAAGGATTTTTATTTTATTTTTCTTTTACAGCAAATAAACTCGGATGTTATCAGTTATCATAACTTGATCATGCTCTACGTCCAGGAGTGTAATTGAATTGAGTTGAATAGAATATTGTCACGTTAAAGCTCGACTTGTTTACTGTTGAGGAAATTTTAAATTTTAATTCTTGAATATTTCCAGACACAGGTTTAATTGAGTATAAATGAACATTATAAATTTATATTTGAATTTAAATATTCAATAGGGAATAATTAATTTTACTTTTTAATTGCATCAAAAAAGAAATAAAAGGAAAAATAAAATAATTGTGAAGTTATTTCAATATCTTTTTATTACTTATTTATACAATTAAAATTACTCAATACACCACAAATTTAAAACTAAAGAAAAGAAAAAAGAAAACAAATTAAAAAATTTATTATACATATTAAAAATCATTATTCATCAAATTCTAATAGCTTATTAGAAGTATTAGATGTTAGTATGAATGTATTAATCGAAAAATAATTGAGTTTAGAATGTGTTGTGGAGATTAATTTTTTATCCAGATTGCGATTCGTTTGAACTGGAAATTTCGAACATTTTGGAATGGTTCAAACTCCATTTTTCGAACAATACTTAGGGAAAAACGGAATTTGGAGCGTTCGAATTTAAGTTTTTGAACATATTGGAGTGGTTCGAACTCCAATTTCCGAACATAGTTCATTCGAAAAACATTTTTTGAAAAATGAGAGTTGTTCAAAAAATTAACTTTAAATACCATGCACCCTGAAATTTTCTGAGTGTTGTTCGAAAATATTTTTTGAACATATGAGGATTGTTCAAACTTTAGTTTTCGAACCAACTACGTTTTTTAAGTATTGGAATCGTTCGAATTAATATTCTCGAACAAGGTGAACGTGTTCAAAAATGTGTTTTCGAACATATTTTATTTATTTATTTTAAGTAAAATAAATATTTTTAGACTGAAGGGGTATTAATGTAAATGTGCATAGTGTAAAGAGTAATACTAGTAGTGACTTAAGCAATTGAAGTGCAAAGAGTAAAGTTAATAAATAGTGTAAATGGAAATTCCTTATTCATTATTTCTGATTAAAAATAGATGGTTTTATTCACAGATTGTAAATCACTGGTTTTGGTTGGAAAAGCTTTACTATGAAAGCTTGACAAAATTTATGTAAGAAGCTTAGTCATCTATTTAGCTTGAATTTTCGTATGTGGAATGTGGATAAGAATAGTGTTCCGTATGCACCATAATAACATTTGTATACACTTAAATATGACATATGCACAGTTTATAATGTATTCACGAAAAAGAAGAAGAACAAGAAGAATAAGAAATACATTATTCATACTATTTAATTCAGTTGGATGAATGAAAAGAAATGTTGATGATTATCCCACCACTCAGTATGTTTTAAGAGTGTTCATCTCATGTTTTTAAATGTAAATGGGGTGGAATTGCTCTAAACGCTTTGGTTATTTAACTTGAACTTTTGAATTTTTAGCTTCAAGAAAATATTTTGAACCTAATATTTCTTGATTAATGGCTTTTGAACTAACTCAAGCTAGTAGTTGGATATATATTATGGATTTATGGTATTATCAATTTTAAGAGTGTAAATTTTATATTTTAGAACTTATGGATTTTTCTTTGAAATGAATTTTGTTTTTATTGAAGTTTATTTATGAAATATAGGTACTCCAAACTGAGCATATATTTTTAAAATTATGAACTTTTTCAAAAAGTGCCACTTTGGAAGGGCCATATCGAACTCTTGAGACTCCTAATATATGTCATTACAATTCGTTCTTGTTCTATTTTTTTGGTATGTTGCAATCTCATCAGTGGAGCTTTTACAATTAGATTGCCTGTTACAAGAGCATTGGAATTCTTTGTAACGTATTTATTGTGTTCTGGTAAAATAATATTGGACGGGATTCCTAAAACTAAATCCCGTGCATTATGCATATTCACAATACAACAAAAATACATTATGTAAATCACAAACAAAAGAACTAATTTCCAATCTTTTATTAATTTCATTTACCAAATGTTCACTCTTGTTTTCATCACCTTCACTAATATTGAACGCAGTCCAAATATTTTCTACACTTTTATCTACCAAAGGCTCACTCTTGTTTTCATCATGTTCACTAATATTCAAACTCATTTGAAATATCTTCTGCACTTACATGCTCAACTTTCAGGACTCACTACTACAAAAAAAGTATTGAGACAGCATTAGTTAGACAATGGCTGTTATGAAAAACCATTGTAATTTAGGAAATTACAATGGTTTCATCTAAAAACATTGTCTATGAGCGTACCTTTTGAAAATTTTACAACGATTTTTCAATAATGTGTTGTCTTCATGCATACGTAGACAAGGGTTTGTTTAAAACTGTTGTTTATGAGCGCATTGTCCTGCACATCTTATCTTTTATTCATACTAACGCCGATACGATAAAAAGAATAAAACCATATCGAGGTCCTAAGAAGGGATTTATCTCATTGGGCAAAAAACCTGGTAAAGAGGGTAGGTGGTTTGATGTGATCCGGAACCTATGGGACATGACACGGGCGAAATATGCGGAAGCTTAGGAACGGAACAACGTCGGATGCGTAAGGGATCAATACGAATAAAGAGAAAACATGAAAAGACTCGACTAGAAACGAACAAGACTCGAACGAATAAAGAACTTACTAGGAAACGTAGACACGAACTAAACTTGAAGGATGACTTTTGAATGACTCGTGGTGGCTGGAAATCGATGGTGGACGGCGGTGTGAACGGCAGAGGTCATCGTGAAGGTGTATTCGGCGGCGACGTATGTTGTGGAATCGGCTAAATTCGGCGAACCCGTGTTGAAAACCCGAACGCATACGTCTAGCTTCTCCGGATAGCAATTCTCCCAAGTACTTAATTATACCCTAAAGAGCCTAAATAAGACTATTGATTTGCTAGAACAATAGAATTGTAGATAAAAGTTTGATCAACCGAAGAATCATGAGACAGATTGAGAATAACTTTTTATTTCTTGCAATTGTCTAACTTTTAAAGTGTCACATGATACTCCTATTTATAGGAGTGATAAGGGATGAAATTCTAACCCTAAACAACTAGAAAAATCGATCAAACTAAGAGTTTTAGTCAAACTAGAATAAAATCAAAAGTTACCAAAAATAAGATAAGAAAAATCTATCTAAATCTAACTAGATAAGGATAAATCCCAAAGTGGATTTGGGCCTTCTAAATTCGCCACTTATGGACTTGGGCTCTTCAATAACGTGTTGGACTATTATTGGATGAATCCACACGTTATTTCCAACGTCAACCCAGTCAGTATGCCCATACCAACTGTCTTCATGCAATCTGGTCAGTATGCCCATACCGACTATTTTCATGCCTTCTTTCTTCTTCATCAACGGACAACATAGTGATCAATTTCGAGCTGCCCTTCACTTTATCTTCATGTATCTCGAACTTGTGCCTTATTGAAGCTTCTAGATACGCTTGTAACTTCTTAGCTCGCAAGCGCGTCATTGGACCTCTAAATTGAAGCTCTGGATCATTCTCTTCTTTGCTTGGCTCATTCTCATCATTCCCCCCTGCTGAAAAGAATTCATCCTCGAATTCACAGGCTCATCATCATCGAACTCATCATCTGCAGAAAAGGAAGATAAGTCAGCAACATTGAATGTAGATGAACACTTGTACTCACCGGGTAAATCAATGCGATATGCATTGTCATTGACTCGACTTAACACGGTGAACGGTCCATCTCCTCTAGGCATCAATTTCGACTTCCTCAAGTTAGAAAACCGTTCGGGACTCAAATGGATCCAAACGCGATCTCCGGGCTGAAAGATCATCGGTTTGCGCCGTTTGTTCTTTTGGAGTGCATTGCGTGCGCTAACTGCCTCAATACGCGTACGTATTTTCTCATGCATCTCCTTCACTTGATCCGCTCTTCTTGTATCTTTAACACTTGTTAGATGCTCAACAGGTAAAGGCAAAATATCAGTAGGCGTTAGCGGATTAAAACCATAAACAACTTCGAATGGGGACATATTAGTAGATGAATGCACAACTCGATTGTAAGCAAATTCAGCATATGGCAAACAATCTTCCCACGATTTCAAGTTGTTTTTAACTAAAGCACGTAGCAAAGTACCTAAAGTGCAATTAACTACTTCAGTTTGTGGATGACATGCAGTAGAAAAAAACAATTTGGTACCTAATTTTCCCCATAAAACTCGCCAGAAATGTGCAAGAAACTTAGAATCCCTATCACTAACAATAGTTCTAGGTATTCCATGTAAACGAACAACATACACAAAAAACAAGTTGGCGATATGAACAGCATCATCGGTTTTCCTACAAGCTATGAAATGTGCCATCTTGGAAAACCTATCAACAACCACAAAAATACTATCTCGACCAGCTCTAGACCGTGGCAAACCCAAAATAAAATCCATAGATAAATCAATCCATGGAGAAAAAGGGGCTGGAAGAGGAGTATATAAACCAAAAGGATGTGAAGTAGACTTAGATTTTTGACAAACAATGTATCTACTACACGCATTCTCAACATCATGTCTCATATGCGGCCAATAGAAGTGTTCATGCAGCAAGTCTAATGTTTTCGACACACCAAAGTGACCCATTAAACCTCCCGCATGCGACTCTAAAGTCAACAGCTCACGCATAGAAGACTTAGGAACACACACACAAGAACCCTTGAACAGAAACCCATCATGCACGAAAAATCCATCTCTAACCTTAGCAAGTTTCGAACATGCTTCATATATAGGTGCAAAAAATGGATCGAATGCATATAAGCCCTTAATGTGATCAAATCCCAACAGCTTAGCATGCATTAAGTTCAAGAGAATGTACCTTCGTGAAAGTGCATCGGCCACCACATTTTCAGCGCCTTTCTTGTACTTGATGACGTAAGGAAAGGACTCGATGAACTCTACCCAATGTGCATGCCATTTATTTAGGTTTAGTTGGCCTTTTAAATGCTTCAAACTCTCGTGATCCATGTGAATCATGAACTCCTTTGGCCATAGATAGTGCTGCCACGTCTCCAAAGCTCTCTTTAATGCGTACAACTCCTTGTCATAAGTTGAATAACGAAGAGCTGCATCGTTGAGCTTCTCACTGAAGTAGGCGACTGGACGTCGTTTCTGCATTAAAACAACACCAATCCCTGTGCCCGAGGCATCACATTCAATCTCAAAAGTTTTATTGAAGTCCGGTAAAGCAAAAACATGTGCATTGCATAAACATGTTTAAAGTGTTAAATGCATGCTCTTGAACAAGACCCCATTCAAATTTGCAATGCTGGAAAAATCGCGCACAAAGCGACGATAAAAGCCAGCAAGTCCATGAAAGGACCTCACATCAGACGTCGATTTAGGAGTCGGCCATTCCTCTATCGCCTTGATTTTGGAACGGTCTACTTCTATACCGCGTTCACTCACAACAAAGCCAAGAAATATGACTTCATTCATGCAGAAAGAACACTTAGACAGATTACCATACAATTTCGCAGATCTCAAAATCTAAAAAACATGTCTAAGGTGTTGCAAGTGTGTAGGTGGCGTGTCACTATAAATCAATATATCATCAAAGTACACAACCACATACTTTCCAATCACTTCACGCAAAACATGATTCATCAAGCGCATAAATGTGCTCGGTGCATTAGTGAGACCAAAAGGCATAACAAGCCACTCATATAAACCATGCTTTGTCTTAAATGCAGTTTTCCACTCATCCCCCTCTTGCATACGAACTTGAAAATAGCCAAATCGTAAATCAATTTTTGAAAATATGCATGCTCCAGATAACTCATCTAGCATATCATCTAATCAAGAGATGGGAAAACGATACTTTACCGTGATTTTATTGATTGCTCGGCAATCCATGCACATACGCCATTCGTTGTTCTTTTTTGGCACTAAAATGACCAGAACGGCGCAGGGGCTCAAACTCTCATGGATTTGCTTCTTTTCCAACAGCTCCTTCACTTGCCTATCTATCTCTTTGGTCTCTTCAGGGGACGTACGATAGGCTGGTCGATTTGGAAGGACTGCTCCGGGCACGAAATCAATCTGGTGTTCGATCCCGCGAACTGAAGGGAGGCCGACAGGTATCTCCTCGGAGAACACATCTCTAAACTCATCTAATAAGGGCTGCACATCACTAGACAATGACTCGTTAGTAGCACTGCTCTTATAAGTAAGTAAGACAAGAGGCATACCTGCTTTGACGGCTTTTTGGACTCCTTTTGCTGAAATAAACAAGCTCTGAGTGTGAGGCTTGTTTGTACTCGACTTGGATGACTTTCCTACAACTTTAGGGTCATCATTGGGCTGTTTTGGAGGTGAAGGGATGGTGGTAATGGCTTGAGTACCGGTCAGTATGCCCATACCGTCTGTCTTGGGCATACCGTCGATTGGGGTCTTCGGAGCCTGTTTTGCGGCTGCTTGCTTCTCCTTCTTCTCTTTAAACTTCTCTTGCATGCGTTTCTGATCCATAGCAATGGATTTTGGTGACAACAACTTCAAGGTACTGCATTGGCCATCAATTTCGACAGTGTAGGTATTGGCTCGTCCGTCGTGGACTGCACGTCGATCAAACTGCCAAGGTCTTCCCAACAACAAATGTGCAGCATCCATAGGGATGATGTCGCACAAAACAGAGTCAGAAAACTTATTGATTGAGAATGAGACACATACCTGGTGAACCACGCGGATCTCGCCTCGGTTTGTAAGCCACTGAAGTCTGTATGGGCTCGGATGTTGCTTCACTGGGAAACCAAGCTTCTCGACTGCATATTGACTGATGGCGTTGATGGCACTGCCACTGTCAATGATCATGGAGCACGTGTGACCTTGAATCACAACACGAGTGTAGAAAATATTTTCCCGTTGGTTCTCTTGATCTTCTTCTCGAATGATGCTCAACTCCGGATGGTGACTAAACTGACTTGTTGAACTTCCGGATCAATTTCAGCAGATTTGGCATCATCTTGACTCGACTTCTCATGGGATGTGTCGACCTCTGGCTCATCTTCATCCTCACTGGCTGACTTGACTTCGTTTGACTCCGTCAAGTATAGAACACGCCTGTTTGGACACTGAGCTTGAAAGTGGCCCCAACCTTGACATTTGTGACATTGAACGTCACGAGCTCATGTAGAGGCTGTGGGGGTCGAACTCCCTTGATTTGGCCGTATGGGGGCCAGTCTCGGTGGTGTAGACTCAGGTCTACGACTGGACTGCGGTGTAGTGCGATCAAAACATTGAACGGGCTGTTCTGGAGCACCCTTGGACCGTGTAGGGTCGGATGGGGCTGTAGGAGGAGTGCCTCAGGACCAAGATTGGCGTGGAGGGGCAGAACTACTCGCGGTCTTCCTCCGGCCATCTTTGAGCTGCCGTTCAACTTTTGATGTGTAGTGTACCATCTCTTCGATGGTGGAGAAATCACGCAACTCGACCTCACAAGCAATGTCTGGATGCATTCCTTCGATGTACTGGATGATGGTAGCATCTATGGACTCCTCTTTTCTGATGCGAATCATGGTCGTCTCGAGTTCTTTGTGATACTCCTCGATTGTGCGATTTCCTTGCCGAATTGCATTCAGCTTTTTCTCCAAGTCTCGTTCATAATGAACGGGAACAAATCGGCCTCGCATCACATCTTTCATCTCTTGCCAAGTGTCGATCAAAGGCCATCTATCATGGTGGCGGTATTTTTGTTGATGATCGAACCACGTCGCTGCGTAGCCTCTGAACTCCATTGCAGCGAGCTGCACCTTCTTAACTTCGGGAAAGTCATAGCACTCGAATATTTTGTCTACCTAATGTTCCCAATCAAGGTAAAGATCAGGATCATGAAGGCCTTTGAATTCCTGGATGCTCGTCTTAATGTTATTCAGCAATGTTTCGGTATCTCCGTATCGGGGTCGTTCATTCCGAACTGCACAATGCTGGGGACCATGGGGTCGGTGTGCATCTCTTCTTGGAGGCACAAATCCAGCTTCCTCTTCAAGGGTCGAACTCGAACTCGTCAAACTCGGGTGGATCTAGCTGAATTCCGGGAGCTGGAGGCGCATTAGGGGCTGCGTTTCTCCGTTGTACATTCGGATGTACGGCTCCAGTGTTGGCTCCTTGAACTGCGCCAGTTGCTGCAGTGGTTGCAGTAGTGGCGGCGTTTCCTTGCACTGTGGGAGCTGCAGTTGACTGAGTTTTGAGGGACTCAATCTGCTCCGTGAGTTTGGCCAAGGCATCGGCCATACGGTTCTCAGATTCGCGCTGCATGCACATCATATGCTGAGACGGTGCATCAAAATGGTATTTGGAGTCTTTGGCGTCCCACTGATTTTCAGCGGTGTAGGACGTCTCTTCCATTGCATGGGACGATTTGGGATCATCCAGAGGGGACATGTTTTGACCTCCTTTAGTATTCGGTGGTTTGGTGTTCTTCAGATTCATTGTACCTGCACAAACGAACAAACGTGAAGAAATAAAGGTTGTACCTCACAATCCTCACAAACGCTCGTGTTTAAGCACTCTTGATTTTTCCACTCGTGTATGTCTCTCAAATTGATGTGGTGCACGTGTGGAGTGAAAATTTGGGGGTGGGTTGATCGAAAAATTCAGCAGCTTCTCTTGACTAGCTCCTCTGGGTCTTCTTCAAGCTCCAATGGATAAAATCAAGCTGGAAGGTTGCTAAGAGTAGAAGTAGGCATGTGGAATGAGTATATCAGGTAGATGGTGTATATGGACCACGAGTATACGGGTGTATGGGTGTACGAGTGTATGGACTATGTGGTGTATAGGGTGAACCGGGTGTAGGTGTAGATGGACTGAAATATTTGAACCTTACAGATGCTAAGAATCGAAAATAATGGATGAGGATGGAAGATTTTGAATAGATATGGATTAAGATGGAAGGAAATCTAAACAAGGAAATAAATCTAGTAGATAAGGAAAAAGACTTTTGGATGTGTTTGACCAATGTGAACACAATCTAAAAATCCCTAAATATATGGAAACAAATCTAAAAACAAGGAAATTAAATCAATAACACAAGAATTAAATTGAATTTTCATTTTTTTTTTGACGATTTTTTTTATGCTGTAGGGATTCGATCCCTCTGCTCTTTTCTCCTTTTTTTTTCAATGAACAATGCAAATATTACAACTCAAAAGACTCAAAATGATAAGACCAACAAAAAAACAACGTATTGAACCACGAACGATAGAAACCAACGTGGCTCTTGATACCAATTTATGATGTGACCCGGGACCTATAGGACACGACACGAACGAAATATGCGGAAGCTTAGGAACAGAACAACATCAGATGTGTAAGGGATCAATACGAATAAAGAGAAAACATGAAAAGACTCCACTAGAAACGAACAAGACTCGAACGAATAAAGAACTTACTAGGAAACATAGACACGAACTAAACTTGAAGGATGACTTTTGAATGAGTCGTGGTGGCTGGAAATCGATGGCGGATGGCGGTGTGAACGGTGGAGGTCGTCGTGAAGGTGTATTCGGCGGCGATGTATGTTGTGGAATCGGCTAAATTCGGCGAACCTGTATTGAAAACCCGAACGCGCACGTCTAGCTTCTCCGGATAGCAATTCTCCCAAGTACTTAATTATATCCTGAAGAACCTAAATAAGACTATTGATTTGCTAGAACAATAGAATTGTAGATAAAAGTTTGATCAACCGAAGGATCGTGAGACAGATTGAGAATAACTTTTTATTTCTTGCAATTGTCTAACTTTTAAAGTGTCACATGATACTCCTATTTATAGGAGTGATAAGGGATGAAATTCTAACCCTAAACAACTAGAAAAATCGATCAAACTAAGAGTTCTAGTCAAACTAGAATAAAATCAAAAGTTACCAAAAATAAGATAAGAAAAATCTAACTAGATAAGGATAAATCCCAAAGTGGATTTGGGCCTTCTAAATTCACCACTTATGGATTTGGGCTCTTCAATAACGTGTTGGACTATTATTGGATGAATCCACACGTTATTTTCAACGTCAACCCAGTCAGTATGCCCATACCGACTGTCTTCATGCAATCTGGTCAGTATGCCCATACCGACTGTTTTCATGCCTTCTTTCTTCTTCATCAACGAACAACATAGTGATCAATCTCGAGCTGCCCTTCACTTCATCTTCATGTATCTCGAACTTGTGCCTTATTGAAGTTTGTAGATACGCTTGTAACTTCTTAGCTTTCAAGCGCGTCATTGGACCTCTAAATTGAAGCTCCGGATCATTCTCTTCTTTGCTTGGCTCATTCTCATCATGGGTGGAGAAGGAAGTGAGAGATCCAGTCATTGAGAATAAGATATTGAAAGCTTCAAACAAGTAGTCCGCTAAGGTATCAAAATAGAGCTGCCAGAGGCAAGTTGAAGCTTTGGCCACAACGGTTATTAAATAACCATTGTCATGAATTTAATTAAAAAAAACTAGTTGGAAAAATAGATCGAAAACCCTCTTCTCTCACTCTATGTAGTCACGCTCTTCTTCTTTCCTCTCTTCTTCAAAATTCGACCCCCTTCTTCTTTGAAAGCTTCATCGATTTTCTTCAATTAATCTTAGTCGAAAGCACAATATAGAGTGACAAAACCATGGCGGAAAGTGCAAGCACAGTTCGAAGAAGAATTTAACATCTTCGTTGTTTTCCCTATCAAAGAAAACTAAGCTCGGCCAACTAGGTAATGAAAGTTGATCTTATCTTTCGTCATTTTTCCCTTAGTGTTCTCTGTTTGTTTGGATGTGAAAGGGCCAGATTAATTAGAGTTTTATGAGTGCAGAAATTGATAATTTAGGAAAAGGCGTGAGCTGATATAGAATTTCACATATTCAAGAAGATAGCGGCTCTAGTTTTAACATCGAAGAGGAGGGCTGCACAATGATTATCATCTTGTTCTTGAGTAAGTAGTTTGCCCTTGTCTTGATATTTTGGGAAAATTAATGATTAAATCATTCCTTTGTTTGTGCTTTTATTTTCTGAGTTCTATAGCTCAATGAACTATACTTGTTTATATTGATTTGTCTGCCAATCCAGAAACTTCTCTATTCTAACATTTATTATAACTTTATTTTCTTTATGTAATACCCCATAATTTTATTATCTAAATTTAATTAGCAATATACATCTAATAGTTAGAATAAATGAAATATCCAAATCTTTTATGTATTAGTAGAATAGTCTATGTTACCCTTAAGAGTAAGCTAAGGAAAAAAAATAGACCGTTGTAGATCTCATTTTTAGGTAATGTGTGCCATTGAGTGTGTTAGAAATACCGCCCCGAGACCATTTTCGTACTTTATTTAGAACCCTAGATATGAACTGAGTTTGATTAATTAGAAATTTATTTATTGAGTGCAAATAAATTTAATGTGATTTTTATTTGCATACAAATATATACAAATAGTTCTAAAAAAATGTACCATCTAGCTATTTATATAATTGGGAAAAAGTATCATAGTAAATGTGTATATATATATATGCATACACTTGTAATGAAAATAGAAATAATATTTTAATACGTAATATATTATTATTTTATTTGAAAAACAATTAAATTATAGAAGTATATATATATATATATATGTATACACTTGCGAGAATGCTATATATATATAGGATATGGTTCAAATAAGTACTATGGGTTAGTGTGAAAAATAGGGACTAATTTCATCTCTTAGATCTTGCTAAATGGACGGATGAGATCAAAAAATTGCCCTCAAGTATGTTTGGTAGTTTTTTACTATTCTAATGTGATAAGGGTAATGGAGTCATTTAACTAAAAGTTGTAGAGATATATTATTTTGCAATATTCATCCGTCCATTTTAATAGGAGTTATTTAAGGAGATTATTCTCTCTCCAACTTCTCACACGATTTGTACAAATGGTTTCTTCTTCTTCTTCTTCTTCTTCTTCTTCTTCTTCTTCTTCTTCTTCTTCTTCTTCTTCTTCTTCTTCTTCTTCTTTTTCCAACTCATAGATCGACGATGGCGATGGCGCGACACTCACACAGTGATTCTCACACGATTTGTACAGACAATCTCTTCTCCTCCTCCTCCTCCTCCTCCTTCTTCTTCTTCTTCTTCTTCTTCGATCGACGATGGCGACGGCACGACACTCACATGGCGATTATAGCGGCGACGATGGTTGTTGCGCGGTATTTACACGGCGATTCTAGGCAGCGGCTCGACTATGGTGATTCTGGGCAGTGGCGGTAATTTTGACCGATGTTTGTTCATAGAATTGTAGGCTATGGTGTAAATGGTGAGATTTACTAAATTTTTGTAATTTTTTTGTAATAGGTTATCTGGATATGTTGTTAAAAATCCAAAATTATACATCGTTTGTTTGGGGATTGGTTTTTTGATCGATTTATGTGGCTGTAGTTTAGGTATATTGATGTTAACTCACATTTCATTTTGATTGATTTATCGAATGCTTAGTATTTAATGTTGCATTTCATTGTTTTGTCAAGTGTCTAATGTTAATTCACGTTATAGAAAGCATTTAAATATACTATTCATCGAAATTTAGAATGGTGTTAGATGGAAGACTCATGTTAGTTTCGAAGCAATACAGTTTCTCATATGAAGCATTTAACTGGTCAATAACAAGCATCAACTAAGAATCAGTTTCTAAAATGCAAAACAATACCAACAGTATGTATTATTAACATACATCATATAAAGCATTACCAATACAAATACAAAGCATTAAAAAGTGCAATGCGAATTATTATCAAACTCATACTCACATCCCTGAATCTGAGGAATTCACGTGCTTGCACATCATAAGTACAGAATAAAATGATCTAACATATATGTTAATGTTTTGTGTCCAAAGTCCAATTAGAAGTAATATGTTTTTCATCTGAAGCAATGAACTATTAAAAAATTCTGCTAACACTTTGTACCCAAAATACAATTCTAAGCAATACTCTTTCTATATAAATCATTAAACTGTTAAATAACAAGCATTATGAAAGTATCACTTTGTAAAGTGTAAAACATTATTCACATCACTTCATATGAGCAATTCATATGCTCATAACAAGCATTTTAGTAAACCACGCCAAGCATTTACGTAAACCACATCAAGCATTATTTTTGAAATATACCAAGCACTAACAAGTTCAATGCAAAGCATTATTCACATCACTTCATATGAGCAATTCATATGCTCATATATCATAAATACAAAACGTAATGCAATAACATATGTGTAAAGAAGGGATACTTAATAATCTTACAACTATTGTTCGGAATATTATTCATATGATTCTATTGAAAAAACTAAAAGTCATAGTATCCAAAAACTAGTTGTACGATAGTGAATTTTTTTCTTCTTTAAAAAGTTGTATGCTATCTGTTCATACCGACTTTATGTTTCATGAGATTTGAATTGTCGAATGCGTAGTATTAATTTATGTCATACAAAACATTTAAATCTACTATTCACCAGAATTTTCAATTTTGTTGTTTTCAATTAGTTTTTATGTTAACGCTCTATGTCCAAAATACAATTATAAGCAATACGCTTTTCATATAAAGCATTAAAATTTAATTCAAAAGCGTTAAGTAATTTTCACTTTGAAAATTTCAAAATATTATATAAGTAACTAGTGTTAACATAAAACATCAAAAGTACCTAACGAAACTATACCAAGCACTAACAATTACAATGCAAAGCATGTTCCACAACTTCGTGAAATTTGGTATCGCGCTAAAGAGTAAAGTAGGACATGCACGACTTCTCAACTTGGGATGCTCACCCAAGGCTGCATCTTCATCCTCGTCCATTGTGTTGTCATCATCAACTGTTGTCATAATTGGCTATTTTGATACTGCAAACATAAACACAAATATTTCAAGATGAACTAGATTGTTGTTTCTCAGATATTATACGTTCACATTTTCTTGAAGAGGTCTGAATAATTGTTATGTACTAATAATTAAACAAAGCACTAACTTAAACATTATAAAGCATCAAACTCGCAGGTCCAAACCACAAATTTTATTAGATACAATGTCACATTCAAGATTTAAGTCTTATCATTATAAATTTTAAGAAATAGCACCTACTGCAAGGTTACATAGCACCACATATTAAAGTGTACATATCTCACAGTAGAAATTCACCCAAAT
Source organism: Perilla frutescens (assembly GCA_026008535.1). NCBI lineage: Eukaryota > Viridiplantae > Streptophyta > Magnoliopsida > Lamiales > Lamiaceae > Perilla > Perilla frutescens. Next base: position 31,616,107 of record BRKX01000019.1, on the reverse strand, counting down.
TACAAACCCTATTAACTAAAATTATAGATATAATCATTCATAATAATTCACCCATACACTAGCCACAATAGTTTGAAGAATCACCATGAAAATCGTTTAAAAGTCCCCTAACTCACCTGATTTTTTCCGACCCATGTTGTTCTTCAGCCCTGGTTGAAAGCCGCTGCCATTGCAAATTAAAACCGCCATCGCGAGGGTTGAAGGTTTCACTCCACCGCCACACACAAAAACCGTTGTCCGTGTGATGAATGGTATGCCGGAATCGTGTCGACTTCTCAGCAAATCATCGTCGACTTGTTCTACAAAAGCACTGGTCGTTCCTTTGGGAGTAAAATCGTCGATCTTCTTTCGATTTTTAATGGTGCTGTTGTAAAACATCAAAAGATTCTGTCAAACTTGCTGGAAATCATAACCCAATTGTTGCCCCTCTTCTTCTACAGTTGCGGTTGCCTCTATTTTTTTGGGAGAGAGAATCGCTGATTTTGGGCTTTATATTGATGCTAGGGATTGATATGGATTTAAAATATGGATAGCTTCAATTAATTTCCATAGATATACGTATTTAGTTCCAATTTTATTGCATCCTTCCATATGAAATTATGTATTAAAAATTCTTTTTAGCCCTTTTCGAATTATTAATTAGATTATATTAGATTTGTCATATTTTTCAGTATTTAATCTCATCCATCCATCAACAATATTTGTAGGGATCAGATTTGTCCCTATTTTTCACACAAATACTTGTACTTATTATTACCACACCCCATATATATATATATATATATATATAGGACAATTAAGTTATAGTAAGCCCACTTGGATATATATAAAAAAGAATAGAAAAAGAAGATTAGGATGATTATGTAATAGATTTTAGGATGTGCATTTAGATACATGCATGTGTCCTTGTATTATTTTTGAGGTGGAGTGTAGTAAAGTTATACATTTGTACTAAATATGAATAGGGAATTTAACATTCAACCTTATTTAACTAAGAGAAATAATATAGTATGCAGAAAACTGTAAATCCTCATCGATTAAAAACAACAAGAAGAAAAGACCTTTGCAGCTAATCCAAGGTCAGTATGTATCAATTTTGTAAATATATCTAAGTTAATATTTTAGGAGTTGAATTTAAGGTTATTAATGTAATATTAAGAATTTGGATTGTTAGTCGGAATTAGCGGTTCTTCGTGATGATTAATTAGTTGAATCATTTAATTAATATGATAGACATGAATTACTAACCTGATTAATTTGTGATTATCACTGTATTAAGTAAATTTCTAATGGATTTGCGAAAATAGATTATATATTAGTTTATATATTTAAATATATCTAGGTTTTAACATATAAGCGCTATTAAATTAAGAATTACATAATATTGTTTTAACTTTACTAAAAGCATGATCTTTTTCCTACTTAATCATGTATTGTGTAAGTATTATTTCATTAATTAAAATGGTTTAATGAATGTAAATAATAATATTTGTATGATTTAATAATTAGAAGATGTCAATTTGTTAATCACCGAGTTAAAAACCCAGAAGATATTGAATAAAATTAATAGAATCTTAATTTTAAAAGGAGCTTAGAGATTGAGTTTTGATATGGGTCATTTAGTTAAACCAAGCAAAGACTGGTTATTGTAGGCTTAGAAGAGCTAGCATAACCTGAACAAAACCAACCCAGAATTGAAAGCTTATCTTCTATTCAGATGGGCTATTATATCTTTGCAAATTATATCTTTCGAGCTATTAAGCTATCCTTTGTTAAAATTGCATTTGTGACTATCTGTGTTAAATATTTACGTGCTATTGTATGTTATTGAAGTCTCATACACCAGCGCTGTGTCAATGTGAGTAGCTATAGTATGCATGCATTATTCATCATGCCCTACTCCTTGTCGAGATGACTAAAATGAAACACTTATTGGTTACACTCATTGGGTATACGTATGTAGAAGGGTTGCTGATAGTGACTGGTTATACTCTTAAGCGCTTCATGATAAAATATTTTGGTGAATTTAGGTTGCTTCCAACTTTAAAACCTCCTAAGCTTCACTACCTGTATGGACACAGATAGATTACTTTCATAAAATGATTTGCATAACTTAATTTATGAAAACTTACCCACTAAGTGCATTAGTACTTAGCCCAAATATTTTAAATATTTTCAGGTCAATAGGCTGGAGCGTGGAGGTGACAAGGCTGAGATATGGGCTATTGTAATTTACATATTTTTCCGCTGTCTCTTTTTGTTAGTATTCTGTTAAGAATTGAGCTTCCGCACTTATGATACTCTTTTGCTAAATGCTAAGATATTTGATCTTGCTATTATGGATAATTATAATTTATTATAAAGTATGTTTGATTGTTCTGAGTCTTCTGTTGAGTTTTCATTAATTAAATTACCTCCTTTCTTTCCCACTTCTAAATTCCAATCCCCGTGGCATCCATTTTCATGATCTTTCAGGATTGGGGTGCTACATTTTAATTTTCTATTAAATTGTAAAGATTAGAAAATTGGAATTTAACTGAGATATTGTGAGATTTTGTTGCAGTATTAAATTGTCAAAATCAGAAAATTGGAATTTAATTGGATTGTATGATCAGTGTTGGTATATGGGTATTTTTTGTTCTGAAGACTTTGTTAGTGCCATTGGTTTGCACTAATTGTTCATATTGTGTTGTTGGTGAGATATGTTCGACAATATATGCTTAGGTATGTCCCCGAAGCTTCGTATTCCGCTGTGCAAGAAAAGAAAAACAGTTGGCGAACTGTTCTTTCTGATATCCCAGATAGAACCAGAGACACTTTTATTTATAGTAGTTTCCATAATATGAAGATCTTCACTGATCAGGTTTAGAAGGTCAAGATATATTCGTTTGACTACCTTATGGTGTAGATACCGTGCTGAAATTAACCCTACTACACATAGAAAGCATCTACACAGGTTTGGAAAGATCACAAACCAATGTTCACTTACCTATACCGGCGGAAAGAGACCAATGGTGTTAATGAAGTGAAGATTATAAGAAGACCGATTCATTGAGCAATCGGTGGACAACTTGTTTAGATTCTCTTTGCATATTATTTGAGAGTCATTTTCGTTTGTGTCCCATGTATTAACTAGTAGTTGTTCCATAAACAGTTCAACGTGATAGACTAGTTTTTGAGTGTTTTGACTTTTGAGTGAAAACGTGAGGGGTTATTTTAATCCATTTTGTACTCAATCTCGGGAGAGATTGTAAGTTGAAGTCGTGGGTAGCTAGAGGGAGTCTAGTGTCATAGTTGTGAGGGGATCTCATAGCTTTCATTTAGTGAAGGAGCTCTTGAAGAAGAACGAGCGATATAAAGAGGGAGTCATGTATGTGTAAGTTCCTCAATACACTTCATGAAGTAGTAGCAAACGAATCTTCAAGTTTGGGCGAAGTCCCCTCAGAGTATGTTGATTTACCAAACTGGGTTACCAATCTCGTGTGTTTTTTACTACTTTCTATTTACTGTTCTTACGTCTGTTCCAAACATATCATAGAGCACTTGTCAAGTAGTTATCATTATACACCATTGCACGGATTATTATTTTTCAATTGGTATCAGAGCGGGTCACCTGTATTCAGATGTGATCTTGGGTTATTAATCCATGTATTTTATGTTGTTTTGCCGAGATGGACACAATGAAAGAAGGAGCCTCGACGATGCGACCCCCGCTCCTTGATGGCAACAATTATGCCTATTGGAAAGCTAGAATGACAGCTTTCATTCGCTCAATTGATGAGCGTGCTTGGAAGATGGTGATGGAAGGGTGAAAGCCTTCCACAAAGACAGATGATAAAGGCAAAACCGTGCTGAAGCCGGAAGAAGAGTGGGGGGATGCTGAGTACCAGATCATGGGGCTAAACGCTAAAGCCATGAACGCCATCTTCTCGGCTGTAGACATGAATGTCTCAAACTCATCTCCACCTGTGACAAAGATAAGGATGTGTGGGACATACCTCAGACCACATTTGAAGGAACAAGTAGTGTTCGTGCATCTCATATGCAACTGCTAACCACCAAATTTGAGAACCTTCGGATGGATGAGGCTGAAAAACTTGCTGATTTCAATGCCAAAATCTGTGACATTACAAATGAAAGCTTTGCTCTTAGATATGCGATTTTTGAAGAGAAACTTGTGCGAAAAGTTCTGCGATCTCTGCCCAAAAGATTCACCTATAAAGTCACGGCTATTGAAGAAGCTAAAGACGTGAGCAATATGAAGTTACAAGAACTGATGGGGTCCTTGCGAACCTTTGAAATGGGGCTGACAAATGAAGGAACAGTGTTGAGTGCTGCATGACATTGACATGCAATGCTGCACTTGATGTTAGACAGACTCCCTACGACATTGTGTGTGATACAATCATAACTAATCTTATCATTTCCTAGGTTTATTTATTATTTTAAATTAATAAATTATTTTATATATCTTGAAATATATATGTGCATATCCATGAAATAGATATTTCAAATAAATGGATATATACATATTAGATATATTATTTAAAAAAATAGAGTTTGACGAAGTCAAAACTCTATCTCCTATTCTTTAGGTTTCTTGTTTTCTTTTATTTAACCTTTTTTTTCAGAATTTATATTGCTGAAAATTTAAGAAAATAGGGATGAACGTGGGAGATGGTTTCGAACACATCATGGAAGTGGTTTTTCCTCAATCACGATGTAGTAGTGATGAGGGCGGTTATCTCCAATCCACGTTCAAGAAAGAGAAGACAGGAGCCTTGTTCGATTCAAGTGAAGAATGCATATAAGTGATATGATCTACACTTGAAGAATCATTCAAGCACAAATCATGTTTCCGCTGTGTGAAAACTGAAGAGCTTGAGTCACAAACTTAGCATAGATTTCGTTCTTCGTTCCTTCTTCTTTCTTAACGTTTATTGTTGTACAATCAATTCATGAGAGTAGGTTGTACAACTTAGGATAGATAACAAGGTTGTGAAATCGTTGCTAGTTTGTCTACAAATTAACGGTAGGTTAATTTGTATTTTTGAATTCATTTTTAGTTTTAAACTAGAATAGGATTCGTGTATTTTATTTGATGTGTCAAGAGCCTCAACGTCTGACATCATCAAATTAACAATTGTTTTGGCTCATGGAAGCTTAATTTCACCCTGTGGCAATCACATACATGTTGTGTGTGATTTAAAATTATTTCGTGTGTTATAGCATTTTTATTTCTAGCATATTTGTGTTAAGATAGTTATGTTAACTATCTTTGACATTACAATTCTGTGTCTAATTTCAGTGTTTACGGCAATGAATTGTAACAAGTGGCATCAAGAGCCAGTACTTAGCACACTAAGTATTTGATCCTTAGATTTCTGAACCACTGAAAATAGATATTCAGATTAACCAATGTCATTATACGACATTGGATAGCAATGGCAAGAATTATGCTATGTGGAAATTACGTATGAAGATGTACATCAAGTCCTCGATGAGAGGGCTTGGTTGACTGTGATTGAGGAGTGGTCTCCTCCAAGGATGGAGGGACCTAATGGAGTGTTCATTATTACTCCAGAGACCCAATGGACTAATGATGATCGAATTATCTCCAACTTCAATCCGAGGGCACTCAATGCTATTTTTGTTTCGGTAGATGTTCCGTGCTTCAAAATGGTGTGCAATTGCACCATGGTGTATCAAGCATAGAACATTCTACAGGAATATTGTGAAGGGTCGACCAGTGTACGACAAACAAAGCTCAGGCTACTCACTTCCAAGTTCGAAACTCTGCGAATGTTAGAAGATGAGACTATTTCGATATACATTGAATGACTATGTAAAGTGTCAAACGAGTCTACAGCTCTCGGATGTCCGATCTCAAATGAGAACATGGTAAGCAAACTTTTTCACACGCTTCTGGAGAGATTCAACATGAAAATCTCAGCTATTGAAGAAGCTCACAATGTATCAAACATGAGTTTGAGTGAGGCAGTAAGCATTATCCTCACATTGAGATGAATCTTGAAAATGAGAAATCAAACATCTCTTCTAAAAGGATTGCACTTCAATCAGTAACATCAAGTTCGGATGTTCAACCTGATGTTGAAAACATTCAGAAGATTAACGAAGATGAGCCCCTGAGTGTTGCACTACTAACTAAGAAGTTCAATACCCTTGTTCGATCTATGAAGAAAGGTTCACCTACCTTTAAACCACGACGACTTTTTGATTCTCCCTCTTTGACATCGTCTGGGTCGACAAAATCATCAAAGTCTCTAGATGATACAATAAAGGACATTGCCTCAATTCAATGTAGATGATGTTCTGGCTTTGGACACTATGCCAATGAGTGTCATACTGTTAACAGAAAGCAGAGGAGAAATTCCAGTGCTGCTGTGTTAAGTGACGAATCTGATGATGAAGAAGCTGAAAAACAAACTGCGTTGTTTGTGAAAGTCAATGATGACTTAGATGGAATGATTGACGCTTTAACCGACATGGATGATGGTGATTTCGACTATGATGTTAGTCTTGATCATGTGATCTCAGATGTTCCAAGCAATGTTATGGAGAATGTCATACAGGAAATCTCTAACATTCCTCCAAACACCACTAACTGGTATGAAATGACCTTGCTGGATGAATTTTGCAACACTGCTGAAGTGTCTCAGGTGGAAAAAGACCAGTCCGATATGAGCCACTGAAAAGCTCTACAACAATTACACAAGTTTGTAGATGAAGTGTGTGTCCAATGGGCTGAACAATCAAAGGAATTTGGAATTCTCGTAGAAGAAAACCAAACTCTAAAGCGAAGGGTACTGGACCTTGAAATTAGACTCACTCGAGGTGATCTTGAGCTGAATAAGTTGAGAAAGGAAGTAGAAGCTGCTTTAAAAACCTTTCGATAACTTAATCAAGGAACATCTACTTTGAGTGAGATTCTGACATTGGGACAAACCACGAAAGCAGGCTTGGGATATACATCAAGTTCATCAATGTCTATCTCTAATTCTATCAAGTTTGTCAAAGGGAAAAGCTCTAAGGATGTTCCAGTCAATGTTGACGGAAATGTCAAACCTCATGTCAATGACAAGCCCAAGGAGAAGAAATATGTTTGTCATTATTGTCAAGAGCCTGGACACATCAAACCATACTGCTTCAAATATCATAATGATATAGCAACGGGAAAGATTGTCGTGGAAAATTCTTCAAAAACTCCCAAGAAGAAGAAAAGTGCAAAGAAGGCAAAGATTTCATGCAATGTTGTCTACACCTCACTGAAAGCTAACATTGCTGGTACATGGTACTTTGTCAGTGGGTGCTCACGGCATATGACAGGCATTTCAAAGTTTCTTGATGACTATTCCTCAACAAGCAAAGGCAAAGTGAGATATGGTGGAGGAGCACAAAGTAACATAGTGGGAAAGGGAACCTTGAATGTCAAGAACTTTCCTAAGTTACGCAATGTGCTTCATGTCGAAGGCTTAACAACAAATCAGATCAGCATAAGTCAGCTGTGTGATGACGGTATGCATGTTAGATTTAACAAAAATACTTGCGAAATTTTTCACATCGAGAATAAGTGCATTATGTTCGGAAGTCGAGCATTGGATAACTGCTACCATGCGGACAAGAATGAGAAATGCAATGTTTCAGTCAATGTTGACACTCAACTCGTACATCAAAAACTTAGTCATCTCAGCTTTCAAAGTTTGAAGAAATTAATTGAAGTTGATGCTGTTTGAGGTATACCTCCAGCGAAGATCAATCTCAATGTTGTTTGCAGTGCATGTCAGAAAGGAAAACAGGTGAGATCTCCTCACAAAAGTTCCTCATCTTGTCAAACCACAAAGTGCTTCGATCTGATTCACATGGACATCATGGGTCCAGTTGACACCAAAATCATGAGTGGAAAAAGGTTTATTCTGGTCATAATGGATGATTTTTCGAGATTCACATGGGTTGAATTTCTGCAAGAAAAATCTGAAGCACTCAGAATGTTCAAGAAGTTCTGCAGAATGGTGCCAAGACAGTTTGAGTCCAACATCAAGTGCATTAGAACGAATCATGGACTCGAATTTGAAAATTCGATGTTTGAAGAGTTCTGTGAAAAAAGAGGCATCATTTATGAGTTTTCTGCTCTAAAGACACCTCAACAAAATAGAGTGGTCGAAAGGAAAAATCGAACATTGCAGGAGATGTCAAGAGCAATGTTACAAGCTCAACGGTTGTCTAAGAAGCTTTGGGCCGAAGCAGTAAACACTGCGTGTCATATTGGGAATAGAGTGATACTTCGCCCCAGCAGAACAGAGACACCGTATGAACTTCTGAAGGGCAAGAAGCCCAATTTGAGGCATTTCCATGTCTTTGGATGTGTATGTTACATTCTGAATGACAGGGATCATTTGGAAAAATTTGATTCCAAAAGCGACAAAGGGATTTTCTTGGGATATGCATCTGACAGTCGAGCATACCGTGGGTTGAATCTCAGGACAAAAACAGTCCAAGAGTCAACTAACATTATTTTTTATGATCACACAGGTATCGCTTCAAAATCTGAAGAGGATGAGGTGATTGATCTTATTGACATAAGTGAAATGTCAAGTGATCAGACTGGAAGTGATGTTGAGAACAAGACATCCTCTGAGAATGTCAAAGTGAATATTCCACAGAATGCTGAAGTTCCAGTCAACACACCATCATCAACATGCACTTCAGACAGTGAAGACGATCAATGGGTAAATGCCGAAGATGAACTAAGAAAGGATCCTCCAAGTCGAATTTAGAAGGGTCATCCAGATTCACAGATGATTGGTGATCAATCCGAAGGAGTTCAAACTAGAAGCAAGAACTCAGAGAAATACAAAGAAATGTTGAAACTGGTATCCATGTCGTCTTTAAATGGTTGTATGTCAAACACGTGTTTTCTATCTAACATTGAACCAAAAACTATTAAGGAAGCCCTTAATGATAATTTTTGGATTAATGCTATGCATGAGGAACTAAACCAATTCGTAAGAAACAATGTATGGGAATTAGTTCCACGCCCCAAAAATAAAAATGTAATTGGGACAAAATGGATTTTCAAAAATAAAACGGATGAGGCTGGTAATGTTGTCAGAAACAAAGCTCGTCTAGTGGCTCAAGGTTATACCCAAGTTGAAGGGATAGACTTTGATGAAACATTTGCTCCTGTTGCAAGGATTGAATCGATTCGTCTTTTATGTGCAATTGCATGTTATGTGGGTTTTACTTTACATCAAATGGATGTTAAAAGTGCCTTCTTGAATGGCTATCTCAATGAAGAGGCATATGTCGAACAACCTAAGGGGTTCGAATGTCATGAGAAACCATTGCACGTGTTTAAGCTCAAAAAGGCTTTGTATGGTCTCAAACAAGCCCCAAGAGCGTGGTATGCTAGATTGACTGAATTTTTGCTACAAATTGGTTTTGCAAGAGGTCAAGTTGATAAAACATTGTTTATCAAGAAAAATCAAAAATACAATACTGTTGCTTAAATCTATGTTGATGACATTATTTTTGGTTCAACTTGTACTAATCTACTCAAATATTTTGTAGACTCAATGTGCAACACGTTTGAAATGAGCCTGGTCGGTGAGCTCAACTATTTTCTTGGTCTACAAATCAAGCAAGATAAAGATGGGATCTTCATCTCTCAAAGCAAGTATGCTAAAGGATCGGTCAAGCGCTTCGGATTAGAATATGCTAAACCTATGAAGACGCCTATGGGATCTTCCGAAAAGTTGAGCAGAGATGATGTTGGTAGCAATGTTGATTCTACCATGTATAGAGGAATGATAGGTAGTTTATTGTACTTAATAACTAATCGCCCTGACATTATGTTTAGTGTTGGTGTTTGTGCGAGATATCAATCTCAGCTTAAAGAATCTCATCTTAAAGCTGTTAAAAGAATCATTCGCTATGTCTCTGGCACAACTGGGTTTGGTATTAAATACTGCAAGAGTTCTAACATTCATCTTGTAGGATATAGTGATTCTGATTGGGCAGGTGATGTCGATGACCGAAAGAGCACTGGCGGATCAGAGTATGTTGTTGCCGCTAGTTGTTGCTCTCAACTATTATGGTTAAATCAAATGGTGCTTGACTATGGCTTGGCTAGTCCTTCGTTGACATTGTTATGTGACAATGTCGGTGTAATTGAAATTTCGAAGAACCTAGTCCAACATTCTCGCACCAAACACATTGACATCAGACATCATTTTATCTGAGATCTTGTGGAACGAGATATTATCAAATTGGAATACATTTCTACAGAGAATCGAATTGCGGATATCTTTACTAAGCCTTTATATTTTGAGAGATTTTCTTCACTGAGGAAATCTCTTGGAATGTGTATTTTTTTTAGTCAATGTTGACATCCTGATGATAAAGTCAATGTTTTAAACTTTGACATCAGACCCTTTAATTCTGAACTTATCAAATTATATGGTACAATGTTATGATTTTATAATATAAATTAATTCATGTGAATTGATTTTATCATAACTAGTCTCCATTTATTTCATATTTCAGAATTTGTTCTTTTATTATTTTTATTCTTTTTATTTTATTATTTATTTTAATAATAAATAATTAAAATTGTTTGTGATAAGCGGATTTGCTTATCTGATAAGAGAGAGAGAGAGTGAGAGATATCGCTTTCATTATTTAAAAGAAGAAATTTTTGTCTTTCTCTCACTTCAAATCACTTTTCTATTTCTCTCTCCATATCCGATTTTTTCTCTCACTAATCGGTTCATCTTCTCCACTTCCCCAAAAGCATTTCAATTTTTTTTGCAATCCTCATCCATGGCAGATCCAAATCCCTACCAAACAATGATGATGATGCTCCAACAAATGATGGAGCTATCTAAAGGATCTCATTCGACATCCTTCCCACCGCCTCCTTTTATTCAACCATCACTTCCGGCATCTTCCTCTCACACTCCTAACATCACACCGCCAGTTGCTCTACTTGAAGCAGCAACAGTGGGTGTTGCTAACCCAGCAACCTCAATGGAGAAACCAACTAAGGCCAATGTTCACCCTGACCTTGTTATTCCATCGGGAACTGAGATACTAAACCCTAACCCTCTCAGTGTTAATCTCTTGGGGGATCCGGCGAATCCAATCGACCCAGAACTAGAGTTTCACTCTAGGTCCCTGTCATAGACATCCAGCAAACCATCAAGAAAATCCAAACGGCTTCATCTAGATGCTGCTAAAAAATCTGAAACGGTGCCGTCTAAGAAGCCCAAAAGATAGTAAAGCAAGGGGGCATCTCGCTCTCTCAAGGACGACTCTGATTTCTCTCAAGATCAACCTACTTCCCCGCCAGTAGCCGAGCCTCTTTCTGGTGATGTGAAATCCACTACTTCCCCAAGTAGAGCAAAATCCGGCCATGACATCACCATGTCTTCCACACCTCAATCAGGTTTTCCTCTTGATGTTACTTCTGCTTTTAGTAAAATTTTTTACTCAGAAGAAGCTAAACTTTCTTATAAGTCTGTCTCTCAAAAGGCTTTTAAAATTGAGAGAATGATTGATGAGGTAAGCTTTAAAAAATATGGCTTGGATGTATTTTTAAAACAACGGGGGTTGTGGAAGTCAGTTACTGAGTTACACTCTTTTGATCTGAGTGTGGTGTTTGAGTTCTACTCAAACATCATATCTGACATGGGGGATCTTGATAAGTTGAGTTATGGAACTGTGTATGTTAGGGACAAAGTCTATGATTTTAATCCCTCTGTTATTAATGCTTTTCTTGGATTGAGAAATGATGACACTGTGATTTCACTTGATCTATTGGATGATGTTGTGAGTGTTATCATTGGGGGGTCTTATTTCTAAGTGGATGAATAAAGTATCATCTTCCAAGTTGACATTCTTTTACACAGTTTTGTTTAAGCTCACTATTTGCAACTGGCTTCCAACATCCAATGCTTTTGTTTTAACGGTGGATCAAGCCATGTTGTTATACAAACTTGGCTCTAATCTTCCATTTAATCTTGGCGCTTGTATGTTTGAGTATGTACTCAAGGCTGCCTCAAAGTCAAGCTCTTCTAATCACTTGCATTTTCCATGTCTCATTCATGTCATTCTCAAACATCAAGGCATGAAAGAGAGCAAGAAGAAGCTTGTCGATGAGCAACCTGCTCTTTCTATTATCAAGCCCAAATCTAGTGATGGAATGGTTATTGATCTTCCTTATGGCTCCGACGCTACACTCAAACATTCTTCATCTGACATTGGTACGGCTTCACATCAGTCCACACAGGCTTCTGATCCTGTGGATGCTGCCTCTCCTCACATTCCCATTGTGATGTTGCCAATGGAGACTCTCCTTGCTCAGATTGATCATATCACCGCGGCCATTACTCATCTTTCGCATGCCTATGATGCTTTCTCTCAACTCCTTTCTGCCCAAAAAGGGGAGTAGATGAAGCTGGAGCTGGTGGAGAGATGGAAAATGTAGAGGAAGCTAAAGCTGATGTCAAACCAAAGAACAAGGGGTCCAAGGGGAAGAGGAAGATTTTGTGAAGCATGTATTTAAAGCTTCTGTTTTTTTTTTGTTATGTTAAAAACAATGTTTATCGTTTATGTTTTTTTGTGCATGGACACAATTAAGATGCTTGATATTTTTTATGTGTGTGCTGGACACACGGCTTATTTTAATATGCTATGAATGCATTTCTTTTGCAATCTATAATTGTGTCTTTGTTTTATATGCTTGTCTTATTGATGGTATTCCTATTATATCATTATGATGAGACATATTAAGCATAGTTATTTTATGAGATATTGAATGATCAATATGTCATTGTCATTGTGTGTTGAACTGTTGGTTTAACATTGATTTTATAATAGGATATGTGCTTATTATATGATGATCAAATTAAGGGGGAGTAACCCTTAAGGGAGAGATTTTAAGGTCTCCATTTTCCGCTGCGACTCTAATTGTACAAAATGCTTAAATTGTGTGTTTTGTGCAGAAAGGCTAAGATTAAGGGGGAGATTGTTGAGTACTATATGACATTGACATGCAATGTTGCACTTGATGTCAGACAGACTCCCTGCGACATTGTGTGTGACACAGTCATAACTAATCTTATCCTTTCCTAGGTTTATTTATTATTTTAAATTAATAAATTATTTTATATATCTTGAAATATATATGTGCATATCCACAAAATAGATATTTCAAATAAATGGATATATACATATTAGATATATTATTTAAAAAAATAGAGTTTGACGAAGTCAAAACTCTATCTCCTATTCTTTAGGTTTCTTGTTTTCTTTTATTTAACCTTTTTTTTCAGAACTTATATTGTTGGAAATTTAAGAAAATAGGGATGAACGTGGGAGATGGTTTCGAACACATCATGGAGACGGTTTTTCCTCAAACACGATGGAGTAGTGATGAGGGCGGTTATCTCCAATCCACGTTCAAGAAAGAGAAGACATGAGCCTTGTTCGATTCAAGTGAAGAATTCATATAAGGGATATGATCTACACTTAAAGAATCATTCAAGCACAAATCATATTTCCGCTGTGTAAAGATTGAAGAGCTTGAGTCACAAACTTAGCATATATTTCGTTCTTCGTTCCTTCTTCTTTCTTAATGTTTATTGTTGTAAAATCAATTCATGAGAGTAGGTTGTACAAGTTAGGATAGATAGCAAGGTTATGAAATCGTTGCTAGTTTGTCTACAAATTAACGGTAGGTTAATTTGTATTTTTGAATTCATTTTTAGTTTTAAACTAGAATAAAATTCGTGTATTTTATTTGATGTGTCAAGAGCCTCAGCGTCTGACATCATCAAATTAACATCTGTTTTGGATCGTGGAAGCTTAATTTCGCCTTGGCAATCACATACATGTTGTGTGTGATTTAAAATTATTTCGTGTGTTATAGCATTTTTATTTCCAGCATATTTATGTTAAGATAGTTGTGTTAACTATCTTTGACATTGAGTTTGACATTACATTTCTGTGTCTAATTTGAGTGTTTACGGCAACAAATTGTAACAAACAGTGCAGAAGAAAAGCATAGCTTTTCAAGCAGGTTCAAGTACTGATGTGCCAAGTAATGTTCCTGATAGAGCTGATGCACCAATTATTATGCACTAATCTGCAACTAACACAGGACATGCAATATAGCAAGTGAATCGAGTATCGTATCCACAGGCACTGAATTATTAACCACACTGAGTACTAAGCTAACAACTTTCTATTATCCAGACTACCTGTTTTTAGGTTGACTAATCCCAGACACAAATTTAAAATTATACTAAAATAAATAATTAAGAAAGAGATAAAACGAAATCACAAAACAAAGATACTTAAAAGAATCAAACAATCAATTAAAAGATTAATCCTAGGGAATTCATACACATGTGTCCGTTATATACTAATTCAATCCTAACAATTCCCACTTTTAATCTGATTATTGGTGGAGGATTAGAAATGTTGCTACCTATCTCTGCCAGGTCTCAAGGTAGTCGTAGATTAATAAATTAACTATCACTCTCGTCTCTAGATTAATTGTTAACTCCCAATAGATCAACAGATTTAAAACCTCCTACAGATTCCACAGAACGTGTATCAAATCATTCAATTTAATCCCACTCATTAATTATCTCCATCAGGACTCAAATCAATTAGCTAGCATATAATGACTATGGCCTTAATCATGCATGAGAAATCTAAACTTGAATGTTTGAACACAATAATCAGAAGGGAAAAGTAACAAAATTAAAATCAATTCATAACTTCAACATGTTTGCAAATCCTAGAATTAATAGAGTTCTAGCCACTCATAGTAAAACTACAATCTAATAAAATATGAATTACAAAAGTCATGATGAAATTAAATTAAAAACATGAAACACTTATGCCGGATGTTTAAATCTTCAATCTCCATCTTCCTCCGTCTTCACAGCACTTCTTTGTTTCAATATAGGGTGAAAAAGTTGTCCCAAAAATCGTGCAAAGCAGAGCCTTTTATAGGTGAGGAATATAGAGTCCAAGGAATGAAAAAGGCCTAAAATTTCCGGAACATACGGCACGGGCTCCGTTGTTACATCATGGGGCATGGTCCGTGCCGTTAGCAGCACGGACCGTGCTATTGATACCGAGACTCCAAACATTGATTGCTTCATGGCACGGTTTGTGCCGGCTTGCATACCTTCGTCACGCTCCGCCGTTTTGCTCCGTTCTCACTCGTTTCTCATCCGATTGAGCCGATTCAAGTTGCAACGCGCTCCTAACTCGATCCTCTATATTCTTAGGTACTTTATAGCTCATTTGAATCTCATAAAATAATTGACATTAAATCCCTTCAAAATGAGCAAAAACGTTACACTGCATAACATATGGAAAACTATGCGCAACTTGTCAAAATACGCATACAATGCACGAGAACTACCATCCAAAAATACCTCAAAATACATGAAAAATCCATGTTTATCAATCCCCCAAACTTGAACCATTGTTCATCCTCGAACAATGAGAAGAACACTAAGAGAATAAACATGGAAAGACATAGTAAACTCGATCATTAATGCCTCAAGAGCAAATCTAAATATATTTTCAAGAACAAATCCAACTCCTATAACTCATAAAATTATATACACAACCAATCTCAATAGATCTAAACATGAACCTCACCGATAATTGTATCACTCATCTCTCAAGTGTGCAAGATGTACTCTCATCGAATAAAATGCAATGCAAAAGTATCAACCATATGCTTGCCAATCGTCTACCTCATTTATACTCGAACATGTAAGAATAAAGATAAAAAAAAGGTCTTTAATTTATGATGTAATGTAGGGATATTGGTTAGGTTAGGAAATTTGGCTTAGTGACTCAAAAATTTCAACCCACTAAGAACCTTCTTTCTACTCCAAACCCGAGTATGAATACAAAAATCCACCTTCTAACTTCTCCAATTTACCCAATTATCTCCAAAATCTCCTGATTTTCATGTACTTTGTACACACGTCATCATTCTCTTATGCTTTACAAAATTCACACAATTAAGCCAACAAATGACAAAAATTCTCAATTGCCATCTATTTAAGTTTGGCTTAGCTTCATTCTTTTTTTTTTTTTTTTTTTTTGCTTATGAGAATGAGAAATATTTAAGCACCAAATCATATCCATTCCTCCACACAAATCATCACCACTCATCACAATGGATACCATTATTCACCATCCAAACCTCCTATCATCCAAGCTTATGAACAAAAGGTAATTATGGCTCAAAATTGGCTAGCAAAGGTTAATTTTTCTGGGTTAGTGTTTAGGAAAATCATGTGGCTAAGAACGGATGGCCTTAAATCATATCCAAATCTTTTACATACTCGAGTAACTCGATCAGAAACCATGACAAGTTCTAGAGAAACAAATGCATGCATGACAAACACTCATCAAAGAACGAACTGTGCAATGATACGACAGTTTAAAGCTCAAAATCTCGCAGGATTGTTCATGCTTCAATCTACTTAAATCAAAAGTGCACATTGATTTATACAACTCATAAAAAGTAGAATTCATTCAAGTTTTCACAAATAAGCTCATTTTTCATCATCGGCATCTCACGAGTTCACTAGACACGACTCTAAAATAAATAAACGCACAAAAAAATAGACCCTAAGAAATAAAAAAAACACGAAAAAAAAACACGTGCCAAACATATCATATCTATCCCCCTCCCCTAAACTTATTCAACTGCAAAAAGAATAAGTTTGGAGGGAACCAAATAAAAGATGTGTTTGGAACGAACTCACCGTGTAAAAACATGGAGAAAAGGACCTTGAAACCAGCATGGATGATCTCAAATTAGCTTTGTGCTCCAAAACTCCTTTCTACATGTTAGCACACTAAAACAAGACATTAAACAAAAGAAAATAAAGAAAACAAAGCAAGTAAAATGATGGGTTACCTCCCATCCAGTGCTTTATTTAACGTCTTTAGCTAGACGATACCTCAACAGTCAATTAAACACGTCCTTTGTTATCTTCAAGGTACAACAGACTTTGTTTATCTTATGAAAGAAATCAAGATATGACATTGGTAGGCTATTCGGATGCCGGTTATTTATCTGATCCCCATAATGCTAGATCTCAGACTGGTTATATTTTTCTCTGTGGTGGTACTGCTATTTCTTGGCGGTCAATTAAACAAACTATGGTTACTACATCCTCGAACCACTCAGAGCTTATTGCATTATATGAAACCGCAAAAGAATGTGTATGGTTAAGATCATGGATACATCATATCCATGGGTCATGTGGTCTTTCAACAAAAAATAAATCCCCTACTATCCTTTACGAGGACAATGCCACTTGTGTTGCACAAATGAGTACTGGGTTCGTTAAAGAAAATTTAACGAAACATATACTACCTAAATTCTTTTACCCACATGAGCTCCAAAAGAGCGGTGAAATTATTGTACAAAAAGTACGTTCTAGTGATAATCTCGCGGATTTATTCACCAAATCTCTTCCTACTTCTACTTTTGAGAAATATATTTATAATATTGGGATTCATAGACTTAGACGATTGTTATCTTCAGGGGGAGCGACGATTTCAAAAAATTATCCCTGAAGCTTAGGCCCTGAAGGTCTACATTATGTCTTGAAGGCTAAATAACTGTACTCTTTTTTTCTTCACTAAGTTTTTCCCTTTGGGTTTTCTTAGTTAAGGTTTTTAATGAGGCAGTTGATGCAATACATAAATAAGTGTATGTCATGTACTCTTGTCAGTTAATGAGGCAGGGGTTTTTTCTGATGATAATAATTTTAATGAGACATGAACATCACATATAGTAATGTCTAAGGGGGAGTGTTGTAAATATATGCTTATGGACATTACTATTCCACAACCTTTTATATGCTAAAACCTTTTGTATTTCATTAGGGTTTTATATAATGTAAAATGTAGAACATCTTGGTGGAATAAGAAAATCGCTCATTCTCTCAGTTTTACATCTTATTTTTCATGTCTCTATTTCACTGATTTCAATATATCGATTCAAAGGTGATGCATATTTTACAACAATATTAAATTAATTAAATAGAACAACTAAAAAAATGTATGTCGCAACAAAACTAAAAAAAGTTAAAAATAAATAAACGTGCTTTCAATTACTGTTGTCTATCATACGATTTTGCCTTAATATATGTATAGATGTTGACTCATTTTTGTTCAAACATTATGAATTAAAATATAATTAACTCAATAAAAAAATATATTTATCAACAATCTTTATATGAAAACGCAAGCTTTCAAAAATAGAAAATATTTCATATTCTATCATATTATAGTATCTATTTGGGGTGTGTTCAATCACACATGAGATCCTTATACCATTCGCTATAACATTTTATTTATGTGCCAAACATATCTTTTTAATACTTTTTTTTTATTTTCAATTTATTATGATTTAGTTTAATTTAAAAGATTAATTCAGAATTCATTCTTCTGCAAATAGTAACATTTAAAAATTAAAAATAAACTAAAAATTAACTATAATAGAGGAGATGTCGTACTATCGTAGTGTAGGGATCCGATCCGGTTCAATCACTTCATCAAGTTGTTATCCATCAATGATTTTGTAAGCGCATCCACAATAACTGATATATTTCAATGTGATTGTGATACAAAATTACTGGTTTTTCTTACCATCTCCATGGGATCAGTTTAATTGGAAATAAATTGGTGCGTAGATATGGAACTAAAGTACAGTTAGAGAATTTTTTTATATATATATTTTCTGTTGCGAAAGAAATGATTGATGGATCTCGAACGGGAGACGTCCATGTTTTAGAGCATCTACAATGGAGGTATTTTGGATGGTAGATGATGATGTGGACAAAGGTAGAATGAGTGTGGGGATTGGGTAGAGAGAAGAGAGAGAAAATGAAGATAGATAGAGATCTGGCTAGACAGAAGAAAAATGTGGCGGGCCCCATGTTGCAGAATCTGTCTCCACCCTCTCTTTCCTTCTCTTTTTTTTCGTTCTTTTCCATTTATCCTCCACTTATGGCTGTGTGTATATATATATATATATATGTTTGAGTTATATGCATTTGGAGAGTGATTGTGCATGCATATATATATATATGTAATATTTTTTTAGTAATTATTTTTTATGTTTTTTTTTGTAATTTTTTTAAGTAAGTTTTTTATAAAATGTTTTTTTTATGTAACTCAAATAACATAATTGAATTAATAAGATATAATAAAATATAAATGGGTGTATATGATTTTTATGAAATATTTTTATTTGGATAAATATATAATTCATATTTTTTTGAATAATACATTAAAAAAAAATACTAAAATTCATATTTTTTTCATTCTCTTTAAATAGATATCAATTTTGATAGTTTATTTTAATTCTAATTTGTGTTTTAATTTTAATATTGCCCAATTCTTTGGGGATTATTTTTAAAATTAATTTAGTAATTAATATTTATATATTTAAATCTAAATATGAAAGTAAAATAATGATCTATATATAAAATGAAGGAATTAATAAGATATAATAAAAGATAAATGAGTGGATATGATAGCGGGACCCATTAATAGTTATTTTTTAGGTAGAATGATTGAGGAGAAATATGTTAGATAGATAATAAATAGATATTTTGTGACATGGTAGTGATGTGGCAGTGATAGCACCTGAAAATTGGATAGAACCACTGGAGATGCCCTTACATACATGGTCTTTATTTTTTAAGTGTGCTCGAGGGAATATATATATATATATACACACACACACACACGGAATTGATATGCTGCGCGATTGATTTGCGCGTCCCAGGTGAGCGAGACCGTCCACGTCGGATTTTTGTTTTCTTATTTCTGTTTTTTAAATTTTTTTCCTTTTCTTCACCTTTCTCTTTATTTCTCCTCGAATTCTAAGTTCTATTCTTTTTCATGGTCTCGTTCTTGCAGAGGATAACAACTCTCTTGTATGCAAATATTCATTTCTTCTTCTCCTGCTCCCATGCGTTGCCCCTCTCTCTCTAAATTCTTTTCCTTTTTATCTTTTTGTTCATCTAGTGCCTTTTCTTCTTAAGGTATACAATTTAATTCATGGTTTCTCTCTCACACACAGAAAATCATGATCTTGTATCCACCATCTCTTTAACAAACCATGAAAATAAAAAATTATGATGATGTATCCATCCATTGTTAACTCAGTCCAGTCTAAGTGAAAATAATTAACTTTCAAAATCTCATTTCGTTGACAGAAATCATCTTCGGCTTGAATAGGAAAAATTAGACCCTACTCGATTTGCTAACCACCATTTGGAGTTTTCTACAATTTTTCATATGTTGTTGCAGTTTAAATTTGACACAATTCTAGTATTACACCATTATTGATAGGTGTAAAAGCTTACTTACATTAATTAGTGAAGGAAAAAAACTCATCTGAAAATTGATGATGATGTTTTTGAAATTTTGAACAGTGACAGAGATTTGTGTTCTTAGTTGCCCTATAATTAATTGTTCTTTGATGATTGGACCTATCAGTTGTCGCTAGTTTTTCTCGTTCTTCTTCCATTATCTTTTTAATTAATGAAGATTGGGATAATTTTGGCTCCTAATAACCTTGTGGAGATGATGTTTTCAATTAATTATTCAATGAATTAGATAAATGTGAAGTTGAAGGGGAAATGTTCTTGGATTTCGTTGACTAGCGTTCTTGGAGAGAGAGGCACAAGCATTCTTGGAGAGAGAGGCACAAGTAACGACGATGGAGTAGAAAGGGCAAAAAAAATATTAAAAATAAAAATAAAAATTGCTGACGTGGCAATGGCATCAGCGTCGCTCACATGAAGCGGTCACAATCAACGCCCAGCATAACATCTCTCTCTCTCTCTATATATATATATAGGATATGGTTCATATGAGAACACCTTGTTGGTGTGAGAAATGAGAACACATCTTACACCATCCAATTTAACGATCCAATGGTTGAGATTTAAGGTGGCAATTTTGTAAATAATAGGGCAAAAAATAAAGGAAGGAGGGCTATTTTCGTCCAAATCCATTAAAATTGATGATGTCAGCAATTAAAAAAAATCTTAAAAACTTTAATCGACCATAACTTCCTCGTTTTTAATCTAATGCACACAAAAAAATATATCAAATTAAAGCTCTTTTCATGCTCTTTCATTTAAGATGTCGAAAGGCTATGTTTGGATGAAAAAATATGAATGAAAAATAAAAAAGAAATTTTTTTACGCGTGCCCAGATTGTAAATGCTTTCATTAGCATATAGTAATTCTTTGTCAGCATTATGATAACATATGAACGTATGCTAATGAAGCATTTGTCATATGCTAACATAATATATTCGATGTGCTAACAAAGAATTATCATAATGTTAACATAGTATAAATTTATTAGAGTTTATTAAATCTCAATTATGGTTTATTTAATCTCGATTATGGTTTATTCCATCTAATTATCATTATTCTTTTGAAATTTAATTTTTTGTTTATAGTTCTTAATTGATTATTATAGTTTATCCCATCCAATTATAATTTATAACGTATGTTGATAGAGTATTGCCATAAGTTAACATAGTTTATTTGCAATGCTGACGAACCAAAACTATAATGCTAACGTAGTACAAATATATTATTATTATGATTTCTTTCAACTCATATAGGGTTTACCACATCCAATCAATGTTTATTTCATCCAATTATGATTTTTTTTCATTTAATTAGGGTTTATTAAATTGAATTAGGTTTATAATTAATTTTTAGAATATTTTTTTCGCCAACAGTATTTGAAAACTTTAATTAGCATAACTATAATGCTTCGTTAGCATTATGATAATACTTCGTTAGCATAACGATCTGTTATCAAATCCTCCGCGATTTTCATAAGAATTACCAAATTACAGTAATACCCCCGCACGAAAAACTTTTCAGATATTACAAAATTGCCACCGCCTTTTTCATCAAATCTGGATCTTTAATTTTTGATGGATGTGTGGTGTGAGAGGTGTTCTCATTTCTCACACAAGGGATTATTTTTATATAACCCCACCCCTATATATATATATATATATATATATATATATATATATATATAGAAAATGTTAAGAAAAACAATAATGATATTATTTTCTATTTATATATTTCGTTAAAACTTCCGCGTGACAGAAATCACGATATTAATGTGTTTAGCAACAGTTTTGGAGAAATAATCTTCAAGAAGTTCACCATATCTACGAAATAAGTCATCCATAATTTCTGTCCCAAATTGCACCTCCAGCATTGGTTCCACCACTGCTCTAATTGTCTTGGCCACTTGTTGGGCCTTGCCCTTGCCCGTCACTTCGAGCCCGTTTTCGTCTACGCAACCCCCATCCCAACCGATTTCAAACGCCTCTAGGTGATTCACGACGAATGAACCTTGTTCGTCTATTACATTTCTGACTTCTTGAGGTGATGGAGCATAGTATGGAGCGTTGAAGGAGTCGATTTTCTCTTCCTGCACAACACCCTGCAGTATACATTTGCGTTCCTTAGCTTGCCATACTATGCATTATATATTGTGTTTGGGGGGGGGGGGGGAGTGTTTTTTTTTTTTGAACCCTACACACATAATTACACGCACTCACAATCTAATGATGTACACACTTCACTATACGTTCACATTAGACATATATCACACTATATGTAATTATACGGTACTATGCAAAATAGGCAAAATACATTTTGTTTTAATATGTCATTGTACATTTTTTTAATTTAATAATTAAGTTCGACTTTGGTAATGCAATCTCTCAATTAAGTTCCGATACTTTTTTATTTTATCTCGAAAAGTTCCTATACAAATTTAGTGTTTTAATAGGTCCTTCTACAATTCCTCCTTATTTAATTGAACTGACAAATTTGTTATTTTTTGGTAATT
Source organism: Perilla frutescens (assembly GCA_026008535.1). Lineage (NCBI taxonomy): Eukaryota > Viridiplantae > Streptophyta > Magnoliopsida > Lamiales > Lamiaceae > Perilla > Perilla frutescens. Next base: position 31,593,124 of record BRKX01000019.1, on the reverse strand, counting down.
TAACCCTACCAATTTATTAAAAGTTACTAGTGAAATTTTTGATCAAATAATTAAAAATAAATAAATCTTTAAAGAGAACATATGATCATCTAAAATAATGATAAAATATATTATTACAGAAAAAAATGAGGCTGATCATCTAAAAAATCATGATAAAATATATTTAGCATTCACTCTTTTTTCTTGTCATAAAATATTTTGATCACATGTTTTTTTTAGATGATCATGTGTGACTCTCTTTTTACGTTTTAATTAATTTTCAAAAATTATTTGATCAAAGTAATTTCAATATAAACGTTAATTAATTAATTAGCTTAAATGAAACGGATTTAAAAAAATATTCATTAGTTCATTAATTAAATAAGAATGTAATGAAATCAAATATGGAAATAGAAAGTCCTATTAAATTAATAAATTTGTATAGTGACATTTCAAAACAAAATAAAAAAGTATGTATAAGAACTTGATAAAATGCATTAATTATCAAAGTAGAACTACCTACTAAATTTAAAATATTCTAAAATGACCTTTTGAAATAAAATATAAAAGTACAGGGACCCAAAGATGTATTTTGCCAAGAAAATATTTTTTACATTCAATTAATATATATATATATATATAAATTCAATTTCACAAAATTTATTTTTCCGCCTTTATTTATTAATATGATATTATCATATTAATATTAAAGTACACATACTACACATACTAACCTTACACGCATACACAAACATTGCACATACTACACACGCTTAAATTTATAACTGTCAATTTTGGTCTCCCCCACCCAAAAAAAGGTTCCGCTGACATATAGACCCGGCCCGAAATTATGAAACAACCCGTAAAATTAGGGGTGTGCAAATGGTTAGTTCAGTGTAAAATTGGGTTAAACTAATAAAATCAAATAAAAAATTCTTAAAAAATATTCAAACCGAACCAACCAAAATAATTTATATAACCGAACCAACTCAAACCATAATTCTTTGATTAGTTCGGTTTGGTTTTCGATTTACCGAATTTTCAATGATTATTATTTTTCCAAAATAATTATGTTTAAAGAAAATAGCATGTACTCAATAGATAACAAACGATATATTAAATAAGTAAATATTTGAAAATTTCTAAAACTAAAAGATTGAAACTAAATATTAGAATTAATAATATTATTTAGGTATGTAATATCTTTTAAATTTATTAATTTAGGTATAATTAATATTAAAATTATAAATAAATAATTATAAATATAGTGTGTGTGTGTGTTTGTGTGTGTGTATTGGTTGGTTTCGTTGTAACAAAAAAAATTATTTAAACTGAAATCGAACCAAACTATATTTTGGTTTTAATATTCTAAATCAAACCAAAATTAAAGAAAAAATGATCAAATCAACTGAACCAAATAGCTTGACTTGGTTCGATTTTACATATCCCTACGTGTGACTAGAGCGACCAACCTGGCACGGGCATGGGCGTGCACTTCCTATACTAGGCCCCATAAAAAAAAATCAGTTGAACTGATCCAAAATCACCTATATACAGCTCTATACTACATTTATATATATATATATATATATAGAGAGAGAGAGAGAAGATCAATTATAAATACTACTTTAATATATAAATTGAGGAATAATCGGAACTGTTTAAATTAATTAGTTGGACATACAAGATCTTTTCTAAGAGATATGGATTTTGGTTTTATCATCTTTACAGTGAATTTGAGTATCTGTATATTGAATTTGAGCATCAGTTTATTGGATATTAACATTCTATTATTTTAAAATATATTACAAAATTATCACCATCATTTTTCAACTTACGAAATTGCCACTATCATTTTTCAATTTTCAAAATTAAATAGCATCGTGGATGTTTATTTAAGCATATGTACATTCGTTTAATTATTTGTGTATTGATATTTAATATTGCATTTTTCAAAAGTAACTTATGAAATTTTCATTTGTTTTTCAATCAGTTGGATTATCTTATTAGTAAGTTGAGATTTATCCTTAATTTACATACGAGGGTATGTATGCACTCTAACCCTCTCCATATATAAAATATTTTATATATTTATGAACATATATAATCAAAGAAACTTAAGTTTTCTACTTTTTTTTAATCTAATAATAACTATAATAAATAAAAATTATGAAGACAAAATTTAAAATCTTGAGTGTTTTGTCGAACTTATGAAACAATTAGTTTGTTGGTTTTTTTTCTTCAAAACTACACACCAAACTCGTAGAAAATTTTAAAATTAATAATAAATTTGAATTCAAATTATATTCATTCAAATTACATTCCGTGAGAGTTTTAGCGATTTTACTTTAATTATATTTAATAATTAATTAATCAAGGAAAACCATCCTCTTAACCCGCCCCCCCCCCCCCCCCCATATGGCTATATTGTTTCTTGTTTTCCATGATTGCTCAAATTTGTTAGTATACATTCATGATAAATATAAGAAATGCATTACTTTGTCTTAATGTGACTTGACTATAGTCACAACTCAAATCATTCACATTTCGTACCTATCCAATGTCAACTTATGGCATCCCAATTCAACAATGTTAATATGCCAAGAAGGAATAATGGATCATCGACAAATTATTACCATCTTACATGATTAGCAATTAATTTATTCTGTCCACGTTCACATAGATTTTCTAGAGATTTCTTCATGTTAGCAAGAACTAATGTATATATATCCGTGCAGTCTTGTTAGTTTACACAGTCTAACACACATTTTTGTCTATACACCCTTGTTGGCACCATTTATGAGGCAGCCATCCCACCAAATTTTATTATGAAAATACAAATTTTGCCAAAGAATTGAAATTTTTAAAAATTATATATACCCTAATTATAGATTAATTAACCCTAAAAATTTATTATTACCTAAAAAATTGAAAATTAAGATTAAAAAAATAGTTTAATTTTATAATTATATTTTAAATTTTAATTTTCATATTTTAGTTAATAATTTATTTTTAGGATTGATTATTCCATAATTAGGGTGCATATATATATATATATATATATATATATATTTAGTTTGAATTTTTAACAATAAATATTAAATATGATTGACTATATTATAATAAAAATTGATGAAATGACTATGCCCATAATGAACATTTATTTAAAATGTATAGGCTAACAAGACTCTGTACATGCATATAACTTCTTATCTTTACATGATTATTTTGAACCACAAATCAAACCTCAAGGGGTCACAGACGGACATCTCATTTTCTATTTTCTCAATCGCACAACCATTTACATCAAGCACTTAATTTCTTTCCCTTATATTTTTGGATTATGCATTTATGTACTATAAACTCTCAAAAATACCTAATTTTAACTGTTCTTGACGTGACATTTCATGGCGCATTCTCTGCATTTCACTCTCAATTTATGAGTTTTTCGTGTTATTTTTTCTTCAATTTCAATTTTAATTTATGTCCTTTCGTTTGATTTTACAATTATTAATTGTAATTCATCCCATTCAATAAGAATTTATAATTATATTTTAATATATAATTTTTAGTTTTTAATTAAAAAATATTCATTATCATATGTGGCTAATTGTTTCATAATTAGATATATATTTTTGTTCATTAGAATATTATGATTATTCATGTCATAATTAATATTTATTTTATAATAAATATCACTATAATCATAAATTTAATAATAAAATCAGTAAAGTACAGTATGAAATTTGAACCGATTATATTAGTCCAAATATCATTGGAAATCTTTTAATTTGGGACATTCCGGAGGTGTCCGTTTAAATTAGCCAACAAGGACCAATTTTATTTAATTAATTAATTTAATTTATTTATTTTTTGAGGGAAAACAAGGACCTAAATTGGATGCTTTTGAATGGAAAAAAAATACTTCAATTCTAGTTTATGTTTCATTTTCTTTCTAGCCAAAAAGATTTTGTATTGAAGCAGTAATATTATATTTTTACTCTTCTTAATTTTTTGTACCACCACATATTCATATAGCATCCAAAAAGTTGGTCCCTCCCCCCGGTCGTTCACGTAAGAAATAAATTATTTGACCTTACACAAGTACATTCCATTAAATAACTGCATCAAAGGTGGGTTTTTTTTTTTTAATTTGGTGGTTGAAAAATTAAGTTTTTCCTACGCAAATGGCTAGGTTATATACGAGTTACAACAATGTACGATCATGTTATTTAGTTACTGCCAAATTAAATGAGACAATGAACACACAAATCAAACGCGGATGACCACAATTAATTAATTTATAGTCTTATAGAGTATTTAATTTTTTTCTCTAAAAAAAAAATAGATGTTCTCCTCTACCTCTTTGGCCATGGCCATGAGCGCCTGAGCTAGCAGCTCCCACTGGTGGCTGCCGACTTCCGCTGCCGCATCTGGCGAGGCGCGGCCCATAAAAGACAGCACCATCTTCCCTCCGGCCACCATCTCCGCCGCCCGCGACCTCAGAAACACCGCGTAATCTCTCTCAAACTGCGAGAGGTACGCTTTCACCACGCATTCCTCGCTGGTCTTGGATATGTAAATCTTCCCTTTGTTAACAATATTATGATTGTCCAGACCCAACGGTACCTGCAGCAATACATATTTCATGACTCACAAGTCACAAGTCAACATTATATTATGGGACCGTGTCAAACCAGCCCCACTTCTTCATACTAGCACGATATAATTAAATGTATTGATACAACCGAGGGTTATATTATGTTATCTAGTACTCTACTACATTATTATTAGACTATATGTTAATTACCATCATTAATTAAAATTCACCAAAAAAAAAAACTAAAATTAGGGTTTGCCGTCACACACTTATAGCGTGATATATTTTTTTTTTGAGGGAATTTATAGGGTGAGATTTGATTGGTCTGGAGCAATTTTATTAATTAGTCTTAAAAATGCATGTATTTAGGCGTGTACCTGAGAGAGCCAATGAAGACTGGAGGAAGAGTGTACGAAATGCAAGCTGTTGGTGGGAAACAACCTGCCGTAGAAGGAGCCAGCCATGGCCGATATGAAGCAGCGATCAGATCCGATGCCTTTGTCCCTTTTAATCTTGTTGTAGAAGTCGGGCAACGACTGGAACACGTGGTTGAAGTCGTTGCCCGGAAGATCGTTGAGCGACACCCTGAGCTCCGGCAATGGGAGGCCGATCTCGAAACTGGTGTGGTAAACGTGGTTTATTATCTCTGAGATGACCATCAAAGTGTTGGGCCCTGAGGAGCAGCCTAGATCAGCTACTCCCATGCTCTTTGGGAGAGTGTTTTGCAATGACTCCGCCACTGCTTCCTCCAAGATTGTGTTGCCGAATGATATTATCTGCCTCTGCAAAACCACAAATTTAAACCACGTCGTTTTGTGTTGTCTTGTGTTGTGTTGGTCTATATATATGTGCGCGCTAGTATGATCACGAAATTTAATTAAAGATTAATCCGTTTTCAACTTTTTTTTTTAATTTCAACGGGTATTCATTCCAACACGAGACGATAAGAAAGAAAAGATTTCCCTACCTGGACAGTGCAATTCGTGGCGTAGCTGGCTTCTCTTTCTCCTTTGTTCATGTGAAGAACTTGCATTCCTTCCATTTGTTTTTGTTTTTTTTTTCGAGGGATAGGAGAAGTAAGTAATTAATAGCTATATATATGTATATGCTTATGTGGAGTTATGAAATTGTTGCATTAGCGAATTTGTGATCACACATATATATATAGGCAAGTTAGGTTAATTAACTCAACTCTTCCTATATATGCCTAAGGAGAGAAACTCACGGAATGCGATGTGAAACCAGATACAAAGTTGGTGGAACCCTAGAAAGAGTTTGTTCTCGTCCTTTTGTTTTTTTAATTCCACGTGCTACATATCATATATACACATTGGCAAACACTTATGTACATGTGGTGTATATATTATAAGATTGGTCAACCTGCCCGGCCGAGAAAAAAAATCCAAAAATGCAACATTCATTACACTAAAAAGTATCACTCGTAACCTGAAAGTTTAAATCTCATACTTAGCTTGGCTTATATAAGTGTTATTTCATCTCAATTAAATTTTATTAATCTCAATTAAGGTTTATATTCGATTTGAAAAAATTAATTGTCGAGTACAGTGCACTAGCCCATATGTTAGCTTAGGGCAAGTGCATTGCGCGGGTCGCTAGGTAAAAAATATATATTAATTCACTTTAATTTTAGGTTTCATGAGTAACTCCATTAGGGTATATGTTTTTGTCAAAAAATAATTAATTTTCGAGCGCAGTGCACGAGCCCACGCATTAGCGTTAGACGAGTCACTGCGCGAGTCGCCAGATGAGAAAACTTAAATTAATTTATTTTAATTTCAGGATTCGCTAATTGCATTTGAGGATTTAGGTTATTAGGAGTTATTACATCTCAATTAATATTTATGAATCACAATTAGAGATTATTACATTTCAATTCGAGTATATAATTATTTTTTAGAATTAAATTTTATTTAGAGTTTGTATAAAAATAGAAAAGGAATGTTTTGTATTTTTGTTCATTTTTTTCGTCCAAAAATGCTCATGCGGGATCTTAAATGAAAGGCCATGAGAGACCTTCAGTTAATTTGGGGTTTTTTTTTTTTTTTTTGCATAAATCCGATTTAAACGAGAAAGTTATGGTCATTTTATTTTATTTTCAATTTTGATGACATCATGTTAATGTAGTCTTTTTTATGGTTGTGTGAATGTCACCTATATGTGTAATGTATATACACTCCTTATATACATCATGTGTATACAAGTCCTTGTCATATGCATTAGTTTTGCGGATGAAATTATTCGCTACACTTTGTCCTCTATCATCTGCAACATGGTCAAATTTATTAGTTTTTCTTTATTTTTTATTTTAATTTAATTTTACACTTATAATTAAGGTTCGTTCTACCCAATTATGGTATATGATTACTTTTTAGAAAATAAATATTATCAACTAAAATTTGAATATTAAATACTAAAAAAAATTATATACCCTATTTGGGTATAATCAATATTGTGACATTAAAATTAATCATAAAAAATTAAAATGTAAGAAAAAACAAAATAAAAATTAATAATTTTAAGTGTGTAGTAGGAAATGTTGTATAAAATATAGCAGATCATTTCATCTGTTAATTTTGAATGTATTTACATTATATAATAATAATAATAATAATAATAATAATAATAATAATAACAACAACAATAATAATAATAATAATAATAATAATAATAATAATAATAGTGTATTTCACTTTTGGTCCCATTAGAATAGGCTCAAAATATTTTTAGTCCCAAAAGTTACTTTTTTGGTCCCAAATGATATTTTTCTAAAATTTTAATCCTATAAGATTTTTTTTCCGACAATTTTACTCCCATAAGATATTTTTCTAACAATTTTAATCTCAAACTAACAGAGAAAATTAACTGTCATTTAAAATACTTTGGGACTAAAATTATCGAAAAAATATTTTATAGGACTAAAATTATCGGAAAAATATCTTATGAGACAAAAATTGTGGAAAAAATATCATTTAGGACCAAAAAAGTAACTTTTGGGACTAAACTTATTTTGATCATATTCTAATGGGCCTAAAGTGAAATTTACTCTAATAATAATAATAATAATAATAATAATAATAATAATAAATAGAGTTGTACGACATATTTTTTGCTTGAGGGTAATTTAGTCAACGTATAATCACTACAAAAAAATCCCGATCTAGCAACGAGATTTTCCGTCACTATAATGGTACGACCCCGTTGCTAAATCCTCTAACAACGGGATAGCGACGGGATAAATCATTCGTCGCTAATCACGCGCGACGGTGGCTCGCCCGTCGCCAGAGCTTAGCGACGGAAAACCCCGTCGCTAAGTCCGTAGCCTGGGCGACGAGTTTGGCGGATAGCAACGGGGATTCTGTCGACGGGGCACCCCGTTGCTAGATCCATTGCTAAAATAATAATTTAAAATTTTGAAATTATTGATTGGCCAGCCTGCGAATGAGCCCCGACCAGGAGGGGCCAAGCACTTATCCATTGGGGCAAGTTCAATTGATGTTATATTGATAGCTTAAATAATATATATACTGTTGATACCGATTGGTAGTGTATCATAGATTTAGGGATATTTGTTTAAATCGTATATTTGGAGTTTTTGTCTTTCTTGCAGGATAAAATCTGTTGAGAAAAAATAGGAGCATGTGGGATTTGACCAAGTCCAAAGATCTGCTGAAGCCACGGTTGTTCCGGAAGTTGCGCCGGAAATATAGGAGTGCAGTTCGTGGAGATCAAGGCTTAGTGGATCGGTTGCTTTGAGTGGGGATCAAGCAACGAGCTGTGTATATATAGGGTTCAGATAGTTAGTGTTAGATACGAGTTTTTAATAGAGCTTTTCAGATATTGTAAAGTTTTGAGTTCTCGTATTTATCTGTTTCTACTAGATATGGTTAAGACAACTTTAGTCCCAACCTTCTGTGAAGGAAGAGATAAAGTGTCTTAATATTTAGTGAGAATTTATCTGGTAGTGTTTTTGTAATTCACATATTTTATATAGTGAAGATTTCGCCCTGAGGCACTTCCCAAGATTATAGAAATATAATCTTGTGAAAATTCCAATCCATTGTTTCTGTCTTAAATTTCCGCTGCGTATGCAAAGTTGTCTCAACTTTATACACAACTTTGTACAGAAGTCTTTCAAAACCGAGAGTTCGGTTTCTTCAATTGGCATCGAGAGCAGACACTTGATACACTAAGTGGTGATCCTGTTTTCATAAGCACAATAGATTGTACGAACCCGCTGTTCAACAAACCTCCCGTTCTAGATGGCATGAACTATTCCTTTTGGAAAGTTCGGATGAGATCATGCATCAAGTCGATTGATGCAAGAGCATGGAATGCGGTTCAAAAAGGATGGACACACCCCAAGACCGTGGATGCTGAAGGAGATACATGCCGTACACCACAGTCAGAATGGAGCAGAGAGCAAAATGAAGAAGCCACCTTTAATGACAAGGCACTCAATGCGATTCAATCCTCCCTAGACGTTCAAATGTTCAAACTTATAAGGAATTGTGAGACGGCTAAGGAAGCTTGGGATATACTCCAGCAGCATTGCGAAGGTGATGTTGGAATTAAAGAATCAAGGCATCGGATTCTCACTACAAAGTTTGAAAACATGAAGATGGAGGATGATGAGTCTGTAGAAGACTACTGCAACAAACTACTGGAGATTGCCAACGAGTGCAATGATTTGGGTGATCCAATTACTAATAAGAGGTTAGTTTCAAAAACTTTGAGGACTCTAACTTCTCGTTTTGACATGAAAGTGGTTGCAATTGATACTGCTACAACTACTGGAGCTCTGGATTTCACCAAACTGATGAATGATCTGAAGACATTTGAGATGGAACTAAATGAAAAGGGTGGACAGAAGAAGAAGGGAATCGCCTTGACTGTCGGGACAACTTCAAAGACAACTTCGGCTTACGTTGAAGTAGAAGATGAAGATCTTGAAGAAATCACTGAGAAGGATCCAGATTATGCTCTTCTCACCCGAAGAGTTAATTCTCTCATTCGAGCCAACAAAGAAAAACAACAAGTGGGAGGTAGAGAACAGCGAAAGCCTCGAAGTGATGCCTCCGGATCGATGGTTCTCTATGACAGGCTTATCTCACCAGGAAAGGAACCAAAAATCATTAGGCGTGCTGCATCTGATCACTTCCGACCTAAGGAAGTGACGGACTTCTCTACAGTTCAATGCTATGAATGCAAGGGCTTCGGACACTTTGCCAACGAGTGTCCCAACACATTTCGCAAACTGGGAAAACATGTCAACTTTCTATCCCTTAGCGATAGTGAGCTTGACAGCTCAGGGATTTATGTAGAGGAGATTCCTAATGATCCACCAACTGAGCAGACAGCCTTAACTGCAGTATGTGTTGAAGAGGATAAGTCAAACTACACCGAAGTTGAGATAACTTCAGATAGGTATGATGAGTCCTACTATAACACTCTTTTCTGTTTCAACACTGTTGTGTCCACTGTAGAAAATGAGGAAGAAGTTACGGAAGAGGAAACTCTAGAGTTATTGATAAAGATACAGGAACTTTACAAGGAATTGTACGTCAAATGGTCCAAACAGTGCAAAGTGGAGGATTGACTAACTGAGGAAGTTTCTGTGCAAAAGGCCTCACTACAAAAGCTGGAAGTCATGCTGACAAAGAAGGATGCTGAGTTGGACAACATGAGAATTAAACTCAATCATGCTGATGAAACTTTTAAAAGACTCAAGACGGGAACCTCAAAACTAGATGAAGTTCTATCTCAAACTCAGATAACTTCACATGGCCTTGGGTATGATCCGAGTGCAAGACCAGCCTTCACTCAGATTTTGTCTACTCATGGAAAACCATTTGTGAAAGCCAAGGAAGTTCCTAAAACATCGTCAGCAAAGAAAAAACGTAAGAAGTACATTTGTCACTTCTGTTTTCTTCCTGGACACATTAAGCCCTTCTGTCATAAGTTTTTGCAGGAACACCATAAGGAGATGCATCTGAAGAACCAAGCATCAAATCTTATCCTCTCAAACAAAGGTGACAAGTCCAAGAAACTAGTATGGAAACCCAAAGTTATGCCAACAGTTACCTGCCAAGTGGTCTTCACTGCATCGACAGATAATGACTCGACCATATGGTACTTTGATAGTGGATGCTCAGGTCACATGACAGGCTCCAGATGTTATCTATCAAACTATCAAAGAATCAATGGCAGTGAAGTAACTTTTGGAGGAGGGTCAAATGGCAAGATTGTTGGACGAGGAACCTTGGACAGTCCTGGCCTTCCAAAGTTGGCCAATGTATCACATGTTGAAGGGCTGACTGCAAATCTCATTAACATTAGTTAACTATGTGATGACAACTTCAGTGTCATCTTTGATAAAGAAAGGTGCACTGTGATGGACAGCAACGGAAATCATGTGATCTCAGGGGTAAAGTCTTCCAATAATATTTATGAGACCAGCAAAGACAGTTGTCTAAGTGTGCAGGTAAATGAAGTGCAGCTTTGGCACCAAAAATTGGGACACACCAACTTCCGTAATATGAAGAATCTTCAAAGACTAAATGTTGTTCTAGGAGTTCCCAAGTTGAACATTTCAAGTCCTAGCCTCTGTGGAGATTGTCAAAAGGGAAAACAAGTTAAAGTGCCGCACCCTGTTGTGACAACTTCTGAGAGACCTTTCACAACTCAAAGCTGTTTCGAACTACTTCATATGGACCTTATGGGACCGGCTGAAGTTGAAAGCCTTGGAGGTAAGAGGTATTCTTTTGTCATTGTAGATGATCTTTCAAGGTATACTTGGGTGAAATTTTTAAAAAATAAGGGTGAAACGTATGATACCTTCTTAGAATTGTATGCTATGATCAAAAACTTTTATCACACTTGTGTTAAGAGGTTAAGATCTGATCATGGGAGGGAGTTTGAGAATATACAACTCCTCAACTTTTGTACAAAATAAGGTATTCATCATGAATACTCATCCCCAAAGACACCTCAGTAAAATGGTGTGGCCGAGCGAAAGAATAGGACTTTACAAGAGATGGCCACTGTAATGCTGCACTCAAAGAAGCTAGCTAAATGGTTTTGGGCTGAGGCATTAAATACCGCATGTCATGTAAGTAATCGAGTAAACCTAAGAACCGAAACCACCATGACATCATACGAGATTCTGAATGGTAAAAAACCCAACCTGAAATATTTACATGTATTTGGTTGTGTTTGTTATATTTTGAATGATAGGGACTATCTTTACAAGTTTGACCCTAAAAGTGACAAAGGTGTGTTCATTGGTTACTCACTTAACAGTCATGCCTACCGTGTTTATAACCTCAGGACCAAAACTGTAATGGAGAATGGAGAGTGTGAATATAAGATTTGATGATATGGCTAATTGTATACTCCTACTGATGATACTAACGGTGTAATTGAGATTCAGGGAAATACAGAAAACACCGATGCAGTACAAGTTGACCCTGAAGTTGAGCCCACTTCAGCGACAAACAAGGATACACCTTCCGATGAACCTGAATCTGGTCTTGATGATTCAGAAATCCCAACAGTGATTCAAGGAAGTGTTTGAAGAGACCCTCCGAAGAGAATTTGCAAAGATCATCCAATTGACCAAGTCATTAGAGATGTTCACGAAGGGGTCCGAACTAGAGGTAACACTGTTGCTAACCACAAGGAAATGGTAAGGATGATGTGTTTGTCATGTGTCATCAATGAAGTTGGGATAATTGTGTTCCTGTCTTTGATTGAACCTAGGAATGTAACTGAAGCCTTAAAAGACGAGTTTTGGATTAGTGCAATGCAGGCCGAATTACTTGAATTTGTGAGAAACAAAGTCTGGACACTGGTGCCCAGACCTTTTGGAGTTAATGTTATCGGGACTAAGTGGATATTCAAAAATAAAACTGATGAGTTTGAAAACATCATTAGAAATAAGGCTCGATTAGTTGCCCAAAGATACACTCAAGTAGAAGGCATAGACTATGATGAAACTTTTGCTCCAGTTGCACAAATAGAGTCAATCAGGCTTTTGTTTGCTATTGCATGTTACCTTAATATCACCCTTCACCAGATGGATGTTAAGGCAGCTTTTCTCAATGGAATCTTGGAAGAGGAGGCATATGTGGAACAACCCAAAGGATTCGAAGATCCTTCTAAGCCTGATCATGTGTACAAACTACACAAGGCTTTATATGGACTAAAGCAAGCTCCTAGAGCTTGGTATAGTCGTTTGACCGAATTTTCGCTTGATTTTGGTTTTTACAGGGGACATGCGGATAGGACACTTTTTCTCAAAAAGAAAAACAACTTTCTAACCATAGCTCAAATTTATGTCGATGACATAGTGTTTGGGTCAACGAGTGAGAAAGCCTTGAAGGAATTTGTGGAAGCCATGTCAACTTCCTTCTAGATGAGCATGGTTCGCGTTGGAGTAGTCTTTTCAGATTCCTCCACCTGAATTTCTTCTTCAATTTCAGAAAAAGGAACCTCAATTGGACCATCATTGTACATATTTCCCTCGTTGGAAGGAAAAAGTGGGTCGAGTTTCTCATCGGCGAGGACAGGCGTATCAAGAACTTGAGTGTCAAGACCTGGGGTGTCATAGGTCGACATAATCACTCCGTCGGGGGCTAGAATTATCGCCTGCTCGGAAGATGGAGAGACTGAGAATGGTTGAGCTGGAGAGAGCGCCGGAAGAGAAAGGGGTTTCGACTGAACTTCCGAACAACTTCCTAATTCAGGAGAGATCTCCATAGGAGCATTATCTCTAGAGGGTGACAAGAGGACTTTTGGTCGGATTATCGGAGTAGACTCTGGAGACAGAAGATGAAAAGGGTTAGAAATAATCGGTTGCGGTAGAGAGAAAAATGAGAGCTGTGGGGGAAAGTTTGAGAGATGACGAAGATAGGCTGAGGCTTCGGGATCGCTAAGAAATTCTTAAATTTTCTTCATCTTATCAGAATCCATGGTGAAAATGGCGAAGAGAATGAAAGAATAAGGGTTGAAGGGAGATGAAAGGGTGTTGGAAAGGAATGAACAGGACGAGAGAATCTAAAAGAAAATGACCTTTTAAAAGAAATATGGAAGAATATAACTATATCTGGTAGATACCCGCTTCCAAATAAATAGAAATCAATATATTAGAGATATAGTCAAAATAGGTATTAAAGATAGAGTAAGATACATTTCAAGATACATTCAACTGACTTTCAAAATTTTCCGATTTTTTTAAATTTTTTTTTTTTTTTTTATAATTAACCAACTATTGTCACCAAAATTTTATTTATCAGAATACTTTTGATACATCATAGAAAACTTTTTAAGAAGAGATACAGATGATGAATAGATGAATAACCAAAAGAATCTCATAAAAATCATTTATCTAAGATCTTTGATCTAGTTATATGATTTTATAAGAACAATCATGGTTTCACCTTAATACAGGCTTTCTCATCCTCGAATCTGTTCAACTTCACAGTTAACTATGATACACCAAAAGTATGACAACAGTTGAGTCAACTATACTTTTCATATAGAACACAAGCCGAGAGATTTCCTCAAAATTGAGAATCTCTCATAGCTTAAAGCTTTTGTAAATAAATCAGTCAGTTGATTATCTGTACTAATATACTCTAACTTTAATAACTTCTTTTCAACTAAATCCCTAATAAAACGATACCTTAAATGAATGTGCTTGGATTTGGAGTGATGAACGGGGTTCTTTGCAAGGTTGATGGCACTTGTATTATCACAGAGCATCACCAAGGAATTGCTTTCTAGGCCATAATCATCCAACATCGACTTCAGCCATATCAACTGAGTTGAACAGCTCCCGACAGCCACATATTCAGACTCGACTGTGGACAATGAGATACAATTTTACTTTTTGCTATGCCAAGAGATGAGGTTGTTTCCTAGATAACAACATCCTCCACTTGTACTCCGTCTATCATCAATTTCTCCAGCCCAATCAACATCACTGTATCCAACAAGATCTGTTGTTGTGTCCTTTGTGAACCATAGACCCAATTCACAAGTTCCGGCCACATACCGAATGATCTTTTTTACCGCCTTAAGATGTTCCTCCTTGGGACAAGACTGAAATCGAGCACATGCACACACACTGTACATGATATCTGGTCGACTAGCAGTTAGATAGAGAAGACTCCCGATCATTGATCTATATAAAGTTGGATCAACTTCAGGTCCAACTGCATCTTTCGACAACTTTTCAGTCGTACTCATGGGAGTTCTCATGTGCTTTGTATTCTCCAAACCGAACTTCTTTACAAGATTCTTGGCATATTTTGTCTGTGAGACGAAAACGCCATTGTCCTTTTGCTTGACTTGAAGTCCAAGAAAATTTCTAAGTTCACCGACCATACTCATTTCAAAAGTCGTGGACATTGCTTCAACAAATTCCTTCAAAGCTTTCTCACTTGTCGACCCAAACACTATATTGTCGACATAGATTTGAGCGATTGTAAGCATGTCTTTATCTTTCTTGAGGAATAAAGTTCTATCAGCATGACCCCTGGAAAATCTAAACTCAAGCAAGAATTCAGTTAACCGACTATACCAAGCTCTTGGAGCTTGTTTTAGTCCATATAATGCCTTATGTAATTTATACACATGACTTGGGTTTGTTGGATCTTCAAAACCTTTGGGTTGTTCTACGTAAGCTTCCTCTTCAAGTACTCCATTAAGAAATGTTGCCTTAACATCCATTTGATGAAGAGTAATGTTAAGATAACATGCAATAGCAAAAAGTAACCTGATGGACTCTATTCGTGCAACGGGAGCAAAAGTCTCATCATAGTCAATCCCCTCTACTTGAGTATAACCTTGGGCAACTAAGCGGGCTTTATTTCTAATGACATTTTCAAATTCATCAGTTTTATTTTTAAATATCCAGTTAGTTCCTATCACGTTTATCCCTGAAGGTCTAGGCACAAGTGTCCAGACTTTGTTTCTAACAAACTCAAGTAACTCAGCTTGCATGGCACTTATCCAGAACTCATCTTTTAATGCTTCATTTACGTTTTTGGGTTCAACCATAGATAAGAAAACAACAGCACCAACTTCATTGATTACACAAGACATACATACCATCCTTACCATTTCTTTGTAGTTAGCGGAAGTTTTACCTCTAGTTCTGACCCCTTCATGTACATCTCCAATGACTTGATCAATTGGATGATCTTTGCGAATCTTCCTTGGTGGGTCTCTTCTGGTACTTCCCTGAACTACTTCTGGAATCTCTGACTTGTTTAAGTGGGAATTTGATCCAGATCCTTCTGTAGTTGTATCCTTATCTGTCTCTGAAGTGGGCTCAACTTCCGGGTTAACTTTTTCTTCTTCCTCTTCAGTGCTACTTGTTCTGCCCTGTATCTCAATTAAATCATTAGTATCGTCTGCAGGAGTATACAAACTGGCCATATCATCAAATCTCACATTTACACTTTCCATCACGGTTTTGGTCCTGAGGTTATAGACACGGTAGGCATGACTATTAAGCGAGTAACCAACAAACACACCTTTGTCACTTTTGGGATCAAACTTAAAAAGATAGTCCCTATCATTCAAAATGTAACAAACACAACCGAAAACATGCAAGTATTTCAGATTGGGTTTTTTACCATTTAGAATTTCGTATGATGTCATGGTGGTTCCGGTTCTTAAGTTGACACGGTTACTTACATGACATGCCGTGTTTAGAGCTTCAGCCCAAAAATGTTTAGCCAACTTCTTCGAGTGTAACATAACAGTGGCCATCTCTTGCAGAGTCCTATTTTTTCGCTCGGCTATACCATTTTGCTGAGGTGTCTTTGGAGCTGAGTATTCATGATGAATACCTTCTTTTATGCAGAAATTCAAGAGTTTAGAGTTCTCAAACTCCCTTCCATGATCGGATCGTATTCTCTTAACATAAGCATGGTAAAAGTTTTTGATCTTAGCATATAATTCTAAAAAGGTTTCATGTGTTTCACCTTTATTTCTCAGAAACTTTACCCAAGTGTACCTGGAGAGATCATCTACTATTACAAAGGAATACCACTTACCTCTAAGGCTTTCAACCTCAGCTGGTCCCATAAGGTCCATATGAAGCAGTTCGCAGCTTTGAGTGGTAAAAGGTCTCTCAGAGGTTGTCACAACAGGGTGCGATGCTTTGACTTGTTTCTCCTTTTGACAATCTCCACCTAGACTTGGGCTTGAAATTTTCAACTTTGGAATCCCAAGCACAGCATTGAGCCTTTGGAGATTCATCATATTATGGAAATTTGTGTGGCCCAATTTTTGATGCCAAAGCTGCACCTCATTTACTTGTGCACTCAAACAGCTGTTTCTGTTAGTTTCACAGATATTATTGGAAGATCTTACCCCAGAAATTACATGTTTGCCATGACTGTCAATCACAGTACAACTTCCTTTATCAAAGACGACACTGAAGTTGTCATCACAGAGTTGGCTGATGCTAATGAGATTTGTTGTTAGCCCTTCAACATGTGACACATTAGCCAACTTTGGAAGTCCAGGACTGTTCAGGATTCCTCGTCCTACAATCTTGCTGTTTGATCCTCCTCTAAAGGTCACTTCGCTGCCATTGACTTTCTGGTAGTTTGATAGGTAACATCGAGATCCAGTCATGTGACGAGAACACCCGCTATCAAAGTACCAAGTAGTTGAATCATTAGCTACTGAAGCAGTGAAGACCAATTGGCAGGTGTCTTTGGTGACGTCTTTGGGTTTCCAAACCAATTTTTTTTTTCTGTCACTTTTAACTGAAGAAACTGATTTTGAGGCTAGTGTCCTCAGATGAATTTGCTTTTTATGTTCCTGAAAAAATCTATGGCAGAAAGGTTTAATATGACCCAGAAGAAAACAATAGTGGCAAATGTATTTTCTACGTTTCTTTCTAACTGATGAAGTGGGATGAACTTCTTGTGCTTTTACAAATGGTTTTCCATGGGTAGACATGATTTGTGTAAAGACGGGCTTCACACTTTTATCATAGCCTATGCCATGTGAAGTTACCTGGGTTTGAGTAAGAACTTCATCTAGTTTGGAAGTACCGGTGTTGAGCCTTTTGAAGGTCTCATTTGCATGCTTGAGTTGGATCCTCATGTTGTCAATCTCAGCGTCTTTCTTTGTCAGCATTACTTCTAGCTTTGCCAGTGACACCTTCTGGATAGTGCTTTCCTCATTAAGTGACTCCACCACTTTGCACTGTTTGCTCCACTTTAAGTACAACTCCTTGTAGAGTCCCTGCATCTTTACCAGTAACTCCAATGTTTCTTCTTCAGAGACTTCTTCCTCCTCATCTGCAGTAGTTATAGCAGTGTTGAAACAAAAAAAAGTTTTATAATAAGACTCATCATACCTTTCAGAAGTTATCTCAACTTCGGTGTGACTTGACTTATTCTCTTCGACACATACTGCAGTTAAGGCCGCGTGCTCATTTAGTGCATCATCTGGGATCTCCTCTACATAAATCCCTAAAGTGTCCAGCTCACTGTCACTAAGAGATAGGAAATTAACTTGTTTCCCAAGTTTTCGAAAGGTGTTGGGACACTCGTTTGCAAAGTGCCCATAGCCTTTGCACTCATAACATTGAACAGTGGAGTAGTCTTTCACTTTCTTTGATCTGAAATGGTCTGATGCAACACGCTTTATGATCTTTGGTTCCTTTCCAGGTGTGTTCAATCTTTCATAGAGAACCAAGGATCCGGAAGAATCATTGCGAGACTTGCGTTGTTCGCCACCCCCCTTTTGTTGTTTCCCTTTGCTAGCTCGAATGAGAGTGTTAAGTCTTCTGGTAAGAAGAGCATATTCAAGATTCTTTTCATTGATTTCTTCAAGATCTTCATCCTCTTCTTCATCATAAGCTGAAGTTGACTTTGAAGTTGTCCCGACAGTCAAGGCAATTCCCTTCTTCTTATGTCCACCTTTTTCATTCAATTCCATCTCGAATGTCTTCAAATCATTCATCAGTTTAGTAAAGTCCAGACATCCAGTATTCGAAGCCGTATCAATTGCAACAACCTTCATGTCAAAACGAGGTGTAAGTGTCCTCAAAGCTTTTGCGACTAACCTTTTGTTGGTGATCGGATCACCAAGATCAGTGCATTCATTTGTTATCTCAAGTAGTTTGTTGCAATAGTCTCCAACGGTTTCATCATCCTCCATTTTCATGTTTTCAAATTTCGTGGTAAGAATCCGATGCCTCGATTCTTTAATTCCAACATCACCTTCGCAATGTTGTTGGAGTATATCTCACGCTTCCTTAGCCGACTCACAATTTCTTATGAGTTTGAACATTTGAACATCTAAGGAGGATTGAATTGCGTTGAGTGCCTTATCATTATAGGTAGCTTCTTCATTTTGTTCCCTGGTCCACTCTGACGGAGGGGTGTGGTACGAGTCTCCATCAGCATCCACGGTCTTAGGATGCGTCCATGTCTTTTGTACGGCATTCCATGCTCTTACATCAATCGATTTGATGCATGATCTCATTCGAACTTTCCAGAAGGAATAGTTCATGCCATACAAAACAGGAGGTTTGTTGAACAACGAGTTCGTGTAATCCATTATGCTTTATGAAAACAGGATCACCACTTAGTGTGTCAAGTGTCTGCTCTCGATGCCAATTGAAAAAATCGAACTCTCGGTTCTGACTGAGTTGTGATCAAAGTTGTATATAAAGTTGGGACAACTTTGAACATGCAGCGGAAATATAGTGACAAACAATGGATTGAAAATTTCACGAGATTATATTTCTATAATCTCGCGAAGTGCCTCAGGGCGAAATATTCACTATGAATTTGTGAATTACAAAAACACTACAAGTAAACTCTTACTAAACTTAAGACACTTTATCTTTTCCTTCATAGAAGGTTGTGACTAAAGTTATCTTAACTAACACTTGTAGGAAACTAGTATCTCTATAAACAGATCTGATTTATATCTTTGGATTCGTATATAACACTATACAACTGATTCCTATTTATACAAAACAATATACTTGGCCTCTACTCATATGTCTTGCACGAACCGCACTCCTATCATCATCCCTTGACTTTAGCCGCAAGCAACAACCTTTCCATAGATATAGGAATAAACATATCTTGGACTTTATCTCCAAGACTTGGTCAAATCACATGTCCATCCATATATTAATTCTACCTGCAAAATAAATAAATAAAAGACAAAAACAAAAACTATATCCAAATTAATAAACAAACGGTTTCAACACAGTTCATTAACAACAAATGTGGTGCACAAAGAAGTTTTTCAAAATCTTTGAAATATTAATATGTTCTCAATTTATGATATTTATTTTATATTGTGCTTTGGGGACATTTATAATTTATATTGTTTTTGTCTTTTTGAAACTTACTGAGTTTTGTTTATAAGACTAAGGTAAGCCTTTGAATATTTAATGCTACCATGTTTGTTGATATTTAATGTTGACGATGCTGAAAACTAATATGTGCTAATGAAATAGGACTTCAAATTTGTGATTGGAATGTTTGATCATGGATAATATTTTGAATTTTATGTTTTTATTTAGTTACATATCTATTTTATATTTAATGATGTTTTAAATTAGTATACATCTATCACCGTGCATCGCAGGGTGGTAGACTAGTATCCTTAAAAAGCGCCATCTGTGTTTTTTTTTTTTTACGGATTGACAGAGCCAATGCACACAAAAATTAGTGATGTTGTTTTGATATGAAAGATGATTATATAATGCACTTAATTTTGAACTGATGTTGTACTTACAAAAAAATGTAAGTTCGTGTTATGGAGGCAACATTTTAAAGTTCGTGTTAAAAACCAGAAAGCATGAATAGTTTGTGATATTTAAACCAATTAACCCTTCTTTAAACTTAATCCTGCCTTAAAATAAGTTATGTTGGTCTCCTTTCACAAATATGAGTGATATAGTACATAAGAGAAAAACTCCGTATAAGTATTATCATGTAATTTTTATATAGCGACATCGATCTTGAAAATATTTGGTTGAATTATTTTACATCTTTAAAATATGTAAAACATGCAAATTTCATTATATGACACACAAACAAATGAACCACAAATTCCTAGTCAAGAGTGTTTTGTCTAAATCAATTCAGTTGGACTTTTTGTGGCACAAATGCATTTTTAATTTCATTACATATCCCACAAACAAATGAACCACAGATTCCTAGTCGAGCATGTTTTGTCTAAATCAATTCAGTTGGACTTTTTGTGGCGCAAATGCATTTTTCTGAACTATAATATTTATGCATACCGTCCAGAGAAATGTCATATGAGTATATATATTTTATTTGTTATGTAATGATTTATCAATGACAACATTCTTAATAATTATTATTCTTGAGGTATGTAATCCTTCACTTGTACTGGTCATAACAAAAATCATAACAAAGATAAAATGACTATGTATTTCAAGTATTAATATATGTCTTCCAAAATAATTAATAACTTATATACTAGAAAGCAATAATTATTGTTTTATTTCCTTAATGACAATTTAGCAATTTCAAAAATATGATTTATGCATTATAAAATATTGTGGATTTCTACAAAAGTAGTAATATAAATCTTACAAAGTAATAACATATATATAACAAAGTATTGTTCATTCTTTTCCTATGTTCCTCATGTTGCATCTCCCTTTCGGTTGACATCCATTTTTTGTAGCTGCACAAAACATACAATTATATATGAATTAATTACACATTTACACAACATTAATTTGGTGATATATAATAAGATGAATACTATATATTAATTAAATTCAAAATTACATGCCAACATTAAAATTAATTATAAGGGAAAATTGCCATTTTGGTACTCTATGTTTGACCAGTTCTCCATTTTGGTACCTTATGTTTTTGTGATGGCCAAAATGGTACCCTAACTATGCATAAATATGCCATTTTGGTCTTATGACCTACAATAATAGGTTTTTTTAGTCAAAGTATCCAGTCAAAGATAATAAGGGCTATTGTGCAATTTTAAAAAATATTAGGGGTCAAAATTTTATAATTAAAAATATTTTTTAATTCATTTTTTTTATTTCTTGCAGTTTATCAGCTCAAATTTCATTTTTTAAAATTAAATTTAAAAAATAATTTTTAAAATTAAAATTAAAAATAAATAATTTTTAAATATTAAACTTTGACCCCTAATATTTTTTAAAATTGCACAATAGTCCCTATTACCTTTGACTGAATACTTTGACAAAAAAAAAACCTGTTATTGTAGGTCATAAGACCAAAATGGCATATTTATGCATAGTTAGGGTACCATTTTGAATCTCTCATCATAGGTTTTCCAACAATATCTTCAATTTGTTAATCGGACATTGGACGACAGAGAAATCAACTAGAGAATTTTCGGTTGGAAGCGACCTATATATGTTCTCAATTTTTAACATGAATTCAAGAATTGAGATTTCGACGCCAACACCAAAATCAATAAGAGGTCAATAGAGTACTAAAATACAATTTTCGCTTATATTTTATGTGACATTTTCCAAGCCATATTTATAATTCTGGTAGAACTAGATTGTAAAAATGTAGAACCTAAGCCATAGTACTAAAAAAAACGTGGTCGCTAAACTAGCCTCATTCTTTCATGAGGGGTTTTCAACGTGATGGTTTTCTCTTTTTCTTCCTGCGGTTGAGGCACGTTCAGTAAACTTATTAACAAATTGTCTACCACATATATGGTCTGAATTGTCTAATGTTGGGGTATTTTATTTTGAAATATTATTTTGTTTTGTGCTACGCTTAATTCTCATTGGGTGATAGTATAGTTATACAAGTATGTCGGTGCATGACATTTTATGAAATGGAACACTAGCTAGATGAATATAGATCATAGACTAAGAGATTGGATATACATATAATAATTATGTGTTTTTTTAATCAATGTATGCTCATAATACTTGCAAATATTATTATACATTCATTTTATAGAAATTCAATGAAATTACGCACAAAAGCAGATTAAAAAAAATACAGCATAAGGATTCAGACCGCAGAGCCATAAAGTACTAAATGGGGCTGTTCGGATTCACTGTTAAACCATTCCGTGTTATCCTATTAAATTATAAGTTTAATAATTATTATTATAAAAATAATAATCAACATTTATCCCAAAAAGTTGAATTAAACAATAAATAAATTCTAATTATGAAATATAATAACAAATCATTAATTAAAAATTGAAGATTAAATTCTAAAAACAATTGTACACCCTAATTGATCATAGTTACTCTAAATAATTATTTAAAATTTAATTTAATTTAATTTAATAACAAGAAATTGAAAATCGAATTGAAGAAAAATACAAAAAAAAAAAAAAACTCACAATTTCATATTGAAATAAAAAGTGCAGCACAAAATGTGTAATATGGGATCCCAAAGCTAAATCGGCATGTTTAAGTTGCTTTAAAATATGAGTTGCAAAACATGCTTTTGATGTTTTAGTTGCTATTTTGTTGTTATTTCTTCCAGTACAATGTCATTATAAAAGACAATCAATATATGCGGCCATATTCTAAATGTCCAAAAGGGTATTCAGGTCAAACACTTTAATTAGTTTCTTAATTATAGTTAATTCAGATTTAGGTTTGGTAATAAGTAATAACGAGGCCGTTGTACATACTTTACCCTCAGTTATTTGGGCCGGGTCCTGTGCTGTGGAGAGAGGGCACTTTAAAGCCTACTCGGCCCAAATAATGCTAATTTTCTATTCAAATTATGTTACAGGTAAAACCTCTATATATTAAGGGCTCGTTTGCTATGTATAATAAGGGAGTGATAAATTTGTATGATACCCTAATATATTATTTGATTAGAATCGTAAAGTCCATGATAAATGAATGACGTGTCATCCTTATTAGACCTTTGATTGATAAGGTTTGATTAGGTATCACACCTCTAAGGTGGGATATGTAATCACAAAATCTGATATAGCAATATTAATTTATTTTTGGACTTAATTTAGAGATTTGTAAATTAGTCAATGAAACCAAATAATGGATTACCAATCTATACATCTTAAAATATTTTCTAGCAAATAAATATTGATACGTTATCTTGTAAAGTCATCCCAGTCATAAACATCATGGTTTATCCCATCAAGTCTAGCAAACGAGCCCTAATAGTATTGAGGCTATGAGATTTTATGTAAATTAATTATTTTATAGTGATATTAATTAATTCATAAATTAATTTTTATTAATTTAAAGAGTGTTTTCATGATTCAATGAAGAATTTTGATTACATAAAAAATTATTGCATCTTGCTAATTTATGTATTATATTTATTAAATTGATATTAAAATAAATTTATTTCACATTATATTAATGAAAATTAATAAGTAATGTTCCTTTTTTCGTAATAATTTAATATTATTGATTGTATTTTTACTAAAACCATTCATTGTATTTTCTAAGAAAAAACATTCATTGTGTAATAGTGAGATATTACACTATATAAACAACATAATTCTCTAAAATTATATCCAACAATGACATGACTTCACATCTAAAAGGTGTCTCAAAATTAACAATGATAAATGAAATACGTAAAGTATTATGTGAATACAAAAACGATTATTCTACATGTACTCAAAAAGATTTACAGTTGTGCCTTGATGAAAATTTTCATTTGAAAGTTAGTACATCTGGAACCAATTTATGCATAAGGAAACACTTATCAAGTCTAGAACTCTTCACTCTTTTTTTTGTGCAGTTTGAGAACAAACACCAGAACTTTTGGATACAGTAAGAAAACTTAGAGATGAACTCCAACTAGATTTAAGTTTTGAGAAAAAAAAAAAACACTAGAATCATATTTCACTAGTTTTAAGGAAATGTAAAGGTCCAAATTGGTCCTACAACTATCCCCGAAATCTCAATTTGGTCACAAAATAAATTTTCAGCTCAAAATAAATGTAAAGGAATCCATGATTTCTGAAACAGATGGAGGTGTACTGAGTGGATAGTTCATCCAGCTCCTACTCCATTGTCCTTCCTCGATCCAAAATGAGTAGCCCCACTTGTTGGCCATGTGCAGCATGGTGACATCATCCACTTGAAATCTCCATAGATGGTACTGGAGATATCTTTGAAGATGTTCGAAGAGAAAGGGGTTGAGATCCCCAATGAGACCAAAACAGCTCTTCAGCTGATGGTCAAGGCTTACATTGAAGCCTTCTTCCAGAATTTCTGGGTCAGCGATGTAGGGAGGCTCGCTAGTTGCAGGTGCAATGGACTCATCACTCATATAAGTGAAAGAGTCACCAGGAAGGGTTGTTTCAATTTGCTCCTCGATGATGTGACTGAGTCGATTAGCAAATCCTAACTTAGCTTTGAATGTGCTAGAGGTTAGATCGAACTCAGCACACTTTACTTGCATGTGAAGCTGTGCCAATATAAAGGATGCCCAAAATCATCCTTGCATCCAAAATATATGGCGGCCATGAGGTGGGCGGTGTTGTCGTTGAACTGCGCGTTTGTGATGCTGTCTAGCAGAATGTACATCACAATGTCCATGATTTGGACAATTATTGGAGAGAGACTATCTTTCAAGTTGTTTGAAAAGTCTTGATGGTCAACATGTGGAAGCTTCCAGCCTTTCCACAGTTCTATCTTGGAGTGGAGTGCGAGTTCATGCACCTTTTGGCCTTCATCAGGGAGCTGAAACAAGTTTATCAACACATCTCTATCAATGGTGATAACCTGATTGTAGACAACAGACTCTATGCTGTCTACTTTTATCTCTGCTTTGTAGTAGAATTCAGCTACATGCGAGAGATGCTTTCTCTTGGGTATCATTGTCACTAACGATAATAGCCCGCATGTCTTCAATAAATGAAAAATCATGTCAGTCTTCTCTGGACCTAATCGAGCTTGAAGAAACTCTCGATCGAGATACTTATCATTTCTTAGCTTGTTTATAAGAAGCTGAATGTTCATCGAATGGAATGAGAGTACCATTTTGGCGATGACAGTTGATATGAGCAAGTAGGGACTTAGATAAGTATGAGAAGATAAGGAGAAGAAATGTGTTTAAGAGTTAAGTTATTCATTTCATCTTCTCCACTGCTTATAAAGCAGTAATTTTGCATACATTTAACCATAGCAATCGAGTGCTTTTGGCTGATCAACTATCTGATTTGATAGAAAGTTAGCTGATTAAATGATGCATGCATCTCAGCCGTCCACTTGGACTTTCTCTTTTTGATCAAGCGGCTCAGATCTAAGGGTTTTGAAAATTTGGGTAGTTGCCATAAATAGCAAAATATTTGCCAGAAGATTTGCTGTTTATATACCTCAGAAAATTCATCTCTTTATACTTTAATGCTTGACATAGAGACTTTAATGGCAACTCAGATAAACAGTAAGCTTATTTTGAAATGTTAACGGTAACTATTCAAAAATAAACTTGAGGAATAAAGAGTGGAGAAGCTTATCGAGGATGACTGATCATGCAGCTGATGAGAGATTTTGAGCTTGAGGCATCAGTTTCCTGCTAAATTGATGATATTATCTTTAAACTGATTTGATCAGTTTTGTTGATTAGCTGCTGATTGACTTTTTGTCAATTTCCTCTTCTTGAGCGGTCGGACTAGGTTAGCTTCTCCGCTTTCTCTTGAGCTATTTGACCTTTTTCTTTTGTAAGCTGAACTGATGATGTCCTGAAAAGGATCAGTTCTGGCTGCATTCTCAGCTTGTTGAAGTTGCTTAAGAGCAACTGCTGAGTTGGTCAGCTTCAAAGTGGTGAGCTCTGAAATTCCTCTGCAAGATGAGCTGGATTGATTGACCATCAGTTGTGCAGCTCTTAAACAAGACTTGATAAGAGGAGTAACATAGCTCTGGGACAGGAGATCTGGTGACGTGGCAGTATCCTCATCATCTTTTGCTTCTTTGTGTCCACGGTGTTGACTCCTTGCAATCGCCATAATTTGAGTATGAGATAAATCTTGATCTATCTTTTCAGTGGCAGCTTCAGCATGTAAGGATGCTTTTTCTGACTAAATTGAATCAATATCAAAATTCAGTTTTTGGCAATATTGATCGGCTTGATTGTTGACAAACTGATTTACAGTTGCAACTCTTTGCGATCTCAAGCTGGCTTGAACATCAGCTAGCATGGCCTTAGCTGGAATGTTATTATCAAGTCGATGCTTCATAATCCGCTGGACTTGCACAATAGTTGAAAGAAATGAATTTGAAGCCCCAATCCATTTAGTACTCCAAGTTTCTTCACGTTGCCAAAAGCTCATGCCATGAAAGGCAGTTTGCAAGAAGTGTGACTAGATTGACATAGAATGTCTCCAGTTATATTAGTAGAAGTACCAGTGCAGTTGTTTGAACAACTTATTATCTTGCTTGGCAACATAGGTGAAGTGAGTGAGAAGAAGATTTGTTACATCCTTCTGTGCACTCTTGACTATATATTCACCACTGTAGAAAGTACGAATGTTGTCTTCAGTCAGCTGGAGAGGAGGGCAAGTTCTCCTAAAATATTCAGCTCCGTAATTTGGATGAGGGATTCTAATGAATGGAATGAGCTCATCTGGATCAGTGCAGGACTTGGAGTCAACTGATGATCCATTTTTTTAGTGTGGAGAAGGAACTTCATTGGCAGTTGAGCTGCTTGAAGTTGTATCGCCTATTTTAGCTTTGGGTCTCCTCTTCTTCTTAAGTGACTGAAGATGTGTTTTCCCTTTCTTGGGAATCTAGTCGAAGATGAGGACTGGTAGCGCGTCATCATTTGGAAGATTCAACATATCTTCCAGAAGCTTGCTTATTCTTAGAACAACTCCTACTCTGGACTCAAATTTCCAAGTCTTATTTGAGTCGGCAGCTTTGATGACTTGATGCTTAAATTGGAAGAATACAAACTCTGCCCAATTTATTTCCAATCCTGCAACAAGGTATATCATTACCTTTTATCTTTCTTAAGTTAATTGATTCAAGCTTCTAATGGCGCCGAACATCATTTTGTTCATGATATCGAGTATAATTCCATACTCAGGCTTCAGGTCAGTCTTAGCTGTGGTAAAACTGAATTTCTTTTCGCAAGTTAAAGCTTGCCATTGTTTCCAGTATGGTTCAGCTGAATCTTTCAGATCTTGAACCCTCGAACCCTTTCTGGGAAGTAGAAAGATTTCTGTAATCTTTCTTTCAGTGATTTGGAGCTTGTTCCCTTGAACCACTGAAGATATTACCTTCCCATTTGCAGATATCTTTGCTTGAAGCAAGAATTCACTCACCAAGTCTTGTCTGAAGAATCTTGGTGGAGTTTCAAGGTAGTGAAGAATTACAGTCTTGTGAAGGTTGACCAGAAGAAATGAGTTATTTGATTCCTTAAGAATCAATTAAAATTTATGTCTGTCCAGAAATTTGTCTCTCATCATTTTCTCTTTGAAGGAAGTAAGAGCTTTTGAAGATTCGGTCATTTTTTGAAAATTTTGGTTGAATTTCAATAGAAGCTTTTTGAGAGAGAGAGAGAGAGAATACTCTTTTAGAAGATGATTTTTGAAAGAGTATGTAAATCGTGCTTGATTATTCTCTTGAGAAATTTGGAGCAAGGAGATTTATGAGTGAGGAGAGAGACTCATAAATTTGTTGGTTGAAAGAATTAAACACCACCTTGTCATTTTCTTTTGGCTGTTCATTTTATACTTTGGACCAACGGTCAAAAATTCACAATAAATACTGACACAAGCATTTATTTTAGCCAAAATATTTTTATTAAAATATTAAGAAATAAACTGAATTACAAGAAGTTGTCCTAAGGCATCTAGTCAGCTGACTTCTTAAGCCTTCAGTCTTTGTGTTTAGTTTTTCTTTTTTCTTTGTCTTTCTGGAGCTGTCTGGGGTGCTTTCACTTGAAGAGTCTTTCTTTGAGACTTCATTTTTAGAGCATGCTTCTAGTTTCAAGATTAAGTCAGAGAGCAGCTTTACATGTTCCCTTCATGCACTTGATCAGTGCTTTGATTTGAGCTGAGACTTCCTTTTAGCTAAGTTTCCCTTGTGGTCAGTGGATGCTCTCCAGTCTTGTGATGAGTTTTGAGCTGATGCTTTGCAGTCTAATGACCAACAGTTGGCTTTTCAACTAATTCAGAATGTATTGGGGACACATCTCTCTTTTCAGTTGGACTCTTCCTAGAGTCCTTTCTACCGTCATCCTCTTCTCCTGAGGACTTGTACCTCTGAACAGCAAGGAGGACATCATCAAAGTCATAGTTTGACTGGACTACAGACTCTGTCATCTTGGCTTTCTCTTTTCCCCTTGTTACTGGAGTGGTTAGGATCAGCTTTTACCTCAGTCGTGGCGCCTCTTTGATTGTTAATGGAGGCAGTGCTCATTTTTTCAACTTTGGTACGAAATCATCAGGATCAACTGGCTGATGATTTGTCTCTTCTGCCATCAAATCAGGAATCAAATTTTCTAGAATGAAGCTAACTCTGTTGATGTAGTACATCTTTTGTGGAAAGCAAATCCTGCATTTTGTCTCATCTTCCACGATGTCTACAAACCTCTTCAGTTTCTTGAAGAGAAATGGAGATCGGTTTATCCCTCTAGTCTCCCAAATGGCATTGCAAATTTTATACTTGATCTCTGACATTTCATCGTGCCCTTTGCACAATCCTACCATCATTTGTGTGGCCACGACCGATAACAACTGAAATTCCTTTTGGAATTTAGATGTTTGATGGTTGATGCAGAAGTTTTCTGCAACTGGGCTAGTTACCCATCTTTTGAAGCAGTATTTGGTGTTTACTTCCGTTTCTTCAAGGTTGTCTCCTTCTTCTGTAGCCTAAATATATTTTTTAAGACGGAAGGGGTGATCAAGATTTCAATACCCCCTTACTTCACTGATAATCATCCAAGAATCTTTCTCACTATAGGAGTTGAGAAGAGCTCCGCCACAGCCTCTGGGTATACCTTTGTGGGAGCACTTTCTGTGTACGTCTTTAGCTTTATGTCTTCAATAAGAGCAATAATCAATTCACCTATTTGTGAGAAGTTGGTGAATTGTCTGCTGTTGGCTGGGCTCAGTATCTTGTCATGACTCAGGTCCTTGCAAAAGACTCCTGAGTCTTCACCGGAGAGTTTGAAGTTGCGCGCTCTTCGGTGAGGGTTGGAGGAGTATTGGGCCATTGAAGAGGAGTTTGGGGAGATTTGAAAGATTTGTTAGGTTGAAGAGAATTATGAGTGAAGGTTTTGGAGAGACTGAGTGCTTGAGTTCTTGATCAGCTGTATGAGTGATTTAGGGGAAAACAGCTAAACTATTTATAGACTTAAGCAGACAGTGTATCCAACAGTAAAAAGAATTTTAGTTGAATCAAAGTCGAACAGTTTGGATTTATCTATTGCGGTTAAATGAGGAGAGAGAGAGCGGGTCCAACGGTAACATTGAGATGAGACGTCATTTTACCGTTCAATAATAAATTCAACTTTGAACTTATCTGATTGTGGCTCTCATCTAGTCTCCTTGTGGCATTGAGCTGCTGACATCATCAATTAGCCTTACGACTAATGATCTCCTCAGCTTGGATTGATCAGTTCCAGCTTGAGTCTCTTCAGCTTTGACTCCTAGTTTCTCGTCAGCTTGAGCTGTTCTCTCAGCTTTGCTCCGCCTAAGCTTTTCAGCTGCTTCCTTTAGCTGAAGCTTTGCCTTCTTCAGTCAGTTTTGGATTCAACTGCTCTCATCAGTTGAACATGACTGGTTGCGAACTGATGCCTTCTGCGATCAGTTTACTCATCTTCATTCTTCAGCTTCCATTCAGCCTTCGCCATTTCTTTAGAACTGATTTGGGCTTCATCAGTTTCAGCTCCAAAGCTTAACTAACTGATGCCATTTTGGTTTAGTTCTCATCTTCAGTTGGAGTGTTCATCTTCGCTCCTTCTCTTGGCTGATCATCATCCTCCTTTGAAGCTAGTTCGGGTAATCCCAATTGGATGCACAAATCTAGCTTCTGGCAATGGCTTGGTGAAGATGTCGGCTATCTACTTCTCCATGTTGACATATTTGATACATATGTCTTTCTTCTCGATATGATCTCTGATGAAGTGGTGCCTGATATCAATGTGCTTCATCCTTGAATGCAATGCTGGATTTTGAGATATTGCAATAATACTATTGTTATCACAGTAGATTGACACTTCTTCAGTCTCCACCTTATAATCTTTTAGCTATTGCTTCATCTAAAGGATTTGAGCACAACAGCTTCCAGCAGCTACATACTCGGCTTCAGTTGTTGAAGTGGCAACTGAGTGCTGCTTCTTGCTAAACCAAGATATCAGTTTGTTCTTAAGAAACTGACATGTTCCACTGGTGCCTTTTCTGTCGATCTTGCATCCTCTGAAGTCTGAGTCTGAGTAGCCGGTTAGACTCAAGCTATCATCTCTGGGATACCATAATCTAAGATTTATGGTTCCTTTGAGGTACTTCATGATCCTCTTTGCTGCTTCGAGATGACTTTTTCTCAGGTTGACTTGAAACCATGCACACAGTCCGACTGAGTAAGAGATGTCTGGTCAGCTGGCAGTCAGGTAGAGAAGGGATCCAATGATTCCTCTGTAGTGCGTCTGGCTGACTGATTTTCCTTCTTCATCGAGGGTCAGTTGCACTAATGAATTCATTAGAATCTTGAGAGTTTTTCCCTTATCGGTTCCAAACATCTTGACAAGCTCTTTGGTATACTTAGCTTCACTGATGAAGAGTCCGTCTTCCAGTTGCTTCACTTAGAGTCCTAGGAAGAATGTCATTTCTCCCATCATGCTTATCTCGAATTCGCTTTGCATCAGTTGAGCTAATTAAGTGCAGAGATCTTTACTCTTTGATCCAAAAATTATGTCATCCACATAAATTTGAACCATTAAGATCTCAGCTGATCGTTCTATTTTGAATAGAGTACGATCGATGACTCCTTTCTGAAACCCATTCTTTAGCAAGAATATTGTAAGAGTTTCATACCAAGCTCTTGGCGTCTGCTTTAAGCCATATAAAGCTTTTTTCAGCTTGTAGACTTGATCTCCAATTTCAAAGCCTGGAGGTTGCTCGACATAATCATCCTCCTTGAGCATCCCTTGGAAGAATGTGTTTTTCACGTCCATTTGATAGATCGTGAAGTTGTTGTGAGCTGCATAGGTGAGGAACAATCTGATGGCCTCCAATCTTGCAACTGGTGTGAATATCTCATCATAGTCAATTCCTTCACTTTGAGAGTACTCCTTGGCTACCAGTCTGGCCTTGTTCCTTGTGATCACACCTTGTTCATCCAGTTTCTTGTGAAAGAACCATTTAGTCCCAATGACTTTTTGGGTTTTTGGCCTGTCGATAAGAAACCAAACATTGTTTCTTGTGAACTGGTTCAGCTCTTCTTGCATCGCAATAATCCAGTCTGAATCTTCAAGTGTTTCCTTCATGTTGGTTGGTTCCATCTGCGAGATGAAGTATGTGAAGAGTGCATGCTCAGTTGATTCTCTAGTCTGGACTCTACTCCTTAGATCACCAACAATTTTATCGACTTGATGGCTTCGGAGCCATTTGGGTATGGTGGCTTCTGCTGTGCTTTCAGCTGGTTCTTTAGTTACTTTTTCAACTGAACCTTCAGCTGCTCCATCAGCTGGTTCTTCAGCTGGTGCCTTGGCTCCGACTTGTTTCTCATCTTCACTGATTCTTCCCACTGTTTCATTTTTGGGGTTTGAGGTCTCAGCACAATTTGTGTCCTCATCGACCAAGTTGTCTTCAACTGGTCTAGAATCAGTTTTAATGCTATCTTCTAGTGATGATGTGACCCAGACAGATAAACGGTACAGGGTCTATACGTGCGGAAGACTTAAGAATGAAACACGTCAGCTTCAGAAGGATTCAACCTAACTAATAACTCTAATTGAATTAAATAAACTGATCTCAACGTATAAATGACTCAAAAATAATTGTAGGATTAAACTGAATTAGACTCGACTGTACTAGACTCTTAGAATTACCTAAATTATAACCAACACAAAATAAAAACACAATACCAATGGAAAAAATAGGGCAGATTATATGTTGGCGAATTAGGATAGGGGTTATGGGATGCTTATGGCTAAGATGGAATGAAAATGAATATGGAACTTACTTGAGTAATGGCTCAAAGTGAAATGGATATCGATGGCTTGTGGAAGAAGATAGATGGTGTCGATGTTGGTGATGGTGATGTGATTTGTACTTGGTCGAACCCACTGAATTGGAACAACGAACTCGATGGTCAAGAACTCCTCGATAGGAAGCAGCTGTATCGATTGAACCCCATTGAATTAATTTTCAATGAACTCCAAGTTGAAGAACTACTCAAAACTTAGCAATTCACCCTAGAACTTTGAAGAACTAGAATAAACTTAAAATAGGACTTAAAGATTTGTTGGATCAATAAGAACTTGTATTTGGGGTCGATCAACCAAAGGATCGATGAGACAATTGAGAATTGACTATTTATTTCATGCAACGTCTGAATATTAATGTTCACAACTGATCTCCTTTTATAGGTATAGGGATGGACGAAAATCTAACTTAAAAATCTAAGGAAATAAAAAATAAAAGAGTTTCCTATTCTAACAAGGATTCCTACCTTAATTAGAACTCTATTTAAGGTAGTTCCAAAAAGACCAAAAATAAAATAATAAAAATCTAAACTATGGATAGATAAAACCCAACACTTTGGGCCTTCAAACATGGGCTCTAATAATTCGAATATGGGCTGAATTAATTAACTCCATGGGCTGTCCAAACAAACTTGAATTATTCCATGCAAGTTGACGTGAACGAGCTCCATACACACGCCAACCTTCCCTTCTTCTCAAGTACTCATGATCTTCATGCCTTGATCTTCTTCATCTTCAATGGACAATATAGCAATCCATTTGGGGCTGCCATGGTGCATTTCTTCTTCCTTGCTCAGCATGGTCTCATTCTCATCAAGTGAAGCTTCAAACTGCTCTAGAACAATGTGATCAACATAGTCCAACGAGCTTTCACTAGGCAATGCTTATGATGATGTGTAGTTTTTCTCCTTGTTCCTGTCCTCATCAGCAAGTTCATCAAATACCGCATGACATGTTACTTCTACAATTAGTGTTCTTTTATTGAACACTCTGTAAGTTTGTGAATGAGGGGCATTATAGCCAAGAAAGATCCACTCATCAGCTTTGGCACTGAAAGCTTTCAGCTGCGATTTACCATTGTTGTAGATGTGACATTTACAGCCAAATACCTTAAAGTAAGAGATAGAAGGCTTGCGACCCTTGAACAACTCGTAGGGTGTTTTGTCATGGGTGATGACTATGGCATTTCTATTCTGAGTATGGCAGGCTGTGTTGACTGCCTCGGCCCAATAGCATTCAGCTATGCTGGCATCTGCTACCATTGCTCTAGCTGTCTCCTTTAGCGTGCGATTTCTCCTTTCAGCTACACCATTCTATTGAGGAGTCCTTACAGCTGAGTGCTCATGAGTGATTCCCAGTTCACTCAGAAAATTGATCATTTCCTGATTCACAAATTCAGTTCCATTATCGGATGTTATCCTTTGAACTGATTTTCGCATGTTAGTTTGTAATCTTCTGATCAATGTTGATAGCTTTGCAAAAGTCTCATCCTTACTTCTCAGGAACTCCACCCAGGTATATCTTGAGTAGTCATCTACTATTACAAGAGTAAACTTCTTACCTCTGGGGGTTGGTGGCCTCACTGGTCAAAACAGGTCCATATGTAGCAATTAAAGAATGTCAGTTGTTCCTTGAGGATAACTTTTGTTCTTGAATGGCAACTTTGCTTGCTTTCCTTTCTGGCATGGTCCGCAGACACCAGTTTTCTTGTAGATCTCCTTATGAATCCTATCAACTAGCTCCTTCTTCGCCAGGTAGTTGATTGTTTTGAAGTTGAGATGATCCAGTCGTCAATTCCATAGCCAGCTTGCTTTAGTTGATCCTTTGGAGAAAAAGCAAGCTTCTGAATAGCCGGTTGACCAGTCAACAAAAAAAAAGGTTACCTTTTCTTACTCTAGTCAGGAGTATAGCTCCAGTTGACTTGTCTCTGATGTCACATGAGTTGTTGCTGAAGTTGACTGAGTACCCATTGTCACAAAGCTAGCTGATTCTTAGCAGCTTGTGCTTCATTCCTTCAACATGTGACACGCCATTAACGACAACTTTTCCTTTGACTACGAACCCTTCTCCAATGGTTCGGCTCTTTGAGTTGTCTCTTAAAGTGACTAGTGGTCCTTTAATCTCTTTATAACCGTCGAGATCATTCTTTTCAAGCAGATACTAGAAAACTCTCCTAGTCTAGTTTGATAAATCAGAAAAACACTTATTAAAATCACTGAAAAAGAAATAAAATAAAAACCTGGGTTGCCTCCCAGTAGCGCCCTAGTTACTGGCTTGGGCACGACACTTTCCAAATCAGATATAGATGGGCTCCACAAGCCATACCACTCTGACATCCTGGTCTGCGTGTCCCAAGTAAGGTTTCAGTCTGTGGCCATTAACCTTGAAACGCCCTCCAGTATCTGGATTCTTCAGCTCAATTACTCCATTAGGGCATTCCGCGTACACTTCAAATAGACCAACCCACTTAGTTTTCAAATTTCCTCCCATGAGTTTGAACCTTGAATGGTACAAAAGAACTTGTTACCCCGGAGTGAAGCTCTTCCTTCTAATCACTTGATCATGGAGCCTCTTCATTTTTTCCTTGTAAAGAATAGCATTGTCATAGGCCTCCATCCTCATCTCTTTCAGTTCTTGAATCTGAAATTTTCTGGCATGCCCTGCTGCATCCTTATCCATGTTCAGTCTCTGTAGTGCCCCTCGTGCCTTATGTTCCAGCTCTACCGGCAGATGGCAGCATTTCCCAAACAGCATCCTATATGAGGACATCTCGATTGGAGTTTTGAAAGCAGTTCGGTATGCCCAGAGTGCATCATCCAGATGTTGACTCCAATCCTTTCAACTTTGATTAACTACCTTCCCAAGAATGGCTTTAATTTCTCGATTTGAGACTTCAGCTTGGCCATTCGCTTGAGGGTGATAGGTTGTTGTCACACGGTGATTCACCACATATTTCTTTAATAATTTTTCTAGGGTTTGGTTGCAAAAATGTATTCCTTGATCGCTGATGATGGACCTAGGCACACCAAACCGGCTAAAAATATGAGATTTCAGAAATGCAGCTACTATTCTTGTATCATTGGTAAGAATAGCATTTGCTTTCACCCATTTGGACACATAATCAACTGCCAGGATGATGTAATGGTTCCCCCTTGAGTTTGCGAGGGGTCCCATAAAATCCATTCCCCAAACATCAAAAATTTCCACTAGCATGATGGGTGTCATGGACATTTCGTTCATCCTTGTGATGTTCCCAACTCTCTGGCACTGATCACATCTCCTGCATACATTGTGGGCATCCTTGAAAATCGTGGGCCAAAAAAACCCACAGTCCAGAACTCTTCTTGCTATTTGATTTGGTCTGAAATGCCCTCCGCAAGCAAAGTTGTGGAAATGCTTCAAAATCTCCTCAATTTCATTATCAGGGACACATCTTCTTATGATCTGATCAGCACATCTCTTCCATAGAATAAGACTATCCCATGCATAAAACTTGCTCTCATGCCTCAGTTTATTCTTTTGGTACCTCGAGTACCCAATTGGCAGCTCTCCTAACTCCAAATAATTCACTATATCTGCATATCAGGGCTCTCGTGTGCCCCGTCCTGAGTACATATGCTCATCAGGGAAGTGATCTGTAATGGGCATTTCATCACCATTTTCATTCAGCACCCGGCTCAGATGATCAGCTACCAAGTTCTGTGCCCCACTCTTATCTTTTATCTCGACATCAAACTCTTGCAAGAGCAGGATCCATCTAATTAGTCTCAGCTTTGTCTCTTTCTTGGCCATCAAGTGCCGCAGGGTACCGTGATCTGTGTAAATAATGCTCTTCGTGCCCAAGAGATAAGACCGAAACTTCTCGAATGTAAAAACTACTGCTAGTAGCTCCTTCTCAGTAGTGGTGTAATTGCATTGTGTCCCATTCAGAGTTTCGAAAGCATAGTAAATTACGTGGCTTTCTTTTCCTCTTTTCTGACCCAGTACAACGCCCACAGCGTAGCCACTGGCATCATACATTATCTCAAAGGGCATTCCCCAATCTGGTGGTTGAATAACTGGTGATATGACCAGTTGCTTTTTCAGGGTATCGAATGCCCTCTTGCAATCTTTATCAAAATCAAACGGGACATCTTGCTGCAACAAATGAGTAATAGGCTGGGAAATTTTTACAAAATCTTTTATGAACCTTCTGTAGAATCCAGCGTGCCCCAGGAAGCCTCTCACTTGTTTCACCGAAATGGGGTATGGTAATTTCTCAATTATATCCACTTTGGCTTTATTGACCTCAATGCCCCTCTCGGAAATTACATGGCCCAGTACAATGCCCTCTCTGACCATGAAATGGCATGTTTCATAGTTCAGCACTAGGCATTTGTCCACACAACGCTGCAACACCTTTTCCAGATTGTCCAAGCATCGATTAAAAGAACTCCCATACAACGTGAAGTCATCCATGAACACCTCAATGCAGTTCTCAAGCAAATCAGAAAATATGCTCATCATACATCGCTGAAACGTGCCAGGAGCATTGCAGAGGCCAAAGGGCATTCTGCGATAGGCAAAGGTACCGAATAGGCACGTGAATGTTGTTTTCTCCTGGTCCTCTTGACTCACTGCAATTTGCATGTATCCTGAGTATCCATCCAAGAAACAAAAGAACTTGTTCCCTGTGAGTCTTTCCAGCATCTGGTTAATGAACGAAAGTGGGAAATGATCCTTCTACGTGACCGTGTTTAGCTTTTGGTAATCATTGCAAACTCTCCAGCTAGTTTGCAGTGGTGTGGACACATGCTCTCCCTTCTCATTTTTCACAACTTGAATGGCTGACTTCTTAGGCATAACATGGATTGGACTGACCTACTTGCTATCTGAAATAGGGTATATAATGCCCTGGTCCAGCAGCTTAATTATCTCTTTTAGCACCACATCCTTCATCACCGGATTTAGCTTCCTTTGTGGATCACGAACAGGCTTTGCATCATCTTCCAATAATATTTTGTGCATGCAAACTGCTGGGTTAATGCCCTTTATATCTACCAAAGTCCATCTGAGTGCCTCCTTGTACAATCTCAACAATCTCAAAAGACAGTCCTCATCAGCTTGATTCAACCCGCACTTATGATTACAGAAAGAGTCTCATTATCTCCCAAATAGGCATACTTCAAATGCCTTGGTAATGCCATCAGTTCCAACGTGGGTGCTTTGACAATAGAAGGCATCAACTTAACATCATTTCTCCAAATAGGCACACCATAATCCACACAGCCATATGGCATTTCTTCCAATGAGTATAGCATCATAATTCCTTCCTCGATATCATCATCTTCGTCCAGGACATCCTGGTCAGTCAGTCCATCCCACAATGCCCATTCCAATGGCTCTCTATTGCTCACCATGGATAGGGTAGATTGACTCGGGTGACGGAAGGTATTAACAAAACTACAATTCTCTGTATCTGGGGGTGCTTTAATGCTTCAAATATATTGAACATCACTGTCTCCCCATCAAACTCACATGTCAGTGTGCCCTTGTCCACATCAATCTTGGTCCAAGCTGTCTTCATGAAAGGCCTTCCCAGCAACATTGAAGATTTTGAAGTCGTTGTGCCCATATCAAGCACATAAAAATCTGCTTGGAAGATAAGCTCGTCCACTTACCAATACATCTTCAATGAGGCCTTCTGGATACACATTAGACCTGTTAGCAAGCTGAATGACCACACGGGTCTCCTTCAAAAGTCCAATCTTCAATTCTTTGAACACCGACAGGGGCATTACATTGATTGATGCCCCCAAATCCAGCATGGCCTTTTCAACTTTTTTGTCTCCGATAATGCAAGGAATCATGAACATCCCTGGATCATCACACTTCTTGGGTAACTTTCTTTGTATAGCAGCCGATACATTCTCCCAAACTAAGAACCTCGCATCATCATTGAATCGCACCTTTCTGGTGTAAAGTTCTTTTAGAAACTAGGCATACCACGGCACTTGTTTGATTACCTCAATCAGTGGAATGTTGATCTCAACTTTACTAAATACCTTCAGCATATCCCTGGTTTCCTCTTCTTTTCTATTTTGTGTCAATCTCCTTGAAAAGGGAGGTTTTCGTCTCTCTGGAATGGGCACTTTGGCAGGCTGCTTCACTTTCGAAATGGGCACAGTATCATCATGTGCAGTTTCTTGTTCCTCATCCTCTAGGGAATTTTTTCCACGTCTTCTTCGAATGGCACATCAACCTTTTCTTCTACCAGTCTAACCATCTCTAGAAGCTCTTTTCCACTCCTCAGAGCCACTGCATTCACCTGCTCTCTCGGGTTTTCAACCTGGGAAGGTAACTTCCCATTTTTCTCCTCCATCTTGTGCATGGCTTGAGCCAATTGATTGATTTGCTTGCTCATGTGTGAGAGACCAGCTCAAGTCTCTTGCTTAAATTTTTCATTCTCCTCAGCCATGGCATACACAAGATCCTCTAGCCTTTGCTTTCTCTTCTCTTCTGGTGGTGGTAATGGGCGTGCAGGATGTCCATCCTTTGGTCTTCTCCATTTGAAGTTTTCATGGTCTCTCCAGCCAGGGTTATAAGTCTCGGAATTGGGATCATATCTTCTAGAATGCCTATTATGGCCACCTACAACATTTACTTCTTCCACTGCGTCTTGTAGAGTGGGACATTCATCAGTGAAATGGAGCACACTCTTGCATACTCCACAGGATCTGGGATTCTTCGCCATGCTCACACCGGATAAGATTTTTACAATTTTATCACATAATTTGTCAATCCTGCTGTCTTGGTCTGGTGCCCTCTCTGATTCACTGACAACCCGAATGCCCTCTCCGCCGAAGTCTCGGTTGTCTTCAGCCATCTCCATGAGAATTCTGAATGCTTCAACAGGCTGTTTGTTCAGTATAGACCCTCCACATGAGGCATTCACGATCGTCCTCTCATGTGGTCTCAATCCTCCAACAAAATACTGAATTAAAT
Source organism: Perilla frutescens (assembly GCA_026008535.1). Lineage (NCBI taxonomy): Eukaryota > Viridiplantae > Streptophyta > Magnoliopsida > Lamiales > Lamiaceae > Perilla > Perilla frutescens. The sequence continues at coordinate 31,553,347 of BRKX01000019.1, read as the reverse complement.
CGTGTTCAGTAATCTGGGCATTTCGCCAGCATTGCCTGGAATCTTCCCCAGTAGTCATAGAAACTCTCGTTGGTTCCCATCTTCAGGCTTCATATCCTTCTTCTCATTTCTTGCACTCTAGATGCTAGGAAATATTTCTCCAAAAACTTGTGCTGAAGTTGTCTTCATATGGTCACAGCGCCAGTCGACAATGTGTACAGCCAGTCTCGTGCTCCGTCTTGAAGAGTGAAAGGGAACAAGACCAACTGCACATACTCTTCTCATCTATGGTCGGATGATTGAGTCTAGCAAACCATCTCAAAATCTTACAAGTGTCTTTATGGATCCTCTCCGGGCAATCCGTGGAACTTCGGTAAGATTTGGATGAAATTTGCATGAATGTCCCAGTTCTGAGTCACTGCTGGGAGCGTAATGCCCATCGGGTGCAGATTCATGTTGGTCGGGAAGACCAACTGCCTTAGAGTCCTGTTGTCATCCGCATTACCATTTGTGGAATTTCCATTTGCTGCGGCCATGTTGATGTTGTGGCTGTTCTCAAACTGTTCTTCTTCCTCGTGCCTTGCGTCTCCTTAATCTTCTGGGGGTGGTGTGGGCTCACGAGGTCTGTTTGCAGCTCATCGTGCCCTTTTCACTGTTGCCCTGTTTTTTCCTTAAAGTCTTCTCTATCTCCGGATCGTACAATAGAGTTTCTTTTGAAAAGCTCCTGGGCATCAACTTCCAGGCACACCAGCTTGGAAAGTAAAATCACTGAAAATCAGCTCCCCGGCAACGGCTCCAATTTTGACGCACGGTCATTTTGTGCTCAAAATGAATTTGTATGCTCTTGTGCCCACAGTGAGTGTAGCTAGCTATGAGTAAGGGTCGATCCCACAGAGGGCTGATGCGATCTTACTTTCGAGTTACCAATCACAAAAGAGGGGGTTTGGTACAGTGGTCACAACAACGGAAATTAAATATGCAAAAATAAACTAGAGAGATATCAAATAATAAAAGGTTCCGGAACTTGAACTAGAATCCAGTTTAACTTATACTCACTCGATCATGGGCACAACGATTTTCCTACACGATTAAATCACCCAGTTATGGAGACCGGATTCCTCGCTACATCTCTTTATTCATCTATTCAGATTAGATTTAAAGGTGATTCCTCGTCCATTAAACTCCTAATCTATCACCCACCCCCCGGTTCCCCAAAGAGATGTAAATGAACAGGATGCAGTGTGCCCTAGACGAACCCAAGTTTGTTGTGTTTACTGATTCCTCGTGTGCCCACAGCAACCCACCGATTTCTCAGTTACTGTTTGAATTAACACATTGTCACGATTCACTAATCTAATTAACCCTGGTGTGCCCTCTACAACTATAGAGTGATCAGCCACATTAGTTATATTAAACTCACGCTCACTTGGAATAAGAATAAAAATCGACAGAAACCTAATCGTGCAGTAATGTGCCCACACGGCCTCATGAGTATTTAAGTGTTTTGTTAAACCTTCATCTTTAGTTTCAAATTCCAGAATATAGATCTAGCTACTCATACTATAAAGAACTATAAATACATAAATTAAAGACATGATAAATAGGAAAAACATACTGGAATTGAATAAAAACTCATCCAACACCAACGATGAACAGCAACAATATTAAATATAAATCCTAACCTCTGTGGGCATAAGGACCCAGATTGTCTTGCTGCCAGAGTAGCGTGAAAACTAAACTAATTGCAGAAAATAAAAGTGCAGAAATCATATGGTACGAAGTGTGTCTTCTCTAACAATCAAACTAGTATTTAAAAGAGTACAAAGATCAATTCAAATCCCTAAAAATGGGGAGTCTTCAATATCTGCCAGATTTGCTATGCCCTGCTGGAATCTGCCTGAATAAGGAAACTTCCTTATATACTGCATCTCTTGTGCTCGCTGGAATCTGCCTGGATAAGGAAACTTCTTTAGATGGTGGAATGAATCCCGATATTTTAGGGATGTCATCCTTATCTTCTAAATTACTGCCCAAGATTCCATCTACGAACAATCTTTCCTTCTTCCATTCAGATTTTGAAAGCAATCAATTTTCAACGCCAACTTTATCTTCTTTCAACAGAATCCTGTTTTTTCTGCTAATGCCCTCTTCACTGCCTCCTCTGAATCTGAGCGAGTAGTGTGGGCACGACATCTTCTGCTCAGGTCTAATATGCCCATTTCATCAATTTCAGTTAATTTGAGGCCAAAATGCATCTTTCGCCAGATTTCACTCCTATTATTCCCAAAACACTTTCTTGGTTCTTTTCTGACACAAAAGACACTAAAAAAGACATTTAGAGTGACTAAAATGCCTAGAAAAATACAAAATAAATGGACTTATCACCCCGCCTTGTCCATTGTACACAAATACCTATCGTACACGATCAGTGGCAAGGAGCAAGCAAATAAACTCAACTCGATCGAGGTCTATCTTTTGTGGTGTGTACTGAAAAAGACCAAAATTTGCCCGTCCACCTTCTTGTGGATGTCTATCCAGCAAATGCTTCAAAGAGAGATAACGCATGCTTCCTTCTGCGGCTTCATCTCTGCACTGGCAGTCAAGCTCAGGGTCATTCAAGACAACGATCCTATCCCACAAGGCCAGACCAGAGTGAAGCAGTGCCTCATTGACAAGGACGAGCTTAGATGAGCTCAGATTATCTATGATGAGCGATGCTTGGTGCCTCACACTAATAGGTCTTGTGTCGAAAAATTGATGAACGCCCAAGCTATCAACTGACGTTGGACTGCTCGAGCCAGCACTTTATCGGCACCTCAACAAAATCAACCACAGGAGCCAAATCAGGAGGGCGATGATGAAGACGAGCAAAGAGAAGAACGGGAAGAAGAAGAGGAGCAATAACACTACCAGTCGCTGCCATACCCCACAGTGCCTTCTTCTATATCAAATGCTGAGAGATTACTTGAGGTCTTTCCGAGACCACTATGACACTACACTGGGACAGTTCTAGCAACACTATACCACCACGCTGGGGCAGTTCTAGCAGTACTTTGATATCTCTATGGGCCAGTTTCATCAGCACTTCGATCACACCTTAGGTGAGTTCCGCTAAGAGCTGGGCACACTGCGTCAAGATGTTGGGGATTTGTAGCAAGAGGTCTATAACCACTTCGACAAACAAGATGAGTGGATGATGGCCTGTCTCGCAGTCTACAAATTATTTATATTTCCAGTTTATGCTCACTACACACTACTTAGGACCACACCCGCAATTGGACGGGGTCAATTGTAGAAGTAATAAGCTTAATCCGAGTCGATCTCTCAAGGAAGACTTTATGGGAAAGAATCATCTAAGGACTACACATGCTTAAGTGAACTACTAAAATAAAATCTAAACATTCTAACAATGGGGTTTGATAATGATTATGCTAAGAATTCAAAATAGACAATTAAGCAAGACAACTAAATGCAAATCCTCAAATTAAATTAAGATTAGAGGAAATAATCTTGATTAAGGTATTAGGGTGTAGATTCTCTCAATGGTTTTATCACTATGCTTAAGTCAAGTTGATAATGCTATTCTCACAAATATGATAGACCCTTCCAATTAGTTTAACTTCAATTCATGTCACCGTCTATCCGTTAAATCTCTCTTAGCTATATCGTACAAGCAAGATTAACATATTAGGCTTAGGAACCCCATGCACCTAACGTCGGAGGAACCAATTTCTGGATTTAGATTCACAATCAAGACTCCTCTAAATTCTATCAATGTTCAAGTAGTGATCAAGTACCTAAACATGAAAAAGCACGATTCCAACAACAACAATCAACAAGAACAAGCATAGATCAAAACCACATCGATCCTCTACCCCCTAATAGAAAGATTAGCCACTAAACATGCTCAAAAATATGCAAACCCTATAGAAGAACATCATCTCATAAATCAAATGTAAATGAAGATAACTTCTACAATATTGTATATCCTTCAAGAGTTTTGGGACAAATCCCCACAAACATCCAAGAAATGTAAAGAAAAACACAAGATAAACCTTCTCCGAGCTTAGCTTCCGCGGATGGCTCATCGTCGTCCGTCTCGTGTCTTCTCCACCTCCCTTGGTTTGATCCCCTTGCTCTTCCTTTTCTCCTCCTCCCTTGGGTGAAGGTGAGGGTGTGAAAATGGTGAGGAAATCGTGTAGAGATTTAGTGTGTGTAGTATGTGTGCAAAGAGAGAGAATGGTGGAGAGGATGGTATGAGTGTGTGGAGTGAATGAGAGTGAATGATTGTTTCCCCCAAAATCTCCAATAGATATGATAGAGAAGAGAGATGAAAGAGAGAGAGAGAGAGAGATAGAGAGAGAGAGAGAGAGAGAGAGAAAAGGTGATGGGAGCTGATGGTAAGGGATCATTTAATGCAAAGATTTTTGGAGATTTTTGGGAGCAAAAGTTCAACTCTATGAATTAGGGAATAATAATCTACAAATTCTAGGAATTAAAAAAATGGCTCAAAAGAGTCTTTGAACTGATTTAAATAAAATCAGTTGCAACTGGAGTGAAAATGAGCGGAATTGCAATGAACATGGGAAGAACTGGACCCGAGAGGGAGAGGGAGCAGCCCGCGCGCCGGCGGGCTGCATGGGCGCCACGGGGGCGTGCGGCGGGGGTGCGAGGCTCTCGGTATTTTGGTGCTCACCCGCGCTTCTTAGCCCGCTCGCACGGGTGCTTTTTTCTCAATTCCTTTTAAAATCTTGATCTCCCTATTTAAACAATCCAGCTCAATTACTCGATTTGCACTTGCCACCTAATTGCCGTAAAATACCTGCTTTTATGATTAAAAGCTCAAGCTTTTGCATTACTTGGCATAGTCCACCATTAAAGCAATAAACACAAATAAACACATAAAAGCAACACATAACAATATAAAATTAAACAAAATAAATACTAAAACAATAAAATAAATAAATTAAAATGACACAATTAGACACTAAACATGGCCCTGGAACAAAGCTGGAGTAATTGGACGCTCTCCCATCCCTACCTGCTGCCTCCTCCACCACCTTATAATCCACCCGAGCAGTGAAGTTGTTTAATGTTTTTATTTATATCCTTTTGTGTTCATGTGCATTGTTAACATGTTTTTCTATTATTATTTTCATTGTTCGTTGGTCGTGTTTTGTCATGTTGTTCTGTAGGAACCAGCGCCTGTTGCCGGTCTTCTACATTTTGTAATATTTTCTCTCTCCCTTATTCTATTGCATCTTGTTTTCATACATTGAGGATAATACATGCTTTAAGTGTGGGGGATGAGCTTGTTATTATGATATCTTAAGTTGTGTTGGTATTTTGTTTTGGATCTTGTTGTTGGATTTTATGTTTTTATGATTATGTTTTGTTAGATTTTATTTTGTTGAATTATGTTGCACTTGATGTTGATTATTTTGTTTTAGTTATGTTGTGTATTTTGTTTTGTTTCTCTCACTTAGCATCATGTGTTTGTCCGATTCTCAAACTTGGAATTTGGAATATGAATCTTCAAGGAATTATTTTCAAAGTTGATCATGATAAATAAATTGTTCTCGTGGTGTCACTCTAGAGCATGAATTACCTTTGGAATGTTAATCATAATTTGATAATTTGTGTTGTGGGGTTTTGTCCTTCAAAGGATTAGGAAGCATTTTTAGCCTCTTTTCATGAAGAATTTTCCTCTTTAAATCATTCTCTCTCATGTACATAAAAAAACCAAAGATAAAGGGTAATAAGGATTTCTACTCCTCTAGTTGATAAAATTGACTATGAGTATGGGAAACCACACAATGGCACTAGGGAATTCCTCCCTAAGGACTTAACCTTATGAATTTTGATCCACACCCTTTAATTATGTTTGAATAAATGGGGTTGCATTCTGGATTCTACTTCTCTCATGTGTGTCAATTCTGTGGAAATTTTGCATGATGAGTATGGAAAACCATATTAGGAAGCTCAGCTAACCTCGATGATTCTACCTAATTATCTTTGTCCTACGTTTGCATCCCCTGATTTTATTGAAGAATTTACTTTCTAAATAAATGTGGGAATGATTTATTGAAATTTGGTTCCAAATGGTTTGAGTCTAATGTGTTTTTCTTATTCTTGAAAAGGACAAGCCATTCACCTGATTTGATAAGTGTGTTCACCCTTTCTTTGATGATAAGTGCTTTAGTGGAGAACTATGTGACATGACTCAGTAAGCATGAACACCTTGAAAGCCATTCCTTCTTGCTTCATATTTTTAAACGACTTGTTTGCTTGAGGACAAGTAAAAAGTTAAGTGTGTGGGAGTTGTTTAGTATTTATTTATTCTATTTTATTATAGGAATTTGCACCTTTGGTAGGCTATTTTTATTATTTTTAGTATATTTTGTGTTGATTTTATGCTTTTATCTTCACATTTGCTCTTGTGGTAGAATATGCCAAGTTTGTACAAAACTTGAGCTTTTGTTTCCAAAAGCAGGATTTTGTGGCATTAAGGTGACAAAAATGCAGAACTCAAAGTTTAAGCTTCAACTAAGTAGTCGAACTGATGGAACCAACTGACGAGAAGAGCTAAGAGTGAAACTAAAAATCAAAGTCGGGAGCTGAAGCCAAATCGCCCCGCCGGTGCGTGGGGGTCGCACGGCCGCGCTCAGGACCTCTCAGCTAAGAGCCCCGCGGGCGCGCAATGCCCCGCTGGTGCGCGGGGCGTCAGTTCCAACTCCCTGTTTAGCTTTTCATACCTGGATCAGTTTTGCTCCTCTCCAGCATCAGTCCCCGTTTTGAACCAAGGCTTTAATCCTCTTCATTTTCCTTCACATGGCCAGCTAGGAAATAGATTAGGGGTGGACTTTTGGAGCCTAAAATGTAGAAAGGGTTTGGAAATTAATTTCCCTAAGAATAGCTTTGTCCCCCAACTCTCTCTCTCTCTCTCTCTCTCTCTCTCTCTTTGGAATGAGCCAATTAGTCTTCATCTCCCATCAATCATCCCATCACTCTAATTAATGGATTGATCTCTCATATATTTCCATATCTTTCCATTCACTTTCATTCATTATCATCGATCATTCACACTCCATCTCACCATTTTTTCCATTATATTTCTCTCCACACACTTCACCATCTCCATACTTTACCATTTTTCACCACCACCACCACCGTTCCACAAAGGAAGAAAAGAGAATGAAAAGAGGCAAGGAAGCTTAGCTCAAGGAAAAAGGCTCGAGTAGGGAGGTTTGACTCCAAGCCGTTCGTGGAAGCTAGGCTTGTTCGAGGGTCTCCTTTTGGTATTTCTTTCTCTTATGTTTAGCTCATTTGTGGGGGTTTGTCCCAAAACTCTTGAGACAATAAATATTGTAGAAGTTTATGTTATTTATATTTGATTTATGAGATAACGAACTCGTATGATATTTGTGTTGTTTTGAGTATGATGATTGGCTAATTCTTACATTAGGATGATAGATAATCGATTTGGTTTCGATCCATGCTTGTGATGTTTGTGTTGTTGTTGTTGGAATTGTGCTTTGTTATGTTGAGTACTTGATCACTACTTAGCATTGCTAGGTTTTAGATGAGACCGAGAGGAGATTCTAAAGCCCGACTTAGGTTCCTTCAATGTTAGGTGGATTGGGTTTCATAAGCCTAATCGTTAATCTTGTTCGTATAATATAGCTGATAGGGGTTTAATGGATAGATGGTGATAGTAATTGAAGTTAAACCACTTGAAGGGACTATTGTATGTCTAAGATTAATAGAACCAACTTGAAACAAGCTAGGTGAGAAACTAATGAGATAATCTACACCCTCATTCTCTTCTCATAATCTTTTCTTTCATCTCGTTATTGTTCGTGTTTGTGCTCAATTAGTTAATTTTTCTTGTTTAAACTCATTAGTTTAGAATAACCCTCAAATTCATGATTAGAATGTCTAGGTTTATATTTAAGTTTCAAGCATGTTTGCATGCACAACATAAAGAGATATTCTTCTCTAAGCTTTCCTCGAGAGACACGACCCGAGTTAGCTCATCGCCCTACAATCGACCCCGTCCTCTTGCGGGTCTGGTTCGTAGTAGTTGTGCGTGTGTAGTTTAAACCGGTATATTAGAAAGCAGATTTTAACCGAATTCATGTACTATCTTAGCTTTGTTAGTGTTATGCTTTGCACTAAGCTTTTTTTTTATCAAGTCCTATACATTGCACTTGCAGTAGTGACTAATTGTCATTGATCTTTATGGCATTGAATCTTCACTAAACATTTAATTTTTCCAAGTACACACACTATTCTGGACAGCGTTTTGAAGGATGTTCATGAATGTGATCTGAACTTCATGAAGACAGCTCAAGCATGAAGAAATGATTGAGCTAAAGATGAAGATTGTTGTGCATCGAGATACAACTAAGATTTTTCAACACGCTGAGTACTGCCAACTAACTTGAGTAATATTCAGAAGTCAATTTGTAAACATACAAGACATTCTGATGTGCTACCTAATATGAAGATTCAAGATCAACAATGTTCATTGCAAAGTTCGTGAACGTTTGCATGAATATCTTTTGTCCAGATTGTTCTTCCAAGATGACCGAAGTTGTTCGAAGTTTTCCAACCAAGAAGAGATTCAAGATCATTCTAGAAGATGACATAATCAACTTGGAGAGCACGAGATTAAAGATATGACAGATGTCTAAAGATGAAAGAGTTCTAATATGTCAAGTCCTCGATTTTTTTTAGTTTTCAATAAGGAAAGTTTCCTTATCAGATTTCTAGTTGGATTAGGACTTCTGATTATTATATTAAGGCTACGTTTTTGTTCTATAAATAGCCTGAAATCAGACTTGTTAGATGTGAGCGAAACAGACCATAAGATCTGAATTAGATAATTTCTGCAAAAGTTCAACATTGTTTTAGAACCACAATTTCTTCTAAAATTATCAATGAACTAAACGCTCAAAAGTTATTCGGCCTTTCAGAAATCGAAAATAAAAGAAAAGGAACGTGTTAAAGTATAGCGACCCGGTTTTTTTTAAAATTTCTACATTTCCTTCCTAAAAATATTTTATTTGTTTTATTTATTTATGTGTGATATTAATTGATTAAGTCTAATAAGTCGCGCCTAAGTAATTTATAAGCATGAATTCATTTTAGTATATAGTAATTTCATAACATGAGCATGCATTTAATTTTTGTGCCTAATTGGTTGCATTTTATTTTATCCTAAGTTTTTCTCCAGCCCATTTATTTATTTGGGAGCCCACACCTTTCTTTTATTTTCCTAAGCCCAAGTATTGAGGCCCAAATTCTAGATGTTTCAATTCTTCTTCCTCTTCTTATTCGGATATCTTTACCTACAAATTTTATCATTTCAAATTTTGAAGTTTATCAGCTTTATCCTTTGTTGTTGAAATAAGATAACCACATAATCTCATATCCTACTCAAACTCTAACACTAATCTATCATTATAAATATAGTTATCATCGCTATTATTTTCTCTCGTCCCATATTAAGAAGAAAGTTAGAGCCTTAAGAGTTTCAAGAAGATATTTTTTCGAGAGGTATGGTTTCGCCTCAAATTTCTCTGTGAAACTGTAAATGTATATATATTATTATCGTTGTATTCGAGTTCTGGGGGAAGGGAGTTTCAATGTTTTAAAATCATAAATTCAGTGGGGCCGCAGGGAGTAGTGTCATGGCATGTTGACAAAAAAATTGATTTTCTAAGTTCTTCTTAATATTTTATTTTTACTTTGGTTCTGTGTGTGGTGTGGTGTGTGTGTGTGTGTGTGTGTGTGTGTGTGTAATATGGATATATGTATTGAGTAATCAAGGATTACACGTCACTTTCATATGTTTTTTCACTTTAATATATATATAATTTGTGTGATTATCATATATATATATATAGATAGGGGTAATGATTATATATATATACGTATATAAGTGTAATGTATGTATATATATATATATAGGTCTGATAAAATGCTTTATGCTTTACTTTTGTTTTTGGACTTTGTGTATATAGATATATATAGGTTATGCGTGTATATATATATAACATGTATATGTGCATGTATGTATTATTTTATGTTTATATATATATATATAGATATGTGATGGCATGTTTGGTTGTTTCTATTTACATGTATGAAACGTGTGTGTGTGTGTGTGTGTGTGTGTATATATATAAATATATGTATATTATACGTATACATATGAATTGTTTTATGTAATTAGTTAGTTAATAAATGGAATTAAAGAATTATGTTACTATATATGATTTTTGTTGTAAGCATGCATCATAGATTAGTCTCATGCACAACTTAATTATCTCATGTTATGCACGGTATTAATTTTATGATAATTAATTTATAGGAAGTGCGCAGGACTTAATTAATTAATATCCAAGTCAAAGGTGAAGGTGGGGTTTTACGTGATTCTGTCCCGATTATTCTCTCTATATGTGTTACCGAATATATGTGATGTCACAGCATAACAAGAGCCTACGGGTTATCACGCAGAGCCTTCGGGCTATACACGCAGAGCCGACGGGCTGTCACGCAGAGCTTTTGAGCTATACACGCAGAGCCTACGGGCTATCACGCAGAGCTTTCGAGCTATCACGCAGAGCCTCCGGGCTACATAGTTTGGTCTACGGACTGAACACAAGTTTATGATTTGCATATTATTCTGTTTGATATATAGCTTGGATAATTGGACACTCCCCACTGAGTCAGTAGTACTTACCCCTAAAACTACTTATCTTTTCAGGTGTTGTCTCGAGTGATGCGTAGCGGACAAGATGTGATGATGGTGGTCAAGTAGTCAAGCATGATTAAGTATTTAATTTATTTTTAACTTTATTTTATGTAATAAATGTCGAGTTATGCTTAGAAACTTCCGCTGTATTTCAAGTAAAATATTTTTTTAATGAAAAGCATGGATAATGTGCCTTTTTCTATTAAAGTGAAATTGGGGCGTTACAGAGTGGTATCAGAGACAGGTCTACGTTCCTGCATATTAAAAAAAAATGCAAGCAAGTAAGTATTGACCATCATCACATCCGCCGCATCACTCCGAGAAGAGGTACAAGTTAAAGTTTTGATTTCATGTTAAGTTTATGATTATATGGAAATTATAAAATGTTTTGATAGTCCTCGAGATTTACTTTAAGATTGTAATTTTCCAGATGACTAGAACTTGCAAGGACTGTAAGATCGTGATAGGAGGTCACCGACCAGCTTTGTCGATAGAAGAAAGTATTAGAACCCGCAAAGCTAGATTTATTGATGATCTATGGGAATTTTAATGGGATGAAACAATAGGAGTAGAAAGACAGTTGATGAGAATATACAGGATATGGAGGAAAATTAAGAAAAAGGAGATAGAATTCGACCATATGATAGCCACTGAAATAGTTGGTGTAGCTATACCCAAGTTATTGAAGCCCTTAGCCAAGGAGATTGCTAAAGAAATTTTTGAATATACTCCAGGGTTTAGGAAAACAATAGATTTTGAAAAGTTCATGCTCCGCCTTATGGATGAATGGAGAGGCAAGGTCTCTGGAAGAGAATTAAGAAATTCAAATGGAGGATTAGGTATTGAGATCAATTCAAATAAGAGACGAAAGAGGCGAAGCTAGTTATACTTAGAAATGATAGAGTAAGCTAGAATATATAGTCTTTTGAACTTTCATTTTGTAATTCGACTTTTGATTAATAAAATGTATTATTATTATTATTATTATTATTATTATTATTATTATTATTATCCCTATGATAAAGTTACAAAGATAGAACTCAAAATATATATATATATATAAAAAAAATAAGATTGGTGGAGAATTCCTAAGCTATAGTTAGGAGATTTACATATTAGGAAATGTAAGAAGCATAGTGATTACTTTAGATAGAGTAAGCATATCGATGATAAGGTAGCATAGGAGTATATGAGAATAGTGTTAGGTCTAGATACCAGCAAGCTACAACTAGTGAGGAAATGAGAATTGGTGTCACATATAGATTGTTGCAGTTTGAGGTTTAGGTAAGTAATTTCGAGGACGAAATTTTTTTTTAGTATGGAGGAATGTAGCGACCCGATTTTTTTAAAATTTCTACATTTCCTTCCTAAAAATATTTTATTTGTTTTATTTATTTATGTGTGATATTAATTGATTAAGTCTAATAAGTCGCGCCTAAGTAATTTATAAGCATGAATTCATTTTAGTATATAGTAATTTCATAACATGAGCATGCATTTAATTTTTGTGCCTAATTGGTTGCATTTTATTTTATCCTAAGTTTTTCTCCAGCCCATTTATTTATTTGGGAGCCCAGACCCTTCTTTTATTTTCCTAAGCCCAAGTATTGAGGCCCAAATTCTAGATGTTTCAATTCTTCTTCCTCTTCTTATTCGGATATCTTTACCTACAAATTTTATCATTTCAAATTTTGAAGTTTATCAGCTTTATCTTTTGTTGTTGAAACAAGATAACCACATAATCTTATATCTGTAGAGGTATAATTTATCGAAGCCCAGTATATAAAACCCATACTCATTCGAGGGTCTCGGGGCTTAATAAATGCGCATCGAGGCCTAACAGTCAGAGGTCGAGAGGATTGATGATAGATAAGGGATAGAGATCAAACCGTTATAGAGCTCGTAGCTAGGAGACCAAGTCAGAAAGGAGACATTGGGAGATAGACGAGACTCGGTCAAAACCCTGTTAGAGATAAGTAACTGACCCCGGAAATAAGGGAGAATCCCTTATTTGTAGAGAAAGAGTTTAACAATACTATCTATATAAGTGAAGCGAGGGAGTGGAGCAAGGGGGATTGGTGATAAGTCAAGCTAACAGCATACTCGATTTTCCACACACACGTAAATTTCATTATTCACTACTTTTTCTTCGGCCTCGAGAAATCTATTAGGTTGCCAGAGCCCGAACATTGTATCGAAATTAATTGTAGAAATTGATCGACTATAATTTGGCGCCCACCGTGGGGCTCTGATCAACTATAACTAGGATGATAGTCGACGGCCGAAGCAGTACGACCCCGAATCCTCAAGACAATCAAAGGGATTCGCCATCAATAACCCCTCCCGCATGAGGAAACAGAGATATTACCCAAGTGCTGCGAGCAATCCAGCAACGACTCGACTCCACCGTTGTGGAACTCGCGGCCATTCGAACAGAAAACTCAGTTCTTAAAGCTCGGATGGAAACATTCAGTTCGCCAAATCAATTCCCTAACGGATTTCATCGACAACCCCCTCGAACTCGAAAAACCAGTCAATTACGCGAACAGGTACTTTTAAATTCAGCTAATGAAACTACTAACCAAAATATTGCAGAAACCAGCGAAGGACAACAAAACAAGGAGGATGTCGGTGATCCGTATCTTAGACCTCCCCCAGGGTTTGAATACATCGAAATCCAACCCGAAATCGAGGTCGAGAACAAACTGAAACGGTTGGAGAAAATGCTCACACGAATTCTCGGAGTCCCCACCCCCATTCGTAAAGCGGCCCTGACAAGCTTTGCAGATTCACCCTTTACAGAGGAAATCGGCCTTATGGAGATGCCTCCGAAGTTTACCTTCCCACCGATGAAACTGTTCGATGGCATGGCCGACCCTGACGACCACATAGCACAATACAAACAAAGGATGTTTACCACTTCAATCCTACGACAAAGAAGGGAAGCCGGGATGTGTAAGGGATTTGGAAGCAGCTTATCCGGACCAGCACTCCAGGGGTTTACAAGTCTACCAAACTCATCGATTTCCACCTTCGCTCAACTCAACGATCTGTTCATTGAGCAATTCGCTAGTAGCCGGAAGATTGAGAAGCACGCCGACGACCTCTACACAGTGGTCCAGAAACTAGAGGAAACCCTACGAAGCTTTGTAGGTCGATTCAATAGAGAAAAAGTATCGATCCCGGGATGCAACATCGACACCGCCGTGTCGGCCTTCAGAAAAGGCTTGAAAAGGAATTCAGATCTTTACAAAGAATTAACAAAATATCCGTGCAAGACAATGGAAGACGTCCTTGCCAAAGCATGGGCACAGATCAAATGGGAAGAAGACGAAGCAAACTCATCCAACTTCAAACCCCGGAATGATCAACCTCGCAAGGAACACAGACCTCTTATCAGAAACGAAAGGTATCGAGTAGACCCATATCCTCGTAACCCCAGATTCAACCCCAGAGACAGAAGATTGCCCGAACGCCCAGACAGGAGACTACCCGAATATAATCTCTGTATAACACCTTCGGAAGCCGTAAATGCGTTGAAGGGGCTCGGTCAAAACGTCAAATGGCCCCCAAAGATGAGAACACCTGACAATGAGCGAGACAGGAATAAATTTTGCGACTTCCACAATGACCATGGGCATAGAACAGACGACTGCATCGCTCTTATACTTGAGGTGATCGAGCTCCTCAAAAGAGGTCACCTAGCTGACCTTCTGACCCCAAAAGGAAGAGAAAATTGGAATAGAAGAGACAATACTACAGGAACTCAGCCTGTCGAACCCCTGAGAATCGATCGAACGCTAAATTGCATAACCGGCGATTCAGAGATCAGTGGCATCTCCCAATCATCAGAGAAGAGGCATTGCCGATCCCTCAAATATACAACGAACATACCTAGAGAAGAAAACCTGATGATCAAGCAACCCTCAGCTTCTCTAGCACTGAAGTATCTGAACTCTCACTCCCACACCACGATGCACTAGTTATTTCACTTTTAATATCGAACTGTCTAATCAAACGAACTCTCATCGATAACGGGAGTTCCTCTAACGTGATCTTCCTTAGCACTTTAAAAGAAATGCAGCTGAAAGAAACAGATATCGTGAAGAAATCTACAACGTTGATCGGCTTCAGCGGAGAACATAAAACAACCTTAGGAGAAATTACGCTTCCCACTTACATTGAAGGGCTCAACCTCTTCACAAAATTTCAGGTAATAGATGCGTCGTCAGCATATAACGTGATTATGGGACGACCTTGGATCCATGAACTTCGAGAAGTACCCTCAAGATATCACCAAATCATGAAGTTCCATACCCCATGGGGAGTCCGATCGGTACAAGGAGAACAGGTCTCGTCAAGAGAATGCTACGTCGCTACATTCAAACAGAAGGTAATCATCGAGGTTAACCAAATAGAGGTCAGCTCGATCTCATCAAACCCTAAAGATCGAAGTTACGAAGAACCAAAAATTGAAGACCTCGATGAAATACAGATTCATCCCGAACACCTGGATCATAAAGTATCCATCGAGTCCAGATTAACCTCAGACATCAGGGAGCTATTGATCGAGTTCCTCAAAGAACATCACGACTATTTTGCATGGTCGTTCGAAGACATAACAGGTATCGATCCCTCAATTATAACTCACAAATTGCAGGTAGACCGGGAAAAAACCCCAATCAAGCAAAAAAGACGCAAATTCGCCCCGGAAAGAAATAAAATCATGGATGAGGAAGTCAACAAACTATTAAAGAACGGACACATCCGCGAAGTACATTATCCTGAATGGTTAGCCAACGTCGTAGTGGTAAAAAAGAAGAACGGAAAGAACCGCTTATGCATAGATTTCACCGACCTCAATCAGGCGTGCCCTAAAGATTCTTTCCCCCTACCACACATAGACGCTCTAGTTGATGCAACGACAGGCCATGAACTCATGAGCTTCATAGACGCATTCTCAGGATACAATCAAATACTAATGCACCACGAAGACCAAGAAAAAACAGCATTCATTACACATCGAGGTATGTTCTGTTATAAAGTTATGCCCTTTGGACTAAAAAATGCAGGTGCAACATATCAAAGGCTGGTAAATTGAATGTTCGAAGAACTCATCGGGATAACAATGGAGGTCTATATCGATGACATGTTAGTCAAATCAGTACGGGCTCAAGATCATATCATGCATCTACGACGAACCTTTGAAGTCCTATGACGATATAACATGAAGTTGAACCCCACCAAATGCGCTTTTGGAGTAACTTTCGGGAAATTCCTAGGATACCTAGTAACAAAAAGAGGAATCGAAGCCGACCCCAGCCAAATCAGGGCAGTCTGAAACATCCAACATCCTAAAAACACTAAAGACGTCCAAAAACTGACCGGTCGGCTAGCAGCTCTTAGCCGCTTCATATCCAAATATTCAGAAAAAAGCCGAGCATTTTTTCAGACTCTACGAAAAAACAAAGACTTCGAATGGACTCCGGAATGCTCCAAAGCCCTCGAAGACCTTAAGGAATATCTTGCGAGCCCACCTCTTCTATCCAAACCAATCTACAGAGAGGTACTCCTTGTTTATTTATCTGTTTCTACTAACTCTATCAGTGCAGTGCTTGTTAGAGAAGACGAAGGGAGACAACACCCCGTATACTACGCCAGCCGATCACTGCTAGACGCCGAAACCCGATACCCATAGCTCGAAAAGTTGGCCTTAGCACTTGTAATGACTTTCAGGAAAATGAAACCCTATTTTCAAGGCCATTCAATAAAAGTGGTCACAGAGTTCCCCTTAAGAGCAGTATTAAGAAAACCAGACCTCGTAGGGAGATTATCAAAATGGGCCATCGAACTCGGGGAGTACGATATCGACTTCGTTCCACGAACATCAATCAAATCACAAGTCCTATCAGATTTCATTGCAGACTTCTCCTATGACCAAGAAGGAAGAATATTAACGAGCCTCGAAGATAATGATTCTAAGTACTGGACTCTCCAGGTCGACGGATCCAGCACTTCGAAGGGGAGTGGAATGGGCTTAGTACTAACTGATCCAGAAGGAATAATCACAAAAAGATCTATTCGATGTGGATTCAAAACCACAAATAACGAGGCTGAATACGAGGCCCTCATAGCAGGATTAAATCTGGCAGCCGACATAGGGGCTAAAAAACTACGAGTCATGAGCGATTCGCAATTGATAATAAATCAGTTTGAAGGAGAATTTCAGGCAAAAGATTCAAGGATGGTATCGTACCTCGCGGTCGCAAAACAAGCAGCAACCAAGTTCGAAAAAATCGAAGCCCGACACATCACTAGGGAGGAAAACCGCCACGTCGATGCATTAGCTAATCTGGGATCAGCCATACAAACGAACCAGGACAAAAACATCCAAATCCTATACGCCAAATGGCCCGCCATATGGAAAGGTGACAACCCCGAAGTCCTCCCAATAGACATCGAGGTAAACTGGATGACCCCTTTATGCAGATTCCTAACAGAAAATGAACTACCCGAAGAGCCTATCGAAGCAAGACGAATACAAGCAAAAGCTCCAAAATTCACCATGATTTACGGATCCTTATACAGAAAGTCATTTTCAGGACCAGACTTGAAATGTGTAGGCCCGATCCAAGCAAAGTATATTCTAGCCGAGCTCCACGACGGTGAATGCGGAAACCATTCAGGTCACAGAAGCCTGTCTAACCGAGCATTGACAATCGGCTTTTACTGGCCAACTATGAGGGAAGACGCCAAAAACTATGCCAAAAAATGTGACGGGTGCCAAAGGTTTGCCCAAACAAATCATATGCCACCAGAACCCCTACATACCGCATTCATACCTTGGCCGTTCATGAAATGGGGAATGGATATCATAAGACCACTACCGAGGGGATCAAATCAGAAATGTTTCATTTTGGTCGTCACTGATTACTTCACCAAATGGGCCGAGGCAGAAGCCTTCGCACGAATAAAGGATACCGAGGTATGTAATTTTTTATGGAAATATGTTATTTGCAGGTTCGGAGTCCCTAAAGAAATAGTCACAGACAATGGCTCCCAATTTATAAGTTCAAAATTCCAAGACTTTTGTCACCATTGGAACATCAAACTCTCTTTCTCTACACCAAGACACCCGGCCTCGAACGGTCAAGCCGAAGCTACCAACAAAACAATATTGAATACCTTGAAGAAGAGGCTCTCCGAACACAAAGGACAATGGGTCGAACAGCTCCCAGGAGTCCTTTGGTCTTACCGAACTACTGCACGAACCGCTACGGGGGAAACTCCTTATGCTCTCACCTACGGTTCGGAAGCGGTCCTCCCGGCAGAAGCAGAAATTGGGACAACAAGAACTCAATGGTCGGACAGAAGCAACGACTCCGACCTCGAAGTCAACCTTGACACCATAGACGAACTCAGAGATAAGGCAGCTATGAAAATATCCGCCTACCAATAGAAAATAAAGAGACATTTCGATAAGAACACAAGACTAAGAACGTTCAAGACAGGAGATTGGGTGCTAAGGAAGGTGTTCCAAAACACAAAAGAAGTCGGAGCAGGAAAACTAGCCCTAAATTGGGAAGGCCCCTATGAAATCGAGAAGGTCATAGGAAATGGAGCCTACAAACTACGATCTAAAGAAGGACGTTCGATAGCCAACAGCTGGAATGCCATCCATTTAAAACAGTATCATTTCTAAAACTCTTCGACCCCTCATTTTTCCTTTCAAAATTTTTAATGTTTTGTTTACTGACTTGAGCGTGGAGTAACTAACAGAACCTGAAGCACAGGGTTCCCAACACGCAAAGGTTAAGAAGGCATCGACCTCGAAGCCAATCTCTCGAACGAAGAGTAATGTATCCGATCCTCATTTTTTCTTTTAAAATTTTTAATGTTTTGTTTACTGACTTGAGCGTCGGAGTAACTAACAGAACCCGAAGCATAGGGTTCCCAACAGGCAAAGATCAAGAAGGCATCGACCTCAAAGCCAATCTCTCGAACGAAGAGTAATGTATCCGATCCTTATTTTTTCTTTTAAAATTTTTAATGTTTTATTTACTGACTTGAGCATCGGAGTAACTAACAGAACCCGAAACACAGGGCTCCCAACACATAAAAGTCAAGAAGGTGTCGACCTCGAAGCCAATCTCACGAACGAAGAGGTTTCCATCAAGTGAAAGTCAAGAAGGACGAGTCCTTAGAAGAAAACCAAGAATATTCGTAATCTCATCACAACGTCGCAAAAACAGTCAGATATAAAACGCCATACCAAGTTCCTATTCAAGAAAGAAAAATATACAAAAACTTCAATCAATGTTTTGAAACTTGTTCGTTAAACTTTTACAAAAATATAAGGGATCTACAGAGGGTCCTCTATTCCCTTCTCAGCGGCCGTAGCATCCTCCCCGACCTCGGCCCTCTTTTCTCTGTCAGCCCCATTTGTAGAGTCCTTGGCCGCCTCAGTCTCAGCCTCGTCATCGGCCTCAAAGAAGGAAAGATCAAGATCGGGCATCTTCTCCTTGATGGCCTCGACCACAGCAGAACCTCCCTCCTGGTAGAAGAGTTCCTTATAAGGTTCGAACTCAGCGGAATCAACCAACGAGGAGAAGACCAGGGTCGCGTGACGGGCTTCGAGCTCCCCTATTCGCGCCTCAGCAGCAGTTAGCTTCGATTCAAGGGAAGCCTTCGAGATCTCCAGCTGGGTTTGGTGATCGAAAGCCCGGTCAAGCTGCGTCTGGGCCCCGGCAGCCAACGCACGAGCCGAATCCCGCTCCACGAGTAGGGCTGACTTCTCAGCAGCAAAATCACGCCTCTCCTCGGCGATTCTCTCCTGCTCCTCAGACAGCTCCATCAGCCTCTTCTCGAGGCCCTCAGCATGTCCCGAGACCCGACTCCGGAGCTGGTATTGGCAAAAGAGGGCTTATGATATAACAAGCCACTCCAAGTCAAATGTCCATCTAAAAAAAAATTGTATATCTATATAGTTAAAAAGAGGGAAATTAAACCTTCGACAGCATCTGGAAGGCGAGGCGAGTTTGCTCCTCTAAACCATCCCTCTCAAACTCTAGAGGAGAACAACCATCTGCGATCGCGGACTGAACATCCAAAAGGAAAGGCCTCAGAGGCACCTTCAGACTGGTCGACCCCTTTGAAGCCTTCTTCGGAACCAAGGCTTCAACGTCAATCACGGATGGGGGCACTGTCGAAGGATTAGAGGCCTCGAGCCCAGATTGTTCTTTTCATTTCTTCGAAGGCAGTGAGATCGAGGGAGTGGCCCCAGCGATCCTTTTAACGCCGGAAGACGAGGGGCTTAACACCTTAGAGGCGGCTAAGGCTTTGACCTTGTCATCAGAAGGGCGAATCTTTAGTTTTCTCATGTCGAAAACAGTACGACCACGACGAACGACTTCAAATCGACGCTCTTCTTCAGAAAGGGAAAATGCTGCTTCGACTCGCTCTGCCTCAGTACCTGATACCTCTTTTCGTTTGTGAAAATCTGTGAAGAGACATGAAGCGTAAAAATTAGATAACACAGAGCAAAAAAGGAGAAGAAGTCAAAATAAAGTGAGACAGGCTTCGAGGACCCACGGGCTTCAGCGAACGATGATGGCAAGATCCTATCGCTCGAAGTCTCCGCTGGAACGAAAACAAATCTTGGCTTCCAGTCTCCCGACGAAGATGGAAGAGTGTTTATTAGAGGGGCTCGTTCCTCGACCCATTTGGTAAAATAATAAAAGCCTTTCTGGCTCGGGGTAGCCACAATCCGGTACGAGGAGTGTCACTCCCCGACACTAGGTTCGGGAAATCCTAAGTTTTCCCAGAAGTAGTACATACCTAGGATATGATACCACCCTATTGGTGATATTTGGGCAGGGGCTACTCCGTAGAAGTGTGAAATCTTGGTAAAGAAAGGATGAATGGGAAGTCCTATACCCTTGTCGATGATTACGGTATAAAAAGAGGTGAAACCATAAGGAGGTCGGCTGGCTCTATCCGAAGGTCTAGGGACGTGGACCTCTACCCCCGGCCCCGAGCACTCCGGAGAAGTAATTTTCTTAACTAGGTCATCTCCTACGTGAGGGACGACCTCGGCAGCTTTGAAGTCTGTGTTCGAACTAGGAGAACCCCTGGATTCAGTTTTTTGCTTCTTCGGTTTACCCTTATATTTCTTGGTGGCCACCTTCGAAGCCTTGAGGTGACTCACCACCGACCCTCCCCCAATACGAGGGATAATAGTAGGCTGGGACTCAGGAATAACGGGCCCCGTGGATTCAGAAACTGAGCTAGAGGATTGCTTTGGCTCAGCTGACCTAGCCCCGTCACCCCAACTTCGGGTCCTCTCATCAGAGTCATCACTACCCGACATACTCATGATCCTAACAGGAGTACAAATCTACAAGAATGTGCTCAAAATTATCTAGGAACGTCTAAAAAACCTTTCCCCTTCTCTTCTAACCCAATTCCGTCAACTGAAACTATCAGACAAAACCACAACAATTCCAAAACCACCACCAAGTCTGTATCACGCAGAAAATCCACAAAAAATCCAAGCCTAAAATATCCTATTTTCTTTATATTAAACAATAAAACACTAGTTTGAAAAATCCCAAAGAAATCGGAGAGGAGA